>CM053584.1:138218262-138246647 GCA_028627135.1 Pseudochirops cupreus | reverse complement strand
CCTATATTTCCAGTTTTTTGCCACCACAAAGAGAGCTGCAATAAATATTTTTGTACATATGGGTCCTTTAAACGCTTTCAGTCTTGAAATTACTATTCTCCATATGCTCGCTCTTAACCAGGATGTGAGTTCTACTCTCTAAGTTTTACTTCCAGCCCTAGGCATTAGTGAGCTGACCTTGACCTATTTACATTTTATCATACTTGTGATTAATGACACACTTGTTAGATGGCTGATCAGTGAGTGCCATAGGGGCACCATTTTTGGCTATAGAACAGAACAAAGCTAACTCACCACAGCCCCAAGATTCAACCTTGTTTGCCTCACCCTAGAGGGATTAATTTTAGAGGTAAAGTGTTGGATAAATGTCAACTTTCAGTTTTAAGGTGTGTGTGTGTGTGTGTGCGTGTGTGTGCGTGTGTGTGCGTGTGTGTGTGTGTGTGTGTGTGTGTGTGTGTGTGTGTGTGTGTGTATGTAAAGGAGTTTGAGGGGAGGTCATATGAAAATATATTTCTTTCTGCTTAGAGCTCCATTGCTGACTCTTCTTTTTCCATAGTCTCATACATAATAGCCACTTAACTGTTTGTTAATTGAGCATAAAGTTTAAAGTATGAATGGAATGATTTAGAATCAGAGGGACCTGCGTTCGAACCTCATAGGCAAGTCATCTATAAAATGAGGGGATTTCATAAATTAGAGAACAGGAAAAATTATGGTATGTGAATGTAATGTAATATTATTATACTGTAATAAATGATGAAAGATATGAATTGATGTAGAGTGAAGTGAGCAGAACCAGGAGAACAATTTATACACTAACACCAATATTGTAAAGACAAACAACTTTGAAGACTTAACACACTCAATTCAATGACCAGCCACGATTACAGAAAACCAACGATTGAGGTGGGGACCCACTATCTGACAGAGAGATCGATCATGGACTTAAATTGCAAAATAAGACATACATTTTCAGACACAATCCATGGGGAGATTTGTTTTGTTTTACCACCAATTTTTGTTTGAAATGTTTTGTTTTTCCTTTTTCTCATTTCAGGTTAGGGAAGAGGTAGCTAAAGGTAGGCCAACCCAAAAAAAAAGAGGAAGAAGGAAATAAAAGAGGGTCATTTACACATGCTTTTGAAATGCACAGAAGGGAAGAGAAGCAAGGCCAGAGGCAAAAACGGACAAGTAGGACAGCTTTGAAAGCAACACATAGAATTTATTTTATACTTGAAAAGAAAAGCAAGCAGTACATAATGGATATTCATGGTTTCATGTACAACCTCCTCTTTCTGCTCTACTGTGAATATGGAAGTACTCTTTTTAATTGATATTTGTAAAGTTCAGAATTTTTAAAAAATACTGTACAAAAATTTTTAAAAAGAGGTTAAACTAGATGACCCATCAATCTATTATGCCACCAGATCTACCCAAAGAGTTACACTGACACCGATGATGACCTCAAATTGGAGGAGGAAGGCAGGATGCTTTGGATTTTTGCTATTTTCCCATTTCTAAACTAACTTAATACCACCCTCAGCTTCTTTTTTATTTTGCCTTTTGTTCAATACAGCAATAATTTGAAAAGATCCCCTACACTGAGATGTTTCTTTTAAAAAAACATATTATTTTTTCCAATGACATGTAAAGACCATTCTAAACATTAATTTTTTTATAAAATTTTGAGTTGCAAATGTTCTTCCTCCCTCCCTTTCCTCCTCCCTCCCTAAGATGGTAAGCAATTTGATATAGGTTATATATGTACAATCATATAAAATTATGTTTCTTTCAAAACTAATTTTATCCTCATAACAGCTTCCTGAGTTAGACTTATTATCTTCATTTACAGATACAGAAAGTGAAGTTCACATTAGGGGAATGGCCCAGAGTCACAGAGTCAGTTAGTAGTCCAGCAGGTAGTAAAGCTCTTGATTTCTGGACTTCTAATAGAGAGTCTTCTCCCTGTGTCCATATGGCTACCTTTTCTCTGGCCTTGGCTCTCCCCTAGATCTAATTCTAATTCTGCTTCTTATAGTTCCCTTATCCCCTCCTTCTTGGTCTGTGTGACAGGAAGTCTCCACAGAGAAGATGACACTTTATTAGCAGTTTTTATATCAAACCTCTTGGTGTTGTATAAACATTGACTAAACAAACAGTTGTCACCTCCAATACACCCTTTTCCTCTTCCAATTCTGATCCTTTTCTCCGAAGTCATAGTTTTTTTTTTTGGCTTTCTTCAGAATAGTCACTTTAAACTTAAATCATATTTTTAAAATTAGCAAGCATTTATTTTCTTTTCCTCTCACCTCCTCCCTCCCTCACCTGGAAAAGAAAAAAGAAAAAGAAAATCCTTGTTACAAAGTCATAGTCAAGCAAAGAAAATCCCTACATTGTCCATATCCAAAAACATATGTCTCATTCAGCATATTTAGCCCCTCGTCTTTCTGTCAGGAGAGAGGTAACATTCTTTATTTGGAGTTCTCTGGAATCATGGTTGGTCATTATATTGATCAAAGTCTTATATCTTTCAGGGTCTTTCAATGAATTTCTTCCCCTTAGGACAATGGGGCATGTGCCTGGAGTGTCTGGATAACCACCAGCTCTTTTGCCCTTTCTTGGGGGTAATTGACTATGAAGGAAGGAAGATGGAGTGGCCTGGATTACACAAAATTTTGCCCAATGGCCTGAATTTCTGGGAATGGATTCCCAAAAAGCAGTTCTGGAGAGTGACCAAAAACTGAAAAAGTCATGCAAAGACTTTCCTGATTGCTGTGTGACTGCTTTGCACAATTGCTATGCTAATTTTACAATAACTTTGCATTTCCCTCTTAGTCCATTCACCCAGGGAACCCTAAGGTAAATGGATATGAGCTATTCCTGGGGTTGTGGAAAGAAAGGTGTGGCTCTCCCTGGAGACGAGGAGATATATGGCTGGGGGCTGGGAACTTGCTCTGACTGTCCTTCTAAGGACAGATGAGAGCACCACCTCAACTCCCAAAGGATTCTTTCTGCCCTATCTCTGTGTGAAGTCTCCCTTCACTTACTGGGCTTTGCTGTTCTTTCATAGTGAGATCATTGCTTCTTATTCTGAAAAGAGATCACATGGAAGGTAGTGACCTGTCTGTGCACCTGAGAGGGAAGCCTAGGAGAAAGGACAACTCTAAGAGAATGGCCCAATTGAAAACTCCCTAGACGCTACAGCAAACCAGCCTGCAGTCATTGCATGGATCTGAGACACTGTTTACTTCTTTGGTTCTGAGGTAGGTGGTCACCATCTTGGTGTTTTGTGGAGGAAATGGGTGGTGTGGTGGAAAGTGTCCTGGATTTGGAATCAGCAGACCTAGGTTTGAATACTATCCCTAATAGGATCACGAGCTAATAGAATAAGATCTGCAAAAGACCTTAGAGGACATTAAAGTCCATTCCCAACCTCCAACCACTTTTACAGATAAAGAGACTGAGGTAGAAGGAGATGATCCTCCAAGGCACACTGAATAAATAGTGGAGCCAAGATATAAACCCAGCCTTTCTGACTCTGCACCATTCTGTCTCCCTTACTTGTTAACCTTAGTGAAGATGTACAGGTTCTGGGAACCCCCTTGAACTCTCCTGGAATCTTCCCACTTGATGAGAAATTTTCCTGAGGCCATAAGCGTAGCCCTCCATTGTCTCATCTCCAGGTAGCCTCCAGCTACTTCCCACCCTTAATTTCTCATTACTGTAGTCTGACCTCATTTGACTCCTCTTGAAGAACACCCCCCCCCATCCCCGCCCCGCTAAACTCCTCCTCTAGACCACTTCTAGGACCCTCCCACAGTCTTTCTGTAAATAAGCTCTATCTTGCCTCCATGAGGGAGCCAAGAATTATCTGGTGCAGATTCACTCTGTTAGATGATTCTGACCAGCTTGTCCAGTACAAGCTTCACAGATACCTAGGTTCCTTAAAGAGTTTACCTATTAATAAGGTGAGTCTTTAATAAACTTTGCTTTACTTTAGCTGAGAGAAGACTTGAGTCGAAATCATTCAGCAGGACCTGACATACATGTTGGTATTTTGGCACCCCTTAAACCTTAAACCTCAACATTTTATGGTTCCCTGGCTTCAACACTTAGGAAAGTCATTTAACCTCCAAAGTCCTTTCTGTTTCTAAATCCATGATCCTGTGGGAAAGAAATGTGTTACTGATATTTGTTAATCTTATATTTTCCTTATGGTAGGAGGGCCACCATCTTCATACTCCACCGCTCTATTTTCATTTGCTATGAATTAGGATGTACCCTGGGGTTGTCATACAAGAGATTCTTATAAAACAAAGCGAAAACAAACCCATCATGCTTTTTGATCTGTGTGTCTCATATCTTCCCCCTACCTTCCCCCTCCCCCCATTCTTTCACTTGGTTGATCTTAAGATCTAGAACAGAAGTATCAAACTCACTTCATTTATATGGGCAGTAAGCAAAATGAGTTCAGACAGAACCAGATTAAAATGTAATTTGGAAATATTGAACAAAATAAATAAAAATACCGTGCAACACAGATAATGTTAATTTGTGGTTTTCTAAGTCAATATGCAGTCTACAGGGATCTGGTTCTATGTAATATGACACCGCTGAAACATAAGGGAGATGTCTAGCCAAGGTCATAGGGATACAACCTGTGGCCATGAGACAGAGCAAAACCAACTCATTCGGTGCAAGGCCTCAAGATTCATTCTTGCCTGCCCCAAGATGACTGACTTCTAAGAACTGTTGGTGGAAAGGCCTGGAGAGTTCAGTCTTCAGGTAAGGGTTAGACTAGAGGGCCTCTATCATTCCTTCTAGCTCTAAGATTACTATATGATTTTACCTCTATTTCACAATGTCACAGCTGAAGAGGTTACCCATAAAATGTAGAGGGTTAGGGTTAGAGTTGCTCTGGAGACCCCAAAACACCAACAGGCTGGGTCCTGCCATCTTCTCAGCCTAAGAAAAGTAAAGTTTATTGAAAGTTCACCATATTGGGTAGACTCTTAAGGAGCCTCGGTATTTGTGATGCTTGCATTGGGCAATCGGGCCAGAGCAAGTCTGTGCTAGGTCATTCTATGACCCCGCGAGGGAGGGGGAAAAGGGGGGGGAAGGGGTCTTATACATAGAAAGGTTGTGAGCGGAGTCTAGGGGTGGTCTGGAGGAGGAGAACATTCATTATCCCAATGATTGTAGATATCCTTCTCTGGGTGGGAAGGGTTATGTCATATGGCACATTTTGTTGGCTGCCATCAGAGGCATCTGGCATCTTGACACAGCTCTGGGACAGCTCAGAGCTGGGGGAAGGGCCATGAAGGGGAGGGCAGAACTCTTCCCAGTCTTCACTTTCTGCTTCCTTCTGGCCAAAGATTATCACAAAGATTTCTCTAATTTTTTTCCCTAATTATGCATAGATGACAATGATATCATATGAGCAGCTAAAAACTAAGCATAATTATAATCAAATATAAATTTACAAAGAAGTAATACTGGGTTCATATTAATAAGATGCACGATTGCTTTTGTGATACATAGTCATTTTTCAGTCATGTCTGACTCTTCCTGACCCAATTTGGGTTTGTTTGTTTGTTTGTTTGTTTTTGGCAAAGATACTAGAGTGGCTTGCCATTTCCTTCTCCAGTTCATTTTACAGATGACAAATTGAGACATAGTTAAGTGACTTGCCCAAGGCCACACAACTGGCAAGTGTCTGAGGCCAGATTTGTACTCAGGAAAATGACTCTTCCTGACCTCAGGCCTGGTACTCTATCCACTGCACCACCTAGCTTCCCCAGCCAGAACAAATAAGGAGTATGTTATATGAATGACTGCAATAATATTTTCATACATAGTCAAACAGAATTTTTATGTTTTTTTTTCCTATGCTTGTTTTCAAAGGTTAGTGTTAGAGAGGGACACTAGATCTTTACCACTGTGGGCAGAAAGAAGAGGAAGAGAAAGGGAGGTGTAAGGAAAGCTAAGATTTTTGTTCTGACAGCTTTGTTTTCAGATACTGGGCCTGTGATGGTATTATAATATTTAGGGTGGGAAGGAATCCTTGAGATCATTTAGTCCCCTGTTGAAAAAATAGAAGCCCAGGGAGGGAGAAGTAACTTGCCCGTGTTCCCAAAGGTAATAAACAGAGTTAAGAGTCCAGCCCAGGTACTCTGACTGCCAAATCCTCTGTCCATTATACTGGTGACCTTCAGGAACACCAGGCACTTGTTTTTCTGTCTCTACGAGTTTCTGGGAATGGTTGTCTGGTAGCCACAGTACTACAGCCCCCAGACAAATGCATTTATGTTTCAATGTATGATTAAGATTAATATAGGAGTTGATAAGAGTGGAGCGGGGAAGAGGGCTCTAGGTTGCTAGGCTTTCTGTGTGTGTGTGTGTGTGTGTGTGTGTGTGTGTGTGTGTGTGTATTTTCATTATAGGCTCTTGGATTGAGGCTAGGGATACAGTGTGTGTGTGTGTGTGTGTGTGTGTGTGTGTGTGTGTGTGTGTGTGTGTGTGTGTGTGTGTGTGTGTGTATTTTCATTATAGGCTCTTGGATTGAGGCTAGGGATACAGTGTGGTATCATGCATCCTAGGGTCTTCCAGTGGAAGAGAAGTGACTTTATCTTGGACAACATAGCACTTTATACACAATAGTGTTTGTTAATTTGTTTTTATTTCTCAGAGCCAAGCTTGTTAAGACTGGATCATGTTTATTTTTTTGATGGAGGTTCTGGAGGGATGGCAATAAGAGATGGTACATTAAGGCCCCATCAAGTTTTCTGTAACCTTCTTGCCCAGCTGCTGTTCTTCCCTTCACCCTTGCTTACTTCCCCACTCACCCACCCTTTGGTTTTCCCAAAGAATCAGCTGACTAATAACTGCTGTAACTTATAACCCAGGGCTTCTTAAGGACCCTGGGTTCACATAGACTGGACCAGATCTTGGGGCCTTGATCCAGTAAAAGTTATTTTCTTTGTTGACCCTTTGGGAATTGCTCCAAGAAAAAAAAACCACACTATGCTAGGTATCACAGTGGATAGAGTAGCAGGCCTGAAGTCGGGAAGATGAGGTCAAATCTGGCTTCAGACACCTACTAGCTGTGTGACCCTGGACAAGTCACTTGACTTTGTTTTCCTCAGTTTCCTCATCTGTAAAATGAGCTGGAGAAGACAATGACAAATCACTCCAGTATCCTTGCCAAGAAAACCTAAAATGGGGTTTTGAAGAGTCAGACACTAAAAATGACAGAACAATGACAACAAATACTGAGAGTATATAACTCATGTCTACGTTTTCTCATATGTGGCTAAAAGGGGTCCCTAGCTCCCACTTAGACACTCAAAGTAGCAATGTGTATGGTTAGAACAATTGTCTCTAATCTTTTTTGATCACATACCCCCATTGGTACAACATTTTTTGAGGCTGTGATTCCAATGTTTTTGTTGACTTCTTTGTACATCATGACTATATTAATAATTATGTACATTAAAACACATACACAAAGAAATAGAAAAAGATGAAATAGAGATGAAATAATATTTGACCCTAGAATCATCAGGGAGCTAATGGAATTTATGTAGTAGGGTAGTGATGTGGTTAGATCTAAGTCTTGGGAAAATTACTGTGGCAACATATGGAGGATGAATTGGAGAAAAGAAAGAGTTCAGATAGAGAGGAGAAAGACTTGACATGGAAATAATTAAGCACAATAACCCAGACAGGAGATGATGAGGGCCTGAACTTGGGTGACAGCTTTATGAGTAGAGTAAAAGGAATCCATGTGAAAGATGTGGAGGTAGAACAGTAAGATTTCTTACTAGTCAGATATAATTATGATGATGATAGCAAACATTTATTTATAATAGCCTTAAAAATTTTTTTTTTTGCTTTTTTGGAGGGGGGAAGGTAGGGCAATTGGGGTTAAGTGATTTGCCCAACGTCAAATGGCTAGTAAGTGTGAAGCTGGATTTGAACTCAGGTTCTCCTGACTCCAGGGCCAGCGCTCTATTCACTGTGCCAACTAGCTGGCCCCCCCCCCCCCTTTAAATTTCTAAAGCACTTTATGTGTTTTTTCATCTCATTTGATCATCTTAACTCAATGAAGTAGGTGATTTTATTATTCCCATTTTACAGACAAGGAAACCGAGGCTGAGAGAGGTAAAGTGACTTCTTCAGGGTCACACAGCTAGTAAGCATCTGAGGTCATATTTGAACTCAGGTCCTCCTGACTCCAAGTCCAACATTCTATCCACTATGCCACCTACCAGTCTATGATATAGACGTTTGTGTGCCTGGGTGACTGGAAGAATGGTGATGACTTCTATGGTAATAAGGAAGTTTGGGAAAGGGGTGATTTGTTTTTGAAACAGAATACAATTATCTTTGATGTAGATCACAATCCAGCCATCCCTGCTTATCCAGTGTAACTCACTGTCCTACCAAATATGATAAGGGGAGAGGTAGGACTCTTAGTCATCAGTTATTGCCCCCAACTCAGAGCCTACTCAAGGGTATTATGGGAATCTGAAAATCTTCCCTGCCCCTAGGCTCTTTGATAGGCTTAAGTGACTTTGAGAACTTTCCCTGATTTGAAAGTATACTCTGCCACTAATAGGCTGAATGTGGTCACATGGAGCCTGTGGCGGGAGGCTTGTTCTTCAGGAATGCCCACACATTATTGCTTTGTGATTGGGCAGTTGGTCAAGAGGGCTGTAACATTCTCTGATCCAGGAGAAGGCTATATATACCCTGATGTGAGGTTTTGCTTTGGGGCTCACTTTGGAAAGAGTCATGTGATTTGGCTGGATGAGACTCTGGGCACCCCCCTGGCTTTGAAAGACCCAGATGTTGGTGCTTCCCTTTCTGGTAACTAACTAGGTATAGATGTAATGGTCAGATGGCTGGAAGCCCATCTGCTGATCTGTTTCTCTGTCTGCTTGTAACTTATTCTTGTAAATTCTGTTTGTATTCTCCGAAGTTCAGGGTGTTGACTTTTCCCCCTGAACTAAGTAAATGATATGTTTGATTGATTAAAGTAAGATTGTTAACCCATTTTGAGTTGCTTTCCTTTAGAAAAGCAGATCTAAGAACCTATGCTAGCAGCCATCCCGGGTATGCTAGGGTGTTTGCCGATACAAGGGGGCACTTTTCACAGCCATGAGGTGGGAGAGATGGGGTGGGGGTGGGCAGAATTACAGGTAGTGGTACCTGTGCAGATGCTGCTGTGGATGCCTGGGAGCCCCTGATGCGTAGTTCAAAAGTCGGGGCTTGCATAGTAGAGGAAGAGGGCATACTGAGGCAAATGTAGGGAGATAAAAGTAGGTGAGGTTGTGCTGAAGACTGGCTATTGCATCAAGGATGGGATTCTATTTATGGATTTTCCCACTCTTTGATTGATTGATCAAACATCCTTGTCACCTTCTCCCTCCCCCCTGAACACATATGTTTTGAGGTTAGAGAATAGCCCACAGAAAGTATAGAAGCTTTAAGACTTAGACAGGCCTTCTGTTTGCAAAATACTGTTGTACTAAGTGTTGGGGATTCAAATAGAAAAGCAAGATAGTCTCCTCTCTCAAGGAACTCACATTCTAATGGGTGCATTCAAGTAGCATGTGAGTTTACCATAGAAAGGAACTGAATTGGGGGTTGCTATCTGGGCAACCCTTTGACATTCTGGTGCATTCCTCCTTCCCACAGAGTCCTACACAGTTTCCCCTAGATTTGAGGTCCCTACCTCCCTGTGGTTTATCACATTTTGAGCTCTGTTGCAAGTAACCTTACCATTGTAACTTCATCGTCCAAGTGACTCACAGGCTTTGCCCTTCAAGTAGGATGTTATGTAGGACCTATACAAATGCTCCTCTTCTTTCTCCAAGTAGCATGCTGCCTCAGGAAATCCCCTTTTCTCTTTAGAATAGGGGTTCTTAACCTGGAGTCCATGAACTTTTTTTAAACTTATAACTATATTTCAATATAATTGGTTTCCTTTATAATCCCATGTATTTTAGTTTATGTATTTAAAACATTCTTCTGTATCAGATTGCTTGCTGTCTTGGGGAGGGGGTAGAAAAATTCAGAGATCAAAATCTTATAAAAAATGAATGTTGAAAACTATCTTATATGTAATTGGAAAAAAATACTATTGACATAAAACATTTAAAAAATAAAAATATAACTCTGAGAAGGGGTGTAGGTTTCATTAGACTATGCCAAAGGCATGACACCCCAAAAGTTGGGAACCTCTGCTCTAGAAAGTCCAGTATCAGAACTCCATCATGCACAAAATTCTTCTCAGAAAATCTCTCTTCTATAGTTAGAAGTCTCGATTCTGGAATCATGCTGCCCAGAGAATTCAGATCCCCCTTCTTCCACATAGGAGTCTGGGGTTCATGAACATTTAACCTCTTAGTCTTATGAGGCGTGCACTTGACTGTTTTAGCTATATCCTTCTATAGGAAACGCGTAAGTGCCCTGGTTGCTTCTGTTTGTTGAGCTGGGGAAATCCATTCTTAGGATTTCTCCTTTCAAGCCTTGTTGCAGGCACCTGTCTACCTCTGCCATGTTCTTCTGCCTCAAGACACTATCAACTGCTCCTGGCAGGAGGAAAGTGGTGCTGCTGGTATGGATTCCCCTCCCTTCCCTCCCCTCCCCCCATTCAGATTCATTCAGCTTTACTCTGGTCTGTCTTCTCAAGGTCCAAGAGAGATCAAGTCAGAGAGTTGGTCTCTTAGTTCAGTTTTATGGAGTGGGGAAAGGGAGCTCCTCTAACAAGAGTCTCAGTCAAATTCCTTCTTGTTTTCATTCTTTTTTTTTTCTTTTGGTTCCAGTGGACGTGCCATGTGGAGGCCACCCACAGAGATCTCCAAACAAAAACCTGTGTTCTGTAATGAGCAAGTCAACAAGAAGCATTAATTAAGCCCCTGCTATGTGCCAGGCATTATAATAAGTGCTGAGATACAAAGAAGGGCAAAAACAGGCCTTGCCCTCAAGGAGCTCACAATCTAATGAGGGAAACAAAATGTAAATGATGCACACATCTATCTATCTACACACACACACACACACACACACACACACACACACACACACGATATATTTTTAAAGATATATATAACTGGGGTAAAATTTCATTCTCCCAGTTTGGAAATTAGCTGGCAGACAGGAATAGACATGATCTCATACTTGGAAAGGAACCTCCCCTACCCATCACTCTAGGGGCATACCCACTGGATGAAACAGACCTAAGAACAGAAAAAAGACATTTGTAGCTCTTCTCTTTGAGCACCCTGGGTACACATCCTATCTTTGCCACCAGAGTTGCTTCAGCTCTAGGCGCCCGCACTATTCAGCCTTGTCATCCCTCTCCCACTCAACCTCCTCAGCTAACTTAACAGCCAAAAAGCTTTGACCGTTTTCTTTCTGGTGTATTTGATTCATTGGCCCAAAACAGCTTACTTTGCTTCTGGGGAGAGGCTTCGCTGCTGAAAAAATAAAATGGTCCGGGAAGAAGAGCTTGGGATCCCTGAAACCAAACTGAGATGTAGCATTTTTGCATTGTATGTCCACCTTGCAGCTCTGCCCACACAAATAGTAGCCGTGAGCAGAAACGTTTCTCCTGGATGACCAGCAGACATTGTGTAGTTTAGGGGCCAACGGGTTACACAAGTTTCTTGCCCTTGCCTTTGGCTCAAAGGAAAAAGACCGGGGGGAAGGGTGGAGGACCAGAATGGGCCTTCCAACGAAGTGGAGGGGAAAGGAGATTCCAGATTGTTTGTGCCTCTATCCCTCTCTAAGGGGCTGTACTCTCTTCTCTCCTTTTCCACAGGTGTGGTGTCTGCTTGTTTTTTTTTCCTCCCTGCAGTTGGGGTCTCCAATCTCCTCTCTAGGGCTGGGCTAGGGTTTATTTCTTAACAAGTCTGGCACCTCCATCCATCCTCTCCATAGGTTTTCTACCATTCTTTCTAAATGGTCAAAGACCGTCTCCTCTTTCCACCTTCCCCCCCTTTAAGGTGTTTCTCCCTCCCCACCCCCCCCAGCCCCTCCTTAAACCAGCCCTCCCCATCCCAATCCCTCCTTCTGCCCAGGGGCATTGTGGGAGGAAACAAGATGTGGGGCGAGAGCGGCGCGGGGAGAAGCCCGCAGTGCGGGGCCGGGCTGGCGCAGCCAATGGGGAGGCCTGGCGACGGCGCGTGGGGAGGGGCGGGGGGCAGGGGCGGGGCTCTATTTCAGAGGGGGGGCTGCGCGCCAGCCGGGGCTCAGCGGCAGAGCGGAGGAGAGCTGAGGGAGGTTGTGTTCGCGTGGGAGCAACCTACCCACCGGGAGAGAAAGAGGGAGCGAGAGCGGGCGCGGGAGGGAGAGAAAGGAGCAAGCTAGGAAGTAAGGACTGCGCGCACGGGGCCGGGGCCGGGGCCGCGGGGCACTGTAGCTGAGCGACCTGCGGCGGCTGCAGCTGCAGGAGCAGCAAAGGGGACACCGCCCCCGTCCCCCTCCCCCCGCCCCCATCCCCTCCCCCGCATCGTCTCCCTTGCCAACCACCTTTGATTTTTGCTCCCTCGAGGGGGCTGCGTTCGAGGACTTGTAACCGTGAAGGTGAGCGGCTGGGGCAGGGGTTGTGCCCAGGAACGATGCGGGGTGGGGGGGAAGTGTGTGCTTGGTGGGGTGTGTGCATGGGGGAGGGAGACCTAGGAGAGGGAACAGATCCAAACTAGCGGCCTAGTGGGTGGGGACTTGAAGCTGGCTTCCTGGGGCGCCGGGTGGAGGTGGGAGGAGGTGGGAGGGTCAGGAGAAGGACCGTGGTGGCCTCAGGGTGAGGGACTGGGCCTTGGGCTAGTCTGGCCTTAGTCTCTTCTGCCGTCCTTCCCTTTCACCTACTCTACCTCCTCCACCTCCAGGGTCCATAGATGGCTCCTTGGGCCAGTTTGGACGCTGCCTAGCTGCTTTGCCCTCTGAGGCTCCTGCTGCTGCTTCCCACAATGCCTCCTAGCCCCACCTTTATTATCCAGCAGAGGAGGGGGTTGGGGGGAGGATGGAAATGGGCTGGGGCTGGAAACAGGAATCCGAGGCCTTGATTGCTTCTTTCAAGACCTGGAGCAAGTTTGGGCTCCAGCCCCATATCGCTCGCCTTCCCCCTGGAGGAGTAGGATCAGCTTGCAACTCTGCGCTCCTCCTTCCTTAGCCTTGGCCTGCACCAAGGCTGCCCCAACCTCTGCCCGGAGGTGGAGGGGGGTTCCTACCTTCTTGGGTTTGGACCCCCTTTAGACTGTCCCTTAGCCTTGGATTGCTTCATGGTCTGCCTGGTGAGAAATGGAGGGTGGGATTCCGATGTCCTCCGGCACTCCCCTCCCCCCCCCCAACAACCACCTTAGCCTTGGATTGCTCCAAGGCAGCTCTGGTGGGAGATGTGTTTAGACCTCTCTGGGTTTGGACCCACTTTAGATCCTCCCTTAGCCTTGGACGACTCCGAGTCAGTCCAAGCCTCTGCCCCGGGGGGGGGGGGGAGGGACTGATTTCTCAGGGTTTGGATCCCACTTTAGACATGTCCCGCAGGGGCACCAGACTGCAGAGATGTTTCCCCGCCTACCCCCGTAGGATTCTCGTTTTCTGATGTTTGGGGGCCCTGAGAAGGAGGGAGGAGGGGGATGGGGTGGAGAGGGCACCGGGCGTGACGCGGCTCCCGATGCTGCCCCCCTCCGGGGTGTCCTTCCTGCGGAGAGGACGCCCAGTCACTCCCGGCGCAGCTCCAGGCTGATGGGGGTGGGGTGAGAGAGGCTGGGTGCACCAGGCCCTGCAGACCTGGCAGGGTTTGTATAAGGGGGAAGGAGGAAGGACCGAGGCAGGCAGGCAGGAAGGAAGGTTTTCGTTTTTCACTTCTGAACCTCACTTGCCCTTCAACGATCCCTTTTGGAGATCAAGCCCCTGGGGAAGAAAGAGTAGGGAAAAGGGACAAGCTCCCCAGCCAGCAAAAGGGGGGGGATAGGGGAAGGCTCCTGGAGGCTAGGAAGGGAGAAGTAGATGTTATTGAGGGATCTGGGAATCTATGACAAATACCTTCAAATTCCGTCTTTACCTGATGCAAAATGGAGGGTGAGGGTTAAGGGGAATTGACTTGCAGCCTTTGCCCCTATGCTGTTCTCTAAAAAAGTATCTAATGACTCAACTCTTCCTACTTTACTTTTGAGTCCTCTCTACTCCTTTTTCCATTTTGAGGACGGGGTCTTTCTCCCGTGGGGAGAGCTAACTAAGCCTTTGAGGGTTTTTCTCCTTTGCTGAGCACAGTGGACTGGACTGGCTTGGGTATAGGGGGGCACTGGCACAGGGAGGGGGGAGTGGGGAGGGGGAATAATTCTAGCATTGTAGTCACAAGACTGACATTATGTAACTGGCTGGCTCTTTTCTGGACAGTAGGCTGGGTTTTAATTACTGTAACAAAGTTGTTCCTTTGGACTTTGGGGATGAGACTGGGGAGCAGGTGAAATTGTTAGATAAAACCGCTAAATTTGTACTTGTGTTTCTGGGACCACCCCCAACCCTTTCCCTTCACCCTCCCCTTTTAGGCTCTGTAAACAGTCACTCCTTATAGTAACTCTGAATAAATAAATTTAAGATGAGCAGCAGAAAGACTAAGAGGCAATACCAGTGAGGTTTAAATCCAAATCTTATTCCCCAGTGCTTTCCTTATCTGACTCCCTTTCATCTTTCCTATGAATCAGGAATGATGAGGGTAATAGGAATTTACCTTTCTTTAGAATAGTTATGGTTACTCAGTATTTTATGGATCTAGCTGATCTGGGAAATAGGAAGGTTCAAATGAGATAAAGGGAGTCCCAGTGATTTGCCCAAGGTCATGATGGGGATGGGATGAAGGAGGCAGGCCTGGCAGGATTTGTATGGGAGGAAGGAAAGAATTGTGTTGTTTCTGAGACAGCCAGCTTCATAACGGAAACTTTGTCCCCTGGCCCTTTCTTACAACCAAATTGTGCCTTCCAGGCACTGCTAACTTCTTGGGGGTAGAGGCCTGCCCTTTTAATGACTATTTGCCCGAGTCACCTCTACTTCAAATGCTTTGGTATCATTCACTACAGTTGAAATTGTAGCAATTGCATCATTTTTTACAATTCCAAGTGAAGGATTATTTGCTTTAGGCAAATCCTGGCATTCTCTGAGTCTAGGTATGGGAAGGGGATAGGCAGAAGATAGGCCCAGAGATAATGACTTTCTGCTTTCTGATTTTGAGGAGACTAATACAGTTCCACACTGTCTAGGTCTCACCTGCATGCCCAAGGTGGAATGAGGATAGGTTGAGAAACTAACTACCTGTACCCAGCAGGTTGGATGTCAGGCCAAGGGGGGAAGCTCCAGGGGTGGGTATAATAGTTCTGGGGGGGTGAGGGTTGGAGTTCACCTGAATATCCTTCCCTCCCTCTGGTGGTTTCTCTTTTATGTCTGAGTCAGGGGTAGACTCTGGATCTGGGACTGCTCAAGGATGCTACCAGAGGTTTTTTTTTTTTTGGCAGGGATGGGAAGCAAGGAACATGAAAATAATAGTTTTTCCTATTGATGTACCTACCTATAAATGTACTATCCACATTGGAGGTATCACAGATCATCCACATGTCTACCACTATGTTTTCTTGAAACAAAGTGTTTTAGTATGCCTTCTAGGGGAGGAAAGGAGGGTTGTCACATTAGATCCCTATGGTGGATGTAGAAACTGAGACTCAAGAGATACCACCTTGCCCAAAGTCATGGGAAATTAGTGATGGATTTGAAACTAATGCATTAAACCACTGGACCATGCTGGAGTGAGACACATCCTTTGCAGGGAAGGGTGGAAGGGAGGGTGAAAGAAGAATTCAGAGTACAAAGAGGTCGGAGTGGGAGGCTGGCACATGGTCCTGAGTCTGAGTTCTCCAAATCTCTTGATAGAAATCATATGATTTAGAATTGGAAAAAGGCATTAGAATATGGTCCAACCCATTTACAGATGAGGAAACTGAGTCCCAGAGAGGTGATCGGGTCAGTTGTCCATTATCACTTTGGCAGTGACGGAGGTAGGACTAGAATCATTTGTGCTTCTTGGTCCTTTGTTCTCCCATACTCAGTTGCTTCTTACTCTCCACAGTTTGGAGAGCATGACTTCCATTTGTTTTGCATTTGCTGATAGCCAGACTTATAAAATTGATTGCCTTTCTCATAGCTTTCCTCCTTTGACTTGGGCAGATCAACTGCTGAGTTTGGGAGAACTTCATAGCCCCTCATCAGTGCCAGGGCTATCACTTTCTCCTGTCCCCAGAATGTGTAGCGTGAGTTTCTTCACCCAGTGGGCCCTCAGACCCCAGAGATGTGGAGTGAGGAACCAGACTGATCTGCCACCTTTGTTTTTCGCTATAGTGCCGCCATGTCTGACCGGAAAGCAGTGATCAAGAACGCAGACATGTCTGAGGACATGCAGCAGGATGCGGTTGACTGTGCAACACAGGCTATGGAGAAGTACAACATAGAGAAAGACATTGCTGCCTATATCAAGAAGGTACAGCAGGGAAGGAAATGAGCTGAGGGATGGGGTGGCTGACCCAGCAGCTTGAGAAGAGTACTAGACAGCTCAGCCACATTAATTCGTGTGTAGATCTGCCTGTTTAGAGAGTCGTGTATAGGATTTGGGGAGGGATGAGGGGGCCACCAAGTGTTTTCATTGGTATAAGGAAATCCACCTACTGATACAAATGAGTGGGGCAGCTAGGAGAAAAAGTGGATAGGACTCCGGGTCTGGAGTCAGAAAGACTTATATCCCTGAGTTCAGATGTGGCCCCTGACACTTGTAGCTATGTGACCCTGGGCAAGTCATTTAACCCTGTTTCTGTTTTATCATCTGTAAAATGAGCTGGAGAAGAAATGTCAAACCACTCCAGTATCTCTGCCAAGAAAATCTCAAATGGGGTCATGAAGAGTCAGACATGACTGAAAAAAATAAAACATCATCCCATCAATGTAGATTGGTAACTGCGAACATAACTTGGCTTAGCGTCACACAGCCAGTTCCAGAGACTGGATTGTTCCTGACTTCAAAGGCCTGTTCTTCTCTCACATTTCCTCTGCATGAGAATTTACTTGTAGATAAACCAAGGAGGGATTTTCTGCTTTTACAAAAGAAAAGGATTGTTAGGTAGTAAGGGGGAAGCCAGGACTTAGAACCCTTTTCTGATGCTAAGTCCTTTGGTCCTCTACCACACTCAGTTACCTCTTGCTCTCCAGAGTCAGAGAAAGTTATATTATTCATTACCACTTGTTGTTTTGTATTTGGAATACAAATCATAGAATTTCTTTAAAGTGATTTCACAAGTGTATGTTTTGGAGATCGTTAAGTGCTTGACTGAGAGGCAGTAAATGTTGGCATCTTGTGGTCAATCACTGAATAGTCTAAAGTTGAAAACCTCTAAAATTGTGACAGAAGCCAGTGGGGGAAGTGATTCATGGAGGTTCTGATCAGAATATCACTTCTCAGTTAGGAAGTAGCCCAGTGAGATCTGGAAATGGGCGACCTCTTAGAATTACAGTATTTCAGAACTGGAAGGGACATTAGAGACCAATTCTAGATCTGGTAGAAAGACTGCTGGCTTGGTGGTGGGGAGACTTGGGCTCTGATCTCATGGCGCAGCCACAAATTTGCAGTGTGACTTTGGGCATGGTGTTTGACCTCTAAAGCTCAGTTTCTTTCTCTTGTAAAATGAGAAGGTTGAACCAGATGATCCCTAAAGTTCCTTCCAGCTTGGACATGGTAATCAACTACCCTGCCTCTGAATGTCATGGGTGAGGAAACTGAGACCTGGAGAAGAGAATTAATTTCCCAAAAAGCTATCAGAGCTTGACCAGAATCCAGGTCTCTAGAAGTCCTCAGTCTAGTGTTCTTTTTCTGATAACAATGAGAATACCTAATATTTACATAACTGTTCACAAAGCTCTTCACAAATGTTATCTTGTTTGATTCTCAAAAGAACCCTGTCCCTTAGGTACTGTGTACAGACATGGAAACAGGTTTGAGTGAGGTTAAATTGACTTGTTTAGCGTCACATCACTAGTAAGTTGTCTGAGGCTGGATTTGAACTCTGATCTTCCTTACTCCACATATAGCACTATCCCCTGTACCACCTAATTCCATACCTCTTTTATACCACTGCCCCTTAAATGTAGTTGATTGAACTATATAGGCTTTGGGGAAATTTGTCTACCGTAACTGGTCACTTGAGCAGAGTTCCAAGTTTCAGTGTGAAGACCTCATACACCTACACACACACCTCACTCCCATGGGGTCCTAAAGCTGCTTCTGTAGGACAGTTATAGAAACAACTGCTGAGGGGAGGAGATAGAAGATTGTCCACCTTTCTGGCGTCTCCTTCCTTCCTTTCTCTCAATTTAACCCATGGAAAGAAACGATGAACTCGAATTTTATCATTGAATTTCTGTGACTTCTAGGACCTGAAAGGGGAATAAACTCATAGGAATTAATATACCCATCATATTGAGTTAGGTAGTAGGGATACAAGGACAAAAACAAAACCCCTACTACCCTCAGACAACTTAGATATTCTTAGAATGTAATACTTATATTCTGCAGAATTTAAGTTGCTTTGTAGGGGGTTGATTTTAACCAAACAGTCTCGAGAGAGCCAAGTCTCCAGGTATTTGTGGAACACTTTCCTCCCTTCCAGTTCTCAATTTCAGGAACCATGTTCATCACTTAAGGTCAGGATAACTTAGTGATCTGAAAGGCAGTAAAGGCCCAAGGAGTCCGTGTTGTGCTTTAGTGATTTGGGGAGATTATTTGACCTCCCAGATTCCCCAAATGTAGATTAGCTGAAGGGAACAAAAGTTTGGAGGGGGTGGGGTAGAGAAAGAAAGATGACCAGTTCTTACCTCTAAAGTGGCTAAGGCCAGAGGGGCTGGAATAATTAGCCTGTGGTGTGATTCATTATTAATGAAGGGTGAAGGAAGAACCTAGTTAGCCTTAGAACCTGAGCTCCCACAGCTTAGAGAGCTGAAGTTATTGTGTGGGGGTGGGGTGGAGAAGGTGGTGGAGTCAGGTAAGGGAGTCAGGTAAGGTACCAGCTAAGCCTTCCCTGGGGCCCAGCTACTGATGAGATTTCCCTGATCTCACAGCCCAGAACCTTCCTAACCATCACCCCAACTCTTATTTCCTCTTAGGAATTTGACAAGAAATATAACCCCACGTGGCATTGTATTGTGGGCCGAAATTTTGGCAGCTACGTCACACATGAGACAAAGCACTTCATCTATTTTTACTTGGGTCAAGTTGCAATCCTCCTCTTCAAGTCCGGCTAGGTGGCGCAGTGGTGGCGGTGGCTGCGGTGGTGGAGGCGGGCAGCGGTGGTGGCAGGCGGAGCTGGGACTGTTATATGCACTGAAGGCTGGCACCAGGATTTCCTCTCCAATGGCTGTGCTACTGCATGGATTGTATACTCGACTTCATGTGTATATGTTGCAGTAAAAAAAAAAAAAACAAAAAACAAAAAAACCTACTTCTGTTTAGTTGCCTGGGGAAGAAGGCTGCTTTCTGTTGTTTAATTTAAAAAAATACACCCTCCCCCCTTTGGTTGTATTGCACTAGGAAATATCTCTCAAAACAAATTCTCCCATCCCCCTAAAAAAAGCTTAAAAGGAGAAGCAAAAAACCCCCCAAGATTTTGGAGTGCTCAACTTAATGCTTCCCAGTGATGGATACCTTCTTTGGAAGGCTTGAGGAAAGCTAGGGGGATGGGGATAATGTGTCAGGGTTGGGATGGGGGGGAGTGCTCACGTAAAGGAGAGATTTGTTCCCCCATAATGTGAATCCAAATGTTTTTGGATTGTGAGTTGGGCAGGGGGTGAGAATCCTCTAGAGAGACCCTGGAAACTATTTGTTGTGGGGTGGGGTGGGGGTGGGGGGCAGAGACTTGTCTTGCTGTCTTCATTAGTGCTTAAGAGAGTGTCTAAGAGGTGTGTATGTGTGTGTGTGTCTTTGTGGATTTGGTGCATTAGGCTATTTTTTTTCCTGCTGGTGCTCAGATTGGGAGGATGCTAGGGGCAAGATTATTCCATTTTCTCTCATTCCATATCCCCAACCTGGCCACATTCAACTCATGAACTCTTTCTCCACTCGAAGAGTCCCCTTAGGTTAGCCTCCCTGTTAGCTGATGGGCCAGGGAATTTCTAATGACTTTGGGTCTGAACCTTCCTCCTTTCTGTATTTGAGAAGGAGTCTTTGAGAGAGACAGAGAATGTGTGTATACGTGTGTCTGTGTTTGTAGAGAGGCACAGGTAAAGATGATTGTGGGGCAGCTGAGTGATCTGGGCACAGTATCACTTTAGCTCTTCAACTATGTAGTGCAAGAGAGGCTGCTGGTCTCTGGCAGAGACTTGACAAAAGGATGCCCACAAACAATTAATTGTATGACCAGAGAAGTCTTAGCCTCTGTCATCTTTGGAGCTGGTTCTCAGTTGTCGGTTAGAGAAGGTGTGACTTGGTGAAACATGGATCCTCTGGTAGAGTGCATGACAGTGTTTCCGGGCTAGGGGAGCAGAGCTGGTGTCGTTGGTGGACTTGTTAAGTGATTTTTGGGGAGCTCCTATGGGAACTCAACTTGCGGCATAGATGAAGGGGACAGAAAGACATGAAGGAAGCAGGGGAACCCTGATGGGAAGGGAGAGAGGGCTTCAATTTAGGGAATTTTAGAGGCTTAACAAGAGTGAAATTGAGGTGAGAATGGGAAAGCTAATGCCTTGAACTGCTGATTTTCCTGTGTCTTGTCCAAAATACCGTTAATGGGGGTGAGGTAGATGTCAGGAAATTGGGGATGAACGAAGCTCCTTTTTTCAAGCTTAAGTCCTGGCAGAATGGGTTATCCTTCCCCCAAGTCTTATGTGCTTTCCACCTTTCTTTACAATGCTAGAGGACACCTGCATTGGTGGGGTGGGTGGGGTGGGGCAGTGATAGGATGTTCTTTGTATTATAAATTGGGCAGTGAAGGATGTGCTGTCTGTGATAAATTGCTTGAATATTAGATTTTTTTTTCAATAAATGTTTGAGTTTGTGTTGTCTCCCTTTCCCCTACCCCCTTGACTTGTAAGGCCAATTGAAAGTGTCTGGTTTGTGTTCATCTCTTTTTTTGTCTTTATTCTCTTGGAGCAGGGGTGGCTGCCCCCCCTTCCTCATCCCCCTTGCTCTGCCTCCATTCCTCTCTTGGACATTAAAAATTGATTGATGCACTTCAAACTTGTCTGTGTTCTTTGAGGGATGGATTGGGTAAGGGATTTTGACAGATTGAAACTGGAAAGATTTCTTGCCCCTATTCCTTGAGTAAGGGGGGGGAGGTAGGATAACCAGTTGAAGGATTGGTCTGATTACTAGGGCCCAGCTGCAGTGCCTAGGGGTGGGTTTATTTGTTGAGTAGGGGTGGTCTTCTGGCCAGTAGATTCATCCTTAAGCTTGGACGCTTTGGTTAGGGACTTGGTGTTGGGGAGATGAGTTTTGGAATACATCTCCAGTGCCACAGCTGTGTCTCAGGTCCCATCAGCTGTAATAAATTGCAAGTTGAAACTGGAGGCTCTATGGTTTCTTTTTTTCTTTTTGCATTTTTAAATTGATTTGTTTACTTTTAGTTTACAATTTTCAAATTTTCTCTCCTCCCCCAGCCCATGGTAGCAAATACTTTCACATTTGGCATTAGGTTGTAAAGAAGGGTTGTAACCGACGGAATGAACAATGGGAAAGAAGAAACAAAACCAAACAAGAGAAAGAAAGCATGTAGTTTGCTTTAGTCTGCATTTAAACTCTGTTCTTTCTAGATCTTTCTCTGAATGTAGACATCTGCTTCCATCCTGAGTCTTTTGGAGTTGTTTTACAACCTTGTTGCTGAGAAGAGCCCAGTTTATCAAAGTTATCATACTCTATGGTCGTTTGTAAAGGCCTTGTGGGTGAGTGGGGCAGTTAAGGTGGATGGTCGGGAAGGGTGGGGCGGTAGAGGAAAGGGAAGCCTTTGTTGTTCCAGAAAGGACTATCCCGGAAACTGTTCTCAGTGGAAATTAGAAACTCCTGTACTGCTGGCCTTTGGTTGGATTCTACCAGGTCTAAGGGAGATGGAGGTAAAGAAGGGAAGGAGAGGCAAAACTTGCTCTCAGCCATCCCTAGGATTAAGGATAACTTTCCTTATCCAACCTGGGATGGCTATGTTAGCATCCTTCTTGCCCTTCCCCAGATGTTTTCCTTAGTCAAGAGGCTCTGGTTCCCTTAGCATCTGACTATCCTGCACTGCAGTCTGGGCTCTGAGAAGGAACCCCAGCCCACCCCCACCCCCGAGGTACTCACAGCATTCCCATGAAGGCAGTTGGGAGTCACACTTTGGAAGTGACTTTCATGACTCCTAGGGATCAAAAAACAATAGAGAATAAAAGCAAGGGACTTTGGGGAACACCCCAGCCTTCATCTGCACACATGACTTTTACTTTTCTCCACTGTCCTTTCCCCCATACCCCCAACTGAATGCTCTATCCACCCTGCTTGTAGGAGGTGTTTATTATAATCCATACCCATCCCAATTGGCTTCAGTACTTCTGCCCAAGCTTCCCTTCTGTTTAATGATCCCCCTTGCATCCCAGTGCCCCTTACCCTTCTTACAGAGACCATTCTTAGGAGACAAAGTTGGGGAGAGGAGATAGGCTTCCTGCTCTCCTGTCCTCTCCCTCAAAAAAAGACAAAAAAAGGAAAAGGGTTAGAAATGCTACATGCTCTAAGATTTGTCCCCAGACTGCTTCTCTCTCTCTCTCTTTCTCTCTTCTCTCCACACTACCCCCCACCCCCCTGTATAGAATTTAGACCTCTTTATCAAGTTTTCTGGGAATGGCTGTGGCTACCTGGACAGACCTGCTTAAGTGGGTAAAGATGGCTCTGGAGGGACTTTTCTTTCCATATCCACTATGGAAGCATAGCATCCCTTCCAGCAGTAGCAAGGGGGTTCTTATATATCCAGTCCTCGGGGGCCTTGGGGAAGGAAGGAAATATTTTGGGGTAGGGTGGAGAAGAAACAGACTCAGACCTGAGGAGGTTTCTCAGTCTTCTGGAGGTGGGAAAGTGGAGTGGGGTGGGCAGTAAACACCTCCTTCCCTGGGAGGGGTGCGTGAGTGTGTGTGTGTGTGTGTGTGTGTGTGTGTGTGTGTGTGTGTGTGTGTGTGTGTGTGTGTGTGTGTGTGTGTGTGTGTGTGTGTGTGTGTGTGTGTGTGTGTGTGTGTGTGTGTGTGTGTGTGTGTGAGAGAGAGATCTTGGATGTTCTTTCTGTATAGAGTGGGTATCCGCTCTATAACACCAAGAAACCAAGCTTTGTGGGGAGGTCAGACAAATGGAACACCTGTGGAGAGTCCCTCTATGCTACTTAGTTGAGAAGAGACAAGGACCTCAGTAGGTAGAGATTGAAGAATGACAGGCTAACCTTGGAGGACTTTTTGGAGGAAGTGGCCTCAGCCTGGGACAAAGTTGAGGAAGTGAGTGACATGCTGTCATGTGCACTTTTATGTTCCTTCTCCTTGGGGCCACTCAGCCTTACCCATTTCTTCTGTTGCTTTCCTACCCTGGAGCTTCTTTCTGTGTGGTCTCTATGCCTGTCTTTGAGTAGGAGATGGGGGAGTCAGCTAAGGTGGCAGCTGGTGGTGGGGAAAGGGAAGCATTGCATTTTCTGGCTTAATGACTTTTCTCTTTTGGAACTGGGGGTAGGGGTGGCTAGGTGGTGCAGTGAATAAATAGAGCACCAGCCCTGGAGTCAGGAGGACCTGAGTTCAAATCGCACTTAACACAAAACTAGCTGTGTGACCTTGAGCAAGTCACTACCAATTGCCCTACCTTACCCCCTCCAAAAAGGAAAAAAAAAAGGAATTGGGGGTGAGTGGGAAGTCACAATGCTAATTTTGCCCAGTCAGGTTCCATAATCCTGGTATCTTCTTTCTTTGTGTCTGTTGGAGTTAATTAATTATTTTCCCCCCATTTCCTAAGGTAGGATGTATTGTAGCTTATAGCTTGACTGAAGCAACACAATAAATGCTGCTCATTGTGGTCTCTGTCTGCTCTTTAGTGTTGGGAGAGGGGCAATTGTACCCCTTGCCCCACTTGCCACTGGATCGCATAGTTTAACAGCTCATCCCTTGCTTTTATCAGCCTCTGGGAAAAGTGATTCAAACTCCACCTTTGATACTTAATACCCTGGTGACTTTGGGTAAGTCACTTAACTTCCCTGGGTCTCAGTTTCTTCACCTGTAAAATTGGCCTAGAAAGCTTTTGAGGTCCCTTGAACTCTAAATCTTGTGATCCTCTGACTTCTTCCCCTGGGTATCTTAAACCCAATATCTAATAACCATCATTAGAAAAGGTCCAGATTTAGAATTCAATGGCATCTAAGAAATCAGCTAATTTTACGTCCTTTTCTTACAAATGAGAATGAGAAAATTGAGTTGTTACTTGTCCAAGGGAATAAATGGCAGAGCTGGGGTTGGAGATCCAGATCCTCTGATTTTCTGTTCTTTAGGTCAGAATAAAGTCTTCCATGTTGCAGTTAAAGGCCATGGCAGTCTCTCTACCTGTCCATTCCTTCCCCCACGACTTTTCTCTCCTCTTGCTTGGGGATGGATGGATATATAAGATCCTTAAATACTTTCTAACCTCAGCCTCCTTGGGCTGTAGTTGCAAAACAACAGTACCTGCACTATGATATAATGCTTTTAACTCTTCAAAGCTCTTTAAATTCTATTATCACTTTTAATGTTCATAGCAACCATAAAGTAGGCTTTCCTCATTTGTAAAATGAGGATCAAATAATCCAGTGGCCCTGACTTGGCATCACACAGCTAATGTAGTTAGTTGCAGTCAATCAATCAATCAATCAATCAATCAGCATTTATCAAGAGCCTCTTATGTGCCAGACACTGTGCTAAGGACTGGGGATACAAAAAGAGGCAAAAAACAGTCCCTGTCCTCAAGGGGCTCACAATCTAATGGGGGTGGTGGTGACAACAAAGAAACAAGTTTATAATAACAAGCTAGATATAGGATAAGTAGGAAGTAAGAGAGGCAAGGCACTAGGATTGAGAGGGGCTAGGAAAGGCTTCCTGTAGAAGATAAAATTTTAGTTGGAACTTAAAGGAAAGGGCAGTTAGGAGGTATAGAAAATAGAGTGCTGGCCCTGGAATCAGGAGGACCTGAGTTCAAATCCTGTCTTAGATACTTGCTAGCTGTGTGACCCTGGGCGAGTCACTTACCCCTATTTGCCTCAGTTTCCTCATCTGTAAAATGCACTGGAAAAGGAATTAGCCAACCACTTCAGTATCTTTGCCAAGAAAGCTCCTAATGGGGTTACAAGGAGGGAGACACAACTAATTAACAAAACAATAGTGAAAAAAAGAAGCCAGGTCTAGAGCTCCTGTCTCCTAACCACTGAAATGGATCTCTCATTAGCTATTTCAAGAGAGACCCCTTGCAGTTGTATTGGACAGACTCCTTTGGAAACCTGCCAAGCACATATAGATTTAGACACGGTTATTTAAACTGCTGTCTAGGGGATGAGAGATAGGTATCTTGCCTTTTCTGCTGTTCTTCTTCTGCCATATGTCAAAGTTCTGTGATCTCCAAAGTTAAGGTCTATAAGCTAATAGACAAGTCTTAGAAGTTGCTTAAGGCTTAGAAAAAGTTATGTAGTGTACCTGTGGTCATAGAACTAATAGTTTCCTTGTCTATAAAATGATGGGCTAGAGTAGATGACTTCCAAGGACTCTTATGTCCCATGTTCTATCAATCCTTTTCATCCTTTCCCTGAAATATACTCTGTCTGACTCTGGACAAGTCCCTTAACGTCTCAGTGCCCCAGGAAATCCTCGTATGTACGTAGACCAATGGCCGGCAATGTTATTTGATGCCAGGGTCCTGGACCCTAATGAAGGAGGATGTGGTCCAGGGCAAAGCCAGCCCGTTGAAGCAGGGGGAAGAACTATATAAATGGCCCATAGTTCAAGTTCAACCCCCAAGACCTGAACTATTCTATGAGATGAAGGTCAGAGATAGAATCTGAGCCTATGAGATGAGAAGGGTTAAAGAGAGAATCTGAGCCTGCTTCCTTTCTGACTCTAGGGCCTGACCACTAGTCCATGCTGCCCTTCCTTCTCTAAAGTAGGAAAACCACTGGTTTGGGAATCAGAGGTCCTGGGTTTGAATTCTGATTCAGTCATCTACTACCTGTGTGAACTTGGGCAAATAATTTCAACTCTCTGGTTGTCAGCTTGCTTACCCATAAAATGAGGAAGTTAGACTAATATCCTCTAAGGGAACTTTCAGCTCTAAATCTCGTGATCCTTTGACTCCTAGGGCCCTCATGTTGTCAAGTCTGAGTGGAGAATGGCTAAGATGGTTGGGTCTTGGCAGTTGGATTTGAACTGTGGACCATTTATATAGTTCTAACCCCTGCCTCCTTAGGCTGGCTTTGCCCTGGACCACATCCTCCTTCCATTAGGGTCCAGGGTCCTGGCATCAGATAATAATATTGTCCTTGGTCTACATATTTACAAGAATTTCCTGGGGCACTGAGAAGATTAAGGATTTGTCCAGGGTCACACAGTCACGTGTATGTCAGGGACAGGCTCTTAGAACACAAGACAAACTGTTAAAAAAAAAAAACACCACCCAAAAAACCCTTCAAAGGTGCTTTGCTGACATATTGAACTATAATAAAGACTGATAACATATACACCATTGGATTTGTCAAATGTAACTGAAACTTCTTCATCTCCGAATGAAGCTTATGAAACAGCTAAGATCCAGGAATGGAGTTGAATGGAGGCATCTGCCTGAGCTCAGCCAACCCCATATCAAAAACAACAAACAACAACAACAAGAAAGCTTTAAGCATATGACTATATTGTGCATTTGTGTGAGAATAATATGGCAGTTTTAAACAATTTTCTGACTTTTACATGAGAGCTGAACTCAGAGTCAGGAAGACCTTGGGCTCATATTCTATCTCTGACATATATTCTCTGTGCGACCCTGGATGAATCCCCTAACTTCTCAGTGCTCCCAGGCAATTCTGTAAGACTACAAGTTGTAGGAAAGGTGCTGAGTCGAATTCATAGAAGGACTTTCCTTATCTAGTCGCAACCTATACCAAAAAAAAAAAAATCACAGGTCCCATCCCTATTCCTATATATAGTGCCTTAAAATTTGTAAGCTCCTTTACATACATGATCTCACTTGAGTCTCACAACTACCCTGTGAGTGAGGTATTATTATTATTATTATTATTATTATTACCACTTTACAGATGAGGAAACTGAAGTTCCTATTCCTTCATATTTGAAATGCAATTTTTTTTGAAATGCAATTTTAATGTCATATAAGAAAGGAATGGGAATGACAATAACAAGCAAGATTCATCTCTGAATATCATTATGGGATTGTAACAGTCTGCTAACTCAAAAGGAATACAATTGCCGTACCAAACATGTAAGTACAGAGAGTCAAAATATGGTCCTTTCCTTGCAAGCCATTGGGTCTTTTGGGTGTGGAAGGAGATAGTTGATGAGCTCTCAATCTGGGGGGGGGGGGAGAATTCTTTCTGATGAGGTGGATGATAGTGATTGAGTTTGCTTCCCCATACCCTCTTCTCCCCACCTGTGGCTAAAAGTCATTCATTTCCCTAAGAACCTTCAGTCTCTCTTCTTTAATCTGCCTTCTACATAGCTGCCAAAATAATTAATCTGCTTAATATTTTTTGGTGGCTCCCTATCGACTCTGGGATAAACTGCAAGCTCCTCAGACTGGCATTTAAGGATCTCTCCAATCTGGCTCCACAATAGATTTAGAACAGAGAGGGACCTTAGAGGTTAACAAATCTAACACCTTCATTTTTTTTAAACTTTCTTTTTTTTTTCCCATAGTAGAATGTTTTTTTAAATTTTTTTTCTCCCATTTCTTTTTTTTCTTTTTTTTTAATTTTATTTTAGTTTGCATCATTCATTTCCACAAGATTTTGAGTTGCATATTTTCTCCCTTTCTTTCCCCTACCCACCACCCCAAAACAGCCATCCCAGTGTTTCCCCCCTCCCCCAGTCTATTCTCTCCTATGTCACTTTTTGGTAGGGCAGGATGGATCTCCCAACAACAGTGCCTGTGTATCTCAGGTTCCAGTTGGATGTAGTCAATAATAATAATAATAATAATTGCATATATATATAGATATATATTTATAACATTTGATTATGAACTTTAGATTCTAGCTTCTTTCTCTTCCTCCCTCGTCACCCACCCCCACTGGAAGGACAAGCAATCAAATACAGGCTGAACATGTGAAATGACACAG
>CM053584.1:138190126-138217762 GCA_028627135.1 Pseudochirops cupreus | reverse complement strand
ACAATACATGTGAAGTTATGCAAGACATATTTCCATATTTTCCATAACACCCTCATTTAGTTGATAAGGAAACTGAGGCATTGGGAAGTGAAGTGACTTACTTGCCCAGAGTCACACAACTTATAACTGAGGTGTGATTTGACCCCAAGTCTCCAATTGGTTCAATGCCCTACACACTATATCTTCCCAGTTTGTTTTTCCATGACTCCATTTCTAGCGCTCTATATTCTAGAAAAATGGGTTAGCTTTCTGTGATCACATCCTCCCGTCTCCTGCCTTCATGTATTGGTGCATGCCATACCCCATGTTCAGAATATGCTCCTTCTTCATCTCTGCTTCTTGAAATCGCCTTTTATTTTTTTTTAAAGATCCTGCTCAGGTGCCACTTCTTCCAAGAAGCCTACCTTGGCACTTCCCTCTCCTCACCCCAGCTGAATGCGAACCTCCACCTTCAAATTTTCCCAAGTCCTTTGGCTAGATCTTTTCTTTGCCATCACACTCTTTCTCCCTCCTCCCAATATAAATAGCATTTTATTTTTCCCAATTACATGTACAATATTCACTTTTTATAAGATTTTGAATATCAATTTTTTCCCTCTCCCTGCCCTTCTTTTTTTTCCCCCACTCCAAGACAGCAAACAATCTGATATAGGTTATACATGTACAATCATGTAAAACATATTTCCACATTAGTCATGTCATTACGCTCCTTCTTGAATTAGACCCACCTTTGTACGTGTAAAGCTCTGCTCCTCCATCCCCACCACCCCTCTAATAGTAAGACAGCAAGGTTCTTGAAGGCAAGGGCCATGCCATTTTGATCTTTGTTGTTTTTTTTAATTTTTAATTGTTTTTGCTTTTTGGAGGGGGGAAGGTAAGGCAATTGGAGTTAAGTGACTTGCCTAAGGTCACACAGCTAGTTTTTTGTGTTAGGTGTCTAAGGTCAGAGCTGAACTCAGGTCCTCCTGACTCCAGGGCCGGTGCTCTATTCACTGCTCCACCTAGCTGCCTCTGAATTTTGTATTAACTCCCCCACCAAAGTGACTTCTGTGAAACAAGTACTTAAAAATATTTGAGTTGAAGTAATCATCAAGCCCCTACCCTAATAATAACAATAATAACTCACACTTATATAATACTTTTTGGTTATAAATGTTTATACACACATATCTCAGTGATCTCATTTAATTTCACAACAATCTTGTAATGTAACTAATATAAGTTATACCCATTTTACAGTGAAGGAAAATGGGAAGTAAAGATTAAATGACTTGCCAGGCCTAGGGGGTAAGCCAATAAGTGGCAAAGAGTCTCCTGACCCTTCCACGACACCGTATCACCAACAGGAGATGGTTTAAGGTACAGCCCTGGTGTTCAAATTGTTTACAGAATAGTTGAGGAGATAAGTAACACAGGAAACAATGAGCATTAACCTAGAGTATGTGATAAAATGCCAGGATAGTATATACTGTAGGGATTTAGATCAAGCAAGTAGGATCAAAATAGTTTATACAGTGGGCAGGCAATAGGGAGCTAGATCTGTTCTTGTAGATGCTCAGGTAAAGCAGTCTGCCAGTGATAGGTGGGATGAATTGGATTGGGGAAGAGGTTGGACACAGAGTTAAAAGAGAAAGGTCTGAAAGGTCAGCAAAGTGGGTGGGAGAAAAAGAAGATACAGGAGGCAGGGTAGGAGAGTGGGGAGGAAATATAGAAGACTACCACTGGACCAGTTATGTAACAAGGGAGGGCCAGATGTTCCATCCTTATAGAATGGCAGTGCCACCTAGTAGCCAACATGAGTAATGCAGTGGAAGAAGAACCAGGTGGGCAAGGGGGAGGAGAGAAGAGATTGGTGATGAAGTGAGTGTGCAAAAGAGAAGAGGACCTGACCTCTTGTGGGAGCATAATTTAGTGAGCATTCATGGTCACCTTCTCCATTCTACTCTGCCCAACACGAGGGTGTTGATGGCAGAAGCGCTTCTAGATCCTTTCTTCTTTACCCCATGTGACCATGTGAGGAAGTGGGGAAGCCCAGCTCATAGGGAACTAACTGGGTTTGGAGTCAGGAAGGCCTGGGTTAAAATTCTTTCTTGGGCATTTACTGGCTCTGTGACCATGGATGAGACCATCTGTAAAATGAGGGGAGTAGATTTCATAGCTTTTGAGGTTTCTTCTCTTTTTGATCCTGTCTCTCTTCTTCTCAGAAGTCTTTAGTGGGGTAGGTAGGTGGCACAGTAGATAGAGCACCAGCCCTGGAATCAGGAGGACCTGAGTTCAAATCTAACCTCAGACATTTACTAGGTGTGTGACCCTGAGCAAGTCACTGAACCCCAATTGCCTCCCCCTCCAAAAAAAGAGAAAGAACAAATAAAAATTCTTTAGTGGCTCCATATTGTTACCCAATGATGTTCAAATTCCTTTGTTTGACTCTACACCCCTAACTTGATCTGGTCTCACTTGACCTTTCCACTCTTATTTGATGTTACTCTTCACCATACATGCTACACTTCAGCCAAATTGGGCAATCTCTACTCTCCAAATATAAATTCTTTCTCGTATCTCTTGCCTTTGTTTAGCCTGCTCCCTATGCCTGGAAAGTTCTCCCTTCTTCCTCCTTTTTGCTTATGAAATTTCTATTTATCCTTTATTGACCAGTTCTAACACCATCTCCTCCATGGAGCCTTCCTTAATGACTGCAATCAGCAACTACCTTCCACACTGGATATAGCACTGCGTTTTGTACCCCTTATGTGAACTTACCATATGACATTATGTATCATAGATGTCTGCATTTGGGCCATCCTCTTACTAGACTATAAGCTCAATGAAGGCAGGGACCATGTCTTATCTAAATTTTGTACCTATCTCATCTCTTTGTACTCTAGGAGCCTAATAAATGTTTGCTGAATGAACAGATAAATGAATGGGTGGATAATTCAGTGAATGAGGGGTCACATGCAGGGATTGCTTCCTCTGGACTTTGCCACTCCCTTTCCTCTTTTCATTAGTCCTTATGTTTATTCTGGGATCTCTACTCCTTCTTAGGAGCCAAACTAGCAGGGTGGTTATGGGGAAACCTGACGTTCGGTAAGAGAGAGAACCACGATTAGTAGATTCTGGAGAGCAGCAAGTAGAGAGTCTCATGGTCTGGAATCGGTAGAGCAAGTCCTGAACTCCCTTTCCCAGACTCCGAGGATTGAAGTCAGGGTCTCATGGAGCCATGAAATCTCTATTCTTGAACTGGCAGTGGGGAAATATCCATCTGGCATCCAGAGAAAGAATGAGAATTGGGAGGTAGAATCATAGAATTCCAGCAGGGCTGGGACTAAGGGCAGCCAATTTAGAATGCTGCCTTGAATATATCATGGGCGCAGGGGGTAGGGGTATAATGATGGAACTTTTTAGTAGAAGTCTTTTTAAATGTACATTTTAATGAAGAAATTTCTGCTCTTCAAGTTACAAGTAGATTTGTGATTCAACTGACCAAATATTTATGATGTGCTCATTATGTGCAAGGCATATATATACATATATGTGTGTATATCTACATATGGGTATATATATATAGAGAGAGAGAGACACACACACACACACAGACAAAGAGAGAGACAGAGACGGAGAAAGAGAGGGAGAGGGAGAGAGAGACAGAGAAAGAGAGAGAGAGAGAGAGAGAGAGAGAGAGAGAGAGAAAGAGAGAGAGGGAGAGAGAAAGAGAGAGAGTGAGAGAGGAGAGTTTTAGACAAAAAACTAAGCAGAACCTTTCTCCAATAAGTTTACATTCTACTGGAAGTAGAGCCCAAGGAAAATTGAGGAGGGAGAAAAACCTAAAAATTGGAGGGATCAGGGAAGGCTTCACAGTGGAGATGGCACCTAGATTTAACCCTGAAGGGGCATCAAGATTCTGAGAAGCTGAGATGAAAAAGGAGTACATTTCAGGCACGGGGAATTGCTTGTGTAAATATGTGGAGGCAGATATTGAAAGACGGCATTTGGGGAACAAGTAGTCCAAGCTGTGTGGAACTTATAATTCTTTAAAAGTATGAAGGTGAAATAAGATTAGAAGGGGAAGTTGGAATTATATTGTAGAGGGCAACAGAGAACCACAGTCAGACTTGGGCCTTAGGAGGAGTCTTTTGATATCTGTGTGAAGACAGGTTGAAGAAGAGAAAGACTGGAAACAGGCGGACCAATTTAAGAGGCTAATTCAGCACATAGGAAAGAGGTGATGAGAGCCTGAGGCTTGTGGTCCTAGAAATGGAGAAAAGGAAACAGAATCAAGAGATGTGGAGACAGAATTGAGAAGATTGGATAAATGATGTTTATTACAGTAAATGATCAAAACTTCTAAGGGATGGTCATGGAAAAAGAGCACAATTTGGCAATGTGCCCTTGTGTACACAAATACTTGGCTATGGCTCTGACTCCAAGAGAGTCTATTCACCCCAGTATCATGGTTAGAAATTTACCCCTTCCTTGTTGCATTTGGAGGTTTCCCTGATTGACAGGGGGGAGAACTGGGACGGGAGCAACAAGAAGGGAGTATTTTGATTTAGGTGATGGTGCTGGGATAAGTATATGTATATGTATATGTATATGTATATGTATATGTGAATGTGTATGTATATGTGTATGTATATGTATGCGTGTGTGTATATATACACTCATACATAATACACACACACACACACACACACACACATACATGCACACATACACAAGTCTGGAGTTCCCTTTCCCTTATATTTGAATTTGGGGCCGTTTTAGTAACAAATTCTGTACGTCCACCCTAGCAATGGGGAAATATCCAGTAATGTCCACAAGGGGGAGAACAGTGAGATGGAATCATAGAATTAGGAGGACAAGGAGCAGGTAAGAGAGTAACAACTTTGGTGATGCTTCAAGGTTTACAGAACACTTTTCTCACAACCACCTTCTAAAGTGTAATTATCTGGGTGGTGGGGGTGGGGGTGCAACTAGATCTGTGATTTCATTGGTACAGGCAACTTCCAGTGAGGAAACCCCCTCTGCCAATGTAGATGGACACTGTCTTTGCAACTTAAAGTCTTGACTTAGGGAGTTAGTTGCCTGGGCCACTCACTGGGAGACTGAATGATTTGTCCAGGTCACACAGTCAGTATATATCAGAAATGGGACTCGAACCCAGGTTTTCTTTACTTGGAGGCCAGCTACCATGCTGCCCTTTCCCTCTCCAGTTTTCAGGTGAAAACGAAGCTCAGATAACTTGTGACATGTTCACACACAAAAAGCTAGCAAATTTAGAACCAGGATCCAAATACAATCTCCTACCTCCTGATCCGACTATCTTTCCATTACCCCGTGCGGCCTCAGCCCATCCCTGGCTCCTTGCCAGTCACTTTTTTGAGGGAGCACTCTATTATTGCCATGGGAAAGAATTGATAAACCGCTCATTTGTACTTGGTGTTAGGCTGGACAAAGCCCCCTGTCCTGTGAGAGCTTACAGCTTCAGGTAGTCACATGGACTCAGACAAGGCACAGTTACCTGAGCAGGAAAATGAAACCAGGATTTAAATGGACTTGGCAACATAGGACAGGGATAGATGAGAGGCATCGTGATGTGGTAGAAATAGTGTTGGACCTGAGTATAAATCCTGGCTCCAAAACTTACTAGCTTCATTATTGCAGGCAAATCATTTAACTTCAGAACTCAGTTTCTTTATCTGTAAAATGGGTATAATGATAATTTTAGTGATTGTATTTCAGAGTGTTGTTCTGAGGACAAAAAGAGATCATGTAAGTGAATTACTGTGTAAACCTTGGAGTGCTATATGAATGTCAGCATCACGGCATTATAGGAGGTGATGCCGAAAGGATAGAGGAGTCAAGGGAGTTTCTTGTCTAGACTGGTCAGGGTGAGGGTGATCTTGTAGCACTTCTCTATTTCGTAGAAGAAGAATTGTCGGGGGGTGGCTAAGTGGCACAGTGAACAGAGCACTGGCTCTGGATTCAGGAGGACCTGAGTTTAAATGTGACCTCAGACACTTAACACTTCCTACTAGCCGTGTGATCTTGGGCAAGTCACTTAACCCCAATTGCCTTGCCTTCCTACCTCCAAAAAAAGGCGAAAGGAGAAGAAGAAGAAGAAGAAGAAGAAGAAGAAGAAGAAGAAGAAGAAGAAGAAGAAGAAGAAGAAGAAGAAGAATTGTTTAAAGGACACCTGAGAGGTGACTGGGGATGGGGGGTGGGGTGCAGTTTGAAGAGTCAGGCAATGCTGCTCTGGAGAATTTTAACATATTTTTGTTGTTGTTGTTCAGTTGTATCTGACTCTTTGTGACCATATTTGGGGTTTTCTTGACAGAGATACTAGATGGATTTGTCATTTCCTTCTTCAGTTCATTTTTATAGATGAGGAAACTGAGGCAAACAGGGTTAAATGACTTGCCCAGGATCATACATCTAGTAAGTGTTTGAGGTTGGATTTGAATTCAGGCCTTCCTGACTCCAAGGCCTGGTGCTTTATCTACTTTACCACCTACCTGCCCAATGTTTTATTTTACTTTATGAGAGTATAATTTTTTTTTTACTTAAATGCTAGCTATTACTTTAACTTAAAAAAATGCTTACTTCACAAGCCCGTGATGTAAATTTCATTAACACAAGCTGTCCCAAAATGCCTAGTGCTATTTTAAGCTTTAATCACTTAAAGTAGCTTTGGGATATTATGAGACAGTGTTGTATGATAGAAAGAATATTGAATTTGTAGTCAGAGGACCTGGGTTTAATCTTGGCTGCGCTACTCACCAGCTCTGTAACCCTAGGTTTGGGCCTTAGCTATGAAGTGATGGGGTTGGCAAGATGATCTCTGCCAGCTCAAAAACCTCATTTTACAAATGAATTAACCAAAGTGGAAGAGATTAAGTGACTGGCCCAGGATCAGACAGATAATAAGCATCAGAACTAGGATTCAAAGCCAAATCTCCTGATTCCAAATCTAGTACTTTTTCAATTTTGCCCTCGTAGAGGCTCCTTGGTAAGAATAGAATGAACAGACAACTAACAGAGATTCTGGGTTGAATGTAAAGTTTTACAGTTGGTTCCAAAAAATAAATTTTACAAGTTCACGATAGGGAAAGCATGGTTAATGCACTGATGTTAGCTGTAACTTTAAGTTTAAAAAGTCCTTCCCTCGGGGCGGCTAGGTGGAGCAGTGAATAGAGCACTGGCCCTGGCGTCAGGAGGACCTGAGTTCAAATGTGGCGTCAGACACCTGACACACTTACTAGCTGTGTTGCCTTGGGCAAGTCACTTAACCCCAATTGCCCTGCCTTCCTCCCTCCAAAAAAGCAAAAAAAAAAAACCCCACAAACAAACAAACAAAAAAGTCCTTACCTCACCTCTGGGAGGTAGATTATATAAGTACAGGTTGTGGTGCCATTTTAAGTTTTATTAGCTTAATATGGCACTGAGACTTTGGGACACCCTAAATCAGGACACAGTGTTGTGTGACAGAAAGCACAATGGATTTGGAGTCAGAATGTTTTAATGAATTGCAAGCTCAATATTATCAACAATGTGATGTGGTAAATAAAAGAGTTCATCTCAGTTTGGATTAAGAGACATAGTGTCCAGAATGAAGGAGGCCTGTGTCTGACTACATGGAATATTGTGTTTTGTTCTGGGTATTGAATTTTAGGAAGAACATTGACAAGCTGGAGGGTATCTAGAGGAAGAAAGGTGATTAGGATGGCAAAGAACCCCAAGATCATGTCAGATTCAGATCTGTCAAAAGTATTGATTATGTTGTACGTGTATAACCTATATCAGATTACTTGCTGCAAGAGAGGGAAAAAGGGAGAAAAATTTGGAACTTAAAATCTTATTTTAAAAAAATGAATGTTAGAAATTGTCTTTATGTGTAATTGGGAAAAATTACTATTTATAAAGAAAAAATATTGATCTTGATTAGCCTTGAGAAAGGAGGGGAAACAATAGTTCTCCTTAAGTGTCTGAAGGACTGCTCTGTGGAAGATGAATTAGATATATTCTACATTTCTTGGAGAGAAGAAGTAAGAGTAACGAGTGAAGTTGCAGATAGATTTTGACTGGATATGAGGAAAAACTGGAGGTATCTGAAAGTAGGCTGGATGATAGAAATCTTTAAGTAAAAGTTGAATGAATATTTGTTGGGAATGTTACAGAAGGAATTCTCAGTTGGAAATAGGTTAGGATAGACAGCCTCTGGGGTTCTTTTAATTCTGAGATTCTGTGATTTTAAGTAGCCCTCAGTGGCCCTGTTTCCCCTGCTGGGGGTCCAGCATAGTGGGTTGCCCATCTTCCTGACATTCACTGACTTGGGATCATAGGATGGGTTTTCTCTCCTTCCTAACTAACCATCCTAACTTTTACCTCGGTTTTGGAGAATGTCCTGATCCACAGGTGTGAGTGAAATCATATCTATAACTTTCTACAAGATACATATTCTCTTCCAAGGAGTCTTCCATTGTTTAATTCTGGTTACGTAGGTGGTCATTTGTCTTATGCTATAATTTAATTTACCCTTATTACTTCAGGCCTACATCAAATCAATTTTTCCTGAAAAGTTGTATGCTAAGTGGATTTTCACGACTCAAATCATATTTTCTTGTCAACTTCCATGTTTTTTTTCCAGACCTGGTTTTTTTTTTCTTTCTTGGTTGATCTTTGTTGGGCTCCAGCCTCACACACTTTGAATTTCTCTTTCTGTTTCAGTATTTGCTCCATTGCCACTCTTATTGTCTCTATAAATACTTGAATAGGCCAGGAAAATTCCTCAAAGAAAGTAATTTGTGAGATGATTAACTCACCTTAATTTATTAGTTTTGTAAGTTGGTGTTTCTGTATATTGAATTTACCTGCACTGTGCTTTGAATTATTCTTAATTATTTCAGGTCTGTGAGCTTATATCTTCCCACTTTGAGTATAAATTCCAAGGGCATGGAAATTATGTCTTCTATTTCTCCTGCATCTCCCCCCACTGCTAGGACAGAGCTCTGCATACAGTACATGTTAACTAATCAAGTCTACCTTGATCAAAGTTAATTCACATTTAGGGCAGCTAGATGGCACAGTGTGTAGAGTACTGGACTTGGAGTCAGGAAGATCTGAGTTCAAATCTAGTTCCTCAAGTGTAGCCCTTTGACCAAATCACAGAACTTAGTTTGTATTCAGTCAAAGGACTGCATTTGAGGACCTAAAGGGTCACAGGTGGCCTTGAGGCCACAGGTTCCCCACCCTTGTCTCAGACACAGCTGCTGTGTGACCCTGGGCAAGTCACTGAACCCTGTTTGTCTCAGCTGGAGAAGGAAATGGCAAACACCTTTAAATCTTTGCCAAGAAAACTCCAAAAGGGGTCATGGAGAGTCAGACACCACTGAAACAACTGAACAGCATTCATCAAGTCTACTCAGAATCTAGCTGCTCAGCTTCTGGCCTGTTTTTCCACGCCTCATTGTGGAGCCAGGGAATGAGATAAGAAAGAATCCAAAGAAGCCAGCCTTGAAGAGATTCAATTGTGAATCCAATAGACTTGTTGTGGATTGTTATAAAAAAGTTGCAGATCTATTTACATTAAACACAAATGAATTGGATGTCGAGCATGGGGTGGACAGTGTGGGGCAGGGCTTGCCCCCTGAGCCCAAATCCCTGGAGTGCAGATGGACATTCATGTCCTGAGTCTCCCAAGGCAGCCTATAGGAAAGAGATGGTTGGTGCTCAGTACTCTAGAGGCTCATTCAGTTTTTACCTTGCCGTTGTTGCCTCAGGCAACAAATACAGGATATTGCAGCTGTCCTTAGAGGTAATCTAGTTCAGTTTTCTCCTTTTTCAGAGGAGAAAAGTGACTTGTTTAAGGTCATCCCCTATAGCAAGGGAGAGAGGACAGAGCTGCTGAGGCCAATGAGCAAGGCTGAACTTTGCCCATAAAGAAATGCCCTCACAGTGCTGGCTAGGTAGCACAGTGAATAGAGCACCACTCCTAGAGTCAGGAGGACCTGAGTTCAAATCCGGCCTTAGACGCTTAATACAAAAAACTAGCCATGTGACCCTTGGGCAAGTCACTTAACCCCAACTGTCCTACCTTCCCCCCTGAAAAAAAAAATTAAAAAAAAAGAAATGCCCTCCTGCCGCAGATAAGGATAATGAGGCCTTGGGAGGTTATATGACTTGTTCAAGGTAGCAAAGGTAGCTGAGTCAAATTTTGAATCCAGGTTCTCAGATTCCATATCCAGAGCTCTTTCCACTAAATTGTTGACTTGTAGAATCAAAAGTATGACCTTGTTAGATAATTAAGGGATAAAACAACAGAAAGCAAAAACTTAGAATGAAGTTTAGGCAAATGGTTGCAGGAGGTAGTTGTTGTTCAGTCATATCTAGCTCTTCGTGACCCCATTTGAGGTTTTTCTTGGCAAAGATACCAGAGTGGTTTGCCATTTCCTTCTCCATTTGTCTTTACAGATGAGGAAACTGAGGCAAATGGGGTTAAATGACTTGCCCGAGGTCACACAGCTAGGAAGGTTTGCCCTGGAAGATGAGTCATCCTGATTCCAGGCCAGGTGCTCTCTGCACTATGGCGCCACCTAGTGACCTCTGCAAGAGGTAGCAAGCTGTTAATCACACATGGTCTAATTCATTTTTCTCCCTGGCAGGGTTTAGACTATGTAATTTTTTAATTTTATTAAAAAACTGAAACCAATAAATAAATCTATATGAAAAATTTACACTCATTAATCATTTTCAAAATACTGTGCTTTTTTTGTTTCATAGATCCTTTACATCCATAAGCTCTTTAGTTGATTAGACAGTGATAACTTCCTCACTGTCCGCCTTTCTGTGCCTCGCCCTCCCTTTGTGGTTTCCTGTCTGTCCATGCCTTTATTTCCTTTCTGTGCATTTATGTCCTTCTTTTCCAGGTATATGTGGTCATAATCTGTGTTTATATGGTTCTCCCTCCCCCTTGTTGACTGACTGGTCAAGTTTCAGACAAAGTCCTACTTCCTATAAGAAGCCTTTCCCACTCTTCCTTAATCTTAGTGCCTTTGCTCTGTTGATTATCTCAAATTTATCCTGCATATAGCTTGTTTGTGCAGTTATTTTCATATTATCTCCCCATTAGACTGGCTCCTTCAAAGCTTTCCCTTGTATCCCAATGCTTCTCACAGAATAAATACTTTTTGTTTTTGAGGCCATTGGGGTTAAGTGACTTACTTGCCCAGGGTCACACACTTAGTGAGTGTTTGAGGCTGGATCTGAACTCAGGTCCTCCTGACGCCAGGACTGGTTCTTTACCGACTATGTCACCTGACTGCCCCCCAAATAGGCACCTAATAAACGCTTGTTCACTCACAGGTTCTGTCTTTTTTGTTTTGCATTTCCTATGAGTCATTTTGTATTTCTTTATATTCTTCACATTTGTTAGTAGTTCTATTCTATTCCACTATATCAGTATACTGCATTTGGGGCAGCCATTTCCCAAACTCCGGACATTTAAGATTATTTCCAATTTTTTTCCATGTTGCAAATAATGCAATTGTAAATGTGTTTGCACATGTAGATTTGAGAAGATTTCCTTTGGGTGGCATTTCAGTAACAGTTTTATTGAGTGAAAGGCATGATCAGTTTATGACCTATTACGTATTACCAAGTTGATTTGCAAAAAGAGCTGGCAATTTGCAATACCATCAGTAGTGTATCAATGCACCTGCTTTGCTATCATTCCATCAGCACTGAGTTTTAAAATTTTTCTATTTTGCACGATTGATGGATCTGAGGTGGTGGTACCTCCAAGTTGTTTTAATTTGCATTTCTTTGATTGTTACTGAGGTAGACCTTTGTTAAAAACGACCTTTTGAAGTTCGTATTTCTCCCTTTGTCAATTGTCTATTCATATCTCTTAATCTTTTATCCACTAGAAATAAAGCATTGCCCTTTTGAATTTGAATCAGTTCTTTGGAATTTCTGGGTGTCAACCTTTGATATATTTATCTCAAAAATTTTCCCCCTAATCAGTTGCTTTTTCTTTTGATCAGTTCCCTAAATTCTCATGAGTAAAGAAGTGAAATTACCTCTACCAGTCTAGTACAGATGAACAATGGGTCATTAAGGGCTAAAGGCTTCTTTCAAATCCTCTGGCAAATAGTCGTTTCATAGATCAAAGGGAATTCTTCCGAACAGATTTGTCACAAATCCTCCAGAGGAAAATGAATACATATCACATCCCTGAGCAGGCTCAGGAGGTAACAACAAAGTTCTTTTGAGAGACTGGAATCCTGGTTTCAAATCTTGTCTTGGACATTGATTAGTCATGTGATTGTGGGTCCATGGCTTCTTAGAGACTCTGCTTGCTTCTCCTTAAGACTGAGATAATACTCTTTGCACTGATGCCATCACAGGGTTGTTATGAGGAAAGCATTTTGCAAGTCTTAAAGCACAGTCTACATCTGAGTCATTATTCTTCATACCTATCAATCCATATGCAGAATTCCAGTCCCTGAGGAGTGAGAAGAAACCCAAGTCTGATTATGAGGAAATATCTCTGGAATGGATGGAAAATAGTTGCTCTTAGCATCCAATGAAGCCTGAACAAGAGCAGATATGCTGACCTGCAGTAGAGGAGACTAAGGTGGGACTGGCACGGAGAATAATTCATATTTGAAATGTGATTCTCTGGAAGGTTTGGGAGCTTTAGTGATGAGGTAACTAGCTTGCCATCTTTGACAGTGGTCCTTTTGGGAGGCGAGAGGTTGAATGAAATGTCTTGTTTTTTCAGCCTTCTTTCTGGTGACTAGCAACCCTCATTCTTGTCTCCCTACCTAGCTGCGGTGGGCTAGGAGGTGGAGACAGAGAGAATTGTGAGTAGGAGCTGAGGGCAGAGTGGGAAATCCTTCTCCAAGTGGATTGGGCCCATTCCTAAGAATGACTAGGGCAGAATGACCTGGGACTCAGGCCATTGCTGATTGTGCTTTGGAAAAAGACAAACGTTGGCAAATAACTCTCCAGGTACATTCTTCATTGCATCTGGGAGTGGGAGGTTGTAACCATTACCCATTCTTGGTCAGGGTTCGTTTATAATTCTCTTCTCTATTGGCTGCCTGCATAGAGTTATTTCCTGAGTCCTGATTCCTAGGAACTAGTCATGCTAACTTTTGTGCAGGGACTACTAGCAAGGGAAATGGAAGATATTCATTCACTTATTCACCCTTCTTTCATTCAACAAACATTTATGGAGGATCCACTGTGTGCTAGAAACTATGTGTATGTGAGCATGTATGTTTATGTTTGTGTGTATGTATGTGAGTATGTGTGTGTCCAAATCTGACGAAGACATGACTCCTTTCCTCAAGGAACTTTCATGCCAGCAGGCAATGAGGCTCAGGGAACTGAGTACTATCAGGAGACTTGGGTTCTAGGCTAGCAAACCATTGTCACCTTGAGCAAGTCACTGAATCTTTCTGGGCCTTATTTTCCACATCTGTACAATGGGGACAGTGACTTTTTCTAACCACTTGACTTATAAGGATGTTATTGAGGATGAGTTATAGGGGAATGCCTTATATGAGTTTGAGTTAGTAATTCCATTTGACCCCTGGCTCTTTTTATCTTGAGTTTTCATACTTTCAACAGCTCTAGAAAATATCTTCCCCACAGCCTAGATTCGGCTGACTCAGGAATACTGGGATAGTTGTTGCTACCACCTCATCCGGCCTCGAGGGGACAAACTGATCCCCTTGGTTCTCTTGAGTTTTCATTCCTTTTTCTTTTCCTGTTTAGTTCAACCTCAAGTTGGGATTTTTCAAAGAGATCCTGACTTGTCAACTAAGATAAAACAAAATCAAACTAAGTCAGTTACAGAGTTGGAAAGAATCTCAGAGACCATCTATACCCACACCTGTGCAGGAATCGTCCCTCTCTCTACAACATGCCCAGCAAATTGCCACCCAGCATTTTGTTAAAGGCTTCCCATGATAGGGAAGTTACTAGGCTCTCAGACAACTCATCCCATTTTTGGATAGCTCTAATTGTTATCGTGTTTTCTTTTACTCCAACCTAAATCACCTTTCTATAACAGTCACCCTTTGCTTCCAGTTGCCAGGGCCTGAGAAGAACAGGCCTGATCAGCACCCTCCTCACTTGAGATCTTGCACAATTCTGGAATAAAGAAATTCTTGACACACATTGTATTCTTTTTTCCAGGTTAAAAACAGATAGTTTTAAAAAATTCTGTTTTATTCTATTTATCCATTTCTTCAACAGATAGCATAGTTTCCAGTTATTTCAACATTCTGGACATGGTCCATACATATATATATATATATGTATGCATGCATATACACTATATACATACACATATACATATATATGTATGCAGTGATCTGTGCAGATTGAGTATATCTACATGTAAGGCCAAATGGAGTTTACAAATAAGTTAATTTGACTCCTGTTTAATAACAACCATAATTGTCATTATGCTTCATGGCTATTTGTCATAGATGGAATGGAGTTCACAAAAATGACTCTAATTAGTATTACAGTAAAAAAAAAAACACTTTGTTATTCAGTTTATGGCTCGTGGAATAAATCTAGCCCAGATGTAGCTGGCAAACATACTGCTGTTTTGATGACAAGGCTGCAGCTCTTTAGTCCCCCAGCAACCAGTGAACACAGCTGAGAATTGAAGACCCAGAGATTGCATTCAGGGGGCTGTGATTGGTTCTTTTTGCTAAGAGGGAGAAAGGGCATGTGCTGATTGGCTGTGAGGATTATAAAAGGCCAGCCTTTCTATAGTGAGAAATGACAACAGGAGGGATAAAAAAAAAAAGAAAGAAAAGCATTTTCAATTACCTCTTTTCAAGAGGTAAGAGAATAAAAAAGATCAGAAGCAGCCACAGTGATTAGAGGCAGTGATGAGGCTGCTATATAGAAAGCAGAAAGGAGAACCAGTAAATGGAGAGAGGAGATAACACAGCCCTGCCCTACTCTCAAGAGTGGATGTCAATAGCCCTTGAAGGTACCAGGTGGTCATTGCTGTAAACACATCAACCATCACAGTTCTGCATTTCTTGGGGGAGGGGAATGGAGCGAGCAAGGAAGCCAGCATTCCCGGTATCCGTTCCTGTGCTAGGTTAGAGGGACAAGCCAAGCCATACTCCGGCAGGCAGCGTATTGTAGCCAGCATAATAAATGTCTCACACACACAAGCAGTGGAACAGAAGCAGGTGGATGGAAATAGCCAAATGATGGCATAGATTCTGTTCTTCCTCTAGGAGAAGGCTGAGGGTGAAAGCGTTAAAAGGTCTTGTAGATCCTAAAAGTAGACCTTTTTAGGTAAATCTTTTCAGTAGACCTTTTCCCTAAAGGAGAAGCACAGTGTCTGATGCATGCTAAGGGATGTATTAAATGACTGTGGAATAATTGGAAATGTTGATGATCAATATAATTGGCTTCTGGGGTCACTTCTAGTTCTATATCTGTGATACTATGATGCTATGAGTAATATTGGTCCATCTACCCACATGACATCAATGCTCAGGAAAGGAAGCTATTCATACTCTGTCAACTATGAGTTATTTAAAGCAGCTAACCACCGCCATGTGATTCCCCCCTCCTAATTCATAGCACCTAGAGTGCATCCTCTGTGTGAGTGGTTCTCAATGGCCTGGGCCTTTCTTTGATGCAGTATTTATTGAAAAGGCGAATGAACGAATGTGGTCAGGTGAGTTCTATGAGTCATGTTTTCCCCACTTTCTGCTAAAGGGGAACAAAACAGCTTTTTTAGTATCTGATCACATCACTCCTCTACTCAAAGATTCTATTTTCAGGCTCCCTGTTGCCTGATAAAGAAAGAATAAAGTTCTGATCTTGAATTAAAGGCCACCACTTTTGTTTCTTTATTGGAGGCAATGGGGTTAAGCAACTTGCCTAGGGTCACACAGTAAGTGTCTAGGGCTAGATTTGAACACAGGTCCTCCCAACTCCAGGGCTGCTACTCTATCCACTGTACCACCTAGCAGTCCCGTCTAACCTTATTTCATATAACGCTCATACGTTCTATGTTCTTGTCAAACAAAATTAGTCTCCACCCCCATTTTCCTTTTAAAATATTTTTTAAATTTAGATTTTATTGATCTATTTTGTTTTTACATCACTTTTGTTTAGAAATATATCCCACCCCTACCCAGAGAGCTGTCCCTTGAGACAAATCCATTTCCCATTCTTTCTCTGCTTTCTCTTATCTCCATGCCATTCATTATGGTTCCCCTGGGCCTGCAGTGGAATACTCCTTCCTCCTCATTTCCATCTTCAGTACTACATCTTTGCCTTTAAGGTCCAACTTCATGATGCCTTGCAAGGACCTAGAACTCAGATGCATGAGCTTACTGCTCATACTTTCTTATTCTAAGATAACTACTGGTTGACCAAAGATTAGATTGGTTGGTGTAGTTTACTAATTGCCCCAACTCCATTCTTATTCCTTCCACAAGTGTAACTTTGATTAAGAAAGTCTTGGTTTAGTGGAAGAGCAAGTATTAAGTACTTTTTATCATTTTTTCATTCATGTGTCATGTCATTATTAAGTTCCTACTATGTATCAGTCAGTAAGGGCCAGTTAGGTGGCTCAGTGGGGACTGGATCTGAAGTCAGCAAGACTCATCTTCCTGAGTTCAAATATGGTCTCAGACACTTACTAGCTGTGTGATCCTGGGTAAGTCACTTAACCCTGTTTGGCTCAGTTTCCACATCTGTAAAATGAACTGGAAAAGGAAATGACAAACCATTCCAGTATCTTTGCCAAGAAAACCCCAAATGGGGTCACGAAGTCAGACACAACTGAAAAATGACTTAGCAACAACAACTATTGCTCTTAAGCTAAGTTGCATGGTGGGTAGAGCGCTGGTCCTGGAGAAAGGAAGAACTAGGCTCAAATATGGCCTTGGATGCTCAGTAGCTACGTAACCCTGGGCAAACCCCTTAACCTCTGTCTCTCTGAGTTTCCTCTTCGGCTACTGGGGATAACAATAGCAAACACTTTACAAACCTTAAAACACTATACAAATGCTAGCTATCATCATCATCATTCTCCTTCTCATCATTTTACGGACATCTCTTATGCCTTTCTCCTAGGCATATATAGCTCCTGCGCCTTGGAAAGTCTATCTTTGTCCCTGAGCTTTACCTCTTGGTCAGTTTGACCTTTGTCAATTGTTAAGGCTGAGTCTACCCAGGGGCATGCAGATAAAAGTTAACAACTGGCTCTCCAAAAACAAAAGACACACTTTTAAGTTTAATCTGTTAACACTTTTCTTCATCACTTTCTTCAGGCTAGACAATTAACAAAACAATAGGTTAAATCCTGATTTGTAACTTTACCAATTTTCAAGGTGTAAAAGCTCATGCTGAAAATTTGACTATCGGCTCTCATAAGTGGGTTGGAGCTGGCTCCAGAATACCCCTGGTTTTACTCCAGATGAATCTAAGGATCATAGGGTTATGGTGGGGAGGGAGCATCAGATTAGATAAATCAATCAAATCCCTCCCCCCACCACCACTAAAGGAAGCAATACTTTACTATTCCCTGATACCTTTATCAGGTGAGAACAAATTTAGATTGTGCAGTCAGTGTGAATAAGGCCTTGGGACCTCCCTAGGCATAACAGGAAATCTGTTTGAATTGGCCTAGGGACTTGATCACACCTTCTGGGGCTGGTATAAAACAGTAGAGCTAGTTTGAATGGGAGATTCAGGCATCTGTCGGAGTTAAGAGAGCTGATCCCTGAGAAGAAAATGCTTGGGATTGGGTGGGGGGTAGGGGTAGGGAAAGTGTCTCAGCTGTGCACTCAGAATGACAAATTATGTCCCTATTAACACATTTTCTAAAGGGAATTACTTTAATTCAATTAACAAGTACCTTCAATGTGCAAAGTGCTACATTAGGTGCTAAGGACAAAAAAGAAAAATAACCCAGTTTCTGCCTTCAGGTACTTTACATTCTTCCAAACGGCATCAACATTTACCTATGATACAAAATAGAATATAACAGAGGCTAAAGAAAGTCTAGCAAAGAGCTAGGAAAAAATTGAGGAGGGGGAGATTCCTCTCATCTGGAGGTAGGTGAGTCAGAAAAGGATTGAGGAAACACTGGCACCCAAGTTGGGTCTTTTTTTTTTTTCCTTCCAAATTCTCTCCCTCTCCCACATATTGAGAAGGCAAAGCATATGATACCTGTTGTACATATGAAGCCATGCAACACGTATTTTCCCATTAACTATATTTTTTTAAAATGGCGAGGAAAATAAAGGAGATAAAAATATGCTTAACTATTCACTCTAAAACCAGGTGGATAGTATTTTATTCATGAGTGTTTGGGAGTTGTGATGGATCACTGTATTGATCAGTTAGCAAGTCTTTCACAATTGATTATCTTTTTAATATTGCTGTTAACTGTGTAGATTGTTCTCCTGGTTCTGCTCACTTCACTTTGCATCAGTTCATATGTCTTCCCAGGTTTTTCTGAAACCACCCCTTTCATCATTTCTTACAGCACAATGGTATTCTGTCACATTGATATACCATAACTTGGTTAACCATTCCCAAATGATGGATATTCTCTCAGCTTCTAATTTTTTGCCACCACAAAAAAGCTGCTATAAATATTTTTGCATACATGTATCCATTTTCCTTTGATCTCTTTGAAATAGAGATCTAGTAGAGGTATTGTTGGGTCAAAGAGTATGTACAATCTTAAACATCTTTGGGCATAGTTTCATATTAATCCCCAGAATAGTTGTACTAGTTCATAGCTCCACCAATAATTCATTAGTGTACCTACTTTCTTATATCTCCTCTAGCATTTATTTCTCATTTTCCTTTTCTATCCTGTTAGCCAATCTAATAGATGTAAAGTAGTACCTCAGAGTTGTTTTAATGTGTATTTTTCTAATTATTAGTGATTTAGAGTGTTTCTTACATGACTATTGATAACTTCGATTTCTTTTTCTGAAAACTGCCTGTTCATATTCTTTGACCGCTTATCAATTGCAGAATGGCTCCAATCCAATTTGGGTCTTAGAAATTGGGTCTTTAAGGGGCTTCCATGAATGGAGAGAGAGACGAGGTGAGGGAGAGTCTGTTCTAAGCAGGGAGGACGAGTTGATGCTTGAGAATTGGATGAGAATAGAGGATGAAAAGTTTGGCTAGCATATAGAAAGAAGGTAAAAGGGATAGGTCTATGCATCTATGAGTCTGATTCAGGAGTGAATAAAATGCCAACATCAAGTGTGTGAATTTGATTTGGTAGGCAGTGGTGTGTGTGAGCATTTTTGAGTAGAAGAGTGCCATGGTCCTAGGGGACCATTTGGAAGATTACCAGGCCAGCAGTGTGGAGGATGGATTGGAGAAGGGAAAAACTGGTGCCCAGAAGACCAGTTAAAGGACTATTAGAGTTCTCAAGCAGATGCTTCCTCAGCTCCTTGACAACGTAATAATTACTCGTGGTGATATTTGCATTGTCAGCTGGGAGAAGAGAGCTGTACTCTAGCCGAGCTTTCGGGTTTTTTGTCTTGCCATCAAGTAGCAATTAGCCATAAACTCCCCCCTCCCTTTCTCACTTGAAACATTCCAATCACCTAAACTAAATCATTGCACTAACTACCAAGATGGTGTGAGCACACACACACACACACACACACACACACACACACATAAGCACATACATATAGGCATTTGAAGGAGTAAAGGGGATAGGAAGATGTATATATGACACTTCTCCCTACTGTGCTCAGCATGCCTTTCATTTGTTGGGGTTTTTTTACCTGAAGAGAAAATCTCTGTTTCATCTCCACGTCTTGCATACTAGAAAAAGGGTTTCTAAGAATGGGCTTAACTAGAATAAAACTCTGTTTCAACCAAGCAACTTGGATGCTTCTTGGAATTTCTTATAAAGGAATTTTACTTCACAGATATGGGGGATAGAAGTGGGAACAGAGGACAAAGTACTTTGGAAACTGAAGAGGTGAGAGCCAAGACTGGTATTTGGCAGCTGGGTGGTGGAGTTGATAGAGTGCCTGCCCCTGGGGTCTGGAAGACCTGAGTTCAAATCCTGCCTTATACACTAACCCTATGACCCTGGGCAAGTCACCTCACCTCTGCCTGCCTGTTTCCTAATTTATAAAATGGGGACCTACTTCCCAGGGTGGCCATGCGGATAAAATGAGATATTTGTAAAAGTGCTTTGCAGACCTTAAAGTGCTGTATAATGCTAGTCATACATCATCATCATCATCATCATCATCATCTTCATCCTCCTCCTCCTCCTCATCACCATCATCATCACCATCATCATCATCATCACCATCATCATCATCCTCATCATCATCACCATCCTCCTCCTCCTCATCATCACCATCATCATCACCATCATCATCATCCTCATCATCATCCTCATCATCTTTTCGATGACTAGTCAGGGTGTTGAAAGTTGCCTAGATCAGGAAGAGGGAGAGTAAGAAAGAAGTGAGTGTGGATGAAGACAGGTTTGTCCTAGCTTGACTTTCTCCTGAGCTTTCCCTAGTCCGTAATGGTTCCGTCATCAGAAACAAAGTGGTTCTGGGAAGGCTTTACCAAAGGAGGAAGAATCAAAAAGATTTGAATGTGAACAGGGAGGTAGCCTCACCAATGAGAGGGGCATCGAAGACTGATAAAGCAGAGTAGAAAAATAACATGAATCGAGAAGAGGGTTTAGGGAAGATTTAACAAAGAGCCACAGGACTGAAAAAGGTGACATGAGAAAAACATTACAATCTCACTATTTTTTTCTTCCCTTAGTGAAAGCCATTGTCTCTAGGATAAAATAGAAATGCCTCTGTAGTTTTTAAAGTCTTACACAACCTGGTCTCAAACTAGCTTCATATATTTCTTCCCTTCCTGAACTCTGTGATCTTGCCAAACTGGCTACATGTCTGTTCCTCACACATAATACTCCATTTCCCATCTCTGTGCCTCTGGAGTAGCTTTCCCAATTCCTGAAATGCACTCACTTCACCTCCACCTCATAGAATCCCTCTCTTCCCTCAAGATACACAGTTCAAGCATTACGAAATCTTTCCTGACCCCTCAGCTGCTAGTATCCGCCTTCCCAAACTGCCATGTACTTATTCTCTTTATATTTATTCTGTGTATAATTATATATGTACTTTTATCTCCTCCATTAGAATGTAAGCTCTGCAAAAGTAAGGATTTTTTTTTCATTCATAGTATCTTTATTTCTACCACCTTGTATATAGTAGTAGTAGTAGTAGTAGAAATAATAGTAGAAGTAATAGTAGTAATGGTAGTGGTAGTGGTAACAGTTGTAGTAGTAGTAGAATAGAAGTAGTAGTAGTAGTAATAGTAGTAATAATAGTAGTAGTACTGGTAATAGTAGTAGTAGAGCTAGTAGTATAGCTAACATATAATTCATTAAGATATACAAAATGCTTTACATATGCTACCTCATTTGCTCCTTGCAACAACCTTGTGATGTGGATGCTATCATTCTTTTCATTTTATAGATAGTAAATGCTAATAAATGCTTGTTAATTAATTGAGATAACCTTCAAGGTCCCTTCTAGCTCTAACAGCCTGTTGGAATAACAAGAGATGCTGTAGAAGCACAAAAAGAGATTTGAGTCAGACCAAAAGCAGTTGTACTTTCCCACTATAAAAATTGGTAGAGGTTGATAAAAAGGGACCTTTCAGAATTCAGGGATGGGGATGGACTGTTTAGGTTGCTTTGAGACTGGGTATTCAAGAGATTATTGTTTTTCCTAATGGCACCTCATCTGCTCCTTCTGGCTGCATCCAGACACTGTCCCCCAGTGATGTCCCTTTCTGCTCCCTAGGGCTAAGAGGAAGAAAACTTTTCAGGTGGTTCCTCTGAGCCTCGTTATGGGAGATTGTCTTGGTGCTCTAACTAGGGCTGCCATTAAAAGTGTACATGTCCTTGGAGAGTATTGGTTCTTATTACGCCTCCTGGCTTCTTTCCTACCCTTATCCCTCATCCCCTTGGGGACAGTGTTAGTGTTGGTTCAGTGGGGATTTATGCTAGAAGTTATAATAACCCTCCATTTGCATAGCATTACATACTTTTGAAAATTCTTTCACATGCCTCTTTTTACCCTCAGAACATTCCTGTGTGGTTACTAGGACAGGTATTATTACCACCCTCATTTTTTAAATCAAGAGACTAACCTATAGAAATTATGTACTAAAGTTTTCTTAGCATGTTAGTGTCAGAGTCAAGGCAGAATTCAAATCTCTTGGTTTCCAGTTCAGGGTTTAAAAAAAAAATTGTGGGGCGGCTAGATGGCACAGTGAATAGAGCACTGGCACTGGAGTCAGGAGGACCTGAGTTCAAATCTGATCTCAGACACTTAACACTTACTAGCTGTGCGACCTTGGGCAAGTCACTTAATCCCAATTGCCCTGCCTTCCCCCCTCCAAAAAAAATTGTACCAGAAATACCTCTACGGCAAAGTTTCTTAATCTTAATCATGGACCCCTTTGTTAGTCTGGTGAAACCTGTGGACCACTTCTCAGAATAATGGTTTTAAGTTCACAAAATAAAACAGAAGATTACAAAGGAAACCAGTTTTATTGAGATAAAATAAATTTATACTTAAAATAAAACAATTTATATTGATAATTTAAAAAATTCCCTCCCACTCAAATTTATAAACCCTCTCAAATACATCAAAGAACATAAGGCTAAGAATCTCTGCTCTAAGTTCTTCCTGGGTAATCCCTTTCCTCAAGAAAAGACCAAGGGTTTATTTGGGTAATGGATCCAGTTTATTTGCAGGATATAGGTGGGGTAGGTAGTCAATGGAAAGAAGGGGAGGGAAGGAGGAGGCAAGGAAAGTGTGGGTTCAAATTGTGGGATAGCAATCTGGAGAAAAGGGAGTCTTTAGGGAGAAAAGGAGATCTACAGTGTGGAGGAGACCCTTGCTGGAAGAAGGGTGGGGTGTGGGGATGAGGGGGAAAGAAAGAGTCTTAGGAAGGAAGAAAAAATCTTTAGAAGTTGCTGGAGACATAGAGAGTGAGGGAAACATACCAAGAGGTCAGTGAGTCTTTGGAAGGGCCTATAAAAGGAAGAGGAGCAGGGGTAAGGAAGGAAGGGATCCCTGAGAGGGAGGTGAGGATGAAGATTTTAGCTTCAGGAAAGGAGGGTGAATTGGAATTAAGATTCACTGGGTACGTGAGTGAAAGTGTCTTTCCTCCGTTAATTATTTTGTATTTATGCTGCACATAGCTTGCTGTGTATATATTTGTTTGCACCTTGTCTCCCTCATTAGATTGTAAACTACTTGAGGACAGGAACTGTCTTTTGCCTCTTTTTTAATCCCCTGTATTAATACATGGCTGGCACATAGTAGAAGCTTAATAAATGTTGATTGATAGTACATGGGCTTATCATTACTGGTTTTCGTTTTAAAGCCTACCCCCTCACCCCTACTCAAATACTCCAAATTCCCTTCTCAGTCTCCTCCTCCAGTGTTTCATACCCACCCTACCCTGTAAGGAAATTCTTCCTTTATATCTAGGGCCAAGCCTCCCACTGAATTTACATTCTGTTCTGCCTGGACGGGATGGGTTGATGAGTCTTCTCCAGTGTCTTTCTAGGCAGCTTCAACAGAAGAGGATGTCTCACAGGTTGAGAACCACAAAATCTGAGAGCCATTTAGTCCAAACCATATGCAAAAGGAATCTCCATGATAACATGCCCAATATCTGGTCATCCAGCCTCCCTTTAAAGATCTTCAAGAAGGGGGAAACCACCAGCTCTTGAAGAGTCCCCTTCCACTTTGGATCAGCTCTATTGTTAGGAAGTTGCCCCCTAACATCGTCTTAACCTCTCTGCAACTTCCAGCCATTGTTCCTAGTTTGATTCTCTGGGACAGAGGGGATAGAGAGGAGAGGTGAATCATGGCAGTTAGGGAAATTCAAGAGAGGAAAAAAGAGCTGGGTGGTGGAGGAGGAGAGAGCACAGAGATAGCCTTGGCAGACGTTTCCAGAGAGGAGGTATGAGGAATCAAGACTTAATATGCCCATTCTATCACCCAAGGTGCCACTAGGTGGCACAGAAAATAGAGCACTGGGCTTGGAATTAGGAATACTCAACTGGCCTCAGACATTTACTAGCTGTGTGACTCTGGACAAGTCACTTAACCCTGTTTGCTTCAGTTTCTTCATCTGTAAAATGAACTTTAGTATCTCTGCCAAAAAACTCCAAACCCAAATGGGGTCACAAAGAATCGGACACAATTGAAACCACTTGACAACAACAAATATCTCACCCCAGTAGAAAATAAGCTTCTTGAGGGCAAAGACTGTTTTCTCTTTGGTTGTTGTATCTCTCATGCCTAGCACAGGGTTTTGCATACAGCTGGTGCTTAATACATGCCTGTTGGTTTGGATAAGTTGCCTAAGATGACATTTCTGTGTGAAGCATGGCAATTTTCTTTCCTCTCACATAGAAACATTTTTTCTTTAGCTTTTAAGAGCCAATTAAAAAAAAGTTTTATTGATACCTTTTTCTTTCATATCATAGTCATTGTCAGATATACCATATTCCCACCGTTCTCTTATAAGCCAAATAAGCCCTTCCTTGTAAGATAAAAAACAATTAGACAAAACTAACCAATGAAGGGTTTGTCGACAGTGTGTGCAGCCCCACAGTTCCCCATCTGTCTAGCAAAAAAGGGAGCTACTTCCTTACCTCCTAAGTGAAGCCAAGATTATTCATTATACTGTAGTCAGTGTTTTTCATCATTTTATTGTGCATTTTTTGTTTGTGTTACTATAATCACTGTGTATGCTGTTATTTTTATTTCCCTTACTTCATCTTGCATCAGTTCCTACTAACCTTCCTGTATTTTTTTTCTGAATTCTTTGAGGACTAATTTAATGCCTATTGTTTCACCTGGGACATACAAGCATAGAATTGGCGTGAAGAGAGATACATATGCAGGAGATCAACCCTCCTCCAAGAGGCTCTGTGTATTCTCACAACCATATCTGGGACCTGATCCACTCACCCAAGCCCAGCAAAGCACCACTAGGCAGCTGGGAGAGCTGAGTCGGAGCTCCAGCTGGCAGGCAGAGTGAAGGAGTAGAGAAAATAGGTGTGACTGAATGGGGACATCAAATCAGAAGCTGATCAAGCACCTCTTTCCTCATCTCCAGTGATATCCTAGAAAACAAGATTGGAGAATGGCTTCTTCAGCTAGACAGGGAGAAATACCCTCAAATCATGAGAAAGATGAAGCACGTGTCCTAGAGCAAGAGGCCGATTTCAACCCGAGACCTGATTAAGAGAGGTCAGATTGTGATAGAATATCTGAATTAGAAGTGGGGCCATTGTCTGGACATCAGGCAGAGCCCCACAAAACTGGTCACAAGAGTCTATAATTCAGTGTGCAGGAGTCAGCAGAGAAAACCACAAAGGGGCAGGCAAAGGGTAAGTTTCACTCTCGATGGAGAAGTATGGAGGAGTTTAGTGGAGCATCTTCGCCTGAAAGATGTCTGGTTAATATATTCGGTTTGCTTTGCTGAATTGCATTTATTTTCCTTGTGTTTTTTAAAAAAATTTTTGGAGGGGAAAAGACAAGGCAATGGGGGTTAAGTGACTTACCCAAGGTCACACAGGTAGTACGTGTGTCAAGTGTCTGAGGCTACATTTGAACTCAGGTCCTCCTGACTCCAGGGTGAGTGCTCTATTCACTGAGCCACCTAGTTGCCCCTTAAAAAAATTTTTTTTTTATTAACAAGGGATGGTTTGCTAGGTAGGTGGTGGAGGGAAGAAGGGTATGTTTGGAAATAAAGGTGATGTAAAATAAAAAATATTGATAAAAACGAAATAAATGGGCCTGGCCATGTGGGATGGGAAGTTGGTTGTGTAGAAGGCTCTGTTACGTACTTCTTTCCTTTGGCTGGGATCCATGGTTTCATCCTTGTAAGAGAATCTTCTGGTATGAAAACTCCCTCTACTGATACAGATTGGCAGTCCATAACTTATAATCTTAGATAAACCTGCCCCTTACTGTCTGTTTCACCTTGGGAACATCACTTAACTTTTCTGAGTGACACTTTCCTCATCTATAAAATTAGGGAGTTAGACCAGATGACTTCTTTAAATATATAATCCTACTATGCTAAGTCACTTAGCCTCCCTGTGCCTCAGTTTCCATAACTGTAAAACAAGGGGGTTGGATTAAATATCCTCTGAGATCCCTCTCAGCTTTAAGTCTCTTTTGCCTCTTTCTGTATCCATAGCACTTAGCACAGTGCTGAACACATAGTAGGTACTTAAAAATATTTATTGAATTGAAAGGTAAATTGCCTTGGGCTCTTGGAGATTAAGTCATTTGCCCATAGTTACTCAACTAATATGTGTCTGGGACAGAACTTGAACCCAGGTCTTCCTGTCTCTAAGGCCAACTCTTTCACCATTACAGCAGTCTCTTCTCAATGACATTTGGAGCAAGAAAAGCTTATAGAAACAAAAAAGGGAAAACTAAGAGAGACAATAGAGTCCCATTAGACTCAACGTATAAATATTCCTCCACTTAGGTGGAATGGGGATCCATTTGCCCTTCTATGGTCCTTTGAACTAATTGAACCACTATGGATTGATTCTCCAAGAAAAAGACATGGTAAACTTATTGTCAAAATTGAAGCCTGAGAACTCCTGATAGAGAGTAACAAGATAATATAATTAGATTTCTTTAAAAATTTTTAATTAAAATTTTCTTATTATGAACTTAATCATCAACAAACATTTCAATATACAAAGAACAAAAAGGATTGTATATGAAATCATGAATTTCTGTTACATACAGCTTGTTTTCAAAGCGAAAAAGATAGTAACAAAATTGTCTTTTTAACTTCTCCCTTTAAACTTTTTCTTTTCTTCTGTGCATTTTAACATATTTTATGAATGCTCTTTTCCTTACTTCTTTTTTAAACTTCTCTATCCCCACACACTAACTCACTGCTCCTCCCAAGTAGAAACCTTCCTCTGTAACAAATAAGTGGAATCAAGATTTATTAAGCACCTACTATGGGCTTGGCACTGTGTTAAGCACTCAAACAAAACAGCAATGCTTTGACCATGCCTGGAAATGTTTCATTCTGCACCTCAAGTCCATCGTCTCTGCTGCCAAGAGGCAGGAAGTCTTATTCATCAGTCTTCTAAAGCCATGGTTGGTTACTGGGTTGGTCAATGTTCTAAAGTCATTCAAAGTTGCTTCCCTTTACATTACTGTGCTTATTGCTACTCACATAAATTGTTCTCCTGGTTCTGCTCATTTCACTCTTAATCAGTTCATACTAGTCTTTGTGAAATTTTCAAAATCTTCTGTCTTTGTCATCCCTCGTGGCACAATAATATTCAATTATGTTCAAATATCGCATTTTTTCCCCGCCACTACACACCTGATGGACACCTATTTTTTTTTTAATAATAAATTTATTTTATTAAATTTTTTTTGAGTTACATATTTTCTCCCCATCTTTCCCCCGCCCACCACCCCAAAACAGCCATCCCAGTGTTTCCCCCCTCCCCCAGTCTATTCTCTCCTATGTCACTTT
>CM053584.1:138168535-138189626 GCA_028627135.1 Pseudochirops cupreus | reverse complement strand
GTAGTAGTCGTAGTAGTAGTAATAGTAGTAGTAGTGGTGGTGGTGGTGGTAGTAGTAGTAGTAATAGTAGTAGTAGTGGTGGTGGTAGTAGTAGTAGTAGTAATAGTAGTAGTAGTGGTGGTGGTGGTAGTAGTAGTAGTAGTAGTAATAGTAGTAGTAGTAGTGGTGGTGGTAGTAGTAGTAGTAGTGGTGGTGGTGGTGATGGTGGTAGTAGTAATAGTAGTAGTAGTGGTGGTGGCGGTGGTGGTGGTTGTGGTAGTAGTAGTAGTAATAGTAGTAGTAGTGGTGGTGGTAGTGGTGGTAGTAGTAGTAGTAGTAATAGTAGTAGTAGTAGTGGTGGTGGTGGTGGTGGTAGTAGTAGTAGTAGTGGTGGTGGTGGTGGTAGTAGTAGTAATAGTAGTAGTAGTGGTGGTGGTGGTGGTTGTGGTAATAGTAGTAGTGGTGGTGGTGGTGGTGGTAGTAGTAGTAGTAATAGTAGTAGTGGTGGTGGTGGTGGTGGTGGTTTTGGTAGTAGTAGTAATAATAGTAGTAGTAGTGGTGGTGGTGGTGGTTGTGGTAGTAGTAGTAGTAATAGTAGTAGTGGTGGTGGTGGTGGTGGTAGTAGTAATAGTCGTAGTAATAGTAGTAGTAGTAGTGGTGGTGGTGGTGGTAGTAGTAGTAGTAGTAGTAGTGGTGGTGGTGGTGGTAGTAGTAGTAGTAGTAGTAGTAGTGGTGGTGGTAGTAGTAGTAGTAGTAATAGTAGTAGTAGTGGTGGTGGTTGTGGTGGTAGTAGTAGTAGTAATAGTAGCAGCTGCAGTAGCAGCAGCAGCAGCAATAGTTATAATAATAACAATAATAGTAATAATAATAGCTACCAGGATAGCTAGGTGGCACAGGGGATAGAGTGGTGAGCCTAGAGTCAGGGAGATTCATTTTCCTGAGTTCAGATCTTGCTTCTGACACTAACTTGCTCTGTGACCCTGAGTAAGTCACTTAACCCTGTTTGCCTCAGTTTCTTCATCTGTAAAATGAGCTGCAGAAGGAAATGGCAAACTTCTCTAGCATCTCTGTCAAGAACACCCCAAATGGGGTCGTGGAGAATCAGACACGACCGAAAAATGACGGAACAACAGCTACCATAATAGCTTCTGTTTATATAGCACTATAAGGTTTGCAAAGTACTATACATGTATTTTCTCATTTGTTTCTAACAATAACCCTGTGAGGTAGGTACTATTATTATCCCCATTTTATAGATAAAGAAACTTGGCTCGAAAGAGTTTGAGTGACTTGCCCAGGAAGTGTCCAAGGCAGGATCTGTTTCTTCCTGACTCCAAGTCTAACATTCTATCCATGAAGCTTATGAGGCTCTTTTCTTCCAGTATTTCAAAGTGAATTTCTGAGCTTTTTTCCTTGGGACATTAAGTCCCAAAGTGGGAATTTTGGAGTCTCTCTGTTGTTGCTTCCAGAGAGAAACTTTGCTCTAATAACTCCCACTGCACCTTTGCTCTTAAGAGACCGTCTTACTTCTATGCCTTCAGTTTAGTACAGTCCCTTTCCCCCTGGAGTCTCTCTCAGAACAAAGCCTGTGTGATTAAGAGGTCCAGGGAGACAGGGTGGTTGCTGGTATAGGAAGGAAGCCTGGGAAATTGTAGCATATGGGGTAGAAGAATAAAACAGTTATGGTACTAACATCGACGTTCTATTTGCTCCTAGTATGTGCTAGGCTTGGTGTTAGGAGCGCCCTGAATGTGAATCTTGCTTCTGACAGTTAGTAGTTGTGTGACTATGGACAATCCACTTACCTCCTCTGAGCCTCAGTTTCCCCATCTGACAAAAGAGGATGATACAATCTGTATTGCCTCTGAGGGTTGTTGTGGGGGTCAAATGAGATACTGAATATTTCACACAAGTGTCAAGTGGAGTTGCTGATTGTCCTCTACTCTTGACAATCTGACTAGATTCAATAAGGAGGCGCTTTTCTCTAATGATAGAGTGGCAATGGATAGAGTGTCCAATAGTCAGGAGATGTGAGTTCAAATCCTGCCTCAAATGATTACTAGCTGTGTGACTGTGGACAAGTCAATTCATCTCTCTCAGCCTCAGCTTCCCCATCTATAAAATGGAGTTCATAATATCCCCTATCTCACAGAGTAGTTGTGAGGATCAAATGGGAGCACTTATGTAATGAGCTTTATTAAAGCACTTTATAAATGCTAGATATAATTACCTACCCATTATGCCACGATGCTTAGTTTTTTGGTTTATAGGAGATAATACATTATTTCAAATTGAATGATTAATTTTTGTGTTTCCAGTAGCTTACACAGTGCCTTACACACAAAAGATGCTTAAAGTCCTCATTCGATAAATGAGTTATAAAATGCTTTGCAAACTTTAAAACACAACATACATGTTAGCTACTCTTATTCTAATATCAGAATTCTCAATGATTAACTTTTTGATTCTCGTCCCCATCCAGGGTTTCCTGAGGGGACACCTAAATTTGGTTTATTTTTAGTTCCTGTGTATTTACCTTGGGCTTATGTGGAAGTGAGCATCTTTCATTTCCCTGTCTTTTCTGATTACTCAGGTCCTTAGTTCTACTCTATATGTAAAGTGTTTTGATAAATTCAAAGCCTTATCCAAGGTGTCAATTATTATTATTAAATCCTGGATCTTATCCCAGGCTGGAGCCTGATGGATCCAGAGACCCTTTCCTTTGGGTGGTTTTTTTTTTTGGTCTTTTTGGAGGGGGGAAGGCAAGGCAATTGGGGTTAAGTGACTTGTCCAAGGTCACACAACTGCTAAGTGTTAAGTGTCTGAGGTCAGATTTGAACTCAGATCCTCCAGACTCCAGGGCCAGTGCTCTATTCACTTTGCCACCTAGCTGCCCCCATGGCTTTTAATCTTATCAACAAAGAGGCTGAGAAGGTTAGGTGGAGGGGGGAGAAGAGTAGGGAGGAGTGATATTGAAGTGGCAGGGGTGGCATTTACATGGCTTTGGTGAGAATGAGGCTGAAAAAATGCACAGGGATGATGGACGGGTTGTGTCTGAAGGAAGGTGGCAGTGACTGAGGAAGAGACCGTGATCTATCTGCTTTGCAACCATCCAGTAATTTACAATTTCAAACAAAAAGTTCTCTCTCTCTCTCTCTCTCTCTCTCTCTCTCTCTTTCTCTCTCTCTCTCTCTCTCTCCCCCTCCCTTTCTCTCTCCCTCTCTCCTTTCCATTTCCTCCTTCATTTTGTTTTTCTTCTCTCTGCCTGTGTTTCTTTGTGTCTTACACAGTTTGTTCTGTGTCCAAGTATTTCTGCCTTTCATACAACTTAACTCTGCCTCACACTTAAACACATAAGAAGTTCACTCTCTGTTTCCTTCTATTTTTCATATACATGGTTCTTTGTCTCAAATTTTATTTTTACCTCTCACACATAGTTTTGTCTTCCTCAATGCATTTGTAGCATTGTGTTTCTCTCCCACATGTAAGAGATTTTGCTGTAGTGGTTGCTTCTTGTAGGGTTTTGTTTCTCTTGAAGTAGCTTCTAGGGGTGAGAGCACCATGTATAGCATGATCACCCCATTTATGAGGCTGGTCCTGTCAGGGCCTGGTTTGATTTTCCCTCAGTTAGGTCTAGGGGTGTATCTGTGTCCGTGTCTACATCTATGTCAACGTCATGTCCATGTCTATGTCTATATTATTCTCTTTGTTTTTGCCTCTCCTGTTAATGGAAACTTGTGCTTGCATAGGAGTGTGAAGTCAGTATGACTCTCTCGATTGTGGGACTACTGTATGGGATCAGGACTCTCTCTTTCTTTTTCCCCTCATTCCTCAGTTTCCTTGAATTGATATTAAGTCTCCTATCTTTCTACAAAGGATCAAAATTTCTTCCCGAATCTTTATCCACTATTGTCATGAAGCGTATCAGTCAAGGATTTGGAAGCTGCCTGATTATCTTTTATGAAAAGTAAACTAAATAGATTCATAAAGTAACAGTGGTAAACAATGGAAGAATAACTTATTTGTAAGGAAACAGCTGCCTGAGTTGCCTTTGATGGGGAAGATGGTCAGTTCCCCCCCTCCCCCTTGCCGTTGAACTACTCTTCTCTCAGAGGCCAGAGGTAGAAAAGATTGTCCACCCGCTTAATGGAGAGATGACCTTGGAGCTAAGCACACTTTCCAGGAAAGGCTGTGGGGAAGCTGCTTCTGACCACTTTATAATCTCACCAGCATGTTCCATTGGTTCTTGGCTTAGAGAGGAGGGTCATTCCTTGGTTTCTTCTTCCAATTGTACACAACAAAAACTCACAAGGTTTTGGAGAAAGGAGCTATTATAAATACACAAGCACATAAAAATTGTAGAAAAATAATAAAGCAGAAACAACTCAAACATGACGTAATTAACGTGCACATTAATAAACTTAACAGTGACACGTAAGGAACTTTTACATGAACAATCTCTGGTATTGCCACCTGATTCACATGTAGCATCGTAAACTAACCTAGCTACAGATTGAAAAGGTCTGGCTATTTTGTATTCTAATGACGTCTCTGCCTCGATACCTAAGCTAGCAGATGGTGTGGATTCATCATCATAGCTATAGGTCTGCTTCTCTGAATCTGGTCTTATAGGAAGGCCAGCCCAGATGGCAGTATTTCCGTATCTATTGATTATTTCTGCACTCTTGTCAGTATTTCCATGTCTACACATTATTTCTGTACTCTTGTCAGTTTTTCCGTATCCATAGATTATTTTTCTATCCTTGCAGTCCCGTTAGCTGAAGTTATAAACAAGAGAGAACTTGCCTCTGGGTTCAGTCCTAGTTTGAACTGAGGCTCCCCATTGTTTGAAGCAAGGGTTGCTGAGTATTAGTACACAATGCCTCCTTTATTGGGAGTGCCACTTTCAGAGCCAGTATGTGATTCCAACAGCCTTTGTATAAGTGGTGGATAATTTCTTTTGGCCAAATCCACTGAGATAAGTGTCAATCATTTCTCTCTCCCATCAAAAGAATTGAAAACTGTATTTTAAGCCATTTGTGTGCATGCTTATTTTGCCTTGTCTCTTCCTTAAAGCAATGGAGAACCATAAAATAATTTTTGATGTTTTTTTCAAGATTAAAATTTTTTCAATTAACAAGCAATAATTTTCTCTTACTTTCACCTTCCTTATTCCCTAAAAAAGAAAGAAAAACAAAATGCTTGTTACCAAATGCACATAGTCGAAGAAAAATTTGGGACATATTAGAAAAATGTGCATCTTATTTTATATATATAACACATCATCTCTCTGTCAGGTGGCACAAGAATATGTCCTAGCATTCTTCATCATAGATCTTCTGGAATCATGGTTGGTCATCGTGATGACCACAGTTCTTAAGCCTTTCAGAGCTGTTTATTTTTACAATGTTGTTGTTATAGTTGCATCCCAAGATTCAAGCCTGAAATTTGTATAGCACTTTCTCACTGGTGGAAAGAATTACTACTTGAAGTTCTGTGTCTACATGATGAGTAAAATTAGTAAGAGTTTAGGAGAGGAGAGCTGGTCTTCTGGCTTCAAGAAGGAGAACACATGTGGTTTTGGGATCTCTTCAGGAGGGGGCCCCTAAAGGGAAAAATATTTTGGGAAGAAGCCAACACCTAGGGGAACTGGTCCCTTGAGTATATACCTATTTTTAACTTGCTGAACTGGAACTTAGGGGAATTTCCCCTTGGGTGGAATAGGAAACTGTCATGTGAGTTGAGATATCTTGGTCCTAGTGGCAGAGCTCCTTCAGTCTATGTATCGTCTGGCATATTCTAACATGTATCTCTCCTCTGATTTCTCTTTGCATTGGCTTTAATTAATGGGTTTATTCGCTATTCGGTGCTTGTGATAGTGTTTGTGCAACTAGCAGTCAGAGGGAACGGAATCAAATCTTCAAATATAGCTTGGGGCAGTGCTTTCCCATCAAGGGATAGCAATCAAGAAAGTGGCTTGACCCTAAAATTGATTTCCCCTAGACTAGCAATATTTAAGGGGAGACATAGCTATAATTCTAGTCCACTATCACCTCTCTGAGAAGAGAAAAGTGGGCCAGTTTCATGGATCCAATATTCTGCTTTCATCCAGGCAGGAATGAAAATCTCTTTGAAAGAGGGACAGGTGAGATTCCATAGATATGCCTTCTTGTGAGCTACGTTTTGACAATTCTTTGTGAATATAATATAACATATGGGCAACACACATACACACAGCTTACATAGTACAAATTGCGAAAGTGACATCTGTCAATGGGAAACTTCAGACCAGTTTTCTTGAGATGATCCAACACTTTCATTAATCTTTTTTTGAGTTCTTCCAATGTTTTTGACAACACAGTAAGGTCATCCATATAGTTTATGTCTGACTTCTTTTTCATCAGCTGTTGAAAAGTGGCAGACACCCCTGAGAAAACCTGGACATATATTAAAATTGTTAAAATCTAGCTGGACATGTGGAAAACTGTCTTGTCTTTGTCTTCCTCAGCCATAGAGATATGGGATATATTATTATCCACTGCCTTAACCCAGGGATGAGAACCACTGGCTGTCTATCTAGCCAGTCCAGGGAATCTTGAACCCATGGCATAGGGTTCGCTTTAGTTATTTTGTTCAAAGTCCACTAGACTATACACATTCATATCTTTCTATTCTTCAGTATCACTCCTATAGGTGATACATATGGATGGCTGAACTTTGTGACCAATTGTATTTGAAATGGTTTGAAAAGTCTTCCATATCTTACTTCCCACTCAAGAAGTAAGATTATGTGTATCCTTTTGCCTCTACTCAGCCATCCATTCTTTAGGTACTGGGGCATCACCAAAGTCAAACACTTCAGGATCCACTCCTAAGTTTGAAAGAAAGTGTTTTTATAATTCCTGCCACCAAGGTACTGCCACCACTTGCCTCTGTTTTCCAATACACCTCTGGAAAGCATGAATCAGGGGTCCAAGTATGCAGGTCTTGGGTCCCAACTAATTTCTTACAATATCCTGCTAGAATTTTCAACAGACTGGAATTGGTTTTAATCAGTATTGCATTTCATTGAGAGTTGGCAGATCTGGATTTACCAGAACCACAGTATTTACCTTCCTGTTGATGCCAATAACTTCCTTGGGAGTAACTTCAGGCACACATTAATATGTCCCAGATTTAGGTAGCTTTTATCACTTAGTCCTTCAGGTTCTAGCCTTTTCAAAAACTGTAAAGTTGATTTCCTCAGGTGCCTCTGATAGAACAATTGAAATATGATGGTAACTTGAGATCCTGTCCACATCCTCAATCAATCACCAATCATCTTTAATCACTACCACCTGTAAATGGGTTCCTATGAATCCAGGTGTCACAGATCCATTAAGGATTCAATGATGAGGTCATTGTTATTGTTTTCAAGGTCCAGGCTGACTTCCTTCCCTGGTCCTGTCCCCTTTTCTTCATGGTGTTTCAGGAGATTTTGACTTCCATAGAATCAAGGCTATATTCTTTTCACTAGTACATCCAATATATGTATAGCCATTGAATTCACAACAGAAAGTGGGTCTGCCTCTTTGGTTATAGGAAAGGGGGTAAGGATAATCATTTATATAGGGCCCAATATGTGCCAGGTACTGTGCTAAACACTTTACAAATATATCTCATTTATATTCTGACTGAAGTGTTATATCAGGCTTCTACCCCATCAGTCCTTTCGAAGTATCTTTTGAAGGAGAAGGGTTTTACCTACTGGTTCATCTTTTCCTATATATTTATAACAATCCTCTTCTGACTTCTGCCTTTGAACCTGCATTCACAGTGCAGGTCCCTTGCATTGCTTGCATGGTTTACACAGGAGGAGATATTCCTGGACCAATTGAGGTTGAGTCCTTTTTCACTGAGGTGCTGTGGCTCCCCATACTTGTTTGTTTTTGCCTCACCTCAGCTAACTATGGTGACAATAGCTATGAATCAACATCAATGATGGTCAGGGTTGTATATTAGACCTCAGCATGCTAGATGTTACATATTCTTAATCAGACCCTGCATCTCATATGCATACACAGAAAACTGTCTTTTTCTGTCTCCATAAACATTTTCTAATGAACTCTCTCATACATCTTTCTCCATACCTTCTTTTTCTTTTGGTCTTTCTCTCTCTCTTTTTTCTTTCAATTTATTAATTTATTTTTAGTTTTCAACATTCACTTCCATAAGTTTTAAATTTTCTTCTCCCTCCCCAAGGCAGCATGCAGTATGAGCTCTACACATACATTCCTACTAAATACATTTTCACATTAGTCATGTTGCATAGAAGAATTATAACAAATGGGAGAAACCATGAGAAAGAAAAACAAAACAAAACAAAAAAGAAAATAGCCTGCTTTGCTCTGCATTTCAACTCCACAGTTCTTTCTCGGGATATAGATGGCATTTCCCATCATGAGTCCTTTGGAATCGTTTTAGGTCTTTGCATTGCTGAGAAGGGCTAAGTCTATCCAAATCAGTACTTGTACACCGTGACTGTTGCTGTGTACAATGTTCACCTGGTTCTGCTCATTTCGCTCAACATCAGTTCATATACGTCTTTCCAGGTTTTTCTGAAGTCTACCTGCTCATCATTTCTTATACCATTGTATTCCATTACATTCGTATGCCACAACTTGTTCAGCCATTCCCTAATTGATGGGCTTCCCCTCAATTTCCAGTTTTTGGCCACCACAGAAAGAACTTCTATAAATATTTTTGTACATATGGGTCCTTTCCCCATTTTTATGATCTCTTTGATATACAGCCCTAGAAGCAGTATTGCTGGGTCAGAGGGCATGTACATTTTTATAATCCTTTGAGCATAGTTCCAAATTGCTCTCCAGAATGGTTGAGTCAGCTCTCTGTGTCACTCTTTTATACATACACAAGACACACAGAGATTTATCTGTGTTTCTTTGTCTCCTTCACCAACTTTAATTCAAATGGTCATTTTTTTCATATAAAGTCACATAGTTCTCTGTATTTTTCTCAGATAGCACTTTGTCTGTTAGTATACGTCCATCATAATACAATAATTGTCTTTCTTAAACAATTTCTTTTTATCTCTGTCTCTTTGTCTTTTCTCTGTCTTTTACACAGACCATACACACCACACACTTGCACACATATGCACACAGGTTGTTTACTCTGGAGCATTTCTCTCTTGGTTCTGGAGCCTGATTTATCCATTTTCAAGTAAATCCTCTCTTCTTATCCCTTGCCTTTTTTCTCCCCAAAATGATGGAATTCTGAACAGATACTCAGTGCTTTACTGGGGAGCAGGCTGTCTTGGGGAGAGGTCTCAGTAGGCGGTGAGGAGGCAGAATTGGTTCGGACCAGGATCCCATGGCTTAAGATTCTGCAAGGGAAATGGGATTCAGAGGAATGGGAAACTCTTAAGAATGAAACTTTGTTGATACAAACACGAATTATTTCAATGAGAAATAAAAAGGGGAATTGCCTAAGGAGATTTGGTTGCAGATAAAACATATCAAACAATTACATTTTTAAAAGGCATGTATAGAAGTTGGAATCAAGGTTAGGTCTTTGGAAGAAGAATAAAAAGGATGCTCTCTAAGAATGACATCAGGAATACTAAAGCTAATAATCTTATGTTTAGGCAACAGAGGACAAAAATGTGTAACTGGTATTCTTTGGCCCCCCCACTACCTGAAGGCCATATGTGTTACATGTCACCCTTCCTCCTAATTACTCTGGTACCCTTGGGGAATTGGGGATAGTTCTCTTGCCTTTGCCATGGCCTTAAGTCCCCATGCACTATATTACCCCAATTTTAGGTGTTCAAGCATCCCAGTTCCGTTTAAACAATTGACAGTCAGATTGACTGTGTAAAAATGGGAACATTTGCTTCAGAGGTCTAGCAAGGACATACATATAATCTTTTTACTCTAACACCTGAGGGATATAATTCTTCCTACACTCCTTTGGTCCCTGGGAAGAAGAGGGAATTAGGTACACAGTTTAGTTCAGTTTCTACTTGGCATTAGTCCCACCAAATTCTAAATTTGGGTTGGGGAGGCAGGGAGGAAAAGAAGAGCTTTTCAGGGCTTCCCTGACAAACTGGTTCCAACATCTGGCCTAGAATCCTTGGCTTCAAAGATCAATTGCTTAAGCTCCCATGTTATGAGCCCTAGACAGCTAAGTGGCACAGTGGATAGAGAACTAGGCCCAGAGTCAGAAAGACCTGGCCTCAGACTCCTACTGGCTGTGTGACCCTAGGCAAGGCACTTAACCTTTCTTTCCTTCAGATTCCTCATCTGTAAAATGGGAGTAATAATAGCACCGATCTCTCAGGGTCACTGTGAAGATCAAAGGAAATGATAAGTTGTAAAAAGTATTTAGCACAGTGCTTGGCACCGAGAAGACACTATATAAATGCTTTTCCCCTTCTTCTTCCCTCTCTGTCCTTAGAACTGAAAAGGACAAATGAAATCAGACCAAAATCCTGGGCCTGTTTCTTGAGGCCACAGGGTACAAGGGGAGAATAAGGCAGCCCTCAGGCCCTTCCTTCTGTAGCTTATTGCTTTGCATCCCTTCTGTGAGTGAATGTTATTCACCCCTGGGCACTGCCAGAAAAAGAGAGAGACTATTTCAGTTTGTTGGTTTTAAAGAAGCAGACAATTTTTTTTCCATTGACTTGTTTATTTACTTTTAGTTTACAAGATTCAGTTCCAAAATCCCTTGAGTTTCAAATTTTTCTCCTCCCTTCCCCCCTCCCCGCCCCCATGGTGGCATGCAATCATGTATAGGATCGAAGCAGACAATTCTTGCAATGTAGCCATTGGAAAGAGCATATTTTCAACCATATGGCAGGCCAGTGCAGAACGTCCATACACGTGACAGGCCTCCTATCTCCTGAAGCAAAGCCTTGCTATCTTTCACAGGGGTACCTCCATTTTAGGTGGTCTGGGCATGCACTGAATACCCATGACAAATGGTTAGCACATGATCAAAACCAAAGAATAGGAAAATGATTTAAAAGAACATCTTGTTAATTTTTAACTCAATGAGTTAAAGTCACCTGACCTGTATCACCTACATTTTAGGGTACTAAAATAACCTGCATAGACAATTGCTAAGTTATTGGTCTTTGTTGGAGCCATGACCCATATTAAAATATGGGAGCTGGGGTGGTAGTGGCTGATATGTTCTGGTGATCTGGGCAAATAGTCTATGAAGTCTATACAATGGTGCATGGAACAGCAGATCCAAAATTGGATGAAGGTTTGCATGGAAGAGTTAGGAATGCACCAGGGAGGGAAAAGTATAAAGCATTAATAAATAGTATGCTATCTCATGCATAATCCTCTCCTAAAAAAGCTCTGCTAAATGATCATCTTTGGCTGGTCATGATACTTCCTTGTTCAGCTATATCTCTACTACTGTGGGGAGTGTGGCATGGATAGGTGCCTAAGTACTGGAAATGGCTCAATGTATTTTAGAATTTAAAAAAAAATGGATTCTTTAAATTATGGGCTGGTTAACTTGATACTGATTCTTTACACAATTCTATCAATTGTTAAGGAAATAAAAGGTTTGTGAGCCCTAAAGAGAAGCAAGTAGTTATAACCTGAGTCAGCATGGATCCATCAGGAACAAGTCATACCAAACTAACATGATTTTTTTTTCAGGGTCATAAAAGTAATGAATTTCATTGACATGATTTCCCTGGATTTTAGCAAGCCATTTGACAAAGTCTTTTATGATAATCTTTTCTCCATAAGATGGAGAGATGGGTGATGGATGATAAGAAGGGGAGATAGATTAAAGATTGGTAGAAGGACCAAAATTAAGGCATGATGATTACTGGATCAATTTCAAGCTAGCTGGAGGTCTCTGGTGGGGTCTCACAGGGATTTCTTCTTGGTCTTATTCTGTTCAACATTTTTATATGTGATTTAGATAAATCCATAAATGGTATGTTTGTCAAATTTGCAGATGAAATTACTTTGGGAAGGATAGTTAATACTTTGGATGAAACAATTGCACTCCAAAAAGATCTCCACAGACTAGAATGATGAAACCATTTGTAATATGATGACATCTTCAGAATCACATAAGAATAGAATAACAGAGTTGAGATGACCTCAGGGGTCATCTGGGCTAACCAATATTTATTTTAGAATCCCTTCTATAGGGGTGGCTAGGTGGTGCAGTGAATAGAGCACCAGCTCTGGAGTCAGGAGGAGATGAGTTCAAATTTGCCCTCAGACACTTAACACTTACTAGCTGTGTGACCTTAGGCAAGTCACTTAACCCCAATTGCCCTGCCATCCCCTCTCCAAAAAGCAAAAAAAAAAAAAAAGAACCCCTTCTACTACTTGGGATTTGTGTGGGAGATGCAAAGGCAAACACTTTTCCTGTGACAGCATTTTCAGCTTCAAATATATCATTTAAGTGAATGAACATGTAAATAAGATAGATGTTGTTTCTGCAGACAAATGAACTTCTTTTGCCTACCATCTTCCCTTCTCTCAATTAAAAGACTAATCAAAATAACAGGAATATCTGACAGTCTTTAAATAAAGGTATTGCAAAACAATCTTTAAAAAAAAGTTACTAGCAGAACTCTCATTCAAGGGAAACACATAGTCTCTCAGGTTAGCCTTTATCACTTTTGGACTGCTTTCATTGTTAATTGTTACATTGAATCGAAATATGCTTGTCTGAGACTTGCATTTATTGCTCAAAGTCTTCTGGGGTCAAGAAGAACAAATATCATGCTCTTTTGCCAAATAGCAGCCCTTCAAATACTTGACAACCACCATGCTTCCCTAAATCTTCTATTATTCAGGATAAATAATCCTAGTACTTTAATCTTTAGATGGCATAGTCTTGAGGTCCTTCATTATCCTGGTTGCCCTTTTCCTGATTCTTTCCAAGTTATCAATATCCTTCCTAAAATATGACTCCCAGAGCTGAATGCGTCTGAAGTGGTCTGACTACGACGGGGTACAGAGGGGCTGCCAATTCCTAGTATACTGCTGCATTAGTACTCTTTCTATAGCGTAAGGATCTTATCTGACAGCCATATGACACTGTTGACTCATAGAGTTTAAATGTAAGTTAACCCAGGTTCAGAAAAATCAATCACACACGTATATAATGGGAGAGAAATGACTAAACAGAAGTTTTGTCAGTCAGTCAATAAACATTTAGTAAGTGCCTACTGTATACCAGGCACTGCGCTAAGCACTGAAGTCACAAAGGCCAAAGATAACCCTTGCCTTTAAGGAGCTCACAGTATAATAGCAGAGACAAAATGCAAACAACCAGGTACAAACAAGTGATAGACAGGGTATAATGGAGATAAACAACAGAGGGAAAATATTAGCTCATATGGAAAAGACAGGGAGTATTATTAGGCTGCAAGACTATCCATGTGATATGGCAGCCAAAAAAAGAAAAAGAGAAAAACAGCGTCAGGACGTTTTAATTGAAGCAAAGTACCCAGAATGAGAGAGGTTACGTAGCCTCACTGTACTCTAACTTGGTCAGACCACATCTAGAATATTTTGTTTGGTTCTGAATGTCACATTTTTGGAAGGATATTGACGATCTGGAGCACATCCAAAGTAACCAGGGTTGTTTAGGGGATTTGAAACCATTCCGTATAAAGATTTGTTGAAGGAACAGTGAATGTTATATCTTAAGAAAAGAGAAGACCTTGGATATATTGGTGGAATAGGATAACTGTCTTCTGGTGTTTGAAGGGCAATTAGGTAAAAGAAGATTAGACTTGTTCTGTTTGACCTCAGAGGAAGAATTAAGAGCAATGGGTAGATGTTTCAGGGATGCAGAATTTAGTTCGAGGTAAATCCAGCTGATGGCCTGTGAGCCGTTATTAAAGCTCTGAGCTTATTTGGATCAATTTCAATTTATGAGTATAATCAATAATAATAATACTCTATGATATGTAGAGCCTATATCAGATTGCATGCCTTCTTAGAGAGAGGGAGGGGAGAAAATTTAAAACTTATGGAAGTGAATGTTGAAAATTAAAAAATAAATAAATTAACTTAAAAAATACTACTCTATGACCCATGATCCCACCCAAATCTTTAGACTTGAGTCATGTCTAGGTATCTAAAAATAAAAAATAAAACAAACGAGGAGGAGGAGCAGCTCTCTGCAGTAGAATTTGAATGTGTAGCACCTTAGTTTGAGAAAGGACCTTAGTGTCTGGTGCCTTATCTTGACAGGTGACTCTTAGAATCTTCCTAAAACAATTAAAATGGAAGTGGTTCAGTTTTCTGGCATGATGCTGGTAGATTGTCCAGGTTTCACAGGCATACAACAATGAAGTCAGCGTAATGGCTCTGTAGACTGTCAGTATGGTAGGCAGCCTAATACCTTTTCTCTTCCATGCTTTTCTTTGGAACCTCTCAAACACCGAGCTAGCTCTGGTAATGCATGCATCAATCTCATCATCTATGTGTACATCCCTGAAAAGTATACTGCCAAGGTAAGTGAACTTATCTACAGTATTCAAAATTTCTCCATTTGCTGTAACTGATGGCTCCATGTATGGATTGCTGGCTGGTGGAGAACCTCTGTTTTCTTCGTGTTAATTGTCAGGCCAAAATTAGCACAAATGACAGAGAATCAATCCATATTTTGTTGCATCTCAGCCTCAGAGGTTGCACTGAGTGCATAATCATCCATGAACACAATTTGCACACCAATTCTCCTTGCATTTTGGTCTTGGTTTATAGCCTTTTCAAGATAAATAATTTACCATCAGTGGGGTACTTGATAACTTTATGTTATTTTAGTCCTTGTTAAAGGCATCTGACAACATCACTGAAAACATGTTGAAAAGCATGGGAGCAAGCATACAGCCCTGCTTCACTCCATTGGTGACTGGGAAAATGTGAGAGCATTATCCATTTTCCAGAACCCGTGCAAACATGCAATCATGAAACTGGAATACAATACTGATGAGCTTCTCTGGGCAACCAAATTTTTCCATGATCTTACACAAGCCCTTGCAACCGACAGTATGAAAAGTCTCGGTCAGATTGACGAACATTGCTCGTAGACCTCTGTTCTGCTCCTGGCATTTCTCCAAGAGCTGGGCAGCAAACGTGGTATTGACTATTCCTTGTCCCTTTCTGAAGCCACACTGGCTCTCAGGTAGATGAACATCTTCTAGAGAAGGGTTAGCTGATTAAGGAGGACTCTGGCAAGAATCTTGCCAGCAATGACTAAGAGAGAGACCACTCTGTGATTGTCACAGACCAGCCTATTTCCTTTTTCTTTATAGTGATAGGATATCTTTGCTGTCCTATGAAACAATGTCTTCTTGCCATGTAACCCTGAGGATTTCCATCAGTTTTTGTATAAGTAGTCAATTCCCTGCTTTGTAAATTTCTTCTGCAATGGAATCCAGTTTAATTGAATTTAATAGCATAAACACAACTAGCAGAACAAGAACAGTTCAAAAAAGTGATTTTTACAAAGCTGGCATTTGCTAAGACTGCCATGAACAAATTTTCCCATGATATTTGATAGAAAGTATAAAAAAATTTAGAAGCTTCATGTAATAATATATGTGCTGGCAATTTCCGTGGTAATAACCATAAGAAGAAAGTTAATGCTAAGAATACTCTGAAGAAAAGTATCAAATACCACTCTCTCCTTTTTCAGATCTCTTTTGTGTTTTGCTTCTCCAATTAGAATGTAAGCTCCTTGAGGCCAGGGACTGTCTTTCTGCCTATTTTTGTATTCCCAGCATTTATCACAGTGCCTGGAACATTATAAATGCTTAGCAAATGCTAGTAGACTTGTTGATGTAGCCGTGACAAAAGCAACTCCAGAAGGCTATTGAAGATCTGTCAAAAAAGGCGCTGGTAGATTATTATATCAATGTCTCAATGGAACTTGAAGTAGAAAACCTGAAATCCAGATCTTCCTAAAACAAAACAAAAGCAACAACAACAAAAAGAAATACATATAATGGAATTGGGAAAACAAGAATATATTAAAATTTTCAGATTCGTTTAATTGGCAATTGAAAGCCAAAGTCAAAAGGTCAAGGAGATACAAGGAGCTGTAGCAAGTTAAAAAAATGAAAAATTCAATATTGTTTTAAAAAAACAATAAAACTTTACTACAGAGATTTGAGAAGCAAAGAATTTGAAGGAGATGAAGAAACCCCAAAGAAGTAGGACATGGAACATTTCTAGTCATTTAAATTGTCACAAAAAAAAATCCAATTCCACAAAAAGGTAAGTTGGATCAAATGTGAAACAGAAAACTTTCATGCCATTAACATAACGAAAAGCAAAATGGTTATGGCAAGAGAAGTAACTAAGGCTCTAGCTTCTCTACAAAACAAGAATGCATTAGGATCAGGTAAAATCCATAACTGTTCACTCAAATATTTCCCAGTGGCTCACAAATTGTTAGAAAATCATATTACTAGTTTCCATTTAGATGCCTAAATATACCTTTCTCAATGGAAGGCATCAAATATTTGCTGCCAAGAGATAAAAACACCTCTCAATATAGTCCAATTGTGTGTTTATATAATTTATACAAAGCAGTCATAGTTTGCGTAGCTTTAAAACATCTATAAATACCTACGTAATCTATGCTTCAAATGTAGTCTATGCTTCAAAATTCACTTGCATGGGATTCTGCTTATTGATTGGAATTTATTACTAAATACTACTTTACCATAGTAAGGAATGGAGTTGGTGAAAGCTTAAGAGAGTGGAAATCCTGGTCTTCTGGCTTTCAGCTTGAGAGGAAAGACATGCTGGCTTTCCTCAGTTTCCTGAAAGGATAGAAAGACTCTACAGATAATCTGACATATATAGGAGCTGACAAAACATCAGGAAGGTTCTCCCTGAGTGAGACCTGGGACTCTCTTGAGACATCTTGTTCTCACCTATTCTGTATGTTGTCTGGTGTATATTTTCAATTGTATAATTTTCTGATTTCTGCTTGTTATTGGTTTAGATAAATGAGTTTGTTTGCTATTTGGTATGTATGTTCATCGTGGAACTGGCCTTTGGAAGGAAGGGAGTCAAGTCTTGGATATATACCTTGGACCACTCCTTCCTTGTTAAGGGATATTGATCAGGTGCTCAGCTTGAACCAAAACATTTTCCCTAGACCAACAATATTTATAGGGGCATATAGATATAGTTCTAGCCCATTACAGTTTCTCTGATGAGAAAAGTGGGTTAATGGCTGGTTCTAACCTCCTGTTTACTTTATTGGCAGGAATTAAAGTCTCTTTTTGAAGAGAGGATGGAGGAGAACTTGGAGATATCTATTCATGCCTCTCTGTGAACCACTTCTAGACAGACCAATGTGGACCCGTATTACCTACATGGACAATATATACAATCACCTCTTTCACCTACAAAAAAGTAATATATTGGCTGAGAGGTAAAAGAATGGACCAAAATGTCCCAGGTCTGTAAAGAGCAACTTATCATTGATTTGGTAATGATTGAATAATTGCCTGAAAGCACCAAGATATTTATACCATTTTTATTGATTTAGGCAAAACCGTGACTCATCTCCATACTCATATCCTGAAAATATGTAAAACAGACCCACACATAGTGAGGACACTTGAATATTTGAAGTCTACATGGAAAACTTTTCTCTTTAAAATATGCCCCAAAACAATGTTGAGAAGAATTTATATGAAATGTGAAATCTTTCAGGGACTTGGTTTATGGTTTTATCCAGTCTTAAATAAATTATGATCTTTCCTACATATATGAATATGACTTCTAAGTTAAAGAGGAAACTGTTCCAAAGCATCTTATTAACCGTTTGATATACATGGATAACACCAAGTTACATAACCTCATCAAAAATATGTTAAACAATTTCTACATATCATGGAATTTTTCTCTAGTGATATCAAAATATTATTTGGACTTGACAGGCATAAAATTCTTAATGTATGCCAACTAAAGGTAGAGGCAAAGGTTTTAGGTTGAATCCAGAAGTAAAACTAAATCAATAGATGAAGGTGATACTTCAAAATTCCCTCTTATCCCTCAGGCAAGACACATACAACACAAAGCTATCAAAGAGAAAGCTATATATATTGACACTTGCCTCATGAAATTAAAGCTCAGAAAGAATACATTTAAAGCAATTAAAATCCATGTAATGCTAGGCTTAACAGATAGATGTAATTGTACTCCAGTACCCTTTCTCTGAGGAGAGCAAAGGCAGGGAGAGCCTCTAGTTTTAACTTCCTCCTTGTCTATTAACAGGAATTAAATCTCCCTTGAAGAAGGGTGAATGGAGGAGATTCTAGAGATGTCTGTCCATGCTTCCCTGTGAGCTACATCTAGACAGACCCATTGGTACATATAATCTACATGGGTAAAACACACACCCGTTATCCATAAAAGAAAATAACATATTGAGTGAGGAGTAAAGGGGCAAGTTAAAAAATTTCAGCTCTGAAAAGAGCAACTTGTCATTAATATTGTAATTATTTGTCAAATTTACCAGATTTTTGGAACCATAAAATGGGCCATAACAGATTTGGAAATTGTCCTAACAAAATGTCATAAAATATTAACAAAACACAGAACCCATCACCTTAAAATAGTTAAGAAAAGATTAACCCTTTCTCTTCAATTAAAAGAAGAAGAAATTTACTAAATGTTCTCAGAGCACATGACAAACATGTTAAAACCTTAGAGAAATACTTTTGAAACAAGCAGACTTCACTTCATTGAGTAACATGATAGGAGCCACTGGATTTGTTGAATACAATAGAACGTAGTTTCCCTCTGGATAGAATCTATGAGTGATGATGATGATAGAATTTATATCACATTTGAAGTTTGCAAATCATTCTACATATGTTACATAATTTGATTCTCACAATAACTTTGTGAAATAAGTATTATCATGATCCCTACTTTAATTACATGAGGAAACTAAGGCTGAAAAAAGTTAAGAGACTTGACACAGCTAATAAGTGTTTGAGGCAGGATTTGAACTTAGGTCTTCCCCTTAACTCCAAGTTCAGGACTCTATCCATTGTGCTACATAAAACTCTAATCAACAATGTGTCAAAGAAAAATGGCAGTCGTTCAGAATTCTTATTAGAAAGGGAAGGGCCAATGATAGTGATTCAGAGTCAGGTCATTGCCACTAGAAATTGCAGGTATGTTATCTTTAAGAAGCCCAGACTTATTGATCAATGCAGATTATGGAAGGAAATGGCAGAAATTGTGCAACATTTCATTGCAGGCTGTAAATAAACAGCATCTATTGACTACCTAGTAAGGACATGAACGGATAGATAGAATCGTCATCAGAAACTTGCTACCTTTCATAAAGTGACAGATGATTAATCTTCATTCCACAATGTAGACTTCAAAATATCTTTGAAAATTTAACAAATAGGCTACTGTAGCTACATCATTATTTATTATAGACAGAAGTATTGCACATAACTTACTGGACTTGATATTGATCCAAAAATTTTAAAACATTTGAAATAAATGTCACCATGCCAAATACTTATCATTTCCAAGCTACATGGAAGGAAAATAATTCAAAATATAGGACCTAATAGAAAAAAATAAAAATTGTGTGGGGACTAACATTTTTAGCACCCCTGTCTACTACTGGACTTGTCCCAAAGATTCTTTTAGTGAGTCTAAAGAAGAATTTATATCTCAATACTTTCCTTCAGTTGCAGAAATCCACAAAACATTAAACATAAAAGAATAATATTGTAGCAATTTGTTCCAGGAGCATTTTTATTTGAAATTCATCACAAATAGGAAAAGAACATGATGAACACTAACAAGAACAAGAACAACAATGACAGTTTACATTTATGTAGCATTAGAAGCTTGGGAGGACATCGGAGAACCAAGCAGTCTTTTAAAAATCTCCATGGGGGCCCAAATAAGCAGTTTTATTTGATAATCCCTAAGGGAACTTAAGAAGGATCCAGGAAAGATGAACATTGATGGAATAGTTGCAAGAGCCTGCAGGATATGTGCTAAGCTTGTGTTCCTTCCTGAAATGGCCATCCGTGTGCTCTGCTGCAAAAACAGACTAGTCTTCCTACTAAAAGAGGAGGTAAAAGGTTTACTGACTACCTCTCTAATTTTTTGGATTGTTAGTAAGGATAAAAGATTCTTAGGATTGAAGAAATATTCCAAGAAATGTTAGAAATGAAAAAAAAGTTATAATAGGTAGGAGGTAAATCAGTGCCAAAAGATAGGCAATTGGAAGAACATGACACACACTGGTGGGGGGGGGGGGAGGGAAGAAGGAGAAGAAATTTTACCTTAGGGCTGTATACCCACATGAGACTTTTCATGAAGAGTGATTCCAGACTTTCTGAAGAGGCACCACATCATGCTCAGTGGAAGACCAAAGATTCATTTGCATTAACAGGCTGGAGAAATCCTATTGCCCATTCCAGGAGGAAAAGACATATCATGGTGGTTGCTGGCTCTTTCCTGCGGGGTATAGAACTAGTAGAGTATAGACTAGAAGATCTGAAATGGCTAACTAGGAAGTGTGTTGTTTTCCTGGAGCATGTATTTAGTTTGGGCTTGAAAGCTTGCCAAAACTCATCAAATTAACTAATCACTACCCATTTCTTTTTTTTTTTTGGCCTTGTAGTCACCTTATATTATGTTGTAACGCCATGCACCAGCAGATTCCCAAAGGAACAGCTTTTATAGTTCAGATTACAAAATATAGTGAACACTCTGTTTATTCCATTACAAATCAAGACAAACATTCAAAACATTATAGTATTCACAACATTACATCTTATCACAGAAAATGGCCACACAGTTTTCACTACAGTGACCACAATATTCAGAACAAGGCTTATCACAGAAAATGGCCACACAGTTTTCACTACAGTGGCCACAATATTCAGAACGAGGAACAATAGAATACTCAAACTTCCACTCATGGGGCAACTCAATCATTAACAAGAAACAATAGAATACTCAAACTTCTACTCAAGGGGCAACTCAATCATTAATCATTCAATCAATTCACAATAGAATACTTAAACTTCCACTCATGGGGCAACTCA
>CM053584.1:138151319-138161606 GCA_028627135.1 Pseudochirops cupreus | reverse complement strand
CATTCCTTCTTTCCTTCCTTCCTTCCTTCCTTCCTTCCTTCCTTCCTTCCTTCTTTCCTTCCTCCCTCCCTCCTTTCTTTCTTTCACTCTTTCTTTCTATCTCTCTTTCTTTCCTCTTCCCCCTTCCTTTTCCTTTTATTCTTCCTTCCTTCCTCCTAATATCTCTCTGTGTGTCTCTATCCTATCTCTGTCTCTATCCTAATATCTCTCTGTGTGTCTCTATCCTATCTTCCTTCTCCTCCTCTTCTCTCCTGCCCAATTTTTTTCTCTAGTTGGAGTCCAACTCTTTTTATTTGTCTCCACATTTCATCCCACTCAGCCTTCCCTTTTAGGAAAACTATTGTTAAGAGAAAGGGGTTTCCCTTAACCCAGTTTAAATTTTTTTGCCCTTTATCTTTAAAATTGTATCATTAGTTCATTATTGATTCAGAGCTCTCCTCCATTACCTTTTATCTGGAATATAAAGCTTTTGTGGAGGGCCACTCTGTGCCAGTCTGCTTGGGGAGAAATGCCATTCCTGATCCCTAAAGACTCTAGCAGAACTAGAAAGACTGGAAAATATGAATCTAGATTTGAATTTTTGTTGTTGTTTGTTTGTTGTTGGGAACTTGGGTGTCCTAGTTCTTCTGATATAGTAGATGGCTGGGCTTGGAGTCAGGGAGACTTGGGTTTGAAATCTGCCTAAAACATTTGCTGTTGCCTTGTGACTTATGAGTCTCAATTTATTTATCCATAACATTAGGATAATAATAGCAACCATCTCATTGGGTGATTTTGAAAGTCAAATGAACTGAGATAATACATATATATATATATATATATACACATACACAAACACAATGCTTTGCAAACCTTAGAACACTATACAAATGTCAGCTATTATTATTATGCCTAGAGTAAGCACTGAATAGTGGGGAGGGGAGAAGAGGGAAGAAGAGAAACATGACTTGCAGAAAATCCAGGGAAGGTTCTAGCTAGAGAGAGAAGATCTGAGCTAGAGCTGAGAAAAGAATAGGGCAGAGAAGTCAGGAAATCATGAGAAAAGGGACAAGAACTGACTGATTTGGTTTAAAGGATAGAGTCACTGATCTTATCTCACCTTCAGAGTGTGTCATGGGCAACCAGGGTAGGGAGAGGATAGGTATTGATAGCAGGACCCTGGGAACCCTATAGTGTCAAAGAATCACAGCTATTCAAAATGGAAAGAAATACAGAGATGTTCTAATCCAATCTCATTATTTAGTGGATGAAGAAACCATCCCAGAGAATCCGAATTACTTGTATAATTAGTGGCAGAGCTGGAACTAGGACCCAAGTCTCACTTCCAATCCTGTGAGTCGTCCAGTGAGGGACCTCAGAGATCAACTTATGTAATTCTCTTATTTTATAGATGAGGAACCAGAGACCCAGTGAATTTTGGTGACTTGCCTAAGGTCACACAGAATTAAGTAGGGAGCCATGATTTGAACCCAGTTTCTTAAACTCACAATTCAGTCTCTTCTCAATGTGCAATTTTAGCTTAAGTGACTTGCTAAGAGACACATAGCTAGTCCTGGCAGCTAGGTAGTGGAATGGATAGGGAGTCAGAAGACTCACCTTGGTTCAAATCTGGCCTCAGATACTTCCTAGCTGGAAGTCATGAGGTCCTGAAGAGTCTGACATGACTGAACAACAGCAACAACCACAACAACCACAACAACAACCCAGTAATCCATGTGAAATGAAGAATTGGAATTCAGAACTCCGTAATTCCCAGTTCAGTACTCTATCCACCATACTTGCTGCCTTTCAATCTTCTTTCACTGTACAAGCTTTCATTAGATAAGATCTTTCCTCATTTCTCTTTGCTCTTTCAACCTTTCTCCATTCTCATTGCTTTCGTCCTACTCAGTTTCTTCTCCTTTCTTCTCTTCTCTGCCTCTGACTTTTGTTTTTCAGTCATTTTTTTTCAGTCGTGTCCAACTCCTTCTGGCTCCATTTGGGATTTTCTTGGCAAGGATAATGGAGTGTTTTGCTGTTTTCTTCTCCAGCTCATTTTACAGATGAGGAAACTGAGGCAAACAGGGTTAAGCGACTTACCTAGGGTCAGAAAGCTAGACCAGATTTGAACTCAGGAAGAGGAATCTTCCTGACTGCAGAACCAGTACTTTATCCACTGTACCACCTATCTGCTCTGATTTCTATTTCTTCATATCCATTGTGTTTCCTAAAAATTTTTGATGTCTCTGAAAGCACAAAGAATTGGGACTACTAAGTCTTCTCTAGCATTCTGTTGAGAATGGTTTATGTACAGCCTTGCTCATAAGCAGAGGGCTGGATGAGAAGATTCTCTAATACTCCTGGAGTACTAAATTTTTCTGTGGGCTGTATAATTTTAGTTCATAAATCCTTTACTTTTTACTGTTGTTTTAGTGCAGCTAACAGCTAGGTCTTCTTATCTATGAGCGTTTGCTCTTCTTATTCATTATTCTTTAACTTTTCAGGCCTTTATGGATGGCCCCTGTTCTATTTATTGTGGAGAAGACAAAACAAGAAAACATACCTTCTAACCTAGATGAATTTAGGGTCTAGTTTTGAGGACAAGAACTATGTACTAGTGAAAAATTACTCTTCAAGGGTCAGTTTCTGAAAAAAGAGGAGGGAAGATTGGATTAGCTAACTTCTAATGTCCCTTCAATTTCTGACATTCAGTGGTTTTCAGTTCAACGTAGAACCAATTGAATGCTGTATACTGGAGAAACACACAGAGAGGGAATAATTTGACTGGACTGAAGCTAATAAGGAATACTCCTTGGAGGAAGCAAAGGAAATCCCAGATGAAGAATGGTAAAGAGAAGGGAGGGGAATGACCCACTCTATGAAGGGGAACACTAAGAAGCATAGGAAAAAAAAGCTAAGAATCTTGTGTTGTTGTTGTTGTTGTTGTTGTTGTTGTTCTTCTTCTTCTTCTTCTTCTTCTTCTTCTTCTTCTTCTTCCTCTTCCTCTTCCTCTTCCTCTTCCTCTTCTTCTTCTTCTTCTTCTTCTTCTTCTTCTTCTTCTTCTTCTTCCTCTTCTTCTTCTTTCTCCTCCTCCTCCTTCTTTTTTTCCTTCTCCTTTTTCTCTTCCTTCATCTTCTCCTTTTCCTTCTTCTCTTCTTCCTCCTTCTTTTCCTCCTCCTCCTACTCTTCCTCCTGCTTATTCTTCTTAGTAAATAAATAGTATTAGGCAGGAAAGAGACTGGACCTTAAAGCCAGACCCCAAGCCCAATCCTACTAGAAGATTTTTGTTCCTTAATTTCTAATGGGTCTACACCACAGGCTTTTCTACAGAGCCCACTCATTATGTCCTTTCCCATCTAAGATTGGATCTTTACATTCTTTTATTTCTTTTCCTCCTCCTCTTTATCTTTCTACTCCCTGACATTTTCTTTTTATAATGAGGAAAGTGATCCTAGTAAAAGCCAACTTCCAGGACTAAGGAGGAGGGCCACACAAGCATCTTGACCATTCTGCTTTTTTACCAGTAGCAAATCGTTTGATGATTGATTATTACTTTGTACTATATATATAGTCTGAGATCTGGCACTATCCCAAATAAACTTCTGATCTTCTACTTCTATCTTTTTTTCTTTCTTAAGGCCATTCATATTGGTCACTCATTTTAAAAAAATAATTAATTTTTAGTTTTCAGCATTCATTTCCACAAGATTTTGAGTTCCAAATTTTTTCCCTATCTTTCCCTGCCCTACCCCAAGATGGTGTGCTTTCTGATTATCCCTTCCCCCAGTCTTCTCTCCCTTCTTTCGTGTCCCCCTTCTTGTCCCCTTCCCCCTTAATTTTGTGTAGTGCAAGATAGATTTCTATACCCCATTGCCTGTATATCTTATTTCTCAATTACATGTAAAAACAATTTTTAATGTTTGTTTTTAAAACTTTGAGTTCCAAATTCCCTCCCTTCTTTCCTCCCCACCCACTCTCATTGAGAAGGCAAGCAATTCAATATAGGTTAACATGTGTAGTTAAGCAAAACACTTCAATAATAGTCTTGTTGTGAGAGACTAACTATATTTCCCTTGATTCTATCCTGCCACCCCACTTATTCTATTTTCTCCTTTGACCCTGTCCCTTTTCAAAAGTGTTTGCTTCTGACTACCCCCTCCCCCAATCTGCCCTCCCTTCTATCATTCTACTCCCCCCCCCCTTATCCCCTTCACCCTTACTTTTCTGTAGGGTAAGATACCCAATTTAGTGTGTGTTATTCCCTCCTTAAACCAAATCTGATGAGTGTAAGGTTTACTCATTCCCTCTCACTTCTCCCCCCTTCTCCTCCATTGTGAAACCTTTTTCTTGCCTCTTTTTTTTTTCTGAAAAACTTTTTACTGTGGGTGGAATGGGACACAGCTGGACACAGTAAGTTAGATGATTCCAGTTTTCTTGGCAACAATCCTAAAGCATTGTAGTCTAGAGTAAGTCAGACACTGGCCTTCTTCTCTCTATCGGGCTGGATCAGTGTGTTGACCTTGGCCATGTCAGTGTCATACAGCTTCTTTACAACCTGCTTGATCTGATGCTTGTTGGCCTTGATGTCCACAATGAAGACTAGGATGTTGTTATCCTCAATCTTCTTCATAGCAGACTCAGTGGTCGAAGGAAACTTAATGATGGCATAGTGATCAAGCTTGTTTCTCTGAGGGGCACTTTTCCAAGGGTATTTGGCCTGCCTTCAAAGTCTTAGTGTCTTAGGTTACTGGAAGGTGGGGGATGTTCAGATCTTCTTCTTTTTGTGCCTATGGACACCCTTCAGCACCACCTTCTTGGCCTTCACAGCCTTGGACTTGGCTTCTGTCTTGGGCGGGGGGGGACAACAGCTTCCTTTTTTGCCTTCAGCTCCATCTTGGGGGAAAGGGTTCTTGTCTTTTTTATGTGAGATAATTTATCTCATTCTATCTCTCCTTTTTTCCTTCTCACAATATATTCCTCTTTTACCCCTTAATTTTATTTTATTTTCTATCTATCTATCTATTTCCTCAAACTACCCTAATACTGAGAAAGGTCTTATGAGTTACCAATATCATCTTTCCATGTAGGAATGTAGTCAGTTCAACTTTAATAAATCCCTTATGATTTCTCTTCCCTGTTTGCCTTTTCCTGTTTCTCTTGATTTTTGTATTTGAAATTTTCTATTCAGCTCTGGTCTTTTCATCAAAAATGCTTGAAAGTCCTCTATTTCATTGAATGTCCATTTTTTCCCCTGAAGCATTATACTCAATTTTGAGGGGTAGGTGATTTTTTGATTCTAATCTTAGCTCTTCTGACCTCTGGAATATCATATTCCAAGTCCTTCAATCCCTTAACGTAGAAGCTGCTAGATCTTGTGTTATCCCAGTTGTATTTCTACAATACTCGAATTGTTTCTTTCTGACTGTTTGTAATATTTTCTCCTTGACCTGGGAACTCTTGAGTATTCCTAGGAGTTTTCCTTTTGGAATATTTTTCAAGAGGTGATTGCTGGATTCTTTCAATTTCTATTTTGCCTTTTTTGCCTGGTTCTAGAATATCAGGACAGTTGTCCTTGATAATTTCTTGAAAGATGATGTGTAGGCTCTTTTTTTTAATCATGGTTTTCAGATAGTCCAGTAATTTTTAAATTGTCTCTTCTGAATCTGTTTTCCAGGTCAGTGGTTTTTCCAATGAGATACTTCACATTGTCTTCTATTTTTTCATTCTTTTGGACAATTTCTTGATTTATCATGAAGTCATTTGCTTCCATTTTCTCCATTCTAACTTTTAAGAAATTATTTTCTTCAGTGTGCTTCTGGACATCCTTTTCCATTTGGACAGTTCTGCTTTTTAAGACATTCTTCTCCTCATTGACTTTTGGGCCTCTTGAGTTATTCTATTTTGCCATTTGAGTTATTCTATTTTTTTAAGGTATTATTTTCTTTAGTATTTTTTTTTGGGGGGGGGTCTCTGTTAGCAAGCTATTGACTCATTTTTTCATGATTTTATTGCATCATTCTCATTTCTCTTCCCAATTTTTCCTCTACTTCTCTCACTTAATTTTCAAAACCCTTTTTGAGTTCTTCCATGGCCTGTGACCAATTCAGTTTTTCTAGTATGCTTTTTCTTCCTTCCTTCCTTCCTTCCTTCCTTCCTTCCTTCCTTTCCTTCTTTCTCTCTTTCTTTCTTTCTTTCTTTCTTTCTTTCCTTCTTTCTTTCTTTCTTTCCTTCCTTCCTTCTTTCTTTCTTTCTTTCTTTCTTTCTTTCTTTTTGGAGGTGGAATGCAGGGCAATTGGGCTTCAGTGATTTGCCCAAGGTCACACAGCTAGTAAGTGTTAAGTGTCTAAGGCCAGATTCAAACTCAAGTTCTCCTGACTCCAGGTTTGGTGCTCTATTCACTGTGCCACCTAGCCATCCCCTTTCTTGAAGGCTTTTGATTCAGGAGCTTTGACTTTGCTGTCTTCTGGTTGTATATTTTGATCTTCTTTGTCACCAAAGTAAGATTCTACAGTCTGAGTTTTTTACGCTGTTTGTTTATCTTCCCAGCTAAATACTTGACTTTCTAACTCTTTGTCAAGGGGTGGGGTAGGGGGTTTTGTATCAGCCACTGGCTCCCCCACCATCTGTGGGCCCAGAGCTCTAGAAACAGCCACCACTGCTCTGCACCACTGCTACCTCCACCCTGGAGTTGGGGCTGGACTCCAGTGGAACCACACTTCTCTTTCATCCAGGTTCCACAGAGTTTTCCCACTGAACTTCTATGCTGTTTTTGGCATCTGTGGGTTGAGAAGCCTGGAAACTACCACAGTTGCCAATGATTCAGTTCCCTGAGACCTGCTCTAGCCCTGTCTGTGCTGGCATGGCCCATGCTGGACTGTGTTCCACTACCAGCCCCATGTGATATACCCTTCCTATCGAACTTCCAGACTGTCTTGGGCTGTAGATGTGTTTTAATCTGTCATTTTTTGGGTTCTATAGCTCTAGAATTTGTTTAGAGTTATTTTTATAGGTATTTTGAGGGGTTTGGGGGATATCTTAAGCAAGTCCCTGCTCTTACTCCTCTATCTTGACTCTGCCCCATATTGGTCACATTACAACATTACATTTACTTTGTTATTCCCTTATGGTGATTTGATTTAGAGGACAGCTAGTTAGTCACAGTTGTAAAGTTCCTGTTGATTTTACATCTTTATTTCAAGGAAATACGCCCATATCCTTATATATTTTGCAAATCAAAAGTTACCTTAAGTTTGTTTCTCTTCTCTATAGGTCCTTAAAATTCATATGAAATCTTACATGTTCATTTTTTTTGTCTTCAAAAAGAATTCTTTGTTTTGTAGAGAAGATGATTTTGGGATGGAATCCTACATCTCTAAATTTTGGCAAATAATATTCTATTTTCTGCAATTTTTTGCTTTTGCGTTGAAATCTTGTGCAATTTGCATTGGTATGCAGTTATCTCTTCCACGTTGCAGGGGGCAGGGTGTGATGCCCTTGTCATCTGGAAAATTCGCATAAAAGTTGTTGATCCTTTCTTTGTACAACAGTGGTTCTCAACCTGTGGGTTATGTTCAATTTGTAACAATAAAAATACATCCTGCATATCAGATAGATTCATAACAGTAGCAAAATTACAGTTATGAAGTAGCAATGAAAATAATTTTATGGTTAGGGGTCACCACAACATGAGGAACTGTATTAAAGGGTTGCGGCATTAGGAAGATTGAGAACCACTGTTGTACAAGATAAAAAAGTCTGAATTTTTTCTTTTTCTTTCATGGGGTATTTACAGTACCTCATTGTAAAATTTGGATTAAGTATATGGTCATAGGCTCTTTGTCATCTGTTGGCCTTCATGTGTTGCCTGTAGGTTTTGCAGAACTCCCCCCAAAATTCCCATTTATTTTCTTATGTTGACCTGTAGTATATCAAAACCTTCCTGGGAAAAGTCATGATGTGGAAGAGATAACTGTATATTCTTTTAATCTGTGATTTTCTTCTTGCCTTCTTTGAAAATCATCTTTTCCTCGTTGTCATCTTGAAGCTTTACAATGATGTGCCTGAGTGAGTTTAATTCAGAGTTCATTCCTTTTGGTGTCTTGTGATCCTGTGAACTCTGTTGTTTGTCAATCCATATGCAAATTTTGAAGGATATTTCCTTTATCAGTTTCTTGATATCGAGTGCTCAGATTCATTTCTCATTCACAGCCTAGTAATTCTCATATTTTCTCTCATTAACTTGTCTTCCAGATTGAACATTTTTATGTGAGTAGATTCCAAAAGTTTACAATCGAGTAACTTTATAGACTCAGTCCTTTGTTTTTTGTATTGTTCCCACCAATCTTTTCTCTAATGAAGTGATTGCTTTTTTAAAAGTTCTATTATTATTTCCATATCTGATTCTAAACTCTTAAGTTTCATCATCTTTTCCTGAAATATTTTAGTGGTATTTAGTTCCTTTATTTTGTCTCATGTTAATTTCATTTCTTCCTTTAATTCATCCAGTGTATTTATAAAACCTTTTTATTATATCTTGAGAAAGGTCTAGTTTCATTTCTGGTGCTTCTATTTGTCATATTTTTCTTCTACCATTTTTGCCCCTTTTCCTCTCAATCCATGTTTTTCCTATTATTTTGGGAGTATTGTGGTGGAGTAATTTCTTTGAGGGTTTCCCTCTTCAGTACATTTTTCTTTTCAGGGTTTCTGATAATTTTGCTTATTTTAAACATGTTTATTTCTGTTTTTGAAGGGTTGTTAAAGAAGCAGATTTTTTGTGACCTCTTACAATGTAATCTCAAGGAAATGGGTCCCAGAACATAGTTGTTTTTCACTGTGAACTTGGATTTTAAATAGGATCCTGACATGGAAAACAGGAACATATCCTCTTCTTCTTTGTATTTCTAGTACCTAACACATGTGATAGGTAAAATCTGAAATAATTGGCGAAACAAAGGTTTTAACTTCTAAACATACTGATTTATTAAGCAATGCACACCAATTGCATAACAAATTGGGACCCAGCCTCCTCTTGGCAGTGAACCCTAAATACAGGGGGAGAGAGATTTTTATGAATAAAAAAGAAAACAAGCAACAGGATATAAACCAGAATACAAGATGAGGTGATCTGATTTCTCCTTGGATGAAGGAGAGCAAGCAGGTGCAATTCCTTGAAATAAGAAAAAGAAGTGTCCCACTTCTCCCCAAGGGTTTGTATTCGGTCGAAGAAACAAGGAAAAAGTAATTGATTGATCAATATGGGGACAGTTTTCAGATAAGGCATGTGGGTTGCGTGAGATGTATAGTTTTGAGAAAACACTTTGCATCAGTCTTTGGATCTGAGTATGTTTCTGGTCTGTTTTTGGTCAGCATAACCTATGTAGAGATGGTCCAGCTTCCTAGCCACACAAGACTAGGTTCAAACCATACAATAAAAATTTAAACAATTCCCATAATTGAATAAAATTTTCTCACAAGACAGAAATTGAACTAGACCTATGGGTAAACCTATTGGATAGACAGGGAACTGAGCTAGATCCAAAATCGAGTCAGAAGATAGAGTCAGTGTGGTTTATTCAATTCCCCTAATTCTCTCACAGAGTACCTGGTATACAGAACATGTTTAATATAGGTTTATTCAATGAAAGATTTCAACAATCAAAGCTCATTAATTTGTAAGGGGTTATAGTTTGTGGTGTGAAAGTCTAAAACATGGGATTGTTTTAAGGAAATAGAATGTTATATGACAGTAAGATGTTAACATGTAGAGTTCCTGTTAATCTTGCTTAAACCTCTCATCTCTTTTCATCTCTAAAATTGTGTCAAGATATAAAATCATTTGTAAATGATACATTGTAGATAAGTGGAATGGTACTAAATTAGACTGAAAATATTTGTCTGCTGGATAGAGTAAATATCTGTACCACACATATTCACAGTGTTTAGTTACCCACCAAATGTTTTGTCATAGAGATAATGCAAAGGTAGCCTTTAGTCCTCTCATTTCCCTATCATTACAAATTCTATAAGAAAATGAACCTGAATTAATGAGTTTGTCTCGGATCATTGCTCTTCCAGGTATTCCTGAGAGGGGAACTTCAAGTTCATGGATCTTGGGAACCTCACTAGGATAACTGAGTTTGTCTTCTTGGGTCTCTCACAAATTTGGGAGTGGCAGAGTTTTCTGTTCCTGGTGTTTTTGCTTGTCTATACCACTACAGTACTGGGCAACATCCTCATCATGGTCATGGTGACCTTTGATTCCCGGCTTCATACTCCCATGTATATCCTACTTCGAAACCTGGCCTTCTT
>CM053584.1:138131210-138150819 GCA_028627135.1 Pseudochirops cupreus | reverse complement strand
CCCAACCTGCCCTCCCTTCCATCATCCCCCCTCTCATCCCCTTCCCCCCTACTCTCCTGTAGGGCAAGATACCCAATTTAGAGTGTATGTCATTCCCTCCCTAAGCCACATTCAAAGGTTGACCCATTCCCTTTTGCCTTCCTGTTCTTCCCCTCCATTGTAACAGTTATCTCTTGCCTCTTCTATATGAGATAATTAACCCCATTCTGTCTCTACCTGTCTCCTCTCATTATATTCCTCTCCCACCCCTCAATTTCACCTTTTAAATCTCATCCCTTCTTGTTCAATTGATCCTGTGCCCTCTGTCTATGTATACCTGTATACATACACACATACATACATACACTCACATATGTATTCATACACATATATACCCTCCTATATAGACATATGCGTATGTATACAGATATATGTATACACACACATTTGTATTCCCTTCAACTATCCTCATACTGAGAAAAGTTTCATAAGTTACAATTATCATTTTTTCATGTAGGCATGTAAATAGTTAACTTTGATAAGTTTCTTATGATTTCTTTTCCCTATTTACCTTCTCATACTTCTTGTATTTGAATGTCAAACTTTATTCAGCTCCGGTTTTTTCATCAAGAATCCTTGAAAGTCCTCTACCTCATTGAATGACCATATTTTTGCCTGAAACATTATGCTCAATTTTGCTGGGTAGGTGATTCTTGGCTTTAATCCTAGCTCCTTTGATCTCTGGATTATCATATTCCATGCCCTTCAGTCCCTTAATGTAGAAGCTGCTAGATCCTGTGTTATCTTGATTGTGTTTCCACAATATTCAAATTGTTTCTTCTTGGCAGCTTGTAATATTTTCTTCTTGACTGGGAACTCTGGAACCTGACTATAATATTCCTAGGAGTTTTCTTTTTGGAATCTTTTTCAAGACGTGATTGGTGAATTCTTTCCACTTTTGTTTTGTCCTCTGGTTCTAAAATATCAGGGCAATTTTCCTTGAGAATTTCTTGAAGGATAATTTCTAGGTTCTTTTTTTGATCGTGGCTTTCAGGTAGTTCAATAATTTTTAAATTGTCTCTCTTGGATCTGTTTTCCAGGTCAGTGGTTTTTCCAGCGAGATATTTCACATTGCCTTCTATTTTTTCATTTGTTTGGATCTTTTTAATACTATCTTGATTTCTCATAAAGTAATTGGCTTCCATTTGCTCCACTCTACTTCTGAAGGAATTATTCTCTTCAGTGAGCTTTTGAGATTGTTTTTCCATCTGGCAAATTTGGCTTTTTAAGGCAATCTTCTCCTCATTGGCTTTTTGAGCCTCTTTTGCCTTTTGAGTTAGTCTATTTTTTAAGGTGTTATTTTCTTCACTCAGGTTGTTGACTCTCTTTTCATCATTTTCTTGCATCATTCCCATTTTTCTTCCCAATTTTTCCTCCACTTCTCTTATTTTGGTTTTCAAAATCCTTCTTAAGCTCCTCTTTGGCCTTTAACCAATTCATATTTTTCTTGGAAGCTTTTGGTGCAGGAGTTCTGATTGTGTTGTCTTCTTCCTGTTCCATGCTTTGATCCTTTTTGTCCCCCAAAAAGGAATCTAAAGTTGGATGGCTGTGCTTTCTTTGCTTCCTTTGCCTGCTTATGTTGCCAGTCAATTGCTTGACTTTTGAGCTCGTTGGCACAGTAGAACTCTGCTTCCAAAGGGAAGAGCTTTGTCCCAAATTGCTGGGGGTTTTCCAGCTGCTGGAGCTATTAGGAGGGGGCTGTCTCTACAGCCTCCATCAGCTTTGGCTCACTGGTCACACACCTCAGGACCACCACCCAAGACTGTGATCCCGATTGAGGAAGGTTAAGGCAAGAGCATTTAGCCTCTGAATGGTTGCTTGGCCCCCCTGAAATCTGAAGACTGGGAGCTCTGAAGCAGCCATGCGGAGTTGGCTGCAGGGCTGCTGCTTCCTCTACTTCTGGCTCTGGGGGCAGAGGGCTGGACCTACTCCTCCGTTCCCCCCCTCTCCGCCAAATTTAGCTGAGTTCCACTGACCTTTTACTTTGTCTTTGGCATTTATGGGTTGATAATTATGGAAACCTCCACAGCTGCTAGTGATCCACTCTCTTGAATGCTCCAGCCAGGCTGCTCAGGCTGCCCTGGGGCTAAAACTTTGAAGCTGGCTTTGGCTCCCAGTGTGCTGCAATGAACCCTTCCTGTCCACCTGCTGGGCTGCCTTCAGCGGGAGCTTTGTTTCTCTGTCACTGTGTGGGTTCTGGAGCTCTAAAATTTGTTTAGAGTCATATTTTATAAGTATTTGAGGTGGTTATGGAGGAAGACATGGAGTTTTCCTGCTTCTACACTGCCATCATGACTCCACCCCCCCAGGCTAGGAGTAAGACATTTCAAGGCATCAGAAAGACCATGGCTGCAAGTGGTGTGTGCTGTGTCTGCAGCTCCCTTCTTTAAGATCATGAGATATCACTTTTTTTTTTTTAACTTTTTGCTCTTAAGGAGTTCCCATTCTAATTGAGGAGACAATATATGTAAGAGGTTTCAGCTGCATGCCAAATGGAAAAGGCCCATGATCCTTAGGGTACAATGGCAAAACAGATCATATTTAGTGTTATTTCCACTGATAAAACCTTGTGCATTTCTGGTGCTGAATCATTAGATAGTGTCAAGAGTTTTCTTCTCCAATTCTTTAGTAGCTGTGGTTGCAGAAGAGGCAGAACCAGTTGCTAGGTACAGATCCAAAGAAGATTGACTGCTTCCTTGGATGATGGCTGTAGGGCTGGACAGGCAGCAGTGGTCTGGAGGTGGAGCACTGCTATTTCTGGGGCTCTTGGATTTCAGATTATGGTTTTTGAGGCAGCTGGGTAGTGCTGTGAGTGAAAGCACTGAGCCTTAAGTCAAGAATATCTGAGTTCAAGCTACTCCTTTAGCTGTGTGACCCTGGGAGAGTCACTTAACCTCTATCTACCTCAGTTTCCTCATATGTGAAAATGAGGATGATAGTAATAGCATTTCCCTCCTGGGGTTTTTGTGAGGCTCAAAAGAGATAATATTTGTAAAGCACTTAGTACAGTGCCTGGCATATAGTTGGTGCTTAATGCTTGCTCCCTTCACCTTTCTCTTTCTTCTTTGCTTTTTTTCCACCTTAACATAGAGATTGGTCTACCACCTGACATTTGGTCATTACTCAGTCACTTTAGTGTAAGAAAGCAGTCAATTCAATTATTCAATATTCTGTAGACAAATACTCCCCACTCTCACCCTCCCAAAAAAACATACAGAGAGAGGGGGAGAGAGAGGGAGGGAGGGAAAGAGCTGCATTCTCATGGCACAGTGGAAAGAAATGGCATCAGAGGACCTGGGTTCAAATTCTACTTCTGATAGTTTCTGGGCTTTGGTTTCCTCATTTGTAAAATGAGGCAGCTGTGATAGATGATCTCTGAGCCTCCTTCTAGTTCTAGAGAATACTCTCTAGTTCATCAAGTGTTCTCTAGCTATGTGACCAGATTTTTAACTTTTCATCTGTTTTTCTAAAGGTGAAGGTGAGATAGGGCACTATCCATGGTGCTGACTTAGGTTTTTTGAAGCATGAGAATTCATTCTTCTAAACCTTCTTGTCAGTTCATCCCTATCTAAAGGGCTGTACTCTTTCCTGGTAACTCCAATTCTATACTCCCCAAAGTCCCTATAATTCAAAATGTCTCTAGTGGGTTTGTCTCCAAATAGGACACTCAGAGACTTTGTGTGTTATGAAATAATTCAGACACTTTTTAATAACTCCCATTGTTCCTTTGCTCCCAGAGACACTGATCATCAGTTCCTGGATTTGGCCCAATCCTATTATCCCTGTGGTGTTTTCATGCCCCCAGGGACATACCTGTGTGTATGTGAACTGTGAGTGAAGGTCAGAGAAATGTATGAGGCTATAGGATCCCTAGAAAATTATGAGGCACTAAACCTTATCTCATATTCAAGCATCCTCAACACAACTCAATAGTTTTCCTCTTAATCTCACCCCCCTCCAACATCCCTATTTCTGTCAAAGGTATCACCATTCACTTAGTTATTAAGGTTCACAACCTAGGAATCAACATTGACTCTTCACTTTTCCTCACCTTTTCCTATCCAATCAATTATCAAGTTTTGTTGATTCAACCTCCTCAATATCATTTGTATTTGTCCCCTGTTCTATACACAGAGCCAAGTTTAGGTATTCTGGACTATCATATTAATCTCTGAATTTGTCTTCCTGCATCTAGTATCTCTTCACTATAATCTATCCTCCACTCTAGTGCTAAATTGATATTCCTAAACGGCAGATCTGACCTTGTCTCTTCTCTGCTCAAGAAACTTCAGTGATTCTATTTACGTTAGTTGTTGAATCATTTTTTTCAGTTATGTTCAGCTCTTTGTGGCCCCCATTTGGGGTTTTCTTGGCAAAAATGCTGGAGGTATTTGCCATTTCCTTTTCCAGCTCATTCTACAGATGAGGAACTGAGACAAACAGGGTTAAGTGACTTGCCCAAGGGCACACAGTTAGTGCCTGAGGCCAGGTATGAACTCATGAAGATTGAGCCTTCCTGACTCCTGAAGATAGAGCTCAGGGCTCTATCTACTGTTCCACTTAACTACCCTTCTTTTACATTTAGGGTAAAATTAATGTAAATGGATTTGACTTTTAAGTTATTTCACAGTCTGGCAATATCTGTCTTTCCAGGCTGTTTATACATTAATCTTCATTTATTCTGTACTCTGGCAAAACTAACCTACTTGTTTCTTGTATCTGATGTTATTCCCTACCTCCATGCCTTTGCACATGCTGTGCTCCATGCCTAGAGTTATTTCACTAATCACTCCTGTCTTTTGGAATGCCTGTTGTTGTTGTTGTTGAGTCACTTTCCAGTTGTGTCTGACTCTTCATGACCCCCTTTAGGGTTTTCTTGGCAAAGATACTGGAGTGGCTTGTCATTTCCTTCTCCAGCTCATTTTACAGATGAGGAAACTGAGGCAAACAGGGTTAAGTGACTTTCCCAGGGTCATAAAGCTAGTTAAGTGTCTGAGACTGGATTTGAATGTCAGGCCCAGCACTCTATCCACTGTGCCACTTACCTTCCTTTTAATCTCAACTGAAGTGTCATTTCCTTCAAGAGAACTTTCTTGATTCCCCCAGTTTTAATTTATTTTGTATATATCCTATATTTATCACTCTGCAAATTCATGGTATTTCCTCTCTCCTCCTCCTACCCCAGTAGAATTTAAGCTCTTTAATGGAAAGGATTGTCTCACTTTTACGTTCGTATACCCAGTGCCTAGCACATCATGTGGCACATAGTAGGTACTTAATAAATTCTTGTTAATTGATTGAGTAGCCTCAACTAAGAGATATGGAGAGGCCCAGCAAATTCATCTCACCTTCTTGTCAGATGATCACTGAGGATCCTCCTAGTAGTAAGCACTGGAGGTACAGAAGACAAAGTTGTAAGCACTGATGGATTTTGTGACTTTGTTGAAAGTAACCAGAGAGGCTAGAGGAAATCATTGAGTAGTAATACAGGAGGAATGTCATATTTCAACAACTAGCCTCAGTTACATATGAAAACTAAGAATTTCAGTGAAGAGACATATCACCTCTATTAGTTTGCAGAGAGGATGAATGGAGGCTATAGAAATAAACACACTGGAGGTTATGCAGACATGAAAAGCACTCTTGCCAACTATAGAAGACCCCACAGTTCCTTGTTATTGTTGCTTAGTTGTTCAGTTGTATCTGGTTCTTCAAGACCTCATATGAGGTTTTCTTGGCAAAGATGTGTGAGTGGTTTTCAATTTCCTTCTCCAATGGATTAAGGCAAAACAGAGGTTAAGTGACTTACCCAGGGTCATACAGCAAGTGAGTGTCTGAGGTCAGATTTGAACTCAGGCCTCCCTGACTCCTGGCCCACCACTCTATTCCCTGAGCCACTTAGTTGCTTTGATTCATAGACATCATTTGAAATTCACACAGATTCATGCTTATGCTCATGAAGCACTAATTCTCCCCTTCAGCCTCCTTCCTTCCCTGTTTCCATTTACTTTCCTCTTCTTTCTCCATGTTGCATGCTTTTCATAATTTCATCTTTTCCTATCCCTCTCTCTTAATCCACTGCCCCCTTGGATTCAGCATCACATTTTAATTTTGTTGTTGATGTTGCTTTAGTGTTGTTAAAGCTTCTTTTTTTTGGAAGAGGAAAGGCAAAGCAATTGGGGTTAAGTGACTTGCCCAAGGTCACACAGCTAATAAATGTGTCAAGTATCTGAGGTCAGATTTGAACTCAGTTCCTCCTGACTCCAGGGCCAGTGCTCTATTCACTGAGCCACCCAGCTGCCACTTAAAGCTTCTTTAGACAAAATTCTTTTATCTCAAAATCCTTTCACTCCTTACAGCATCCTCTTACTTGTGTTATGTTCTCAGTACATACACAATAGTTATCTCAGTCTAATGGAATAATCTTCTTTTAGTGGTTTTCCAAGACTACAGTGAGATGCATTGGAAGTTTTGTTATCAAGTGAGAAATGTCTGCCAACCAATCTCTGCCCTGTCTATACCTCTTCCATTTGGAGATGCTAACCTAGGTGTGTGTGTGTGTGTGTGTGTGTGTGTGTGTGTGTGTGTGTGTGTGTGTGTGTGTGTTTAGGTTGGGCAGCTAGATTGTACAGTAGATAGAACTCTGACCCTGGAATCAAGAAGATTCAAGTTCAAATCTAGCCTTAGACACTTACTAGCTGTGTGATCCCGGGCAAGTAGCTTACCCCTGTTTGCCTCAGTTTCCTCATCTATAAAATGAGTGGGAGAAGGAATCGGCAAACCACTACAGTATTTTTGCCAAGAAAACCCCAAGTGGAGCCACAAAGAGTCAGATAAGGTTGAAAAACAACTGAATGACTGAACAGGTTAGAGAGAGAACATTAATTGATGAGTAACTGAGACTGATCTCTAGCCCTATCGTTGTCTTCCTATGTTCTCGGCATGTCTCTAGACCCAGGGCGTGTGTGTCTCTTTGTGTGTCTATGTCTGTGTATATTGGGAGGGGAATAAAACGTAAAAGATGATATCAGGTGAAAATTAAGCAGAATCATTAACTTCTTGAGAGCAACAACCATCTCTGAGGATGATGATGATGACGATAGTTAATGTTTTATAGCACTTGAAGGTTTGTAAAGCATTTTACAAAGATCTCATTTTATCCTCATGACAGTCTTGTGAAATAGGTGCTATTGTTATCCCCTTTCACATATGAACAATGGAAAAAGACAGATTAAGTGACTCATCCAGGGTCACCCTGTTAGTGAGTATTTGAGGCCAGAATCTGAGCCCAAGTCTTTCTGACTTCAGGTCTAGCACTCTATCCACTGTACCACCTAGATTCCCAAGTTTATCTTTACACCTAAGTAGTTCCTCATGAAATCGCCAAATTGGATTGAACTGAATCATAAAATTGAAACGTTGATGAGGACTTTGAGACCATAGTGTCTCACTCACTCATTTTACAGTTAAGAAAACTGAGAAGCTGAGGAGTGACTTGCAGCAAAATTGGAAGTAAAACCAGTGTGGTATAATGGAACAAACACTAGGTCTGGGGTCAGAAAACCTGGCTTCAACACCCTTCCCCCCAATGCCTCCTATGTGACCTTGAGAAAATCACTTAATCTGTCTGGGCCTCAGTTTCCTCATTTGTAAAATGAGGGAAGCTGGACTCTGAAGGGTCCCTTCTAGCTCTAAATCTGTGATTCCATTACCGCCACTCTCTTGACACTTAGTTTAAAGATCCTTTCAGTGCATTGTGATTTTATGTGCATAACTGGGAGAGGGCAGGCTCAAGAGCATCTTATGAGAGTGAGAAGAATTCTTGGCATGTTCAGAGGGACTTTCTCACAGTAGAAAATCTCATTAGAATGGGGAACTAAGAAATTTAAATGGATCATAAGAAATATTTGAGGAAGTTAGTGCTGGGATATGGATTTCTGGGGTCTTTCCCAGCACCTTTGTGGTCTCCTAAGCCAATCACCAGTCTGTCTCTCCCTCCCCCCAGCCCAGATCATTTGTCAGCATCTGCTTTCCCTACAATCTTGGGAATAATGGGATGTAGCACCAGAGTTCTATCCTTTTAGTGAAAAGGATGATGGGTAAACATGTTTTTATGGACCCATTGAATTTTGTTCTCCAAACACTTCAGAAACAAGGCATAACTATCATTTTTTTTTCTTTTTGGAGGGGGGAAAGCAGGGCAATTGGGGTTAAGTGACTTGCCCAATGTCACACGGCTAGTAAAGTGTTAAGTATCCAAGGTTGGATTTGAACTCGGGTCCTCCGTACTCCAGGGCTGGTGCTCTATTCACTGCGCCACCTAGCTGCCCCCTATCTATCTATTTTTTAAACTTTGGAGGGATTATCTTTCCAGGTGTGTTAGAAAGGCCTTGTAGAACTAAGGAAGTTTCTCTCAGGACTCTCACAGACTCAGGACCTGCAGGTTTTGCTATTTCTAGTGGTCTTGTTGGATCACATAACAACCATTATGGGCAAGTTTCTTATTAAGGTCATAGTAATATCTCATTCACAACTGTTAAGATGACTTTGAAAGATGTTAGATGACTTTGTTAGATGGCTTTGAAATCATGTTGTAATAGGAGTAGTATTTATAACCATCCCTGGGATATAGTTACAGATTGAGAACTAGAAGGAACCTCAGGGGCCATCTAATCCAACTTTCTCATTTTGTAGATGAGGCCCAGGGAGGAGGTTAAGTGACTTGTCTGAGGTCACACAGATAGGAAGTGTCAGAGGTAAGATTTGGACTTGAATCCTCTGACTCCAGAAATGGGCTCTTTTCATTGTACCATGAGGACTCCTTTCTGATGTCAAGACAGTCTATTTTTCCATTTTGTACATGGTCATACAATCTTCTTCATCTCAGTAATGAGTCCAATCTTTTGCTTGCCATCTCTCAGCCCCTCCACTATGTCACAATCGTGAACAAACAGACATATATGAGAGACTGGTGGTAGCTTCTTGAGCATGGGGGCTTTGCCCATTCCATTGTCCAATTTGTTCTACAGTCCCTATTTCCTGTCTCTGGCCCCAGCCTAAGCTCACATAAGTGAGTTGTGGCCAAGGATCTAGGAGATGTGTGAGGCTGAAGAGGGTCCTGGAAGTTATGAACTTCCTCATATCATCAGCCTCATACCTTACTCTGGACTGGGAGTAGGTGAAGGACTGAAGATTCTTCCCCACTCTCATCATGTCATCACTGAGGGTTCTTCTGGAAGTAGCTAATTACGAGATACAGAGGGACGTGGTATGAGCAGTGACAGAGTAAGTAATTTCAATGGGAGTGAGGATCAAGTTAAAGAATATCATTAGGTATTGTGTTAGGAGAGAGGAGATATTATTATATAAGTGGCTATTTATATCCATTGCACATGGATACCTAGGATACCCAGTGACTACACACTAAACCTGCATTTTGACTTAAGGGACAATGGGAGTCAGAGGATGCTAAAAACAACCCCACAGGTCACAAATATAGACAAAGCACACTGCCTTCATAAGTGGATACACAACTCAGAGAGGTCACATACACTTTACACCAGCTAACATCTTGCTTTCTGTATCTTCTCTTAACTTTCCTATACTCTCCCTTTCTCTTCTTCCCATTTCTTGTTCATTACTTGATCCATGTGGCTCCCTCTTCCTTTTTCCCTCCATCTCTCTCCCTCCATCCTTTTCCCTCTACCTCTCACTTATTCAGTCGTTCCCTTGGTTTTACATCACACCTTGGTGGCTCGGTGCATCTGATGGTCTTGAGTTAGGAAGCTCTGAGTTAGGATCTTGTCTCAGATACTTACTAGTTGTGTGACTCCAAATAAGTCATTTAACTTCCCTCAGACTCAGTTTCCTCATATGCAAAGTGAGGATAATAACAGCACCCATCTCATAGGGATGCTCTGAGGAGCAAACAAAACAATAAATGGAAAAGAACTTTGCATACCTTATATATCTAGCACTTTATAAATGCTAGCCATTATTGTTTAGGATAACCCAATTCCATAGCTCCCCTTGGTGGTGCTGCTCAGCTGCTTTCAGACTAAATTCCTCCACCCTTTATTCCCTCTACCTACTTCTCATTTTCCTAGTAGTCTCAGCACACACACACACACACACACACACACACACACACACAGTTGTCTCGGTCTTATTACCCTCTTTCATGGGTTTCCCAAGACAGATGAGTGATGACTTAAGGACCCAAGGAAAGACTTTTTGCCATGCTTGGCCTTCCTATCCTGACCTTCTTTGTGTCTTTCTCCATTTGTGATTTGGGCTCAGGATCAGTATATACTTGTGTTCATTCTCTCCCTCTCTCCCTTCCTCTCTCTCTCCACCTCTCTCTCTCTCTCTCTCTCTCTCTGTCTCTCTCTCTTTCTTTCTCCTCCTCCCGCTCTCTGTCTCTGTCTGTCTCTCTCTCCACTTGAGTGTGGGGTGCACCCAAGTGTAAGTGTGTACAGATGCGTATGTATTTAAGAGTAGGGCATTACTGATAATACAGAAGAATTGTAAAATCTCTCCAAAGCAAGAGTCAGGTCTCATCTATCTTTGTACCCTTCATAGTACCTGGCACATAACTGGTGCTCAAGAAATGTTTCTTTAATAGAATGCAATTGAATTGACTCAGAATACTAGAACAGAAAAAAGCTCCTAATCAATCATTTAATCATCAGACATTTATCAGGTAACTACTGTGTACGTGATACTGTATGATGAATTGAGGATACAAAGAATAATGAAAGAATCCAACTTTCCAGAAGCTTATACTCTATCAAGGGAAACTGCATCACTTAGCACAGCAGTTCTCAACCTGTAGGTTGCAACCTCTTTGGGGGTCGAATGACCCTTTCACAGGGTCACAGGGGTCACAGGGGTCGCCCAAGACCTCTGGAAAACACATATTTCCAATGGTCTTAGGACCCGAGACACCACTACTCTATCTGTCTCCAGGCGGGTCTGCCCACATGCAGATACGCCCACATATGAGTGTTAAAGGGTCGCGGCATTAGGAAGGTTGAGAACCACTGACCTAGTACCACCCCTTATTTTTACAAATAAGGAACCTGAATCTCAGAGAGAGGCAGTAACTTACCTAACTTAGCAACAGGGAGCAGTATCTAGATGTTTTGCCTGCTGAAGTTCAAGGATGATATCAAGGATAAGTAACATGAGTTACCACATAACTTGTGGATCCAAGTCAGAGATTAATTTCCATAGCATCTGGTGGGATTTGGAGAAGAGCTCCTGGGAAGTGGAGATTAACTTGTTTAGGGTAGTAAATGTCTTTATGGTAAGTCACTGTAGCTTGGGGTGCTTTGCTTAATTTTTTGCTACCTCTGTGAATCTTCCTACGGACCTAGAAATGTTTCAGAGGAGACTAGACAAAGCAGATCCCAAGACCCTTCTTGTGGGTTACTCACTGAGCTCTATGCAGAGAGGAGACAAGGTACCAGACTTTCTGCCTTTTCTTCAGCATTGGGATATCCAGAATCAATAGACAAGGAGTGTAGAGCTGGAATAATACAATGGGAGCAAGGATTTTGGAACAGCTGGAGCCAAACTAGATAGAAAGGGGAGTAGGTGGCAGGCCATTATCATCTGCTTCTGAGGACTGCAAATTGTTATGGGTTCAGAGACCAGACTGGCAAGCAGGGAGGCCAGCTGCTATTTCTCCGTTTCAATGTTCCTAGAGCTTCTTCTTCTTCCCCTTCTCTGTTCTATATGAGCCTAGAGCAAGGGTGGGGAACCTGCGACCTTGAGGCCACATGTGGCCAAACTCCAAGTTTGGATTCAGTCACAGGGTCACACTTGAGGACCTAGAGGGCCACATGTGGCCTTGAGGCCACAAGTTCCCCACCCCTGTCCTAGAGTATGTATTTGGAAACTATCCATGCATTGCACAGATGATAAGGAAAGAAAAGAGGCATAAAAAGAAAGTCTAGGGAGTGGTACCCATTTCTGCATATGTACAGGAGAATTTGTATGTTATTCTTTTAATTCAACTTCATTTTAAGTCGTTGTGAAAACGTGCTGTATGTCTAAATCACTGGGTGCAAGGGGAAGAGAAATGAGGGGTGGAAGCCAGAGACAGACAGATAATTGTTGGGATGGAGAAAACAGTACTGGCTTGTTTAAACTGAGACTTGTTCAGGTTTTGAGTGCCCTCTAGTAGAAGCCATTGGCTACACCTCTGAAAAAAACCTGGAAATGTTAACAATGTCATGCACGGTGGAGCCACAGCGGGAGCTGCTTGAGTAGAGTGCCACACATTGGCTAATCCCGATATCGCACCCTGAGCTCTAAGACTGCTCAAAGGAATTAAAAACAAGAACAAAAACAAAAACCAATGTCACGATACAAAGAAGTCAAACCAAACACCATATCATAAATCTAACAGCTCTCCTGCTGCACCTCACGTATGAAAGGGATTGGTCCCCATAAGGAACAAGCCTTTTCGTTGTGCTTACCTTTTTTAGCTATGCTTGGCTTATAAAGCCCCCATCCCTACCCTCAGCCTGCAACTTGACCCATCACTTTGTTCATTCTCTCACCGTGGATTTGAATGGAATGTCGGCTCGTAGACGACAGGGACTGTTTTTGCTTTTTCTTCGTAGTCCCAGCCCTTAACACAGTGTTCAGCAGATAGTAAACATTTGACAAAGGCTTATTAATTTATTCAAAGACAAAGAGTATGTTCTGATATTGCCAGATATATTTCCACAAGCACGGACACTATCTTATCTCATAAATTAATCAGTCATCCCGATTGATCCAGGGCCCAGATCCTACTTTATAAAAACCAAGAAAACTTCTCATAATTTTTTTTCCTCATCTCAATCTCAAGCTTAGTGGCTTAGGCAAACTTCATTGTCATTTCCTCTGTAATTCATTGACAAGGCTTATCTAGGAAGATACGTGTGGTAAAGTGTGAAGAGATCTGGATGTGGAGTTTGAACAGTTGGGTTTAAATTCCAGCTTTGCCATTTATTACCTGTTTGACTTCAGGCAAGTCCCTTTATCTTTGTAGACTTCAGTTTCATCCTTTATAAAATGATTCAGTTGGACTAGATGGCCACTAAGGCCCCTTCCAGTTCGATTCCTGTGATTCTCTAACTTATGACAGTTAACTTCCTAAGTTTCATAGAAAAAAAAGATAATAATTAACTGTTTCTCCCCTTTTTTAGTGCAGGACCAGTTTTTGTCATTCAGTTTTTTACTCTTTGTGACCCCATATTTCAGGTTTTCTTGGCAGAGATCCTGGAGTGGTTTGCCATTTCCTTCTATAGCCCATCTAGCTCATTTTACAGATGAAGAAATTGAGGCAAATAGGGTTAAATGACTTGTTCAAGGTCACACAGTCAATGAGCATCTGAGGTGGGATTTGAACTCAGGAAGATGAAAGTCTTCCTGACTTCAGGCCCAGCACTCTATCTGCTGTGCCATCTACCTGCCTCATAGTAACAGTATCCCAAGCCTTTTCTTTGTCTCTTAGAGATATAGTAACAATATCCAAAATGTCCTAGGGGGTTATTTAAGCCAAAGTCATGCATGTTATCCCATTACTTTATTAATTATTTTGCCCCATCAGATTTCAAAAAAGGATTTAGGGGGAAGTTATGCTACAGAAAAGGGCTTCTTCTGGGATTCCCTGTCGTTGTCCACTGTTGCTGCCATTTATTAACCATTGAGTTTCCTCTCTAACCTTATGTGACATGGATGGTCCTGATTCTAACAGTCATTCTTTCCCTAAGTTTTATTGACCTACTGAATTCCAAATTTATTCCAAATTATTTAAAGACAAGGTGTGACTTTCATTTTAAAAAGCATTTGAAATATTTTCCTTCTAGTTTTGTTAGAAAGACCCCTAAAGTGTCAATGTCTGTCCTGTTGGGGCTCTGCAGACTTAGGCCTTTAACTGTTCTCTGTTTTTGTTTTTCCTTTTTGTATACATAACAACCATCTGGGGCAACCTCATCACCAAAATCTCACGGTGTCTGATTCCTGTCTTTATACTTCTTGTTTCATTGACTTCTGCTGGTTCTGTCTTTCTGGCTGTCTGCCTTTTGTCTTTCTCTTTTTTTTCTGGGGTGTCAGCAAATTCACTGGCAAGAACCACACAGGACTGACTATAGGGTGAGAGTAATAAAACAATTGACATTTACATAATAACAGTGATGACAACAGCAACAACAGAAACAATACTTCTGGCATTTACTACCTGTGTGACCTTGGGTGAGTCACTTTACTTCTTTGGAAGTAAGTTTCCCTATCTGTAAAATGAGGAGATTAGACTAGATAGTTTCTGAGGTTCCTTATAGCTTTACCTCCATGATCCTATATCTACATCACTTTAAGGCAGCGATTCTCTATCTGTGGGTCGTGACCCCTTTGGGGTCGAACAACCTTTTCACAGGGGTCATCTAAGACCATTGGAAAACACATATTTCCAGTGGTCTTAGGAACCCAGACACCGCTCCTCTATCCATCTCCAGGCGGGTCCGCATACATGCAGATACGCCCACATACGAGTATCAAAGGGTCACAGCATTAGGAAGGTTGAGAACCACTGCTTTAAGGTATACAAAGCACTTTCCTTACAATAATCCTTTGAGGTCAGTAGTATAAGTATTTCTATTTTCCAGATGAGGAAACTAAAACCCAGAGAAAGTAAGTGTGACTTACCCATGGTCACATGACTAATAAAAATGAGAGTCAGAATTTGAACTCATGTCTCTGAAGTCCAAGTTCAGTGATCTTTAGCAAAGCACTTTATCAATAAAATCTCATTTCATCTTTACTTCAACCTTGTAAGTTATGGTGAATGATTCCCTTTTTCAGATGAGGAAACTAAATCTCTGAGAGATTAAATGTCATCCAATATTATAAAGCTGACTGGCAACAGATTTAGTACCTGAAACAGCAACATGGAATCTTAGAGTTGGAAGATACCTCAGAGGTCACCTTCTCTGAACCATATCTGCAGCAGGAATCTCTTACATAGCACTCCCAATAAGTTTTAAATACATATACATACGTATACACACACATGCGTGTGCATATCCGTGTGTGTGTGTGTGTGTGTGTGTGTGTGTAATAGCACCAGCCCTGGAGTTAGGAGGACCTAAGTTCAAGTTTGTCCTCAAATACTTACTAGCTGTGTGGCCTTGGGCAAATCACTTAACCCTGATTGCCTGCCCCATCCCAATTTATTATTTAACTTGTAGGTCCATGCTGTTTCTTCAAAATTCATGTAAATTTCTGGAAGTCAGGGGCTAATTAATTTTTGTCTTGGTATTCCTAGATTCAACTATAGTTTTTGGTACATAGTATGGACTTAATAAATGATTGTTGGATGAATTAGCTAATTAAAAGCATACATTCAGCTTCCACTTTAAGGTTTCCAGTTGGAGGCACTCAATACCTCAAGGGAAGCCCTTTCCTTTTTCTGCAAAACTCATATTATTGGGAAGTTTTTCCATATTTGAGTTCAAATTTTCCCCTCTATAACTTCTAATATTAGTTCTCTCTGGAACCAAGCAGAGCAAATCTAACTCTTCTTCTACATGAAGGCCTTTCAAATAATTTAAATAAGCGATCATGATTCCCCTAATTTTTTTTTCTTTTTTAGTCTTCCAAAGCTATTTCAATATGTATCTTCATAGCATTGTTTCCAGTCTCCTTGGCAATCTGGTTCCACTCCTCCTTACCCATTTCAGCTTGTCAAAGTTCTTCTTAACATGTGATGCCCAGAATGGACTACAATATTCCAGATGGAATCTAAATATGGATGAGACAAAAGTGACTATTATTCCCTCATTCTGCACATTATACTTCTGTAGCTGGAACATTGGAACAGGCTTGCTGTTTGCTCAACAGATGCAGACACTGGGAGCAACAACTGTCTCTGCTCTTCATTGCCTGAAGGAATGAAGGGCAGGATCAGGAGAGTGGGAAGAGCATCTACAGGAGAAGGATTGATTAAAGAATAATGAGACAAGAAGCTGACTTGGAGGAGAAGGTGGAGAAAGAAGAACTGCCAGGGATTAGTGACTGGAGGAGAGGCCAATGAAAGAATAGTGAGGCATAGAGTGGATCAGGTCTGTCTGTTTTTCTGTTTTGCTCCCTGCACATCCTCTTCCCAGCAGAGTGTGTTAATTCAGAAGCTGGGCAGGTCCCTAAGAAGCTGTAGCCCCTAAGAAAATGAAGGTTACCTTTTGAATCCCTGGTTCTTAAGTTTATCTGGATATAGAAGTGAGTCCATTCCCCTTGGTGGTGGTTGGAGGTGAGGTGAGGGTAACAGGACCCATCCAGGTTTGTACTGCTCCCTATAGGGAGGTATAGGGCCAATGCAATATTTACAGTGCCCATGATCACGATAAAGACTGTGAAGCATGATGTTCAATCACAAAATATACCAAACTCTCCAGGTAGAGCACAGAACTGAAGCATTTATTCAGACACCAGAAAACTGAATCCCAAAACCAGTAAGCTGATTCCATCATAGTACCAAAGATATTCAGAAGCCATAATATCGCTGAGAGCCACAGCATCCTCCAGCCTTCCCACAAACCAATACAAGATCAATATTTGCTCTCAAACCTCTCTATCTCCTTGCCTGGGCATCTGGCTAGCTCTGACCAGCTTCCTGTGGGCTCTACTTCCCTTCAGCAAACTCCCTCCATCACAGGCTCAATGTGATTACATTCAGCCTATTAGGAGGCAAAGTTTACTTTCAACGCAGGGGAGGTCTTCAAACTCCCCCCCTAGGTCCATTAAGGGTCAGGGAAGATCTTTAAATTTTCATTCCCATTACAGGAGGTGACCCACCAGATTGGAAATGTTTTCTTGATATTCTAGCAAACCCTAAGTGATTTGTCTTTACCTAGGCCCAAATACAAGGCAATACTATTAAGTAATGAGTTCTTTATAGGTCCCTGGGAGGAGGTAGCGCTTCCATGGCCAAAGAAAGGAGTATCTTGGATCTCTATAGGTTCAGGCCCTGTCTGTGTCATTTGTGTTAAGAAAAATCTCTTTTCCGTTTTGATGCTTGGTGAATCTGTGTGCTTATAGGAGGATCTGGTACTACTACTACTAAGGGAATGCCAAATAATTAAGTCCCAGTTTCTACCTGGGTTAGGGCACATAAGACTGAGATTTGTGAAAGATCTCTCTTAAGGGTACACAGGACCTTCAGAACACTAGATCCTGGCTGGTAGTGTCATAATTTCATCAGAATGCCTCTGGGCTTTCTATTCTTAGATTTCACAGTCCTTCCCTATGATACAAGAGATTTCCTTAGTTGCCCCCCTTCTCTCCTCTGACATTGCTACCACCCTGGTTTAAGCCCTCATTACCTCATACCTGGACTATTGAAATAACTTGCTGGTTGGTCTGTCTTCCTCAAATTTCCCTCTCAGTCTAGGCTATCCTCCACTCAGTTGTCAAATTCATCTCCCAAAAATTTGAGTCTGATCATGTCACACACACTCCCTTAGTAAACTCTAGGGGCATCTTTTATCACCTCTAGAGTAAAATGTAATATCTTTAACTTGGTGTTCAAAACCCTTCTTAACCTGACCTCCTTTTTCTTTTTCAGGTTTTTTTACACTTTACTCTCCCCTTTCCATACCACACACTGGTCCAGAAAAACTGGCCTCCTTGCTGTTCCTTACAGAAGGCACTTAATCACCAAACTTTGGACATTTTCACTGACTGTCCCCTACCCCTAGAATATTCTCTTTCCTCATCTCCATCTCCTGACCTCCTTGGATTTCTGCAAATCCCAGCTAAAATTCCACTTTTCTAATTGCCCTTAGTTTTAGTGCTAATGGTTCTCTCTGTTGACTATCTTCAATATTTTTTTTGTTTATGTAAACTGGGTCCTAAAGCCCATTGGTATGGAATTCTCTTATTGATGGAGATCCACATCCTGCACTTTCATGAGGAAAGGAGCAAAATTGATAAGAGCAAGAGAACATTAGTCTCTTCACATCTTTGTACCTGCTTTGAATTTCTTTGGTATCTTCAATCTCCTTTGTGCTTCTGGATTCCAACTTCTAGAGAGAAAATGGAAGATATCAACCCTACTTCAGGTAACTGAATGAAAAAACTCTGGGGAGAAGCTAATATGAGAGGAACTGGCAGTCTCCACCATGTCCCTATCCCTAACTCAGTACAATAGATACTTTGGGGAACTTTTCCTTGGGTAAGATGTAGGACTCTCTCTCTCTCTCTCTCTCTCTCTCTCTCTCTCTCTCTCTCTCCCTCTCCCTCTCCCTCTCTCTCTCTCTCTCTCTCTCTCTCTCTCAAGTCAAGTTACCTTTTTCTCAGTGAGAGAGCGCCTTCACTCAGTATTATTTGATATATTTTCTCCATGTATATATTTTTTCTGATTTCAGTTTTGCTATGATTTGGTTTATTGGCTATCTACTATGTGTACTTATTGTGGAACTGGCATTTAATAGGCTTTGCCATTGTAAGGAGAAAAGACAGACAGGATGTGAGAGTGACAAAGGTGATGTGTGGCACAGAATACTGGACCAATCAGAGACTTATCCTCTCTAAGCAAAAGAAAAGCTGAAGCCCCTGTAATGGTAATGCAATTTGAAGATCCCTTTGTATTGCTAAGCTAAGAGGTACTTAGCACCTAGTTTTAAATTAAGCCTCTGTTAAAGAAACAGAAGATATGAATCCCTGTTGCTGACATAACAGGAAGGAGCTGAACAGGGAGGAACTATACCATATTTAAGGAAGTGCACAAGCTGGACAGTCAGAATTTCCGAGGTAAGCATTGTGGAGGCAGGACAGCTGCTGCTGGACTGAAATGAGAATTGAGAAGAATGGAGAAGAGGAATGAGAATTGACAACTGAGACAGAATTTCTTGGAGCAAGCCACGTGGAGGCTGGATAAAATGCTTTTGATTTTGAGAACAGAGCTTATTGTGCTGAGGATTTCTGAGGGCCAGCTGGAGCTGCTGAAGACTGAGGAAGCATGACTGTGGTACTGGTACTTTACACAAATGTTGTGACTTTGTTAATGTGCATGAATGTTCTTGTGGCTTTGTTAAGCCTTGTCTTCCCAGGAACAGAGACTGTGAAGGATTTGAGATGGACTGGACACTGTGAGCTTTAATGTGGAGCAGGAACTGCATGGAGAGCTGGACGAGGAACTGGGAGCTGTCTGCCTTTGAACTCAGGTGGCAGTTGGTTAGATTTGGGTGGGAGCTGGGTCCATGGAAGAGGAATCATGGAAGCTGAAAGCCTGTCCTGAGTCAAGATGAAAAGACCTCTCCATGGGTACTGAATAGTGACTGATGAAGTGGTCTGAGTAGTGACTGACCCTGATGTGAGGTTTTGCTTTGGGACTCACTTCGGGAAGAGTTGTGTGATTTGTCCAGATGGGACTCTGGGCAACTGTTGAGGGCCCCCCCCCCCCCCCGGCTGTTCCTGCCGGCTTTGAAAACGCAGATGTTAGTGCCTCCCTCTCTGGTAACTAACTAGGTATGGATGATGGATGTAATGGTCAGACAGCTGGAAGCCCTATCTGCTGAAT
>CM053584.1:138114081-138131110 GCA_028627135.1 Pseudochirops cupreus | reverse complement strand
GGTAAATTATATATGTTTGATTGATTAAAGTGACTGTTGAAGTTGTAACTTCATTGCACCCTATGGGTGGGGGACTTTGACTATTGTATTTTGTGATTGAATTAATGACTTCTGTGATTGACTAAATGAATGTACTTTGTTTATGACTGGAAACTAATCTCCAATTGAGACTACCCAGGGGTGGAGTACTTTGACTTTTGTATTTTATGTCCCTTAAGGAGGCAAGCCTCCTCAAGGATGATTGAATGATTGAATTACTAAATGATTGAGTTACTAAAACATTGTACTTTGTTGAAAACCATGTGACCATTTTAGTGATAAATTGTTGAGTTATGACATGTTGAATGGTATATTTTGATTTTCTGTGATAAGTTGTAACATTGTGAATGCTGTACCTTGATTGTCTGTGAATGTTTTGCTCTGATTTGTTATTGAATAAATACAGAGTTCACTATACTATGTAATCAGAACCTTGAAAGCTGTTCACAGTAGCAGTCCTCTGGAAAGCTCCTCATGTGTGGCTTTATAGCCCCAAGGAATGATGACTATCTCAAACAACAGATTAGAATGTTTCTCTGTGTTTGAACAGTTTATTGCTGACTTGGAGGGAAATCTGAGCCAACACACAGTTAGCAACAGTGAAGCAGAAAAGGGATGAATAGGTTTCAGAGATTTGGTGTACAACACTGCATTTGTTCATCTGGGCCAGAACGCTCACAAACATCAGGATTGTTTGATAAAAATGAAGGGGGAAATTCAGAAGCTACTAAATGAAAAACAAGAACTCCATAGAGTTTAACAGTAGGACAGTTCTTCCATCTCTAAGAGGTAGAATTTAACTCCATCAAAAGTAAAATGCAATAGAAGTTTAGAGAGATTCAAGATTCTTGTCTCAGTAAGAAGGCAGGTGAGAGTCAGTTTTACACTGATATTAACAATCTAAAGTGCTTCTACAATGCTCTGAAGGATATTTATGGGCCCAAAACTGCTGATGCATGTCAGCTACTCTGATCAGTGATGAGGACATGATCTTGGAGAGATGGGCTGAACATTTCCATAGTGTTCTCAACAGACCATCATCAACCACTTCTTAAGCCATTGACTGTATACCTCAGGTTGAAGTCAATCCCTTTCTAGCTGAACTTCCAACTGAAGAAGTGATATTAAATGCCAATAGATTCCTCTCATGTGGCAAAGTGTCTCATACTGATTCCATCCTGGCAGAGATCTACAAGACAGGAGGTCCACTGCTCAAGTTGACTGAAGTCTACTAAGTTATATGGTTAGAGCAGGTTATCTTCCAGGAGATCAAGGATGCCTCCACTGTCCATTTCTATGAAGGAAAAGGAAGCAGGTTGTTCTGTGTCAATTACAGGGGTATCTCTGTGTGTAGTGGGGGGGGTGTCTCCCTCTTAGTCATAGCTGGAAAAATTCTTTCCAGAGTACCCTTTAATCAGCTAATCCTTCACCTGGAAGATGATCATCTACCTGAGAGTCAATGGACTTCAGAAAAGGCCAAGGAATGGTTGACATGATGTTTGCTGCCTGACAACTCCAGAAGAAAGGTTAAGAGGTCTGTACACATTTTTTGACTTGACTGAGGTCTTTGCTACTATCAGTTATGAGGGCTTGTGGAAGATCATGGTGAAATTTGGTTGTCTTGAGAAATTAATCAGTATTGTACACCAGTTTCATGATGGCATGTTTGCACGAGTTCTGGATAAAAGATGATGCTCTCACACTTTCCCAGTTACCAATGGAGTGAAGTATGCTTGCTCCCATGTTTTTCAGCATGGTATTTTCTGTGGTGTTATCAGATGCCTTTAAGGAAAACAAAAATGGCATCAAAGTTAACTACACACCGATGGCATTCCATTTAACTTGAAAAGGCTACAAGCTAAGACTAAAGTGGAGGGAGAGTTGGTATGCAACTTTTTGTTCACAGATGATTTTGCACTCAATGCAGCCTCTGAGGATGAGATGCAACAAAGTATGGGTTGATTCTCTGCCACTTGTGCTAATTTTGACCTGACAATGAACACCAAGAAAACAGAAGATCCCCACCAGCCAACATTGCATTATCTATTCAAGGAACCATTGGTTATAGCAAATGGAGAAATTTTCAATGCTGTGGATAAGTTCACTTACTTTGGCAGCATACTTCCCAGGGATATCCACATAGATGATGAAGTTGATGCAAGCATTGCCCAAGCTAGCTTAGTGTTTGGTAGGCTCTGAAAAAAGTGTGGGAAATAAAAGGTATTAGGTTGCCTATCAAAATGAAGGTTTACAGAGCCATTGTGCTGACTTCATTGTTGTGTGTCTGTAAAACCTGAACAGTCTACCAATGCCATGCCAGAAAAATGAACTACTTTCATTTGAATTGTTTTAGGAAGATTCTGAAGATTACCCAACAAGAAAAGGTACTGAACATTGAAGTCTTTTCTTGAACTGAACTATTAAGCATGAAAACTTTTCTGAAGAGTATGTGAGTCCAATAGGCTGGCCACATTGTTTGAATGTCAAACATATATTTACCTAAAAGACTATTTTGTGGAGAACTCATGCAAGTCAAGCACTCACATGAAGGTCAAAAGAAGCAGTACAAGGACATTCTCAAGATCTCTCTCAAGAACTTCAGTATTGATTGTGAGACTCAGGAAAGGTTGGCACAGGACAGCCCATCATAGCATGCCTGTACCAAAGAAGGAGCTGTGTTCTATGGGCCAAGCAGAATTGAAGTAGTGCAAAAGAAACACGAGATGTGCAAATTCAGAGACATCCCCACTCCAAATTTTCATATGGTCTATTTGTGCCTGACCTGTGGTAGAGCCTTCCAAGCATGTAGTGGTTTGATCAGGCACAGTCAAACATACTACACCTTGACCCCAACATTGTGATGTCATTTTGTTCTTCTTTGAGTATGAAGGATGAACAACAACAACAATTTGGTGGGAAAGGGGTTAAGCCTTGAATATTAAACTTGGGGTCCTCCTCTTCCCTAATAATGAACAGTGATCAGAAGATAGATTGCACTTAAAACCATATACCCTACACTAACAATATTAAATAGACAGATATAATTTAATCTTGATACTTTTCTCTCTCTGGGGAAAACAGAGTGGTCAAACCTCTGGTCCCAACCTCCTGATTCCCCTTCTGACAAAAATTAGTCTCCCTTGAAGAAGGGGTGTGGAGGGTGTCTATTCTGCCTCCTTCTGAGAACACACAACACCTCCATGCTATTTGTGGGGAACAGCTCTCTCTCTCTCCATATATATGTATATATATGTATATGTATATATAATATACACATATATTTGTTTGCATATTGTTTCCCCATTAGACTATGAGCTTCTTTTTAAAAAAATTAGTATTTTATTTTTTCTCAACTACATGTAAAAACTATTTTCAACGTTCATTTTAAAAATTGATTCCAAATTCTCTCTCTCGCTCCCACTCCCCTCATTGAGAAGGCAAGCAATTTGTTATAGATTATACATGTGTAGTCATGGAAAACACATTTCCAATTAAGTCATGTTGGAAAAGAAGACATAGACCAAGATAAAAACCCAAGAAAAATGAAGTTAAAAAATTATACTTTGATCTATATTCAGACTCCATCAGTTCTTTCACTGGGGACGGATAGCATTTTTCATCATAAGTCCTTCAGAGTTTTCTTGGATTATTAGATTGCTAAGAATAACTAAGTTATTCACAGTTGGTCATCTTAATATATTACTGCTACTATGTACAATGCTCTCCTGGTTCTACTCATTTCACTTTGTGTCAGCTCATGTATAGACTATGAGCTTCTTGAGACCATGATTTTGCTTGTTTTACCTTTCTTTGTATTCCTAGTGTTTTATACAATGACTGGCACATCACATAGTAGGTGCTTAATACATCTATTGACTGACTTAGATAGTTGTGGGAACCCCTTCTACTCTCTCTTCTTTACCAAAGCCTTCATTTTCTGTTCCTGGGTAGATTAGGATGAGTCTAACCCATGTATAAGCTCTCTTCAAGCAATAGGGAAGTGTGCTATCCAATCAGTCAGCACCTCCCACTGAGTCATGTTCCCTTTCCTTTTGCCTTTCTGCTTCTCATCCTCTTCTGAGGTTTCTGGCTAAGCCATGCAAATTATTCCATGACTGCTTTTCAACATTTGATTGAAGATATTTAAAAGAGGCAAAAGTTAGTCCAGATAGCTGCTGTACCAACATCTATGACCCAGAGAGGAGGGCAACCCTGACACAATGGTAAAATGCATTTCTTTACATATTTCTATTAATAAAACCCAAGACTGTATAAGATTTGTCTTCTATGTCACATTGATGACTCAATTTTTAGGTCACTAAGACATCTGGATCCTTTCTCAGATAAATTCTTGTTGAGTCATATGTTCTCCATTCTGTGTGTATGTGTATGTGTTTGTGCATGCACGTGTGTGTTTTAATCTGAGAACAGAACTTTTTATTTGCCCCTATGGAATTTCTTTTTTTTTTTCCTTTCAATATTGACTCCACATTGAATATTGCTAGTTTTGAATAGAAATCCCTCCTCTTGTTCAGATCTCCAAAGATATAGCGTGAAATTGTCCAGCGTCTTAAATATGTACTTTAACGTCCTCGTCTCTGCTCCCAATTCCCTGAGGATCCTCTCCATACTGGGCAGTGAACATAGAGAACACAAGAGAACAAACCTTCTAGTCTTCAGGAGCTGTCACATGAAGGGGTCATGACATATGTAACTTATGAGGTACAAAAATGTCTCAAAGAATGGTCATATCTGTGGACAAATAAATCTCATGTTCGGATTATTAGGTGGTCATTCACGGAATCTTTGTGCATGTTGTAGGTCAGTCAAGTCACCCAAAGATGCTTCTATTTATCTAATTTTGGAATTTTTACTAAGAAGACTTGTACAAGAAGCACAGACATATTACCTCCCAAGCCACCTCCCCTCCACACCTTGGTCCCTGAAAATGATTGATTCAAACTTAAAGCAGTTGCTATAAAATGCTTACCCTACCAAATTTACTTCTGAATGTGGCATAGATATGGGACCAGTTGATCTCTTGCTTTAAGCCCTGATGTCTTGCCAGCCATTGATATGCTAGCTCAAGTAGGTTGCTGGCACCCCACCAGGCTTAGGTGCTAGAACACTCTGGTATGGACTCTAGTGCCTGGACCTTTGCTCTTTAGACCTTGTGAAGTCTCACAAGATCCTGTTTCAAAGGAAACACAGAAAGAAGAAGCTTGCCACCTCAGACATAAGTTTCTAGGAGAAGACCAGATAGCCACTGACTTTACAAGGATTCTGGGTGGGGGAGAGCCCAAAGTTCCTTCCTCCCAGGGAGATCTATGGCAGTTTTTCTTCCTTACTGAAATGGGAGGGGGGTATGTGGAAATGGGGGAGGAGAAGGAGAGGGACAGCATGAACTACTCTTTTAAAGATGACCTATTCTGTGAATTCCATTCCAGCCTCCTAGAAACTCACACCTGATCCTTGGAGTTTTAAATATAGTTACAACTAATTCTATAGTGCCTGCAATAACATCTCAGCTCTCTGTACAGGCTGTAGGACCTGTGGTTACTAATTGTAATCACTCTGTGGTCTCGATATTTTTCGTAAAAACAATTCTCAATAGTGTCATTCATGGACAAATAAAATGGTCACATCCACGAACAGATACACGCCATGTTTGGATTCTGTGGTACCCCAAGCCCTCTCCTGGTTTAATTTAAATTTTTCTCTTCCATTATATTCTAAAACCTTCAGCTCCTCCCTTTCCTCTATCAAAACTTAACCTTTCAATGTCCCATTCCCTAAAGATCCTGCTCTGTACTAAAGAATAGCTAATTCCATCACTGCCTATTTAATAACCCTGCCCCACCCTATAATGATGTTTAATGGAGGCCAATAATAAAAATGTAGTTCTACTCCCAAGAAACACATGTGTACTGAGTCTGTATAGGATAAATGCTGAACCATTGACCCTAATGGATAGTGGCTTAGGATCACCTGTTTTAGTGGGTTTTATGAGTTAATGGGAGAGATTTCATGGCTGGAAACATTTTTAATCATACCATATAGGCAGCTGTGAACTCTGCCTTCAGGTGATGCTGGCCCTGTCTATTAGTAAAAATACATGTAAGAAAAATATTAGTAATCTCTGCTTATTCCTTGTACTTTACCCTTTGGTTTTCTTTATCTGTTAAAAAGGTTTGTCTACTGGGTACTTCAACAGCAAGGCAGTTTTGTCATTGGCTAAACTGTCACATTAGTATGAGAAAGCATTCAACTCCATTATTCGATGTTGTGTAGACAAAGACAAAGCAACTACACACACACATACTCACACACACACACACACACACACACACACACACACACACACACACACACACACACCCTCTAGTTATTTGGCAGTTTCTTGACTTTTCATCTCATTGTTCAAAGGAGAGTTAAGAAGAATTTCTTGGTCTGGGGTGCTGAACTCCCTTCACCATTTGAAGACTGAAGGTTGCCTCTACTAAATCTCTCTGGAAGTTTACCTTGTCTAAGGGACTGTAGTCCTTCAGATCCCTGAAGTCCTACACATAGAGAAACCCTAATATCTATAATGCTTTTGGTAATTTTGTCCAATAATGGGTCTCTCAAAGACTACATATTCTGGAGGTAACAATTCCTATACTTTTTAATAGCTCCCAGAGCTCCTTTGCTCCCAGTGACACCATCCTCAATTCTGTTTTCAGAATTTGGCCTAATGTTATTGTCCCTTGGGTAAACCTCACCTTCCCTCCCTGGGGGTATGCCTTTGTGTCTGGGAGGTCAGGGAGAGGTTTGAAACTGTACGGTAGTGTGGAAGATGTGAGGCAATATACTCTCTCTCCCATTCTGGGTTAGAGGTAGGTGAGATACATGGGCATGCCCCTTCACATCTCACTAAGGTGATGACTGAGTGGGTTCCAAGAAACACTTGTAAGGGGCATAGAGGAAAGAGATGAGAGAACCAAGAGAATAATTGGATTTAGTGTGAGTGCAGATGAAGGTTAGGAGAGAGTACTGGGTTGTAATACAGGGGAAAGTCATGTTATAAGCAGCAAATTAATGTTGTTTATGGAAATCAAAGCATTTAGTGACCAAATACAGAATCAGATTTATGCATCTGGAAGGTGGGTGGGGACAGAGAATATGGAAATGTGCTGGTCTCTCTCATGTACACAGAGGACAAATTCCTTTTGCACAGAAAGGCATATGATTCATAGATCTGATATGTTTTACACTTAGGGTATTTCTTTTCTAGTTGTGTTAAAAACACTTTGGAAGTTGAAGACATCTATTAAAGTCACTGTATCACAACCAGAAGCATACGAATGTATGTGGGACAAGTTGTAGGTACCTAGACAGAAGTTTCGCCCATTCCATTGTCCATCTTGTCCTTTTCTTCCCATTGTCTTTCTGTGGCTCCACCCAGGTATGGATATTCTGGACGAAGGTGAGAGAAATATATGAAGCTCTGTGACCTTGAAAATTTGAAATGGTAAGTACCCTTTCCCATTCCTGGGTGGATGTAGGTGAAAAGCTTAGAGATTGTCTACTACTTTATGAACAAGTCATCACTGAGGATCCTCTTAGAAGTAGATACAGTAGATATGGAAGGTAGAAGTAATTAATGAGTAAATTAATGACTTAGTTGGCATTAATTTGGAAGCTGAAAGAGATAATTTGCTGGCAATGAAAAGGGAATGTCATATTGTGAACATTTATCTCTTTATGCACAAAAAAAGCAAAGCTTTGAGTGGGAAGGGAATAAACATTTATTAAGTGCCTATTGTATATCAGACACTGTGCTAAGTGCTTTACAAATATTATCTCATTTGATCTTCATGACAACCCTGGGAGGTAGGTGCTGTTATTTCCCCCATTTTAACTGAGGCAGATAAAGATTGAGTGATTTGCCCAGGGTGACAGACCTTGCCAGTGTCTAAGGCTAGATTTGAACTAAGGTCTTCCTGACTCGAGAACTCTATCCTCTGTATCACCTAGCTGCCCTTGGGTGACAAAAACCAGGTGGCTTTATGAATTTAGAAGAAGATGAGTGATCAGAAGGCATGGGAATGCATGGGTCACACAAACACACATTGACTCATGATGCACTTCCCTCAAACAGAGGGTCATGAATTCATAGACATTATATACAATTCCTACTGACTCTTTCGTCTTCTAGTTCTTTTTCTTAGTCTACTTACTTCCCTTTCTCTATCTTCTTCCCTCTTCCTCCTCATTTCTCAGTCCCTTTTGCTCTTCTTCTGTTCCCAAGGTTCAATCGTCCCCCCTCCCATCCTCATAACATCTTGGATTAAATAAAAACTTCAAATCCTCCTGTTCTTTTTAGGGAGGTAATATGGTGTGATACTGTTGGATTTGAAATGAGAAAGACCTTGGTTTCAATTCCCACATCTGACACTGAAGAGCTATATGAACATGAGTAACTTATTTACTGTCTCTGATCCTTGGGCAGCCCTGTAAGAACATAAATTATAGACTCTGTTGCAGAGAATTCTCACACCTATGAAATCACAGCTCATTAATGTAATGGCTTTCTTGGTGATGTTCCTAGAGCACCTTCAGACTAAATTCATATATCACTTTAGAATCCTCTTGCTCCCTCCATTCTCTCATTTACTTAATGGCCTCAACAGACATATATTTTTTGTCTCAGCTTCAATAAGTATCCTTCAGTAACCTGCCATCTTTGAAGTGTACTCTTAGGCTATGTGACAGATGGGATAGTAATTTGGTTAACAGCTGAGAGAGATCTATACAATTTGCTGTGCCCTACTTTGTTCCGGGCAAAATATAAGAGTGTGGAGGGAGTTAGAAGGAATCATTGGGTAGTAAGATATCAGAATTGTAAGCTCTTTCAAATAAAGAGAATATTTTTTCTTCCTTCACAGTCGTTAAAACGTAGTGGTGGACTCAAGAAAAGTTTGTGGAAAAGAACTGAATTATAAACAAATAAAAGTGAAGTGGTCAAAATCAGTTTCCTCAAATTACAATTGAAATATCTAAGACCCAGAGAGGGGAATGTAGTTAGTAGCAAAGTTTATACTAATACTCAGGTCTTCTGACTCCTGGTTCAAGAATTTCTGACTACACTATGAATTTTGCTTATGTATTGCATATGTGCTATGTTTGCACATAAATAGGAAATGTTGGCTTCTGGATGATTTAGTGAGGTTGTGGAAAAACCCTAAATTCAGCTGAGAAAAGTTTTTTCAGAGTACTGAAACTCATTATGATGGCATTTATTAATTTTCAAATTTTATTCATCATTTATACCAGACAGATTTGGGCAGCGTTATGCTAGGAATTTGGACTTCTGTCTTCTTTCTTACCCCCATGTGACTTTCCAAATCTGAATGCCCAGTCTCTTGTCTCTCTTCATCACCACCCACTGGCAATTGGTATCAACAGCATCTGGATCACCTACAGCCTTGGAAATTGCTGGCAGTGACAGTAGTCTGATTATAGCATAGGGATTGCATCCCTTTAATTTAAGGAGTGCTGGTTTAATGAGTCTTGCTGGTCGACTGAATTCTGATCCTTAAGCACTGCAGGGATAGGGTGTAATTTTCCATTTTGTTTTTTAAAATTTAGTGTGTTTCCTTTCTAGGTGTGTTAGAAAGATCCTATGGAAGCAGGGAACTTCACTAGGGTAACTGAGTTTGTCTTCTCGGGACTCTCAGAGACTCGGGAGCTGCAAGACTTCCTGTTTCTGGTATTCCTGATTGTCTACATAACAACCATTTTGGGAAACTTTCTCATTATGGTCATTGTGACTTCTGATAACCGTCTCCATACTCCCATGTATTTCCTTCTCCGTAACTTGGCTGTTGTAGATGTCTGTTTTTCATCTGTCACCACTCCAAAGATGCTGGTTGACTTCCTGTCTGAGACCAAAACCATTTCCTATGAGGGTTGCATGACTCAGATCTTCTTCTTCCATTTCCTAGGGGGTGCTACAGTCTTCTTCCTCTCCGTTATGGCATTTGACCGCTATATTGCCATTTCCCGGCCCCTCCATTATGTCACCATCATGAACCCTCAGATGTGTTTTGGGCTGGTAGTGGCTGCCTGGGCAGGAGGCTTTGTCCACTCCATTGTCCAGCTTGCTCTCTTGCTCCCTCTGCCTTTCTGTGGCCCCAACTTCCTGGACAATTTTTATTGTGATGTCCCCCAAGTCTTGAGACTTGCCTGCACAGATACCTCTTTCCTGGAGCACCTTATGATTACAAATAGTGGGCTGCTGGATCTCATCTGGTTCCTCATCCTCCTGGCTTCCTACACAGTCATCTTGGTGATGCTGAGATCTCACTCAGGTGAGGCAAGGCGCAAAGCCTCCCTCACCTGTACCACCCATATCATTGTGGTGTCCTTGATATTTGTGCCATGTATCTACATCTATGCTCGTCCTTTCATCTCTTTCCCCATAGATAAGGCTGTCTCCATCAGCTACACAGTTATCACTCCCATGCTTAACCCCATGATTTATACCCTCAGAAATCAGGAGATGAGATCTGCCATTAAGAGGTTAGGGAGGCAATAGATGATTTTTAGAATGAGTGAAATTCATGCTGGTTGACTTTGGGTAAGTCATTTTACCTCTTCCAGTCAGAGACTGAGCCATAAGGAAAACAGACAACTATATCCTATCCTTCCGTTATCACCTACTATAATTCTACAGTTCTCCCCAATATCATGCATGGGTATATTGTGAGGATGGAATAAAAGGTTTTTCACATAAGAATTCCGTAGCATTCTTAGAGGAGAAATAGAAACTATCCTATTCATGGTTGTATTGGCCATGATGAATAGCCATGTGTGACATCAGTACAAGTTACACAGACAAATTATTTCTCCTTCTCTCTTCCCTACTATCACACTAAAGCTACACTGTCCTGATTCTGTAACTCATATCCTACACATATTTGTCTCTTCTGTTATCTCTAAAATGCTTCTTTGCAGGTCTGTATAACATATTCTTCTTCTTTCTAATAATTCTTCTGATATTCAGATTTTCTAAGGGGGCTTTATGCCCAATATGAAGGATTTGGGATGGACAAGAAAATTGAGACCCAGAGGGCATATGTGAGATGCCTAAGGTGAACCAGTTATGAAGAAAAGAATGTAACTTTGAGGTCTTCTCCAAAAATTCTGTCTGTCCTCCTTTTGTCTTTATCTTTATTTCTGTTTTTGTCTTTGTCTCTCTATCTTTAGTGATTGCTCTGTGTTTCAAGTGAAAGAACTGATGGATATCACTGCTGAGATGTCCATGATATTTAAAAGATTGTGGAGAAGACAAGAGATCCTGAATGACTATAGAAGGGCAAGGGTTTCCTAGTTTTCAAAAAAGGAAAGAGAAAAGAGTTTGCAAACTATAAGTCAGTAAGCTTGACCTCGATTCTGGCAAAATTCTAGGACTAATTATTAAAGAGATGATTAGTGAATATCTGGGAAAGAAAGTATTAATCACATAGAACCAGTATGGCCTCATTGAGATAAAGTTCTCAGACTAACCTACTTTCTTTTATTGATCGAGGGAATGTAGCAGATACAGTTAACAGAATTCAGTAAAATGTTTAATAAAGCAGCTGCTATTCCTGTGTTAGAAGTGAAGAGATTTAGGATAAATGAAAGCACAATTAAATAGATACAGAACTGGATGAAGGACCAGACTCCAAAAGTAGTCATTAGTTGTTCTTTAGTCTTGTCTGACTCTTCATGATCCCATTTGGGGTTTCTTGACAAAGATATTGGAGTGGTTTGCCATTTCCTTTTCCAATAGTCATTAATAGCTCACCTTTTATCTTGGAAAGAATTCTCCAGTGAACTGTTACACATACCTCTGCTTGACCCTGTGCTGCTTAATTCATTTTTTTGTCAATGACTTAGATAAAGGCGTAGATGGAATGCTTACTAGTATCATTGATAACACGAAGCTGGGGAATATAGGTAATGAATTAGATGACAACCAGGATTCAAAAAGATCTTGACATTCTAGAACCATCGGTAGAAGTTGAAAAGTGGCATACTGAACCTTGTTGTCAGGGAATATACTTCCTAACAATTAACACCATCCAAAAATAGAATATATTTTGTCAGAAGGTAGTGGGTAGCCCCTCTCTGAAGACCTTCTGGCAGAGTGTAGGACCACTTGTTGGGCATGTTATAGTAAAGATTCTTTTTTTTTGGAGGGGGGGGGCAGGGCAGTTGGGGTTAAGTGACTTGCCCAAGGTCACATGGCTAGTAAGTGTGTCAAGTGTCAGAGGTCGGATTTGAACTCAGGTCCTCCTGACTCCGGTGCCGGTGCTCTATTCACTGTGCCACCTAGCTGCCCCTGTAGTAAAGATTCTTTCTGGAGAGTGAGCTAGACTAGGTGGCTGCTGATGTATGTTATTCTATACAATTCCATAATTCTATTTCTAGTTCTCTTTTATCTATTTCAATTTATGTCACTGTCTTTCTCTCCTCTGTGTGTGTGTTTCTTTGAATAAGTACCCCAGAAAGAACTATTTTGGAGTAAATATGAGAATAATGGCAAATAAGTGGGCAACAAGCATTTATTAGACACTATGTGCTGGGCACTGTGGCTAAGTCTAAAGAGTTATAAGCAGAAGCAGGAAGCGAATAGAGGATGACCAGCCTGGGCCTCTCCCCAAAGTGGAGGCTTAGGGAGGAACCGATCCATGGGAAAGAGAAGGGGGGCAGGAGGAGTGGAGCAATTTTACAGGGTGTGAAGATAGCTGACACATGGTGGCAAAGTCTGAACAGTTAGAGAAGCACAGCTAGGAGGGGAATGAAAAACAGCTAGTCTGGGACCCTGCCCAATATGGAGGATCTCATCAATGGGAGAAAGAGACTAGACAGGTAAAAGGAAATTCCAGGGGGAGAAACAGCAGGGAAATGTGGTAAAGTCCAGACAGTCAGAAGCAGAGTTTCAAGGGGAAAGAGGATACATAATGAAATAATTTGAATTAGTAATATGATGCAATAATACATTAAAGTATAATGAAGTAAGATATATGATAGAATAATTCAAATTAATAATATACATTTATATAATGCTTTAAGGTTCTAGAGCACTTTCCTCATAACTACCTAGGATAGGGTATATGACATTATATGGTTGTCTTTATTGCCCAGAAGAGGAGACTGGTGTTATTGAGCTGGTGTAATTCATTAATGCTCACACAGTTAGATTGAAAGATAGAGTTTCAACCCTGGTTGAAATGAAGTTCTGCAGTCTTACCCCTGTGCCATTCAAAGTGGTTCATCCCCATGCACTTTGGTACAGGTATGATTCTTTCAACCACTAAAGTTATGGAGAGCAAGTAGTACTAACTCCATATGACGGAAAAAGAAAGAGAGTTTAGGTGACTTATCCAAAGTGATGCGGCTAACTAGATACAGAATCATAGAGTATTTAAGGTGGGCGATACCTCAGAGATCAGTTAGCCCAACACATATTTGAATCATGACTCCACTCTACACTTGGAACACCACAAGTGTTCATTTAGCTTCCTTTTGCAGACCTCCAGTGATGGGGAGCTCAGTTACTTCCTGAAATAATTACTTCCTAATCTGCTTCTCTATAACTTCTCTGTCTCTGTCTTCATTGTGCTCTCTATGGATAGGCAAAATAAGCCTCACCTTTCTTCTACATCCCAGGTCTTCAAACATAAACCAACACTGATAATATCTTCCTTAAGTAATCTCTTCTCTATGTTAAACATCTTCAATTCCTTCAACCAACCCTTGTTTACTACTGATTCCAGTCCCCAAACCATTTTGATAACCCTCCCTCCAAATGCTGTCCTGTTTGTTCATCTCCTTTCCTAAAATGTGAAGTCTAGATGAAAACACACAATTCTAGATGTGGTCTGATTAAGAGAGAGTCCCATGAGTCAAACACATTTTTCGTTCTCTTTGCTTCTAACTATGTGGTCTTAGTTTGCATTAGCTTTTTTGGTTACTAAATCTTACTGTTGACTCAGGTTGCATTTTGTTAAAATTCCAATTCCTTTTATCCATGAACTCATATCCAACTTGAATTTCCCCATCTTTATTTCTGCATTTGTTGGCCTTGTTATTATTTTTTTACCATAGGTCCTGCAATTTGTGTTTATTAAAATGTATCACATTGTGAAATATATATGTTTTATAACAAAAAACAGTGATTGTAAAATTTGTAATGCACACTTTCACACTGTATTGAAAGAAATAAAAGCACATGTGCTAGCTCTAACAATATACTGATGAAATTGTCCTCTGAATTTATTCTGATTTTTATTGTAATTAATAGTTTCATTTACCTAGTTTAGTCAGTTGTATATCATTCCTTTGTTCTATTATCTTCATTCTGCATTACTTTGTGTTTTCCTATATTTCTTTGAATTCATCATATTCATAAGCCCTTAGTGGGCAATGATGTTCCATAATTTGTTTGGACATTCCCTGGTTGGGATCACTGGTTGGGAATGTGTTTTGCTATAGGCTTTTTTTTCTGTTACAAATATTACTAAAAGGAATATTTTTTGTACAGCTACATTTTTTTCCCTCAGAGGTTCTAAAAGTGGGTGATACCACCCCCTGGGGGGCACTAGAATGATCTAGGGAGGCAATAGTAGCCTTGGGTACAATTGGGGGAGTGTTGAATAAAAATAAGGGAATGGTGAAAGCATAAGGAATGAAGAGAAGAAAATTTTGAAAAACTATTTTTGCATGTTTCGTATGTTGTGTAGCAGAGTTAAAGTCATAGTGATTATATATTATTTTCCAAAAAAACCCACACAAAATACCAAGTTATAACCAATCAGTGGTCAAGTCCACTAAGAGGTCTTAACAAGCAAGTGTTGCCAGGCAAGCCTGTGGTACATTGTAGGTAAGTCCAGCATGCTCCTGCAGGTATATGTCTCTGTAATGACTTGTTTACAATACAATACTATATGGTTGCATGATGCAGTATTGTGTCATCAAAGTTGCAATACAGAGAACCCCCCCCCCAATTTACAACACATCATTAAAGATGCACCATTTAAAATTTTTTAATTTAATTTTAATTTTAAAAATTTAAATTTAAAATTTAAAATAAAAACATTAAAGGGTTAAAAAATTAGATTTTCAGGAGGTTGCTGAGTAATTTTTTTGAAAAGGGGACTGTAGGCCAAATAAGTTTGAGAACTTCTGTTCTAAATCAATACACTTAGTGATGCTGTCACTGGTTCAAAAAGCATGGATATTTATAAAACTCTTTGAAGTAGCTTATTAGTATTTTGATTTTTATAGTAATAAATCTGGAAGTTAAACTGAGTATTATTATTTTTTATACTATATCAGTCTGATATAAGCATCTACATTCAGTGTTTCCAATTATTTTTCTTCCTTAATTTTTATAATATATACACTTTGTATTTATACAAATCATGTATGTATCTTGGTGGGTCAACTCCTCCATAGATATTTAATACAATTCATGGTTGTTTGAAATAACATTTTTCTTTCTACTACTATTCCTCATTTTGGTTAATGATATATTGAAATGTTGATGGTTTCTTGTGGGCTTGTTTTATGACCGATTACTTTTCTGAAGCCATTTATACCTTGAATATCTCTTGCTGATTCTCTTGGGATTTCTAAAGAAACTATCATATCATTCACATGTAGAAAGAACTCAAAGTTAGCAACCTTTTGGTCAACAATTATTTCTTGGATTATTATTGTAGCTCTCAGTAGCACAACTTTGTCAAATAAGAGTGATGAGAATGGTCACCTTTGTTTCCCTGCTGTTCTTAACATGAAAGATACTGCTATTTGTCCATTGTGCATAGTTTTAACCCTGGGAGTCAGGAAAATTTATTTTATTACATTAAGGAAAAAATATTTTCATTCCCAGATGTTTTAATGTTTTTAATATAGAAGAGAATTTATATTTTGTCAAAGATTTATGTGTGTCTCTTGATATCATGATTAGATTTGAAATGTTTTATTATAAATTTAGCACTAATCCTAGGTACGACTAATTGTTTGCTTTGTAACTATTTACATTTTTCTTTTTTTAAAAAATCAATTTATTTATTTATTTTTAGTTTTCAGCATTCATTTCCACAAGATTCTGAGTTACAAATTTTTTCCCCATCTTTCCCCTATCCCCACCCCAAAATAGCAAGCCTACTGAATACCCCTTCCCCCAATCCGTACTCTCTTATATCTTCCCTTGTCCCCTCTCCTAACTTTATAGTGGGGTAAGATGGATTTCTATACCCCAGTGCCTGTATATCTTATTTCCCAGTTGCATGTAAAAAGCAAATTTTTTGGACATTTGTTTTTAAAGCTTTGAGTTCCAAATTTTTTCCCTTCTTCCCTCCTCACCCACCCCCACTACGAAGATAAGCAATTCAATATAGGTTGTACATGTGTAGTTATGCAAAACATTTCCATAGTAGTTATATTGTGAAAGACTAACTATAATTTGCTCCATCCTATCCCACCCCCCACTTATTCTATTTTCTCCTTTGATCCTGTCCCTTTTCAAAAGTGTTTGCTTCTAACTACCCTCTCCCCCAATCTTCCCTCCTTTCTATCATCCTCCCTCTTATCCCATTCCCCGCTATTTTCCTGTTGGTTAGATACCCAATTGAGTGTGTATGTTATTCCCTCCTTAAGCCAAATTCAATGAGAGTAAGGTTGACCCATTCCCTTTCACCTTCCTGCTCTTCCCCTCCATTGTAAAAGTTTTCTTTTGCCTCTTTTATATGAGATAATTTACCCTAATCTAGCTCTCCCTTTCTCCTTCTGCCAATATATTCCTCTCTCACCTCTTAATTTTATTTTTTAGATATCATCCCTTCATATTGAACTCATCCTATGCCCTCTGTCTATGTATACATATACATACATATGCAAACAATCACATATATATTTATACACACATACACCCTCCTATAATATATATATATAT
>CM053584.1:138021686-138113581 GCA_028627135.1 Pseudochirops cupreus | reverse complement strand
CTGAGAAAAGTCTTTTGAGTTACAATTATCATTTTTCCATGTAGGAATGTAAATAGTTCGACTTTAATAAGTTCTTTATGATTTCTTTTTCCTGTTTACCTTCTCATGATTCTCTTGCTTCTTGTATTTGAAAGTCAAATTTTCTGTTCAGCTCTGGTTTTTTTCATCAAGAATGCTTGAAAATCCTCTATTTCATTGAATCACCATATTTTCGCCTGAAGCATTATACTCAATATTGCTGGGTAGGTGATTCTTGGTTTTAATCCTAGCTTCTTTGACCTCTGGAATATCATATTCCAAGCCCTTTGATCCCTTAAGGTAGAAGCTGCTAGGTCTTGTGTTATCCTGATTGTGTTTCCACAATACTCAAATTGTTTCTTCCTGACTGCTTGCAGTATTTTCTCCTTGACCTGGGAACTCTGGAATTTGGCTATAATATTCTTAGGAGTTTTGTTTTTGGGATCTTTTTCAACAGGTGATTGGTGAATTCTTTCAATTTCTGTTTTGCCCTCTGTTTCTAGAATATAGGGGCAATTTCACTTGATAATTTCTTGAAAGAGGATGTCTAGGCTCTTTTTCATCATGGCTTTCAGGTAGTCCAATAATTTTAAAATTATCTCTCCTGGACCTATTTTCCAGGTCAGTGGTTTTTCCAATACAATATTTCACATCATCTTCTATTTTTTCATTTGTTTGCATCCATTTTATAGTATCGTGGTTTCTCATAAAGTCATTAGCTTCTGTTTTCTCCAATCTAATTTTGAAGTAATTATTCTCTTCAGTGAGTTTTTGAAATTCCTTTTCCATCTGGCAAATTCAGCTTTTTAAGGCATTCTTCTCCTCATTGGCTTTTTGGGCCTCTTTTGCCATTTGAGTTAGTCTACTTTTTAAGGTGTAATTTTTTTCTGTATTTTTTTTGGTTCTCCTTTAGCAGGCTGTTGACTCTCTTTTCATGATTTTCTTGCATCATTCTCATTTCTCTTCCCAATTTTTCCTCCACTCCTCTTACTGGATCTTCAAAATCCTTCTTGAGCTCCTCCATTGCCTGTAATCCCTTCATATTTTTTTGGAAGCTTTTGATGCAGGAGTTCTGACTTCGTTGTCTTCCTCCCATTCCATGCTTTGATCCTTTTGGTCCCTGCAAAAGGATTCTATGGTCTGTTTTTGCTTCCTCTGCCTGCTCAGATTGCCTGCCAATTACTAGACTTTTGAGCTCTTTGCCATGGTAGAAGTCTGCTTCCAGATTGCAGAGAGCTTTATCCCAAATTGCTGTGGTTTTTGCAGCTGCTGGAGCTGTTAGGAGGGTGCCCTCTCTGCAGCCTCTACAAGCTCTGGTACACTGGCCACACACCCCAGGACCACCACCCAAGACCATGATCCAGATCTAAGCAGGTTAAAGCAAGAGCAATTACCCTCTGAATGATCGCTTGGTCCCCCTATGATCTGCAGGCCCAGAGCGCTGGAGTCAGCCAAGCGGCAGCAGCTGCAACCCCCATGCCTCTGCCACTTCTCACCCTGGGGGCAGGGACCAGACCACACTCTTCTTCACCAAGTTCCAACAGAGTTCCCAAATGACCTTTTACTTTCTTTTTGGCATTTATGGTTTGAGACATATGGAAACCACCACAGCTGCTGGTGATTCACTCTCCTGAAGTCTGCTTTGGCTTCTGCTGGTCGTGCCACCCTGGGGCTGGAACCACAGGGCTCATGCAGGACAGTGCTTGGCTCCCAGCCTGGTGCTATAGACCTTTCCTGTTGGCCTGCTGGGCTGCCTTCAGCAGTAGATTTGTTTCCGTCACTTTGTGGGTTCTGTAGCTCTAATATTTGTTTAGGGTAATTTTTTTACATGTATTGGAGGTGGTGGGAGCCAGAGCCATGCAAAGGTCCTGTTTTTACTACTCCACCTTGGCTCCACCCCAACTATCTATGTTTAATTAAATGATTTTTATTGTTTATATGATTTAATGTATTATTGCTTCGCTAACATTAAACATCTTTGCACAAAATGGATAATTTTATATATGTCCCTATTCTACTTGCTAGTGTTTTATTTTAAAATTTTAATTAATTATGCTAACAAGCACCAGTGATTCCTTGTTTTATTTTATCTTTCTCTGGTGTTTGGAACTGGGACTATATTTGTAATATAGAAAGAATTTCATAGAGTGCTGTCTTTTTCTCTTAATGAAAAAGTTTCTATAATATAGAATCTTCCTTCTTTGCTTTTCGTAGTTGATCAGTTACCAAGTTTCATTTATTCTCCTTCTACAATATATCTTGCCTCTCTCCCCTCCCTTCCATTACTTTTGGCTCAACCCAATCTGAACTTTCATTATTAACTGAATGCACTATTGAAATAGCCTCCTAAAAGGTCTTGTCCCCTTTCTCTTCTTTCTAATCTATCCTTTATATCTCTACCAGAGTAATTGTCCTTGTTCTAAGATCTAGTCACTTCACTATACTCCCTGAAAATTTTCAGTGACTGCCAATTGTCTACTGACTAACGTTCAAACTCCTTTTCATGGAAATCAAAGCCTTTCCCAATGCAGTGTCACTCTTTCCAGCCTGTTCAGGGCCTTTCCAGTATTCTCACATCACTCCCCACAATAAACTTTATGCTCCAGCAAAACTATCTGACTCTCTGCCCACAAAACACACCCCTAATCCCTCTCATCCCTCCATGGCTTTGTTTCCCTGTGCATGGTGAAATTTTTCAGGTGCCATGGAAGCACAAAGGAAAAGAGAACTTTGGGAGAGAGGACCTTGAGCAAGTCCCTTCACCTTTGTAGGCCTTAGTTTCTTCAACTATTAAATGAGGGAGTTGGACCATCTGGCCAGAAAGTCCCTGCCAGCTCTAAATCTACGATTCCACAATTCTTTCATCTTATGACCTCCATGTATCTTATGTAAACAGCTGACAACTCTTACTTCAGGCTTTGCCTACTAATAAGGATGGATTCAAGATTATTAGTGTCCTTTGCTTGCTTTAGCATCTCATGATCTTTTCTTTTCTTTCTTACCTGATAAAGAGGTTGTCTCTGCCAAAGTGCCAGAGCAGCCCCCAAACAGTTTGATCATTGGTGAAACAGTAATGTCAATGTGAGAAAGCAACCAACCCAATTATTTGCTATGATGTGCACATTCACATAACACCTGCCTTCCTTCCTCCCCGCCTCAAACTTCAAACTCCAATTATTTGACTGCGTCTTCATATTTCATGTAGTTGTCCAAGGGGACAAGTAAAAACCTGGTCCTGTCCATGGTGCTGACTGGACAGCTAAACATCTACAAGCCTTTGTAACTCCTTGTAAATCTCCCTGGAGGTTCATCTCATTTGAAGGGACTATCACACTTCTTTTTACTTCTATTTCTATATCCAGTAATCCTACAATTTGTAATGTCTTTGGTGGTATTATTCTATAGAAGGCCACTGAAAAACTGTGTGATGCAATCATTCTGACACTTTTCTTTTAATAAATCCCACTGTTCCTCTGCCTTTGGAAACACCACTCCTCAGTTCTTGTTTTTGGATTTAAGCCAATAACATTCTGTCTTGGGTATCCTCTCAAATGTGATGCCCAGCTTGCGTATATGTGAATTTGGGGTAATCATCAGGGAGATGTTAAAACAGTGGCATGTCTTGAGGATATTCAGTCCTAAATCCAATCTTCCATTCTGGACTAGAGGTAAGTGAAGGGCCCACAGAATCACATCATCACATTCCTTTTTTCATGTTTGTAATTGGGGGTCCAAGGCAGCACCTACAGGAGGCATCGAGGCAGGCATGTGTTAGTAAATATTTAACATTAATATTCATTCAATATTAATATTTTAAATATATTCTGGTCAACAATATTATTCAACATTGTTTTAGACCATTTAAAATAGCTGAACAGCATAAAATACCTGAGGATATACCTGCTAAAAGAGACACAGGAACTATATGAACATAAACATAAACACTTTTTACACAAATAAATACATATATAAATAATTGAAGTAATATTTATTGCTTATGGGAAGGTAAAGCCAATATAATTTTTAAAATGACAATTTTATGCAACTAATCTATTTATTCAATGTCATATCAATGAAATTATTAAAATTATTTTACCGAATTAGAAATAAGAATAACAAAGTTCATTTGGAAGAGCAAAAGGTCAGGAACTTCAAAGAAACCAGGATAAAAGACATAAAGGAAGTAGATTCAGCAGTAACAGATCTTAACTATATTATAAGAGGGAGCATTGATGAAGTAAAAAAAGGATAATTTGAATTATTTATTGAATTTATTGAATTAAATAAAATCTATGTAGGCGAGAATAGAAGGCACGCAGAAAATTGGGGGAAATCTTTCATAGACAATTTCCCATATAGGATGGTTGTGATTGAGCTGGAATATTGCTGTGGTGTATGAAATGATGAGCTGGCTTATTTTAAAAACATGGAAAGACTTGGAGCTATGAAGGAAGATGCCCTCCATCTTCAGAAAAACAGATGACCGGTGGAATAAGCACAGTACAGTCTCACATATATGTGCATGAGTGTACATGTGTATATATGTGTATGTTTATAGATATCTATGGATATTTATGTATATGTGTGTGTGTGTGTGTGTGTGTGTGTGTGTGTGTTTGTATCCATCCATCCTTAATTGTAGACCTCCTTAGGATGGGGGGTAGGGGTTTGGGGAGGCAGAAGAACAAAGTAAAAAGATCACAGCATAGAATAAAAAAAGCAACAACAAGGAAGCAAAGAAAAGCTGGGCAGCTTTGAAAACAATGTGTAGTATATGTTATATAGGTTTTTCTGAAATGAGAATTTGTTGTTTTATATTGAATCCTCTATTATGGTCTGCTGTGTACATGGCAATGTTTTTTTCCTCTTTTCTCATTTTGTCTTTAAGTTTAAAATAAAAAACATTACCAACCCCCATAATATAGAATATGGATTATTATCTTTCCCCTATCCCTTTCTTAAAGTTAGACAACACTGAAGCAATAAGTCCAACCCTGTTTTTTGAAGTATTTCCTACATTTGATTTCCAAAGTGTACTCACAATGAAAATTTAGCACTTGGTTCTTTTCAGTCAGTCTGAGCTAGTTCCTGCACACCACTGCAAGATGTCAGAGGTGAGGGGAATGAGGAATGAAGTGGCTTTGATGGGAGTGATGATGGAAGTGGGAATACAAGCATGAGTAGTACTATGTCTAATTTCCATTGCATATAGGAACCAAGGCTTTTGGTGAACAAACAGAGCCACAATTGTGAAATGGAGGGAGAATATGGGGCAGAAGTTATGCAAAAACACAGATCACACAAATCATACTGTCCTCCCTAAAAAGGAGCACACAATTCATAAATGTCACATATAATTCATACCAGCTCAAGTCAGTCTTCTATCTCTTCCTGTCAGTCTCATTCCCTCACATTCTCCATCTTCTCCCCACTTTCTTTCCCATTTTCTCTGTGGTACAGCCTCAACCTCTTTTCTTTCTTTCTTTTTTCCTTTTTGGGTGGGGGAAGGCAGGGCAAATGGGATTAAGTGACTTGCCCAAGGTCACATGGCTAGTAAGCGTTAAATGTCTGAGGCCATATTTGAATGCAGGTCCTCTTGATATCAAGGCCAGTGCTCTATTCACTGTGCCACCCAGCCACCCCCTCTCCCTCTTTTCTGTCTCTCTCTTCATCCACATTTTCTGTATTACCTTTGTCATACCCCTTTCTACACTGCCCTCTCTTCCTTCCACTGGTTTATCTCATGAACCTGATTGGATATTACTTTCCAATTAATTCTGTTATTTCTCTTGTTAGAGTTCCTATGGCCGCTTCAGATTAGAACTCATGACTCTTTTTCAGAATCTCCTCATTCTATCTTCCCTCACCTCACTTTTTTCATAGTATAAGCACAAAATGCACATTATTTTTATCAGTCTAGTGGAATCTCTCCATTTTCGTATGCTTACTGAGATTGAAGAGAGAGATAGGTTTGAGGTTTGGTTAGCATCTCAGAGACATCTGTGGCTCTCATGGCACCTTTTCCTGCTCTATGTTTCTCCCTATCTGGGACCCAAACTCAGAGTGTTCATGTAAGCAGAGGTCCTCCTTCATAGAGCAGCTCAAAGAAGGATCCTGTAGGAAAACTTTCCTGATTCTCCCCCAGCTTCTACCGCCCAGAATTTCTTTCAAATCTATCTACTTCTTTTCACTCACACTGCTATCACCCTAGTTAGGGCCCTTGTTGCTGTCCACCTGGACTACGAAAATTACTTCCTCATTGATCTCCCTGCCTTCTCTCTCTCTTCTCTTCAATGCATCCTTCATAACAGCTGTGAACATGGTTTGTCAAAAGCCCAGGTTTAACTATGTCACTGTTACTCAAAATCTTTCAGGGGCATCCAGCTGCCTTCAGGGCAAAATGTAAACCCTGTAGTCTAATATCAGTCTACCTTTCAAGCCCATTTTCACCTTACTTCTCTTCATATAATGCTTTTCATACATACATACATTTCAAACAAACTTAGTTGCTGTTCCTTGAACTGAACCTGTTGTCTCCTGTGCTGTGTCAAAATTCTCATCCCTGAATTGTATTATTTTTTGATGCTCCCCCATCCCTTACGCAAAGCTATAAGATTCCTTATCTTCCTTTAAGGCTCAGCTCAGCTACCACCACTTTTGTATAGTTTTCCTTTATTCCTCCAAGTGTGCTCTTTTCAAATGATCACAGAACATTTTTTTGGATTTGTCATTGGCCATCCTAACCCCTGTCTTATCGTACTTATCTGTGTACATTTCTTACCCCTTATCTCAAGCAAACTGCTTGAAGGCAGGGATTATTTTATTTCTGTCTTTCTATCAGCAATGATTAATGCAATGTCTTGCATATTACAAAGGCTTAATCAATGTTATTTCAATTGAAATGACCACGCTACACTCAGATCACCCTTTCTTTGTGCATCCCCTTACTACTTTTTCCTTTTTTATAGAGAAATTTCTGTTTCATGGACCTAATCACTAACGTTCTCTTAGCCATCACACCTAGAACCCTTGACATTGGAAAGCCCTAGCTTATCCTATTTATCCTCCTCTACCTCCTCCACCTCCCTATTGCCTGAGATTCCAAAATCTTTTGATCGATCAAGGATGCTAGGTCAAAATTTTTATTGATCCAAGAAATCCTGACCGTTAATTTTTATAAGGACAAGGCATGTGTGTGTGTGTGTGTGTGTGTGTGTGTCTGTGTATGTGTGTGTATGTATGTGTATAATGGTGTGTTTTCTCTCTAGGTGTGTTAGAAAGATGGTATGGAAGCAGAGAATCTCACTACCGTGACTGAATTTGTCCTCTTGGGACTCTCAAAGACTCAGGAGCTGCAAGGTTTTCTATTCCTTGTGTTCCTGATTGTCTACATAACAACTGTTATGGGCAACCTGCTCATTATAACTATAGTGACCTCTGACACTCGGCTCAACACTCCCATGTATTTCCTTCTTCGTAATCTGGCTGTTATAGATCTCTGCTACTCCTCAGTCACAGCCCCCAAGATGCTGGTTGACTTCCTGTCTGAAGCCAAAACCATCTCCTACCAGGGCTGCATGACTCAGATCTTCTTTTTCCATCTTTTGGGTGGTGGTACTGTCTTCTTCCTCTCTGTTATGGCATTTGACCGTTATATTGCCATCTCCCGGCCCCTCCATTATATCACCATCATGAATACTCAGATGTGTTTTGGGCTGGTAGTGGCTGCCTGGTTAGGAGGCTTTGTCCATTCCATTGTCCAGCTTGTTCTCCTGCTCCCCTTGCCTTTCTGTGGCCCCAACCTCCTGGATAACTTTTATTGTGATGTCCCCCAAGTCTTAAGACTTGCCTGCACAGATACCTCTTTCCTGGAGCTCCTCATGATTACCAACAGTGGGATGTTGGTTCTCATTTGGTTCATCATCCTCCTGGCTTCCTACACAGTCATCTTGGTGATGCTGAGATTTCAGTCAGGGGAGGCGAGGCGTAAAGCCTCTTCCACTTGTACCACCCACATCATTGTGGTGTCTTTGATCTTTGTACCATGTATCTACATCTATGCTCGGCCTTTCACGTCCTTCCCTATGGACAAGGCTGTCTCCATCAGCTATACAGTCATCACTCCCATGCTTAACCCCATGATTTATACCCTCAGGAATCAGGAGATGAGATCTGCCATTAAGCGGTTAGGAAAGTATCCAGTGATTTGGAGAATGAACGAAATTCATGCTAGTTGACTTTGGATAAATCATTTCACATATCCTAGTCTTAGACTCACCCATATAGAAAATGAACAAGTGTATCCTATATTTCCCTTACCATCTACTCTAATTCTACAGTTCTCCCCAATATCATACATAGGTATGTTGTAAGAATGGAGTAAAAGATGAATGGGGATTTTTATGTAATAATTCTGCACCACTCTCAGAAGAGAAATATAAACTAACCTACTTGTGGTGTATCAGTTATGATGAATAGCTACTTGTGGCATCAATACAAGTTACAAAGACAAATGACTTCCTCTTCTTGCTTACTTATCATCACACTAAAGTTATACTGTCCTGACTTTTTATGCTCATATCCTAGGAACGTCTGAGCCTATTTGTCCCTTCTGTTATCTACAATATGCTTCCTTTTAGGGCTATAGAACATATTATTCTTCTTTCCAATAATTTTTCTGCCATTCAGATTTCTAAGAGGAGTATAGGAGGCTTCATGTCCAATATGAGAGGTTTATGGTGAACAAGAAAATTGAGACCCAGAGACCCAATTGTTATAGTGTGTGAGATGCCTAAGGTGAACCAGTTATGAAGAAAAAATGTGGCTTGGAGGTCTTCACAAATGTCAGTCTTTGCATTTTCTGTCTTTATCTTAATTTCTGTTTTTGTCTTTGACTCTCTGTCTCTAGTGATTTCTCTGTGTTTCAAGAGAAAGAACTGGTGGATATCACTGCTGAGATGTCCATGATATTCAAAAGATTGTGGAGAAGACAAGAGATCCTGAATGCTTATAGAACGACAAAGGTTTCCTAGTTCTTATAAAAGAAAAGAGAAGAGTCTGCGAACTAAAGATCAGTAAACCTGACCTAAATCCTGGCAAAATTCTAAACCTAATTCTTAAAGAGATGGTTGGTGCATATCTAGGAAAGAAAGTATTAATCACACAGAACCAATATGATCTCGTTGAGAGAAAGTTCTCAGACTAACTTCATTTCCTTTATTGATAGGATTACAAAACTGGCAGATTAAGAGAATGTTGTAGAAAGAGTTAACCTCAGAGGCAGCTAGATGGCACAGTGCGTAGAGCACCAACGCTGGAGTCAGGAGGACCTGAGTTCAAACCTGATCTCAGACCCTAGACACATTTACTACCTGTGTGACCTTAGGCAAGTCACTTAATCCCAATTGCCTTGCCTTCCCCTCTCTGAAAACACAAAGATAGATTTAGCATAGAATTTAGCAAAATGTCTGATAAGGATTTTTGCTGTTCCTGATTGAATGACAACTAGTATTCAAAAAGATCTTAACATTCTAGAATAATGGAAAGAAGTTGAAGAGTGGCGAATTTGGCCTCATTCTTAGGAAATAAACTTCCTAACAGTTAATGCCATCCAAAAATAGTGGGTCATCAGGAGAAAATGGGTTGCTGCCCACCAAAGACCTTCGGGCAGTTTGTAACACCACTTGTTGCACGTGTTATAGTAAAGATTCTTTTTGGTGTGTGAGCTAGATAGCTACACTCCACAATTCTGTAATTTGTTTCTAGTCCTCTTTTATCTGTTTCTAATTCTGTCACCGTCTTTCTCTCCTATGGTATGTGTCTGTTTCTTTGAACAAATACCCCAGAAAGAGCCATTTTGGAGTAAATATGAGACAATAATGGCAGACAAGTAGGCAACAAGCATTTATTAGTCACTTGCTAAGTGGTGGGCATGGTGGCTAAGTCTAAAGAGTTACAAGCAGAAGCAGGAGGTGAATAGGGGATGACTAGCCTGGGCAACTCACCAAAGTGGAGGCTTAAGGAGGAACCCATCCATGGGGTAGGAGGAGTGGAGTGATTTTCCAGGGTGAGAAGATAGCTGACACATGGTGGCAAAATATGGATAGTTAGAAGTAGAGTGAGGAGGGGAATGAAAAATGGTTAGTCTGGGATCATGCCCAAAATGGAGGATTTCATCAATGGCAGAAAGAGACTAGAAACATGAAGGAAAATTCCAGAGGGAGAGGCAGCAGGGGAAATATGGCAAAGTCCAGAGAACCAGAAGCTGAGTTTCAAGGGGGAAAATGATAGATAATGAAATAATTTGAATTAATAATATGATGCAATAATACATTAAAGTATAATGAAATAGAATATATGATAGAATAATTCAAATTGATAATATACATTTATATAATGCTTTATTTAATGCTTTTATATAATTTTATATAATTTATATAATGCTTTATATATACATTTATATAATGCTTTAAGGTTCCAGAGTACTTTCCTCATAATTGCCTAGAATTGGGTATATGACATTATATTGTTGTATTTATTGCCAAGAAGAGGAGCCTGGTGTCATTGAGCTGGTGTGACTCATTAATGCTCACACAGTTAGCTTCAGAGATAGAGTTTCAACCCTGGTTGAAATGAAGTTCTGCAGTCTTGCCACTATGTCATTCAAGGTGATTCATCCACATGCACTTTGGTATATGTATGATTCCTACAACCATAGAAATTATGTAGAGTAATTAATACTATCTCCATATGACAGAAAAAGAAACAGAGAGTTTAGGTGACACCCAAAGTGATGTTGCTTACTAGATACAGAATCATAGAGTATTTTAGGTGGGAGATATCTCAGAGGTCAGTTAGCCCAACACACACCTGAATCATAACTCCACTCTGCACTTGGAATACCACAAGTGTTCATTTAGCTTCTTTTGCAGACCTCCAGCGATGGGGAGCTTATTACCTCTTGAAATAACTACTTCCTAATCTGCTTCTCTGTAACTTCTCTGTGTTTATTTTCATTATTCTCTCTGTGGATAGGCAAAATAAGCCTAACCTTTCTTCTACATGCCAGGTTTTCAAACATAAACCAACACTGATAATATCCTCCTCAACTATCCTCTTCTCCATGTTAAACATTTTCAATTCCTTCAACCAACCCTTTTTTACCACTGATTTCAGTCCCCAAACCGTTCTGATAACCCTCCCTACAAATGATGTCCTGTTTGTTCAACTCCTTTCCTAAAACATCAAGTCTAGATGAGAAAACACAATTTTAGATGTGGTCTGATTAAGGGAGAGTCCCATGGGACAAACACACTTTTCATTCTCTTTGCTTCTAACTATGTGGTCTTAATTTGCATCAGCTTTTTTGGTGACTATATCTTAATGTTGACTCAGGTTACATTTTGCTAAAATTCCAATTCCTTTTATACATGAACTCACATGCGATTTGAATTTCCCCATCTTTATTTTTGCATTTGTTGTTGTTATTTTTTTTTGCCATAGGTCCTGCTATTAGTGTTAATTAAAATAGATCACATTGTGAAATATGTTTTTAAACAAAAAAAAGTGATTGTAAAATTTTTAATGCATACTTGCACACTTTATTGAAAGAAATAAAAGTGCATGTACTCTAACTCTAACAAGATACTGATGAAGTTGTCCTCTGAATTTATCCTGACTTTTATTGGTATTAATAGTTTCATTTGCATAGTTTTGTCAGTTGTATATCATTCCTTTGTTCTATTATCCTCATTGTGCATTACTTTGTGTCTTCCTATATTTCTTTGAATTCATCATATTCATAAGCCCTTAGTGGGCAATGATGTTCCATAATTTGTTTGGACATTCCCTGGTTGGGATCCCTGGTTTGGCATGTGTTTTGCTCCAGGCTTTTTTTTCTATTACAGATATTACTAAAAGGAATATTTTTTGTACAGCTACATTTTTGTTCCCTCAGAGGTTCTAAAAGGGAGCAATACTGTCAGCTGGGTGGGCGCTGGAATGATCTGGGAAGGCTGTAGTAGCCTTGGGTGTAATTGGGGGAGTTTTGAATAAAAATAAGGGGATGATAGAAGCATAAGGAATGAAGAGAAGAGAAGAAAATTTTGAAAAACCATTCTTGCATATTTCATATTTTGTGTAACAGAGTTAAAGTCAATACTGATTACATTCTTTTCCAAAAAACCCCACACAAAACACCAAGTTATAACCAATCAGTGGTCAAGTTCACTGACAGGGCTAATCAAGCAAGTGTTGCCAGGCAAGCCTGTGGTACATTGTTGGGAAGTCCGTCATGCTTCAACGGGAATATGTCTCTGTAATGACTTGTTTACAATATGCTACTATATGGTTACATGATGCACTATTGTGTCATTGAAATTTTAATACAGAACCCCCCCCAATAAATTTACAACAAATTATTAAATTAAAGATGTACCATTCAAAAATTATTTAATTTGAATTTTAAAAATTTTAAATTTAAAATAAAAAATATTAAAGGGTTAAAAATAGACATTACTGATTAATTTTTTTTTGAAAAGGAGACTGTAGGCAAAATAAATTTGGGAACCTGTGTTCTAAATCAATACATTTAGTGGTGCTGTCACTGGTTCAAAAAGCATGGATATTTATGAAACTCTTTGAAGTACCTCATGAGTTGTTTTGATTTTTGTAGTAATAAAACTGGATATTAAATTGAGTAGTATTGTTCTTTGTACTATATCAGCATGATATAAGCATCTGCAATCAGTGTTTCCAATTATTTATTTCTTCCTTAATTTTTATAATATCTACTTTTTGTATTTACAAATCATGTGTGTGTGTATCTTGGTGGGCTACCTCCTATATAGATATTTAATACACTTCATGGTTGTTTGAAATAACATTTTTCTTTCTACTACTATTCCTCATTTTGGTTAATGATATATTGAAATGCTGATGGTTTCTTATGGGCTTGTTTTAGGACCTGTTACTCTTCTGATATCTTGAATATCTCCTGCTGATTCTCTTGGGGTTTCTAAAGAAACTATCATATCATTCATGTGTAGAGAGAACTCAAAGTTAGCAACCTTTTGGTCAACAATTATTTCTTGGATTATTATTGTAGCTCTCAGTAGCACAACTTTGACAAATAAGAATGACAAGAATGGTCACCTGTGGTTCCCTGTTGTTCTTAACATGAAAGATACTGATATTTATCCATTATGCATGGTTTTAACCCTAGGAATTAGGAAAATTTATTTCATTATATTAAGGAAAAAGTATTTTCATTCCTATATGTTTTAATGTTTTTAATATAGAGGGGAATTTATATTTTGTCAAAGATTTATGTGCATCTCTTGATATTATAATAAGATTTGCAATGGTTTATTATAAATTTAACACTAAACCTAGGTACAACCCATCAAGTTTGCTTTGTAACTACATTCAAGTAAACGATTTTTATTTTTCATATGATTTAATGTGTGAATTGCTTCCCTAATATTGAACATCTTTGCACAAAATGAATAATTTTATGTATGTCCCTATTCTACTTGCCAGTGTTTTATTTTAAAATTTTAATTAATTATGCTAACAAGCACCAGTGGTTCCTTGTTTTATTTTATCTTTCTCTGGTTTTTGGAATTGGGACCATATTGTACTGTATTCACTGAGCACTGTCTTTTTCTCTTAATGAAAAATTTTCTATAACATTGAACCTTCCTTCTTTGCTTTTCATAGTGGATCAATTGCCCAGTTTTATTTATTCTCCTTCTATAATCTATCTTGCCTCTCTCCCCTCCCTTCCATTACTTTTGGCTTGACCCAGTTTGAACTTTCATTATTAAATGAATGCACTATTGAAATAGCCTCCTAAAAGGTCTTTCTTTTCTTTTTAATCCATCCTTTATATCTCTACCAGAGTAATTGTCCTTGTGCCAAGATCTAGTCATGTCAGCAAGTAAAAGGCCTAGTCCTGTCCATGGTGCTGATTCGACAGCTAAACATTTAAAAGCCTATGGCTTGTTCCTTTTAAATCTCCCTGGAGGTTCATCTCATTTGAATGGACACTTACACTTCCTTATACTTCTATTTCTATACACCAGTAACCCTACAATTTGTAACTGGTGGTATTATTCTATAAAGGTCACTGAAAAACTGTGATGAAATCATTCTGACACTTTTTTTCTTTTAATAAATCCCACTGTTCCTCTGCCTCTGGAAACACCATTCCTCAGTCCTTATTTTTGGACTTAAGTCAATAATTTTTTCTCTTGGGTACCCTCTCAAATGGGATGCCCAGCTTGCGAATATGTGAATTTGGGGTAATCATCTGGGAGATGTTAAAACAGTGGAATGTCTTGCGGGTGATCAGTCCTAAATCCCATCTTCCATTCTGAGCTAGAGGTAAGTGAGAGGTCCACAGAATCACATCATCACATTCCTTTTTTCATGTTTGTAATTGCAGGTCCAAGGCAGCATCTACAAGAGACATACAGGCAGCCATATATTATTTTTATTTAATATTTAACATTAATATTCATTCAGTTTTAATATTTTAAATATAATCTGGTCAACAATATTATTCAATATTGTATAAGACCATTTAAAATAGTTTGACAATATAAAATGCTTGAGCATATACCTGCCAAAAGAAACATGGGAACTATATGATCATAAACATAAACACTTTACACAAATAAATTCAAATGTATAACTGAAGTAATATTTATTGCTTATGGGAAGTAAAGTCAATTTAATATTTAAAATGACAATTTTATGTAACTAATCCATTTATTCAATGTCATCCCAATGAAATTACTAAAATTTATTTTACTGAGTTAGAAATAATAATAAAAAAGTTCATTTGGAAGACCAAAATGATAGGAACTGCAAAGAAACCAGGATAAAAGATGTAAAGGATTCAGCTGTATCAGATATTAAACTATATTATAAGAAAGAGCATTGTTGAAGCATAAAAATGATAATTTCAATTATTTATTGCATAATAAATATTCAAATATTTATTGAATTAAAATCTATGTAGGAGAGAATAGAAGGCATGCAGAAAATTGGGGGAAAACTTTCATTGACAATTTCTCAGATAGGATGTGATCGAGCTACAATATTGCTGTAGTGTAGAAAATGATGAGCTGCTTGATTTAAAAAACATGGAAAGACTTGGAGCTATGAAGGAAGATGCTCTCCGTCTTCAGAAAAACAGATGACAGGTGGAATAAGCATAGTACAGTCTTACATATATGTGTGTGAGTGTACATGTTTATATGAAGGTATGTTTATAAATATCTGTGGATATTTATTTGGTATATAATATGTATGTGCGTGTGTGTGTGTGTGTGTGTGTGTGTGTGTGTGTGTGTGTGTGTGTATCCATCCATCCTTAATTGTAGCCTTCTTTAGGATGGGGGTGAGTGGGTTTTGGGAGGTAGAAGAACAAAGTAAAAAGTGCACAGCAGAGAATAAAAGAAAACCAACAAGGAAGCAAAGAAAAGCTGGGCAGTTTGAAAACAATGTGTAGTATACATTTTTCTGAAATGGAAATTTGTTGTTTTTTATTGAATCCTGTCTTATGGTCTGCTGTGTACATGGCAATGTTCTTTCCCCTTTTCTTATTTTGCATTTAAGTTTAAAATAAAAAAATTGCCAATCCCCTCAAAACTCTCAAAATATATAATATGGATTATTATCTTTCCCCTATCCCTTTCTTAAAGTTAGACAACATCAAAACTATAACTCCAACCCTGTTTTTTCAAGCATTTCCTACATTTGATTTCCAAAGTGTACTCACAATGAAAATTTAGCACTTGATTCTCTTGAGCCAATATGAGCTAGTTCCTGCACACCACTGCAAGATGTCAGAGGTGAGGGCAGTGAGGAATGAAGTGGCTTTGATGGGAGTGAGGCTGGAGGTTGGAATACAAGCATGAGTAGTAATGTGTCTAATTTCTATTGCACATAGGAGCCAAGGCTTTTGGTGAACAAACAGAGCCACAATTGTGAAATGGAGGGAGAATATGGGGCAGAAGTTATGCAAAAACACAGATCACACAAATCATACTGTCCTTCCTAAAAAGGAGTACACAATTCATAGATGTCACATATAATTCATACCAGCTCAAGTCAGTCTTCTATCTCTTCCTGTCAGTCTCATTCCCTCACATTCTCCATCTTCTCCCCACTTTCTTTCCCACTTTCTCTGTGGTGCAGCGCCTTCCTCTTTTCTTCCTTTTTGGAGGGGGGAAGTCAGGGCAATTGGGGTTAAGTGACTAGCCCAAGGTCACACGGCTAGTAAGTATTAAGTGTCTGAGGCCAGATTTGAACTCAGGTACTCCTGACTCCAGGGCTGTTGTTCTATTCACTGAGCTACCTAGCCACCCTCTCTCCCTCTTTTCTGTCTCTCTCTTCATCCACATTTTCTGTATTTCTTTTTTCATACCTCTTTCTACATTACCCTCTCTTCCTTCAACTGGTTTATCTCATGAATCTGATTGCATATTACTTCCCAATTAATTCTGTTATTTCTTTTGTTAGTGTTCCTATGGCTGCTTCAGATTAGATTCATCACTCATTTCAGAATCTCCTCATTCTAACTTACCTCACCTCACTTTTTTCATAGCATAAGTACACAAATGCACACTATTTTTATACGTCTCATGGAATATCTCCATTTTTGCATGTTTACTGAGACTCAAGAGAGATAGGTTTGAGGTTTGGTTAGCGTCTCAGAGACATCTGTGGCTCTCATGGTACCTTATCCTGCTCTATGTCTCTCTCTATCTGGGACTCAGCCTCAGAGTGTTCATGAAAGCCGGGGTCCTCCTCCATAGAGCAGCTCAAAGAAAGATCCTGTAGGAAAACTTTCCTGATTCTCCCCCCAAAATTTCTTTAAAATCTATCTACTTCCCTTCACTCACACTGCTATCACCCTAGTTAGAGCCTTCGTTGCTGTCCAGATGGGCTACCAAAATTACTTACTAATTGATCTCCTTGCCTTCTCTCTCTCTTCTCTTCAATGCATCCTTCACAATAGCTGTGAACATTGTTTGTCAAAAGCCCAGGTTTAACTATGTCACTGCTACTCAAAATCTTTCAAGGGCATCCAGCTGCCTTTAAGGCAAAGTGTAAACTCCATAGCCTAACATTTAAGGTACAATTTGACATCAGTCTACCTTTCAAGCTCATTTTCACCTTACTTCTCTTCATATAATGCTTTTCATACATACATACATTTCAAACAAACTAACTTAATTGCTGTTCCTTGAATTGAACCTGATGTCTCCTGTGCTGTCTCAAAACTTTCATACAAACTGTACACAGCCCATCCCTGAATTGTATTATTTTCTGATGCTCCCCCATCCCTTACCCAAAGCTATAAGATTCCTTACCTTCCTTTACGGCTCAGCTCAGCTACCACCACTTTTGTATAGTTTTCCTTTATTCCTCCAAGTGTGCTCTTTTCAAATATTCACAGAGCACTTTTTCGGATTTGTCCTTTGCCACCCTACCCCATGTGTTACCATACTTATCTGTGTACATTTCCTACCCTTCATCTCAAGTAAACTGCTTGAAGGCAGGGACTATTTTATTTATGTCTTTCTATCAGCAATGATTAATGCAATGTCTTGCATATTACAAAGGCTTAATCAATGTTTTTTCAGTTGAAATGACCACACTGGACTCAGATCACACTTCCTTTGTGCATCCCCTCGCTACTTTTTCCTTTTTTATAGAGAAATTTCTGTTTCATGGACCTACTCACTAACATTCTCTTAGCCATTGCACCAAGAACCCTTGACTTTGGAAAGCCCTAGAGAATCAACCCTTCTTCCCCTATTTATCCTCCCCCACCTCTTCCACCTCCCTAATGCCTGCGATTCCAAAACCTTTTTATTCATAAAGAATGATAGGTAAAATTTTTATTGATACAATAAATCCTGAACATTTACACTTTATAAGGGCAAGGCGCGCGCGTGTGTGTATATGTGTATGTGTATAATGGTGTGTTTTCTCTGTAGGTGTGTTAGAAAGATGCTATGGAAGCAGAGAATCTCACTAGCATGACTGAATTTGTCCTCTTGGGACTCTCACAGGCCCAGGAGCTGCAGAGTTTTCTATTCCTTGTGTTCCTGATTGTCTACATAACAACTGTTATGGGCAACCTGCTCATTATAACTATAGTGACCTCTGACACTCGGCTCAACACTCCCATGTATTTCCTTCTTCGTAATCTGGCTGTTATAGATCTCTGCTCCTCCTCAGTTACAGCCCCCAAGATGCTGGTTGACTTCCTGTCTGAAGCCAAAACCATCTCCTACCAGGGCTGTATGACCCAGATCTTCTTTTTCCATCTCTTAGGTGGTGCTACAGTCTTCTTCCTTTCAGTAATGGCATTTGACCGTTATATTGCCATCTCCCGGCCCCTCCATTATATCACCATCATGAATCCTCGGATGTGTTTTGGGCTGGTGGTGGCTGCCTGGGTAGGAGGCTTTGTCCACTCCATTGTCCAGCTTGTTCTCCTGCTCCCCTTGCCTTTCTGTGGCCCCAACCTCCTGGATAACTTTTATTGTGACATCCCTCAAGTCTTGAGACTTGCCTGCACAGATACCTCTTTACTGGAGCTCCTCATGATTACCAATGGTGGGACATTGGTTCTCATTTGGTTCATCATCCTCCTGGCTTCCTACACTGTTATCTTGGTAATGCTGAGATCTCATTCATCTGAGGAGAGACGCAAAGCCTCTTCCACTTGTACCACCCACATCATTGTGGTGTCTTTGATCTTTGTACCATGTATCTACATCTATGCTCGGCCTTTCACGTCCTTCCCTATGGACAAGGCTGTCTCCATCAGCTATGCAGTCATCACTCCCATGCTTAACCCCATGATTTATACCCTCAGGAATCAGGAGATGAGATCTGCCATTAAGAGGTTAGGAAAGTATCCAGTGATTTGTAGAATGAGTGATATGCATGCTAGTTGACTTTGGGTAAGTCATTTCACCTCTTCCAGTCTTACACTAACCCATATAGAAAATGGACAAGTATATCCTATATCTCCTTTACCATCTACTCTAATTCTATAACTCTCCCCAACATCATGCATAGGCATCTTTAAAGTTAGTGTAAAAGATGAATGGTTTTTTATGTAAGAATTCTGCACCACTCTTTGAAGAGAAATATAAACTAATCAATTCATGGTGTATTGATAATGATCAATAGCTACTTGTGGCATCAATACTAGTTACAAATAGAGATAACTTTGTCTTCATGCTTACTTACTATAACACTAATGTTACATCTTCCTGATTCTTTTTTTTTTGCTTGTTCTTTTTGGGGGTGTAGGGCAGGGCAATTGGAGTTAAGTGACTTGCCCAAGGTCACACAGCTTGTAAGTATTAAGTGTCTAAGGTCAGATTTGAACTCAGGTCCTCCTGATTCCTGGGCCAGTGCTCTATTCACCATGACACCTAGCTGTCCCCATTTCCCATTTTCCTGATTCTTTATACTCATATCCTAAATATATCTGAGCATATCTGTCCCTTCTGTTATCTCTAAAATGCTTCCTTATAGGGCTATTGAACAGTTTATTCTTCTTTCTAATAATTCTTCTGCCATTCAGATTTCTAAGAGGAGTACAACAGGCTTCATGTCCAATAGGAGAGGTTGGTGGTGAACAAGAAAATTGAGCCCTAGAGGGTGTATGAGAGATGCCCAAGGTGAACCAATTATGAAGAAAAGGATGTAGCTTGGAGGTCTTCTCCACAAATGTCAGACTTTCCATTTTCTGTCTTTATCTTCATCTCTGTTTTTGTCTTTCTCTGTGTCTCTAGTAATTTCTCTGTGTTTCAAGTGAAAGAAATGGTGAATATCACTGCTGAGATGTCCATGATATTCAAAAGATTGTGGAGAAGAGAAGAGATCCTGAATGACTATAGAAGGGCAAAGGTTCCCTAAGTTTATGAAAAAAAACAAAAGAGAAAAGAGTCTTCAGACTCTAGATCAGTAAACCTTACCTCAGTCCTGGCAACATTCTAGAGCTAATTATTAAAGAGATGGTTGGTGAATATCTGGGAAAGAACGTATTAATCACACAGAACCAGTATGGCCTCACTGAGATAAAGTTCTCAGACTAACCTTATTTCCTTTATTGATAGGGTTACAAAACTGGCAGATTAAAAGAATGTTGTAGATAGAGTTAACCTCAGGGGCAGCTAGATGGCACAGTGTATAGAGCAGCAACCCTGGAATCAGGAGGACCTGAGTTCAAATCCAGTCTCAGACACTCAACATATTTATTATCTGTGTGACCTTGGGCAAGTCACTTAATCCCAATTGCCTTGCCTTCCCCTCTCTGAAAACACAAAGATAGATTTAGCATAGAATTAACAAAATGTTTGATATGGCAATTTTTGCTATTATTGATTGAATGACAACTAGCATTCAAAAAGATCTTCACATTCTAGAATAATGGGTAGAAATTGAAGAGTGGCAAATTTGGCCTTGTTGTTAGGAAATACACTTCCTAACAGTTAATGCCATCCAAAAATAGGATGTATCATGTCAGGAAGTAGTAGGTTGCCCCCTACTGAAGACCTTCTGGCAGATTGTAACACCACTTGTTGCATGTGTTGTAGTAAAGATTCTTTTTGGTGTGTGAGCTAGATAGCTACACTCCACCATTCCGTAAGTCTGTTTCTAGTTCTCTTTTATGTGTTTCTAATTCTGTCATCGTCTTTCTCTCCTATGGTGTGTGTGTGTGTATGTGTGTGTGTGTGTGTGTGTGTGTGTGTGTGTATTTTTGAATAAGTACCCCAGAAAGAGCCATTTTGTAGTAAATGTAAGACAATAATGGCAGACAAGTAGGCAACAAGAATGTATTGGACGCTGTGTGCTGGGCACAGTGGCTAAATCTAAAGAATTACAAGCAGAAACAGGAGGGGAATAGAGGACGACCAGCCTGGGCCCCTCCCCAAAGTGGAGGCTTAGGGAGGAACTCATCCATGGGAAAGGGAAGGGGACAGGAGGAGTGGAGTGAGGTGAGAAGATAGCTGACACATGGTGGCAAAATATGGACAGTTAGAAGCAGAGATAGGAGGGGAATGAAAAATTGCTAGTCTGAGATCGTGTCCAAAATGGAGGATTTCATCAATGGCAGAAAGAGACTAGAAAAATGCAGGAAAATTCCAGAGGGAGAGGCAGCAGGGGAAATATGGTAAAGTCCAGAGAACCAGAAGCAGAGTTTCAAAGAGAAAGATGATACATAATGAAATAATTTGAATTAATAATATGATGCAATAATGTATTAAAGTATAATGAAATAGGAAATATGATAGAATAATTCAAATTAATGATATACATTTATCTAATGCTTTAAGGTTCCAGAGCACTTTCTTCATAACTGCCTAGAATAGGGTATATGACATTATACTGTTGTCTTTATTGCCCAGAAGAGGAGACTGGTGTTATTGAGCTCATGTGACTCATTAATGCTCACACAGTTAGCTTCATAGATAGAGTTGTAATCCTGGTTGAAATGAAATTCTGCAGTTTTGCTACTATGCCATTCATGATGGTTCATCCTCATGCACTTAGGTACATGTATGGTTCCTACAACCACAGAAATTATGTAGAGTAAGTAATACTATCTCCATATTACAGATGAAGAAACAGAAAGGTTAGGTGACTTACCCAAAGTGATGCGGCTTACTAGATACAGAATCATAGAGTATTTAAGGTGGAAGATACCTCAGAGGTCAGTTAGCCCAACACATACCTGAATCATGATTCCACTCTACACTTGGAATACCACAAGTGTTCATTTAGCTTCTTTTGCAGACCTCCAGTGATGGGGAGCTCATTACCTCCTGAAATAATTACTTCCTAATTTGCTTCTCGGTAACTTCTCTGTCTCTATCTTCATTGTGTTCTCTGTGGATAGGCAAAATAAGCCTAACCTTTCTTCTACATCCCAGGTCTTCAAATATAAATCAACACTGATAATATCTACCTTCTCTATGTTAAACATCTTCACTTCCTTCAAGCAACCCTTGTTTACTACTGATTCCAGTCTCCAAACCATTTTGATAACCCTCCCTCCAAATGCTGTCCTGTTTGTTCATCTCCTTTCCTAAAATGTGAAGTCCAGATGAGAACACACAATTCTAGATGTGGTCTGATTAAGGGAGAGTCCTATGGGACAAACACACTTTTCATTCTCTTTGCTTCTAACTATGTGGTCTTAATTTGCATCAGCTTTTTTGGTGACTATATCTGAATGTCGACTCAGGTTGCATTTTGCTAAAATTCCAATTCCTTTTACCCATGAACTCACATGCGATTTGAATTTCCCCGTCTTTATTTCTGCATTTGTTGTTGTTATTTTTTGCTATAGGTCCTGCTATTTGTGTTTATTAAAATAGGTCATATTGTAAAGTATATGTTTTTAAACAAAAAAAACAGTGATTGTAAAACTTGTAATACACACTTGCACCCTCGATTGAAAGAAATAATAATAATAATAAGTGCATGTATTAACTCTAACAAGACACTGATGAAGTTTCCCTCTCAATTTATCCTGACTTTTATTGTTATTAACAGTTTCATTTACATAGTTTAGTCAGTTGTATAGCATCCCTTGTTCAATTATCTTCATTCTGCATTACTTTGTGTCTTCCTATATTTCTTTGAATTCATCATATTCATAAGCCCTTAGTGGACAATGATGCTCCATAATTTATTTGGACATTCCCTGATTGGCGTCCCTGGTTGGGCATGTGTTTTGCTCCAAGCTTTTTTTTTCTATTACGAATATTACTAAAAGGAATATTTTTTGTACAGCTACATTTTTGTTCCCTCAGAGTGTCTAAAGTGGGCGATACCATCCTGGGGGTGCACTGGAATGATGTAGGGAGGCGGTAGCAGCCTTGGATGTAATTGGGGAGTGTTGAATAAAAGTAAGGGGGTGGTGGAAGCATAAGGAATGAAGAGAAGAGAAGAAAAATTTGAAAAACCATTTGTGCATGTTTTGTATGTTGTGTAACAGAATTAAGTTATAGTGATTATATTATTTTCCAAAAAAAACCACACAAAGTGTTCATTGACAGGGCTTAACAAGCAACCGTTGGCAGGCAAGCCTGTGGTACATTGTTGGGAAGTCCATCATGCTTCAGCAGGAATATGTCTCTGTAATGACTTGTTTATAATATGATATTATATGGCTATACGATGCACAATTGTGTCATCAAAATTTCAATACAGGAAAAAAAACCCCATGAATTTACAACAAATTATTAAAGATTCAACATTTAAAAACATTTTATCTAATTTTAATTTTAAAAATTTAAATTTAAAATATAAAACATTAAGGTGTGAAAAAAAGTAGAATTCCAGGGGCTTGCTGATCAATTTTTTTTTTTGAAAAACAGAGTGTAGGCCAAATAAGTTTGGGAACCTCTGTTCTAAATCAATCCACTTAGTGGTGCTGTCACTGGTTCAAAAAGCATGGATATTTATAAAACTCTTTGAAGTACCTTATTAGTATTTTGATTTTTATAGTATTAAAATTGGAAATTAAATTGAGTAGTATTGTTCTTTATACTATATGTCTGATATAAGCATCTACAATCAGTGTTTCCAATTATTTATTTCTTCCTTAATTTTTATAATGTAAATTTTTTGTATGTATACAAATTGTGTGTGTGTGTATCTTGGTGGGCTAACGCCTGCATCGATATTTAACACACTTCAAGGTTGTGTGAAATAACATTTTTCTTTCTACTACTATTCCTCATTTTGGTTAATGATATATTGAAATGCTGTTGATTTCTTGTGGGCTTGTTTTATGATCTATTACTCTTCTGAAGCCATTTATATCTTGAATATCTCCTGCTGATTCTCTTGGGGTTCCTAAAGAAACTATCATATCATTCATGTGTAGAGAGAACTCAAAGTTAGCAACCTTTTGGTCAACAATTATTGGTTGGATTGTTACTATAGCTCTCAGTAACACAACTTTGTCAAATAAGAATGATGAGAATGGTCACCTTCATTTCCCTGCTGTTCTTAACATGAAACATACTGATATTTGTCAATTATGCATACTTCTAACCCTGGGAGTTGGGAAATTTTATTTTATCATATTAAGGAAAAAAATCTCTACATTCCCAGATGTTTTAAACATTTTTAATATAGAGGGGGCTTTATATCTTGTCGAAGATTTATGTGCATCTCTTGATATTATGATAATATGTGAAATGGTTTATTATAAATTTAACACCAAATCTAGATACAACTAATTAAGTTTGCTTTGTAACTATTTATGTTTAATTAAATGATTTTTATTGTTCATATGATTTAATGTGTAATTGCTTCGCTAACATTGAATATCTTTGCACAAAATGAATAATTTTATATATGTCCCTATTTTATTTGCCAGTGTTTTAAAAAAAATTTTAATTAATTATGCTAACAAGCACCAGTGATTCCTTGTTTTACTTTATCTTTCTCTGTTTTTTTGGAACCGGGACTATATTTGTACTATAGAAAGAATTTCACAGAGTGCTGTCTTTTTCTCCTAATGAAAAAGTTTCTATAACATAGAATCTTCCTTCTTTGCTTTTCATAGTGGATCAGTTACCAAGTTTCATTTATTCTCCTTCTACAATATATCTTGCCTCGCTCCCCTCCCTTCCATAACTTTTGGCTCGACCCAATTTGAACTTTCATTATTAACTGAATGCACTATTGAAATAGCCTCCTAAAAGGTCTTGTCCCCTTTCTCTTCTTTCTAATCCATCCTTTATATCTCTACCAGAGTAATTGTCCTTGTGCCAAGATCTAGTCAATTCACTATTCTCCTTGAAAATTTTCAGAGGCTGCCAATTGTCTACTCACTAAAGTTGAAACTCCTTTTCATGGAAATCAAAGCCTTTCCCAATGCAGTGTCACTCTTTCCAGCTTGTTCAGGGTCTTTCCAGTCTTATCACATCACTCTTCACAATAAACTTTATGCTACAGCAAAACTACCTGACTCTCTGTCCCCAATTCCTCTAATCTCTGTCCCCCTAATTCCTCTCATCCCTCCATGGCTTTGTTTCCCTGTGCATGGTGAAATTTTTCAGGTGCCATGGAAGCACAAAGCAAAAGAGAACTTTTGGAGAGAGGACCTTGAGCAAGTCCCTTCACCTTTGTAGGCCTCAGCTTCTTCAACTATTAAATGAAGGAATTGGACCATCTGGCCAGAAAGTCTCTGCCAGCTCTAAATCTATGATTCCATGATCCTTTCATCTTACAACCTCCATGTATCTTATGTAAACTGCTGACAACTCTTACTTCAGGCTCTGCCTACTGATAAGGATGGATTCAAGAAGATTATTAGTGTGCTTTGCTTACTTTAGCATCTCATGATCTTTTCTTTTCTTTCTCACCAGATAAAGAGCTTGTCTCTGCCAAGTGCCAGGTTAGCCCCAAAACAGTTTGATCATTGGTCAAACAGTCATGCCAATGTGAGAAAGCAACCAACCCGATTATTTGCTATGATGTGCAAATTCACACAGCACCTCCTTTCCTTCCGCCTGCCCTGAATTTCAAACTCTGTTTACTTGACTGGATTTTCATGTTTCGTGTAGTTATCTAAGGTAGCAAGTAAAAGAACTGGTCCTCTCCATGGTGCTGATCGGACAACTAAACATTTAGAAGCCTGTGGCTTGTTCCTTATAAATCTCCCTAGATGAAGATCATCTCATTTAAAGGGACTGTCACACTTTCTGATGCTTCTATTTCTATACCCAGTAATTTATAATGTGCTTGGTGGTATTATTCTACGAAGGTCACAGAAAAACTGTGTGATGCAATCATTCTGACTTTTTTTTTTTTTTTAATAAATCCCACTGTTCCTCTGCCTCTGGAAACATCAGTCCTCAGTCCTCATTTTTGGACTTAAGTCAATAATTTTCTCTCTTGGGTATCCTCTCAAATGCGATGCCCAGCTTGAGAATATGTGAATTTAGGGTAATCATCAGGGAGATGTTAAAACTATGGAATGTCTTTAAGGATGTTAAGTCCTAAATCTCATCTTCTATTCTGGGCTAGAGGTAAGTGATGGGCCCATAGAATCACATCATTACATTCCTTTTTTTCCATGTTTGTAATTGCGGGTCCAAGGCAGCATCTACAGGAGACATAGAGGCAGGCATGTGCTAGTAAATATTTAACATTAATATTCTTTCAGTTTTAATATTTTAAAAATAATCTGGACAACAATATTATTAAATATTGTTTTAGACCATTTAAAATAACTAGACAGTATAAAATATCTGAGCATATCTCTGCCAAAACAGACAAAGGAACTATTTGAACATAAACATAAAACACTTTTTATACAAATAAACTCAAATGTAAATAACTGAAGTAATATTTATAATTTATGGGAAGGTAAAGTCAATACAATTTTACCTAACTAATCTGTTTATTCAATGTCATCCCAATTAAATTACTAAAAATTATTTTACTGAGTTAGAAAAAATAATAACTAAGCTCATGTGGAAGAGCAAAAGGTCAGGAACTTCAAAGAAACCAGGATAAAAGATGTAAAGGGAGTAGATTCAGCAGTATCAGATCTTAAACTATATTATAAGAGGCAGTATTGTGGAAGTATAAAAAAAGATAATTTCAATTATTTTAAATTATAATTTTTTTTTATCTAAATAAAACCCATGTAGGCAAGAATAAAAGGCATGCAGAAACTTGGGGGAAAACTCATAGAAAATCTCTTGGATAGGATGTGATTGAGTTGGGATATTGCTGTGATATAGGAAATTATGAGTTGGTTGATTTTAAAAAAACATGGAAAGACTTGGAAGTATGAAGGAAGATGCTCTCCATCTTCAGAAAAGCAGATGACAGGTGGAATAAGCATAGTACAGTCTTACATAAATGTGTATGAGTGTGCATGTGTATATATGTGTATAGTTATAGATATCTATGTATATTTATATGTATATATGTCTCTCTGTGTATATATGTATATATATCCTGCTTTAATTGTAGCCTTCCTTAGGATGGGGGTGGGGTGGGACATGGAAGAATAAAGTAAAAAGTGGACAGCAGAGAATAAAAGAAAGCCAACAAAAAAGCAAAGAGAAGTGGGGCAGCTTTGAAAACTGTATAGTATTTATCATTTAGGTTTTTTGAAATGGAAATCTATTGTTTCACATTGAATCATCTCTTATGGTCTGCTGGGTACATGGAAATGTTATTTTCCCCTTTTCTCATTTTGTATTTAAGTTCAAAATTTAAAAAATTACCACCCCCCCAAACCTCAAATATAGATAATATGGATCACCATCTTTCCCCTGTCCCTTTCTTAAAGTTAGACAACATCAAAACAGTAACTCCAACCCTGTTTTTTGAAGCATTTCCTACATTTGATTTCCAAAGTGTACTCACAATGAAAATTTAGCACTTGGCTCCCTTGAGTCAGTATGAGCTAGTTCCTGCACACCACTGCAAGATGTCAGAGGTGAGGGGAATGAGGAATGAAGTGGCTTTGATGGGAGTGATGATGGAAGTTGGAATACAAGCATGAGTAGTAATATGTCTAATTTCCGTTGCATATAGGAGCCAAGGCTTTTGGTGAACAAACAGAGCCACAATTGTGAAATGGAGGGAGAATATGGGGCAGAAGTTATGCAAAAACACAGATCACACAAATCATACTGTCCTCCCTAAAAAGGAGCACACAATTCATAAATGTCACATATAATTCATACCAGCTCAAGTCAGTCCTCTATCTCTTCCTGTCAGTCTCATTCCTTCACATTTTCCATCTTCTCCCCATTTTCTTTCCCACTTTCTCTGTGGTGCAGCCTCTCCCTCTTTTCTTTCTTTCTTTCTTTCTTTTTGGAGGGGGGAAGTCAGGGCAATTGGGGTTAAGTGACTTGCCCAAGGTCAAACAGTGTCTGAGGTCACATTTGAACTCAGGTCCTCCTGACTCCAGAGCTGGCGCTTTACTCACTGCGCCACCTAGCTGCCCCCAGTTACTTGTAATTGATCTCCCTGCCTTCTCTCTCTCTTCTCTTCAATGCATCCTTCACAACAGCTGTGAAAATAGTTTGCCAAAAGCCCAGGTTTAACTATGTCACTGCTACTCAAAATCTTCCAGCAGTACCCAACTGCCTTCAGGGCAAAATATAAACCCCATAGCCTAACATTTAAGTTACAATCTGACATAAGTCTATCTTTTAAGCCTAATTTCACATTACTTCTCATCATATATGCTTTTCATACATACATACACACACATACATAAATATACATACATGCATGCATTTCAAACAACCTAACTTAGTAGCTGTTCCTTGAACTGAACCTGATGTCTCCTGTGCTGTCTCAAAACTTTCATACAAGCTGTTCACACCCCATCCCTGAATTGTATTATTCTCTGATGCTCCCCTATCCCCTGCCCAAAGCTATAAGATTCCTTATCTTCCTTTAATGCTTAGTTCAGCTACCATCACTTTTTTATGGTTTTCCTGTATTCCTCCAAGTGTGTGCTTTTCAAATATTCAGAGAACACTTTTTTATTTGTCCTTTGCCCCATCTTTTCTTTTTAAAGTGACCAATTCTAGCCTTTAATATTGCTCTTTATCCAAAGAACATGGAAAATAATGAGGATGGCTTTTGAAAGACTTCTTAGCACTCTAATCAACACAGTAACAAAGAAGACATCCAAAAGAATGAAGATGAAAAACACCATTCATTTCCCGACAGAGGGGGAATAAACTTAAAACATGGACATACATTTTCAGACATGGCTACTGTGGAAATTTGTTTGAGTGGTGTGGGTTGAGGTGCAGAGAGAGGGAGAGGTTACTGGGAGAAATTAAAAAACAATGAAAAACATGGGCCTGGGGAGAAAGCATCTTAGTGAAGGAGACCTGATGTTTGTGTATGTGTCTACAAACTTTCTCCCTTCAAAATTTAATTTAGGATATTTTGTGGGAGAGGTATAAGTCGTTTACTGAAAAGATACTGTCTGTCCATTTCTGCCTTGGGTAGAAAGGCCTGGGCAGAGTCAAGAGGCCTTCACTAGAGGCTTCATTTCTACATTTTCAGATCATCCTTAACACTTTTTTGTTCCCTTACCTCCAACTCTCCTGCTAACCACCAGAAGAGGTCTGAGGTAGGGAGAGGACTAGGAAGGAATGGGGAGTCTAGGCTGTGGAAAGGTTTCCATCATGAGAATGGAGGGTCCTTTGCCCCTTCTACACCCCATCTTATCATACTTATCTGTGTACATTTCCTATCCCTCATCTCAAGTAAATTGCTTGAAGGTAGGGACTATTTTGTTTCTGTCTTTCTATCACCAATGATTAGTACAAAGTCTTGCAAATTGCAAAGGTTTAATCAATATTATTTCCATTGAAATGACCACCCTGGACTCAGATCATACTTCCTCTGTGCAACCCCTTTTCCCTTTTTTATATAGAAATTTGATTATATATATTTTTATATATTATATATATAATTTTTATAAAGAAATTTCTGTTTCTTGGACCTACTCACTAACATTCTCTCAGGTGTTGCACCAGAGCCCTCAATCTTGGAAAGCTCTATAGACCAACTCTATTAACCCTTTTTATCTTCCTCCTCCTCCTCCTCTTCCTTCTCCTCTTCCTTTCCTTCCCAATGCCTGAGATTCTAAAATAAGAACTTTATCCATAAAGAATAATACTGATAGGTCAAAATTTTTATTGATCCAATAAATCTCGACCATTAACATTTATAAGGACAAGGCGTGTGTCTGTGTCTGTGTATAATGGTGTGTTTTCTCTGTAGGTGTGTTAGAAAGATGCTATGGAAGCAGAGAATCTCACTAGCGTGACTGAATTTGTCCTCTTGGGACTCTCACAGGTTCAGGAGCTGCAGGGTTTTCTATTCCTTGTGTTCCTGATTGTCTACATAACAACTGTTATGGGCAACCTGCTCATTATAACTATAGTGACCTCTGACACTCGGCTCAACACTCCCATGTATTTCCTACTCTGTAACCTGGCTGTTATGGACCTCTGCTACTCCTCAGTCACTGCCCCTAAGATGCTGGTTGACTTCCTTTCTGAACTCAAAACCATCTCCTACCAGGGCTGCATGACCCAGATCTTCTTTTTCCATCTCTTGGGTGGTAGCTCAATTTTTTTACTCTCAGTAATGGCATTTGACCGTTATATTGCCATCTCCAGGCCCCTCCATTATGTCACCATCATGAATCCTCAGATGTGTTTTGGGCTGGTGGTGGCTGCCTGGGTAGGAGGCTTTGTCCACTCCATTGTCCAGCTTGTTCTCCTGCTCCCCTTGCCTTTCTGTGGCCCCAACCTCCTGGATAACTTTTATTGTGACATCCCTCAAGTCTTGAGACTTGCCTGCACAGATACCTCTTTCCTGGAGCTCCTCATGATTACCAACAGTGGGATGTTGGTTCTTATTTGGTTCCTCATCCTCCTAGCTTCCTACACAGTCATCTTGGTGATGCTGAGATTTCAGTCAGGGGAGGTGAAGCGTAAAGCCTCTTCCACATGTACCACCCACATCATTGTGGTGTCTTTGATCCTTGTACCATGTATCTACATCTATGCTCGGCCTTTCACGTCCTTCCCTATGGACAAGGCTATCTCCATCAGCAATACAGTCATCACTCCCATGCTTAACCCCATGGTTTATACCCTCAGGAATCAGGAGATGAGATCTGCCATTAAGAGGTTAGGGAAGTATACAATGATTTGTAGAATGAGTGAAATTCATGCTAGTTGACTTTGGATAAGTCATTTCACCTCGTAGACTCACCCATATAGAAAATGGACAACTGTATCCTGTATTTCCCTTACCATCTACTCTAATTCTACAGTTCTCTCCAATATCATACATAGGCATGTTGTAAGGATGGAGTAAAAGATGAAGGGGTTTTTAAAGTAAGAATTCTGCACCATTCTTAGAAGAGAAACATAAACTAACCTATTCTTGGTGTATTGATTATGATGAATAACTACTTGTGGCATCAATACAAGTTACAAAGACAAATAGCTTCCTCTTCTCACTTACCATCACACTAAAGTTACTTGTCCTGATTCTTTACACTCATATCCTAGAAATGTCTGAACATATTTGTCCTTTTCTGTTATCTCCAAAATGCTTCCTTGTAGGGGCTGTAGAACATATTATTCTTCTTTCTAATAATTCTTCTGCCATTCAGATTTCCCAGAGGAGTATAGGAGGCTTCATGTCCCATATAAGAGGTTTGAGGCGAACAAGAAAATTGAGACTCGGAGGGTGTATGTGAGATACCTAAGGTGAACCAGAATGTAGTTTGGAGGTCTTCTCCACAAATGTTGGTCTTTGCTTTTTCTGTCTTTATCTTCATCCCTGTTTCTGTCTTTTTTCTTTCTGCCTCTAGTGATTTCTCTGTGTTTCAAGTGAAAGAAATGGTTGATATCACTGCTGAGATGTCCATGATATTCAAAAGTTTGTGGAGAAGACAAGAGATCCTGAGTGATTATAGAATGACAAGGGTTTCCTAGTTTTTAAAAAAGAAAAGAGAAAGAGTCTGCAAGCTATAGGTCATTAAACGTTACCTCAATCTTGCCAAAATTCTAGAACTAATTATTAAAGAGATGGTTGGTGAATATCTGGGAGAGAAAGTATTAATCACACAGAACCAGTATGGCCTCATTGAGATAAACTTCTCAGACTAACCTCATTTCCTTTATTGATAGGGTTACAAAACTGGCACATTAAGAAAATGTTGTAGATAGAGTTAACCTCAAGGACAGCCAAATGGCACAGCAAATATTGCACCAGCCCTGGAGTCAGGAGGACCTGAGTTCAAATCCGGTCTCAGACACTGGACACACTATCTGTGTGACCTTGGGCAAGTCACTTAATTCTAATTGCTTTGCTTTCCCCCATCTGAAAACAAAAAGATAGAGTTAACATAGAATTTAGTAAAATGTTTAACAAGGCAACTTCTGCTCTTCTAGAACTGAATGACAACTAGTATTCAAAAAGATCTTGACATGCCAGAACAATGGGTGGAAGTTGAAAAGGGGCAAATTTGGTCTTGTTGTTCAGCCTTCCTAACAGCGCCATCCAAAAATAGAATTGTTATGTCAGGAGGTAGAGTGGGTTGCCCCCCAATGAAGACCTTCTTGCAGAGTTTAACAACACTTGTTGCGTATGTTGCAGTAAAGATTCTTTTGGTGTATGAGCTAGATAGCTACACTCCACAATTCTGTAAGTGTTTCTAGTCCTCTTTTATCTGTTTCTAATTCTGTCACCGTCTTTCTCTCGTATGGGGTGTGTGTGTGTGTGTGTGTGTGTGTGTGTTTCTTTGAATAAGTACCCCAGGAAGAGTCATTTTGGAGTAGATATGAGACAATAATGGCAGACAAGTGGGTAACAAGCATTTATTAGACACTTACTTCTGTGCTGGGTACAGTGGCTAAGTCTAAAGAGTTATAAGCAGAAGCAGGAGGGGAATAGAGGATGACCAGCCTGGGCCACTCCCCAAAATGGAGGCTTAGGGAGGAACTGATCCATGGGAAAGAGAAGGGGGCAGGAGAAGTGAAACAATTTTCCATGATAGCTGACGCGTGGTGGCAAAATCTGGACAGCAAGGAGCAGAGCTAGGAGGGGAATGAAAAATGGCTAGTCTGGGATCCTGCCCAAAACAGAGGATCTCATCAATGGGAGAAAGAGAATAGAAATGTGAAGAGAAATTACAGGGGGAGAGACAGCAGGGAAATATGGTAAAGTCCAGAAAACCAGAAGCAGAGTTTGAAGGGAAAAGATGATGCATAATGAAATAATTTGAATTAATAATATGATGTAATAATACATTAAAGTATAATGAAAGAGGATATTTGATAAAATAAATCAAATGAATAATATACATTTATATAATGTTATAAGGTTCCAGAGCTCATCCCTCATAACTACCTAGAATAGGGTATATGACATTATATTGTTGTCTTTATTGCCCAGAAGAGGAGCCTGGTGTCATTGAGCTAGTGTGACTTATTAGTGGTCATACAATTAGCTTCAGAGATAGAATTTCAACCTTAGCTGAAATCAAGTCCTACAGTCTTGCCCCTATGCCATTCGAGGTGGTTCATCCACATGCACTTTGGTACATATATGGTTCCTTCAACTATAAAAGTTATGTAGAATGAATAATACTGTCACTATATTACAGATGAAGAAACAGAAAGGTTAGGTAACTTACCCATGGTGATGCTGCTAACTAGATACAGAGTCATAGAGTATTTAAGGTGAAAGATACCTCACAGGTCAGTTAGGCCAACACATACCTGAATCATGAATCCACACTACATCTGGAATATCACAAGTATGCATTTAACTTCCATTTGCAAATCTCCATTGATGGGGAGCTCATTATCTCCTAAGATAAACAACTCTGATTTTTTATTCTAATTCCCTAATTGTAGAATATTATATCGAGCTCAAATCTACTCCTTTGTAATTTATATGATTATCTTTATTTTTTTTCTCTGTGGAAAGGCAAATAAGCCTAACCTTTCTTCTACATACCAGGTCTCCAAACATAAACCAACACTGGTAATATTCTCCTTAAATATCCTCTTCTCTATGTTAAACATCTTCAGTTCCTTCAACTAACCCTTGTTAACCACTGATTCCAGTCCCCTAAACATTCTGATCATCCCCCCTCTGAATGATCTCCTGTTTGTTCATCTCCTTTCCTAAAATGTCAAGTCCAAACGAGAACACACATTTCTAGATGTGGTCTGATTAAGACAGTTACCCATGGGACAAAGATTTTTTTTCATTCTCTATACTTCTTACCAGGTAAATTTAATTTGCATGAACTTTTTTGGTCGCTATATCTTACTGTTGACTCAGGTTGTATTTTGCTAAAGCTCCAATTCCTTTTTCACATGAACTGATATCCAATTTGAATTTCTCTATCTTTATTTTTGTATTCCTTCCTTCCTTGATTCCTTCCTTCCTTTCTTTCTTTCATACCATGGGTCCTACAATTTGTGTTTATAAAAATACATCACATTGGCAAATATATGTATTAAAACAAAAAACAATGATTGTACAATTTGTAATGCACACTTTCACACTCCTGTAATTTACGTGTTGTTGAAAGAAATAAAGGATTTATGTATTAACTGTAATAATGTACTGATAAAGTTGCCCTGTGAATTTATCCTGATCTTTATTGTTATTAACAGTTTCATTTGCAGAGTTTAGGCTGTTGTATATCATTCTTTTGGTTCTGTTGCCTTCACTCTGCATTACTTTATGACTTCTTATATTTCTTTGGATTCATCATAATCATGAGTCCTTAGTGGGCAATAATATGCCATAATTTTTTTTTGTCCATTCCCACATTTATTGGTTATGTCTTTTGTTCCACGCTTCCCCCTTCTATTAAAATAGTGCTAAAAGGAATATGTTTGTACTGCTAGTTTTTTATTCCCTGATAATAATGTTTTAAATCAATAAATTTAGTGGTGGTATCACTGGGTCAAAGAGCATGGACATTTATGAAACTCTATCAAGAACCTTAATAGTGTTTTGATTTGTACAACAGTAAATCTGGAAATTAAATTAAGTGTTATTATTATTTATGCTATATCAGGATGATATGACCATTTACATTCAGTATTTCAAATTATTTATGTCTTCCTTAATTTCTATAATTTTTTTTGCATTTATACAAAGACTGTGTTTGTGTTTTGGTGGATTAACTCAGAGATAGATATTTAATGCATTTTATGATTATTTTAAATAATATTTTTCTATCTACTATTCCTTATTTTGGTTAACAATATATAGAAATACTGATGATTTGATGTGGGCTTGTTTTATAACTGGTTACTTTTCTGAAACCATATTTATCTTGAATATCTCTTGCTGATTCTCTTGGAGTTTCTAAAGAAACCATCATGTCATTCATGTGAAGAGAGAACTCAAAGTTAGCAGCCTTTTGCTCAATAATCATTTCTTAGATTATTATTATAGCTCACAATAGCACAACTCTTGTCAAATGACAATGATGAGAATGGTCACCTTTGTTTCCTTGCTGTTTTTAACGTGAAATATACTAATATTTGTCATGTGTAATTTTGACCCTATGATTCAGGGGAATTGATTTTATTATATTAAGGAAAAATCTTTTATTCCCAGGTGTTACTATTTTTAGTATAGAGGGGAATTCATATTTTGTCAAACATTTATATTCGTCTCTTGATATTATTATATTTTAAGTGGTCCATTATAAATTTACCACTAAACCTACTTACAACAAATTAAATTTGCTTTGTAGCTGTTCGCATTTAATTAAATGATTTTTATTGTTCATATGATTTAATGTGTTAATTGCTTCCCTAACATTGAATATCTTTTCATGTAATGATAATTTTATACATTTTTCTATTCTGCTTGCCTGTTTTATTCTAAATTTTAGTTAACCATGCCAATGAACATAAACAGTTTCTTATATTACTTTACCTTTCCCTGGTTTGGGAACTGGAACCATATTTGTACTATAGAAAGAATTTCACAGAGTGCTGTTTTTTTTCTCTTCATGAAAAGTTTCTATAACATAGATTTTTCCTTTTCCTTTTATAGTTGAACAATCACCAAATTTTGCTTATTCTCCTTCCACAACATATCTTGCATTTGCCCCTCCCTTCCATTACTTTTGACTTCATCCAACTTGAACATTATTATTAACTGAGTACACTGTTGAAGTAGTCTCCTAAAGGTTTTTATGTCCATTCTTTTCTTTCTAATCCATGCTTTATACCTCTACCAAACTAATTGTCCTTGTACTAAGATCTGGTCATTTAATTATTATCTGGAAATTTTTCAATGGCTATTCACAGACTGTTGTTTGGCCTTTACTTGTCTTGGCTTGCAAGTGAATTGGATTTACATGAGGTAGAGTTGTGCAAAGTCATCAGCCTTACTCTCTCCTCCAGCGGGAAGACAGGTCAGGAAGATTGATGATGACCCCAGATGCACTGGGAGACGTTGGTCTTTTTAAGCTAAGGTCTTTCCCAGGTCTCAATTTGTCTGAGGCAATGCCCATTAAGTAATGGAAAACTAGGTAAGAATTAAGGCACAAGGTGGTCTGATTTGTCTTCATAAAAGAATCAATCTGAGAGGAGACGACCTTCAGTGTTTCTGGCCTGAACAGAAAAAATTTGCTATTTACACTCACTCTGAGCCATCAAAACCCAAACAATGACCAAGTGAGGCTTGGACTGGGACCTGTTATTGGCTAACCAGTGAAATAGTGATTTGGGTTTAAAGCCTAGTCAAGTAGTTCCATTTAAATTACAATGGGCTTTAATAAAGCCTAGTTTTTCAATGCTATATTTTAAGAAATCATAAATGAAAACTATATGACATGAAAGAGTTGTCTCATTTTTTTTGAAAAAAAAAAAACCCAACCAATGATATGATAAATAAATGGGGGAAAAAAAATCTAGTCCCTAAATCCCAAGAAACCTTGTGAAGTATAAGCCATCAAAATTTTGAACAGAGCACCCACATGTAAAGGGTATGATTCTGCACATGGACAGAGAGGAACACTAATTGCCTATCAAATACAATTCAAGCTTCTTTTCCTGGAAGTCAAAGACTTTCCCAATGCAGTGCCACCCTTTCAAGCCTGGCTAGGGCCTTTCCAGTCTCCACAATGTACTTTATGCTCCAGAAAAACTAGCTGACTCAAAACACATTTTCTAACACTCTTATCCCTCCATGCCTTTGTCTCCCCGTACATGGTGATTTTTTTCAAGCACCATGGAAGCACAAAGGAAAAGAGAACTTTGAAAGAGAAGACCTTGAACAAGGTCCTTCACCACTGCAGGCCTCAATTACTTCAACTATTAAATGAAGGAGATGGACCATCTGGTCAGAAAGTCCCTGCTAGCTCTAAATCTATGATTCTGTGATCTTTTCATCTTATGACCTCCATGTATCTTATGTAAACAGTTGACAACTCTTCCTTCAGGTAGTATTGACTCTATTACTAAGAATATTAGTAGTAGATTATAAATGTCCCTTGCTTGTTCTAGCATCTCATGACCTTTTCCTTCTCACTTGATAAAAGAGCTTGGGTCTGCCAAATGCCAGAGCAGCAGCGAAACAGTTTGATCATTGGTCGAAAAGTCACATCAATGTAAGAAAGCAACCAATCCAATGATTTGATATAATGTGCACATTCACACCTCTCACCCCCACTCCCACATCAACTTCAAACTCTAGTTATTTGATGGGGGTTTCACATTTCATGTAGTTGTCTAAGGGGGCAAGTAAAAGATCTGGTCCTGTCCATGGTGCTGAGTGGACAGTTAAACATTTAGAAACCTTTGGATTGGTCCTTCTGAAGCTCCCTGGAGGTTTATCTCATTTGAAGAGACTGTTATACTTCCTGATACTTCTGTTTCTAAACACCAATAGCCCTACAATTTGTAATGTCTTAGTGGTTTCATTCTATAGAAGGCCACTGAAAAACTGTGTGATACAATCACTCTTTTTTTTTTCCTTTTAATAAATCCCACTGCTCCTCCGCCCCTGAAAACACCATCCTCAGTTCTCCTTTTTGGATTTAACCCAATCCTATTCCCTTGTGGGTATCCTCCCAGATGTAATGCCCAGCCTGTATATGTGTTACTTTGGAGTAAACATCGGGGAGATTTTGAAACTGTAGGATGTCAAGCCCTAAATCCCATCTTTCATTCTGGATTACAGGTAAGTGAGAGGCCCATAGAATCATACCATCACATTCCTTTTTTCAGGTTTGTAATTGGGGGTTCAGAGCAGCACCTAGAAGAGGCATAGAAGCAGGTGTGTGCTAGTAAATATTTAACACCTGGACCTCAAAAATGTATGCTTTTAAATATGATTTGGATTGTTATCTTTCTCCTATTACTTTCTCATATTTAAACAACATCAAAATAATAAATAAATAAAATCAAACTCCATTTTTGGTAACATTTGCTACATGTGATTTCCAAAGAATAAATACTCACAATGAAAGTTTAACAATTGGTTCTCTTCAGCCAATATGAGCTGGCTCCAGCACACCACTGCAAGATGTCAGAGGTGGAGGCAATAAAAGACAAAGTGCCTTTGATGGGAGTAAGGATGGAGGTTGGAAGACAAGGATGAATAATGTGTTTAATTTCTGTTGCATATGGGAACCAAAGCTTTCAGTGAACAAACACAGAACCATATTTATCAAATGGAGGGAGAATGTGGGGCAGATGATAAGCCACAGGACACATAGAGCATACTGTCCTTCCTAAAAAGGAGCATACAATTCATAGATGTCACATATAATTCATACCAGCTCAAGTCAGTCCTCTGTCTCTTCCTGTCAGCCTCATTCCCTCACATTGTTCATCTTCTCCCCCCGTCACTTTTTCCCCCTTTCTCTGTGGTGCAGCCTCTCCCTCTTTTCTGTCTCTCTTCATTCACATTTTCTGTCTTTCCCTTTTCAAACCTCTTTCTATATTGCTCTCTGTTCCTTCCTCTCATTTATCTCATGAACCTGATTTGATTTTACTTCCCCATTAATTCTGTTTTTTTCTCCTGTTAGTGTTCCTATGGCCCCTTCAGAGTAGTTCTATCTTTCCTCACCTCACTTTTTTCATGGTATCATGGTATCAGCTCATAATACACTATTTTTATTTGTGTTGTGGAATATCTCCATTTTCATGTTTTCTGAGAGTCAAGTGAGAGATAAGGTGGAGGTTTGGTTAGCATCCCCAAGACATCTGTGGCTTTCATGCTACCTTATCCTGCTTTGTATCTCTCCCTATCTGGGACCCAACTTCAGAATGTGCATGAAAGCACTGGACCACCTCCATAGAGCAACTCAAAGAAGGACACTCTAGAAAACCTTCCCTGATTCTTCCCCAGCTTTTACCTCCATAATTTCTTTCAAATCTATCTACTTCTCTTCACTCACGCCACCATCACCTTGGCTAGGGTCCTCATTACTGTTCACCTGGACTACTAAAATTACTTCCTAATTGATCTCCCTGCCTCTTGTCTCTGTGGGAATTCTAAAATTGGCTGGTTTGCAAGAAAAACCACTTGAGGCACAGCTTTGAGCCAATGGTACTTTATTAAAGGGTCCATAGCCTTCTCTAATGAAATGGATCTCAGATCTTCCTCATGGTATGAGATGCCCACTTCCTTCAGGGCCATAGTTTTATAGTGCTTGATACCCAGACAATACAGGTAGAGAAAATAAAAAATAGTCTTATTGGTGGACAGACCTTGTCCTTGACCCTCTTGGAGGTTCTACACAAAATACAGAATACTGTTGGTTGACAAAGGGGCTAGTGAGCAGACTTAACAGAACTATCTTTACCTTTCAGGAGGTCTTACTAAGCTGATGAGCACACCATGGGCTGGGGTGATAAAAAGATATCAAAACATCTACATGGGCCAAGGAGCCAGTAAAAAGGCAAGCTGCAAGTTGGCAACTAGGATCACTCATTGCCAAGTGCTCATGGTCATCTCCCCATGTTGGGCAATAGAGGGATAACAAGAGATGGAGGGGCAGCAAAATAGCTGAAGGGCCATGTAATTTAGTCACCTCCACCATGCTGGGCTTAGTCACCATAACTAGGAAAAACAAGGGTGGAGGGCCTCTAGTTAGCTTCCTATGATTAAGCAAGTGAATTTACAACCTGCAGTTCACAGTTCTGGGGTCTAATGTGCAGAACTTATAATCACTACCTCTATGGAATCATATCAAATGAATTAATACCAATTGGAATAAAATGGTGGTCCAGTAAAATAGGAGCCCAATTAACCATCTACTACATCTTCCTTTTCTTTAATGCATCCTTCATAACAGCTGTGAAAATAATCTACCCAAAGCCTGGGTTTGACTACATCACTCTACTGCTCAAAATCTTTCAGGGGCCTCCAATTGCCTTTAGGGTAAAATGTAAACCCCGTAGCCTGATATTTTAGGTACAATCTGACATCAGTCTACCTTTTAAGACTAATTTCACATTATTTATCTTTATATATGCTTTACATTTCAAGCAAACTAGCTTGGTAACTATTCCTTGAACTCAACCTGATATTCCTGTCCTGTCTCAAAACTTTCACACAAGCTTTCCCATCTCTGAAATTTATTATTCTCTGATGCTCCCTCACCCCCTACCCAAAACTATAAGATTCCTTATCTTCCATTAAGGCTCAGCTCAGGTAACACTGTATCTGTATAGTTTTCCTTGAATTCCCTGGAGTTCTCTCTTCAAATATTCACAGAGCACTTTTTTGGGTTTTTCCGTTGCCCCATCTACTCCCTGTCTTATCATACTTATCTGTGTACATTTTCTGTCCCTCATCTCAAGTATACTGCTTGAAGGCAGGAAATATTTTATTTCTGTCTTTCTATCACCAATGATTAGTGCAATGTCTTGCATGTTACAAAGGCTTAATCATTATTAGTTCAATTGAAATGACCACCCTGGACTCAGATCATACTTCCACTGTGCATCCACTCACTGCTTTTTCCTTTTTTTATATAGAAATTTCTGTTTCTTGGACCTACTTTCTAATATTCTCTTAGGCATTGCACCTAAAGCCCTTGATCTTAGAAATCCCCAGAGAACCAACTCTTCTTACCTTTTCTATCCTCCTCCTCCTCCCTAACATATGAGGTTCCAAAAGAGGAGCTTTATCCATAAAGAATGATAGGTCAATGTTTTTACTGATCCAATAAATCCTGACCCTTAGCATCTATAGGGAGAAGAGTATGTGTGTGTGTGTGTGTGTGTGTGTGTGTGTGTGTGTGTGTGTGTGTGTGTGTGTTTAATAGTATGTTTTCTCTCTAGGTGTGTTAGAATGAGGCTATGGAAGCAGAGAATCTCACTAGCGTGACTGAGTTTATCCTCTTGGGACTCTCACAAGCTCAGGAGCTGCAGGCTTTTCTATTCCTTGTGTTCCTGACTGTCTACATAACAACTGCTACGGGCAACCTTCTCATTATAACTATAGTGACCTCTGACACTCGGCTCCACACTCCCATGTATTTCCTACTCCGTAACCTGGCTGTTATAGACTTCTGTTTTTCATCTGTCACTACTCCCAAGATGCTGGTTGACTTCCTGTCTGAGGCCAAAACCATTTCCTACCAGGGCTGCATGACTCAGATCTTCTTCTTCCACTTCCTAGGGGGTGCTATAGTCTTCTTCCTTTCAGTGATGGCATTTGACCGTTATATTGCCATCTCCCGGCCCCTCCATTATGTCACCATCATGAATCCTCAGATGTGTTTTGGGCTGGTGGTGGCTGCCTGGGTAGGAGGCTTTGTCCACTCCATCATCCAGCTTGTTCTCCTGCTCCCCTTGCCTTTCTGTGGCTCCAACCTCCTGGATAACTTTTATTGTGACATCCCCCAAGTTTTGAGACTTGCCTGTACAGATACCTCTTTACTGGAGCTCCTCATGATTACCAACAGTGGGATGTTGGTTCTTATTTGGTTCCTCATCCTCCTGGCTTCTTACACAGTCATCTTGGTGATGCTGAGATTTCACTCAGGGGAGGCAAGGCGTAAAGCCTCTTCCACTTGTACCACCCACATCATTGTGGTGTCTTTGATCTTTGTACCATGTATCTACGTCTATGCTCGGCCTTTCACCTCCTTCCCTATGGACAAGGCTGTCTCCATCAGCTATACAGTCATCACTCCCATGCTTAACCCCATGATTTATACCCTAAGAAACCAGGAGATGCAGTATGCCATAAAAAGGTTAGGCACACGCCTACTGGTTTATAAAAGGTAGTGAACTTCATCTAGGCTGATGGGTAAATCATTTCCCTGTTCCTAGCTTCAATCTCCCCATCCATTAAACTGGGAGTTATATTTTCCATATTCATTCACCATAGGTCACGGGGATATTGTGAGAGTGCAGGGAGATATTAGTGGCTTTTGCGCTTGGAAATCATAGCAGTGCAAGGAAAGACATTTTCCTATACACAGCACTACCTAACAATCATTGTAAGCAATTCCCTTATTATGGTTATGTTGTTGTTGTTATTTAGTACTTTTCAGTTGTGTCAGACTCTTTGTGACCCCATTTGGGGTTTTTCCGACAAAAATACCGGAGTTTTTCTCTATTTCCTTCTCCAGTTCATTTTACAAATGAGTAAACGGAAGCAAACAGGGATAAGTGACTCCCCAGGGTCACACAGCTAGTGTCTGAGGCCAGGTTTGAACTCAGGAAGATGAGTCTTCTTGAATCCAGACCTGGAACTCTATCCACTGTATCCCTAGCTGCCCTCATTATGGTTACAATGACTTCTACAACCCAGCTCCATCATTTCACTACTATAGGCTTATGCTGCTCCTTAGTCACTGCCTAAAATGTTGATTGAATTCTTGACTGAAGACAAGACCATCTCTTACCAAATTTTATAAGTCATATAGGATCACTGATGTAGAGCTAGAAGGGACCTTAGAGGTCATTGAGTCCAACCTTCTCATTTTACATGTGAGATAAATAAGAATAAGAGAGGTTGAGTGACTTGCCCAGGGCCACACAACTAGTAAGAGTTTGAGTCAAGATTTGAACTCAAATCTTCCTGGTTCCAACTCCAGCACTATATTATACCCCCTAGCCCCAATGGAGCACATGATCCAAACCTTCTTTTCCTATGATCTAGGGAAAATTTCCTATTTATGGGAGAATAGCTATGATGAGTGGTAATGTGACATATTTACAACAGGCAAATGATTGAGTTCAGATATACTCTTTTCCCCATTTCTCCAAGATGGTCAGACTATCCTGAGCCTGTGGACCCTTTTCATAACAAGACTAATCATTTTCTGTAGATATTAGGAGTACACTGGTCTTTCTTCCATTTATCTCTCTATCATTCAGTGGCTTTTCTGAGAGGAGGATAAGAAACTTGACGTACCATGGGAAGAGCATGGGTTACACAAGGAAACTAAGGCACATGGATTTGTTTGATATGACCAAAGATAACTCATCCACTGAGCAAGGAGCACAGTGACAGGGCCATCTCCACAAGTGTAATCTGCCCATTTTCTTCCTTTCACTTTGCTTCTGTATTTGGAAAATCTACTTCATTCCTGGCTGATAATGGACTCATCATCACATAGGAAAAGTACCCATTGCTGTGGGTTTTTGATTGTCTTTGTCTCTTTATCCCAGTTTGGACCTTTCTTTCCTGGGACTTCTTAAGAACAATTTTGTTGCTGTTCAGTCATTTCAGTCATGTTTGACTCTTCGTGACCCCATTTGGAGTTTTCTTGGCAAAGATATGGGAGTGGTTTATCCACTGTGCTACCTCTAGCTTCCCTCCCATGAGCAAACCTCTCAGCAAAAGCCACATTTGTCTCATGGAACATTTTAATAGCAAAACAATTCATTTCTTTCTTTTGATACAGACTTGTGATTTATTAATATAATGAACTTCCAAAGAGGAAACTCCCTCTGCCAATGCAGATTAGACTGAGGGCTGAAATTTACAGCCTCAAAGAGTTTCCTAGGGGCACTGAGAAAGTAAATGATTTGCCCTCATCACACAGCTAGTATGTGTCAGGGGCAAGACTTGAACTCAGATCTTTCCAACTCCAAAACTGACCCTTTATCCATTATGCCATGGAGTCTGTCACATATATGTGACAAAAAGACACATTTCTACAACACCTTATGGTTTAAAAGTGATTTCCTGAAACAATCCTCCAAGTTTAAATATTATTATCCCCATTGCCCACATGAGGAAATGATGCCAAATAATATTAGAGCCAGGATGTGAATCCACATCTTCTGAATCTGAATCCAGTATTCATTCCACTACCATCACTGTTTTATATAGCACTTTATTGGTACAAATTACTCTGTGTGTATACATATATATGTATATATGTATGTGTGTGTATACACATATACATATACACACACATATATACATACATACATATTTGTAGTCCTGTTTGAATAATTATGTAATATATGTAAAATAAGCAATTCTGTCCTGATTTCACAGATGAAGAAACTCACACTCAGACTGGTTAAGTGATTTGCCACTCACAATTTACAATCAGCATAACTGAATATGAAATTACGGTACTAAAATCTAGCATGGAAGGGTCTTAAAGTTTAGAGAAGGAAGAGAGTTTAGAGTTTATCCAATCCAGTCTTGTTTTATAGATGAAGAAGTGGCCACACAGTTAGTTAGTAATTGAAATTGGTTTGGAAACTAGATCCTCTGGCATCAAAGACAGGATTCTTTCTATTATACTACACTATTATAAAGTATCTCAGAGGTCACATAGTCAAACAACAACTCCATCCAACCTTGGCTTGAAGAAATCTAATACTGGAAAACTCACTAGTCCCTGTGGCAACTCATTCCCTTTCCGGAGAGTCTAAACACTAGGGAGTCCTATTTTATGCTGAGCTTCTAAATTCTGCAAATTTGTCCTAATTTTGCACTTTGAAGCCAATTAGGATGAGTCTAATCTTATTCTGTATGATAGACTTTCAAGGCTAAACATTTTAAATTCAACCAATTCTCTTATTCAGTTGTTAACCAATCTCCTCATCAGTGTTATCACCATCCCCTAATATAAAGATTCTTCCTTAAAATGTGTCATTTGGAACTAAACATAATGCTCCAGATGTAGTTAGAGCAAGACTACATACAATGTGGCAATAATCTTCCTCATTATACATTTGCATACATTAATATTATTAAATGTATTATTGCATACATATACAAAATGTATATATTCAAACATTATGTGCATTTTAAGATGACCCCACAATTTTAGTAATTTTTTTGGCAACCATGTCAAACTGATGACTGAGGTTGTAGTTCAATAAATCCCCAAGACCTTCCCTATCTGGTACTTGTGCAACGGGTATTTAAATCAAAGTACGCAACTTTACAATTATCTCTATAAAACTTCACTTCTCCCATTTAACCAAAAATTAAATATCAGTAAGTTCTTCCTAGTAACTAAAGAAAAAATTTTTCAGCTTAAGTTTATGTCATCTTGTCTTTGTTTCATCTTATGTCTTTGGATAATTTGTAGGAGAATGATAATACCCATTCTTTTCCTAGGGAGAATTCTACATTTCCTGATGCTCCCCTCTATATTGTTTACTACTTATGGAACATATAGGAGCACCTATCTTCTGCCCCTTTGGAGTGGACGTGCTGTTTGGAGTGGGGATAGGGAGTGGGGTAATATCTATCACATACTTGAGATACAACCTAGACATAAAGTGGTCAAATCCATGAATAAATATATACCATGTTTGGTCTCCTGAGTGGCTACTTTAGGAATCTTTTTGCCTGTCAAAGAATATGAACAAATTGTTTTATGAAGAAGAAATAAAAAGCATCAATAGCAATATGAAAAATATTCCAAATCTATAATCTTTTTGTTTTTGTTTTTTGCTTTTTGGAGGGCAATTGGGGTTAAGTGACTTGCCCTAGGTCACATGGCTAGGTTTTATGTAAAGTGCAGTCACATTTGAACTCAGGTCCTCCTGACTTCAGGGCTGGTGCTCTATTCACTGCACCCCCCCCCCCAGCAGCCCCCCAAATCTATAATCTTGATAGAAATGCACACTTAAATGTCTCAGAGGTTTCACTTCATATTCAGCAATTTGAGAAAGATAATAAAAGATGAAAACAGTCAACATTAGAGGGGTAGCTGGAGGACAGACACGCTGATACACTGTTGACAGAGCTGTAAATATGTCCAAGAATTATGGGAAATAATTTAGAATCATGCAAACAATTCACTAAACTCTGCATGCCCTCAGTAATAGCATTCTATGATATTCAAGAATAAAGAAGGCTGTTATGTGGAAGACAAATCAGCCTGATTCCATTTTGTCCTTGAGGACAGAGTCAGGAGCAAAGGGTAGAAGGTGCTTCCTAACAAGCAGAGCTGTCCCAAAATGGAATGAGTTGCCTTGGAAATTTGTGGATTTCTTCTCACTGAAGATCTTTAAACAGGACCTGGTTAACCACTTGTCACATATGTTATAGTGAGGATTATTTTCAGATATGGATTGGACTACATGGTCACTGAGGGCCCTTTTTACTCTAAATTCTGTGTTTCAGGAAAGCTGACTGACCATAGCTCCTTCAGTTTCTCTCAGAAATTATGCCTGTTGTATGGATTCATTTCTAGTTCCTTAGAAACCCTTACAACATCTTGAGAATGTTAGGACTAGTAATGAACAGGGGTGTAATAATTTTAGACAATTCTTCAAAATAATAAATAAGCTCTAAGCAAAGGCTAAAGGTGATGTTGCAATAAAAATGAAAATAATTTTTTATTCCATTATTTTAGTGCTTTGGGTCTTGCTGTAGTATTTTATAGCTAAATCTAAATGGTTTGAACATCTATTTGATAAATGCTAATGCTTTGGAAAGCATAGCCACCAACAGAAGGATTAGCCAGAACCTAATTTCTTTACTGGTAGACAAATACTAGGATGATTTGGATAGTGTAGAGCTGAGATGAAATGTAAAAATGCCAAGTCTTGCAAAATGCTCTATGTTCTAATGAGGTTGGAGTATGTCTCTCAGAAAATTGCCATGGTCATTATGTTATGTTATTAAATCCTCTTTTAAGTTTGTTTCTGTCAAATTTGCACTTGTGAGTGTCCTCTGTTTAGCATTCTTTGTATATGTGGGAATAAATTATGTGCTATATTCATATTGTCCACGGAATATATTTTGCTGGTCCTCCTTTTTGGGGAAGCCTTATAGATGAGTAACAAGTAAAATTAATGAGCCAAAGAATGTGGGAAAAGGGAACGTAGCCTCTCTCATTAGAAGCAAGCTCCCCCAGGACTGGACTCGGTCCAAGTGCATGCCTGGCTACAGAATAGGGAATGGGCACAGTACTTTAATCTCCTATGGCACACTAGCAGTGGATCTCCAAGATTAGACTTGACCAAAGATCTCAACCTTTCCAAATCTCACTGTGACCTCCAACAATGTGAATTATGTCTCAAAGACCTTGGCAGTCTGCAGATATTCTGCTATTCGAAAGCTCCAGGGTTATTTCAAAAGCTAACCTCAAATCCAGCAATCACAAGCTCTACTAAAAAGTAGGAGTCAATGACATAACTCTATTACATTTAAGCATATGTATTTATTGAAAAGAATGGTGTATGTATGGGTTCCTGTGTGGAGAGGGGAAGGAATGCCCACTTAGGTACAACCAAAGACTATATCAAAGGTTAGGGGATATATTCCCAATGCTATTTGCTCTATAACCCTCACTCCCACTTCTGAAAGGAAATATTAAGGAAGAAAGGGGAACAGCTCTCATGACTGAATACACATCTGTGAGATTTCCTTTATGATAATAAACCCACGATCTCACATCTACTGGGGATATAGGCCTCTCTCTTATTAGATGCCACTGGCCCCTCCATGAGTCTTCTAGGAAGCCTAGATTTCTCCAGTTCTCCTTTCCTTGATGAGAAATAAATTCATCTTCTAAACCAATGGTAATAACAACAAAGGGTTGTTATTGCACCTTCATTAGATAAATTAAGGGAAATGGTAACAATGAGCTTTAAATGATTGCAAGCTTAGAAGGTCAAGTTACAAACATTGCCCAATATATTCTATTCCCTTTAATTTTACCTTTTTAACTGGTCTCTTTTCTTTCCTAACCAAATAGACCAAAAGGAGTCAGGTTTGCTTTCTCCAGTCAATCTCATTATTTGATTAATAGTCCCAAACCATTTTTCTAAAGATTACTTTGTGGATGAAAGGATTTGAAAGATATCCAGCCAGTCATTGGAAGAGGAAATAGGCAACTGTGACCTTGAAAATGCTAGTTGGTCTGTTACTCTCATGAAAAATTCCCCAAACCAAATGATTGTGGCTGACATCTGCCTAAGAGCCCAGGAAAGGCAACAATTTTGCACAAATGGATATTGTACAACTGTCTGGGTCTCAATGCCAATCCAGCGGCCAAGAATCAACAGAGGAACAGATGGGCAGGAGTAGTGTCTGCATTTGAGAATTGCCTGCAGTGTCACAGTGCCATGTAAATTCAGTTGAATATCACAGAATTTAAGAGTTGGAAGAGACCTCAGCATCTATCATTCAAACTCTTATAGATCTAATCTGGGGTTCACTCTTTGAACTGGCTCATTCACCCAACTTGCATTCATTCTGGCAGGTCTGGGGTTCCCAGAGCAGGTCCAGACCCCTGCCACCACATCTCACAACTCTCAGTGTTCTGGTAGTAATTCTGGTGTATGGAAGGATGTTCTCCCACTATTCACTACTGCAGATCTTCAACCCCCACTAGTGTGCTTCCATTTTACATGGAGTCAGTTACCATGATGTCATTAACTCATAAACATAAAGCATTTATTTAATGATAAAGCAAAAGAAGGAATAATCATAACATTGCCTCTAGAAACAAAAGAAAGGAATAATGTCTTTACTAAGTAAAAGACAAAAGAAGGAATAGTTGAGCATCACAATCAGTCAGTCGATGAACATTTAGTAAGCACCTACTAGGTGCTAGGCATTGTGCTAAACACTGGGTCTATAGAGAAAGGCAAAAGATAATACTTGCTGTCAATGAGTTCCAGGCTAATGCAGGAGACAACATGCAAATAACTATGTACAAACAAAATATAGAAAGGATAAACTGGAGAAAATCAACAGAAGCGAGGCCTTAGAAGTAAGGGGGATCAGGAGAGGCTTTCTGCAGAAGGTGGGATTTTATCCTGGACTTGAAGGAAGCCAGGAAAGCCAGGAGACAGAGAAGAAGGAAAGAATTCCAAGTATGGAGGGCAGCCAGTGAAAAATCATATTGTCCACTGAATATCTTTATCTACTTTCTATTTTAAGAGAGTTTCTAAACATGATCCATAGGTAACATTGTCCCTAGGATTGAAGCGAAGGAACACAAGAGAAGGGAACAAAGCCTCCCTCATTAGAGTTAGGCTCCCCTAGGACCAAACCTGGTCCAATTGCGTGTCTGGCTACTGAACAGGGAGTGAGCGCTATGGTGAACCAACAGTGGTTCCTCAAGATTAGACTCAACAAAATGATATAAGATACCAACTCTTCCAAATCTCATTGGGATTACTGACAATTCAACTAATGTCTCAAAGGCAAAAACGTGCATTATATTCTCCCACAAATTCATGCTGTTTATGGCCGAAAGTGGGCACATTTTTATAGAAACTTAGCTGAAAAATGGGAGCAACCTCACAGAGATGGATCTGAGCAACGTCCCCACATACCCCAGCTCAAATCGTATGCTACATGGCAGGCCTTCATGCCCTTGGTCGCTTCAAGAACAATCTATACTACAGGAATCTGTTTCTCTGATAGCTGTTCCTGTTCTCCTTCTCATTGTTTTCCTGATGGGCAAAAACTTTTTTTTCTGCTCTCAAACTGACAAAGCAGCAACAAACTCTTTTTGTTCACAACTCCCTCTAAAGACCATGTCAGGGCACTTAGGGAAAATATTAGACTCTTTTGGTGACAAGGAAGAGAAGCCAGAGAACGTACTAAAAGCTTCTTAGATTTCCAAATAACATAAGATTCTGCTTTGTTTGATGAGCAGCAATGCACATTTCACAACAAAACAGATGCAAAGACTGTATTCTTTCCCTTTCCCCTTCTTTTTCCCTCTCAAACCAGAAAAGTACAGAGCAACATAAGGTACTCTTGAGAAGCTCTCCCTCTCTCAGCCTTTAGGCGGTGCTAGAGAGCAACAAAATGCCAAAGCTCTTGGGATAACGGCAGGATTCAGCACTGAATCAATGAGTTTCTGCTAGGAGATGCTCTCTAGCCTTTCTCCATCCAATCAGCCAAGCAACGTCTCTCATCCAATCAGCACGGCCCCAGAAAAGCAGCTGAAAAGTATTCTCTTTCAGTTGGAAGCCTTCTGCATCTATTGCCCCTGGTTGCCTGTGCTCCTTCCTCTATTCAACTTACTCTCCTGACTTCCTATAGCTTTTTCTATGGCTTCTTAGTAACCCTTGTAATACCTACATTAGAACATCCTGGTGATTAGTGACTCACCTTTACCTTATGGAGTAAAACTCAAGAAATTCATCTTCCCTCTCTCTTCCATCAGATATGAACCCAACAGTCCTTAAATAATTATTTGACTTATAATTTTGTCAGTTATAAACTACAGTCACATGCAAATGAGCTAATAGGTCACAGGGTATAGCAGCCACCATTACATCATTGCCATCATTACTCTGTCTTTCAATAGATCCTCTCAATACATTAATCTAGGCTTGCACCACCTGTGGCTTACAGGCATGCCAAAGGCTGTGCAGGCCCACGTTAAACTGAGGGCAATTTTCTATCTGGTTGTCAGACTTATCTGTGCCCTTCCTTGCCATTTTATCTGAGAGTTTTTCTTCACAAATGTATTTTTATCATTTTTCCATTAACAAATGTTCATTTTCTTCCTTTTTCAAAGTAACTAAACTGTTCATATAAAAAAGACAGTACCTTATGCATGAAAGGCTTCTTCAGCATAACCTAACTAACACGTGGTCTGCTTGAAGATCTCTAAGGAGGGGGAATCCATCACCTCTCCAGTCAGTCCATTCCAATTTGGTAAAGTTCTAATTGAGAGGAAGTTAGTAACTTTCTAACTCATTGAGATGGATCCATATTTTCACCCTTGTAGTGACCCCTGGCTCCAGTGCCACCATATTGCTTCTTCCTTATTTGAAACTGCAAACTCAGTCCTATTGTTTACTTCTCCTTTCTCCTTTTCCTTCCCCCCTCAATTTCCTCAGTAAGATTAGACTTGTATAAAAATTATTTTGATCATGAAAGCTCTTACAGACATGTAGAGTGCCCAGTGATGATTAAACTCGCTTCATCCAGGATGGTCCAAAACAATTGCTGGTCCTTTTCTCTTTTGTTTCTCCCATCTTTTCAACAACCAATACTTCTCTCAACTGTGTCATTCATTGAGTTCTCAACTGTGTGATGAGCTCAGTAATGTGTTCTAGGGGAAGAAGGAGGACCAGAAGAAATGGAAGATGTGGTTTCACTACCCAAGAAGCTTTTCTAAGGAGTTGATAATGATATTAATAATAATAGTTCTAAGTTCAATAATTCAAGGATTTGGAACTTCCTCACTGTGAATATTTCCTCCAATGATAAAGATTGAAACTTCCTCTACAATTCAATAAATGATCTTGGATGGTTACTGTATTTGAAAACTTCATTGCCTTATAATCTAACTAGTGATACACCTCTCCAAACTCAGTCAAGATGGCCTTCCTATGACAGATTTACAATCCATTGCTAGGCCTGCCTAGCATCAAAGCCTTGCTAGCTTGGTGGGCTTATATCATGCTAGTCTTCTAGTGCCCAGGGTCACTTATCTGCTGCAATGAAGCAAATAAGGCAATTTAGTCCATCCCACAAGGTATAAGAGAAAGTCTTTAGTGAAGGAATAATGACAAACAGCAAAACTTGGTATTGAGTTTCAAGGTTTAGAAAGTGTTTTCCTCATAGCATCAATAGAAGGGAGATATAATTGCCTCTGATTTATAAATGAGGAGTTTGAGACCAAGAGAAGTGAAGCGACTAGTCCATCTATGGTCAAATAGCTAGCAAGGTCAAAGATGTGATTTGAAGAGATGATACAGGTCAGCTTAGAAGAGAAGCAAGAAGTCCATTTAAGGCAAGTTTCCTTATCTACATGTTTCCATTGCCAATTCCATTCAGTGAGCCAATAATCTTTACTTCTCTTCCAAGAAAAAGACCGGTGTACACTTTGAGAGACTGGTCATGTGTCCATCCGTGCAACAGATATTTATCTAGTACCTACTGTGTATAAGAGTCCCTCCCTCTTCAGAACCTGTTTCCAGTGCTCCTGAGGCTTGAAGGTCTTAGAATACCACTGCAAAGAGGCTCTAATAGGAAAAAATACTTTGCAGGCCTGACTTCTTCAGCTGATAGACTTCTAGGCCTTTCTCCACTAAGCATTTTCTGTGATAACTCTAGTACCTACTTCAGGGTTGGGGACTATAGAAGTGAGTGGAGAAGGGACTCTGAGGAATTGCAGGAAAGGCAGGCTTGCATTTGAACACAGGTGAGGACAAATTAGAGAACTGTTTCAGGAAAAAGGCAATTCCTTGGAATGCATGGGGATGTAGGTGAGGAATATAGGTAGTTTGAAGGAAGGAGGCAGAGTAAGGTAGCTCTGTACAAGTTCTTTTTGATTCCAAGCCCAGTTGGCTAGTCCAGTAGCAACTCTCAAAGACCCTAAGGTAGCTGGCAATTTTGCAGGTATCCTTGGGAACCACGGAGACATAATTGCTGTGACATTGCCACTTAGAAAGCTTGGTGGAAAAATAGAGTACTGGTCTTGGAGTAAGGAAGAAATGAGTTCAAATCCAGTTGTCAGGGTTCTGTTTTAGAGTACCCTAACTTACCAGCAGGGGCAACCAGTTACACCCCAATTAATTGACCTTTTAGAACAGAAGAGTTACAGCTCTGAGGTCCAAACAAAAAAGGTTTATTAAGGTCTCTCTATGGGGAAGCCTTAAAGCCATATCCTAAGGCAGGCTTCATAGATACCTCCAAGGCCTAGGTCTTATAAAGACCCCAGATCCACATATCACATGTGACAGAGCCCAGCTGAACAGAATTGTGAGAGGGGGAGTGCAATCACAAGGGCATGACGGCCCCAGGGTGTGTATACGCCAATCAGGAACAGCAGGTAACCCCATGCAAGAGAATCTTGAGCAGTGCAGTATCCCTTGGCTGGGGACAGTGCAATATGCTCTGACCTCCACATGGCCTGACTAATTCCCGGGCCTCAAACACCTCCCTGTGCCCTGACACAACCACTTGTATCTTGCACATATTTTCTGAACCTCACATCCAGTCTAAGACATTTATTAGCTGTGTGACCCTGGAAAAATCAGTTAACCACTGTATAACTTAGTTTCCTAATCTATAAAATGAGAATGATAATAGTACCTACCTCCCAAGGTTGTTGTGAGGATCAGATGAGATAATATTTACAAAACGCTTTACAAATTTTAAAGCACTGCACGAGTATCAGTTGTGACAATGGTGATGATGTTGATGATGAAACCAGAGAAGGAGACAGTTCACTGGACTGGGTTGAAAGGATAAAGAAGGATTTTCCCATAAGAACCTGTGGAGCTGGAGGAGATACAAAGGATTGGGGTCTATGAATGAGGGACCTGTTGTCCCAAAACTTAAATAACATTGATTTAAAGTCCTGCATCCTGATAGATGATGTGGGTGAGTCTATCAGACCAATGACAGGTATTGAGTGATAGCAGCAGGATTTGAATCCAGGTCCTCTGACTCTAAATTCAGTACTTTTTACACTGGATCATGATGCACCCTCATTCACATGCCATCGGCACACATAATTCCCACCAAAAGTCATAAGGGAATGTGCAATCCTTCATAGTCCTATCTTCTCAACCAAACCAGGAGACCCTTGATAAAAGATTTCATATCTTCCAAATTATTTTGTCTTCTCAACATCTGCTCTGGTTGCCATGTGACTAGAGCTAGTCTATCATCCCCAGAATAGGATTCTGAATACAGTTGGTACTCAACAAATGTCCATTACATTTATGAACCAAGAAAATATATCAATCTATCCATAAGCTTTTATTAAATGCTTATGCTGTGCCAAGTGCTGTGCAGGACATTGGGGTTACAAAGACAAAAATAAAAACAGTGCATGCCATCAAGAAGCTTACATTGTTACGTTCTATAACATACACATTTAGGTGTATACAAGATACCTGCACAGTAGACACAAAATGAGCTTAAATGGTAAAGGAAGCTAGTAGCTGAAGGGAGCAGAAGGGACCTCCAGAAGAAAATCCTGCTTAAACTAAGTCTTGAAGGAAGCTAGGGTCTCCAAAAGGCAGAGGTTAAGAGGTAGAGCATTCCAGGAATGGGGACAGTCAGTGAAAGGCAGTAGAGATGGGAGATGATGTGTTATGTGTAAGGAACAGCATTTGATCCTTACAACAACTCTGTGAGGCACATGCTATCATCATGACCATTTTACAGATGAAGAGAGAGGTAAAGTAAGTCAGTGAATAAACACTTTTTATTAGCACCTACTATGTGCCAGGTAATGTGCTAGGCAGTATGATAGACTACAGAGTGTGTAAATAGGAGTAATATGTAAAGATACTACAGAGGGAGGAAAAATGCAGGTTGGGAAGAGTTTTAAATGTTAAACAGAGGAGTTTATATTTGATCCTAGAGGTAAAAGAGAAAGAATAAATTTTGTTGAGGAAAGTGGTGACGTGGTTACATTTGTACTTTGGGAAAATCACTTTGGCAGCAATGTGGAAGAAAGATAAGGGTGTGTGTATAGAGTTTTGAAGCTTAGAGATCAATTAAGAAACTATTGCATAGTCCAGGTGAGAGAGGATGAGAATCTGAACTCAAGTGGTAGCCCTGTGAGTGGAGAGAAGAGGACACATACAAGAGGTTGGAGGCAGAACCAATAAGATTAAGCAACTGATTGGATGTGTAGAGTGAACCAAGGATGACTTCCTTCCACAATAAAAGCAAAATCTGGAAGATGAGTGGTTTTGGAGAGGAAAGATCATGAGTTCTGTTTTGGATATGTTGTGTTTGAGATAAATATGAACCATCCAGTTCAAAACACCTAATAAGTGGTTGGGGATGCAATACAGGGCTCAGAAGAGAAACTGGGGATGAATAAATAGATCTGGGAGTCAGTGTAGAAATGATAATTAAGCCCACGGGAGTGGCTGAGGTCATCAGGTGAGGTAGCATAGAGAGGGAAAAGGGCTCAGTATAGAACCTTGAGGGATATCCACAATTGGGGGGGGGGGGGCATGACATGGATGATGAACCAGTAACAAAGAGCAAGAAATGGTTGGATAATGATAATCCATTAATGGTAATCAGTAGCATTTATATAGTGTTTCAAGGTTCACAAAGTCTATACATATTTTACCTCATCTGATGCTCACAGTAACCTTATGAGGTAGATACTATCGTCCCTATTTTACAGATGAGGAAATTGAGGCCGAGAGAAGTAAAGCCAGGCAGTTGAAAAACATTTATTCAGCACGTACTGTATACCAAGCACTGTGCTAGGTGTTGGGGATAAAAAGAAAGAAAAAAGAAGGTCCCTTTCAAGGAGTTCACAGGCTAATGGGGAAGACAGCACATTTACAACTATGTACTAACAAGCTATATATGGGATACATTGGAAAAAATCAACAAAGAAAAGGTACTAGAATTGAGAGGGATTTGCAAAGGTTTCCTATAGAAGACAGTATTTAACTTGGAATTTGAAAGAAACCAGAAGGCAGAGATGAGGAGGAAGGAGAGAAGTGCAGGCACAGGGGACAGCTAGCAAAAATGGCCAGATTCTGAAGACGGAGTCACACAGCTCATAAACATCCCAGGCAGGATTCAAACTCAGGTCTTCTGATTCCAAGCACAGTGTATATCTCTTATGCTACCTACGTGTACCACTACTTCTGCTTGGCACATAGTAAGAACTTCATAAATAGTTTATTAACTGACTGACATCAAAGCCCAGCTACATTACTCCTGACCATTGCCAGTAACTGAGGCTGAACCTGAACCAGGTGATTAACACTATCTTTCACACAAGTGGAGCCTTCACTAGTCTGTGAATTTCATTCCCAGCCTTGTTGCTTTCCTTCAGGGAGGAATGGAACTCAGAGCAGGTGTTTGTAGGACTTCCTAACACCAGGTGGAGCTGTTGACTTCTTTTCTTTGTGGTACTGGAAGCCTAGACTATTTGCCTTCCTCCCTCTAAGACTTCCTGAAATTACCCCTCCAGAAAACTGAATAGAGAGACACAATTTTGAAATCCAGCATGAAAGCTTCAGCCATAGTCATCATCCACAGGTGGACATTGGCTAGAGTCCTATGAAGATCTAAGAGCTTCTGAGTAATTTCCACATTCCCCAATTGAGTGCTCAGTCCTTCTACAGTCTGAAGCTGGGAGTATTCTCAGATGTCAGGTCAAGTCAAAAAACATGTGCTAAGTTCCTACTATGGGCTAGGCACCATGATAAACTCCAGAGATAGAAGACAAAAGTGAAAGAGAACCAGTCCTCAAAGAGTTTATTTCTATTGGAAGGCTTCATATATTATACCCTATAGAAGTGTCAACAAATTCACTCTTCTCCCCTCTTCATCTCTCAGGTCCTTGCTGAAGGAGCAGATTCCCCTTTTACAAAAAATGGCTGCTCAGATTGGACAGCTCAAAGGCTGCCAGTCTATGCCTTCAATTCCATTCCTTCCTACTCCTCCAGGACCTCAATAACACAACCTCTGACCAGACCTTTTAATTTCTCCCCCTCAACCGGCTTCCCCCCCCCCCCAAACATGCATAAATCTCCCCTATCCTGAACTCTATTCAGTTCTCAGTGCCACATTTTGGGAATGACATAGAGAAGTTGGGAAAAGAGAGGATGGTAACCAGGATGATCAAGGAAATGGAGACCATGCCCTGTGAAGATCAGTTGAAGAAACTGCGAGTGTTTAATTTAACCAGGAGAAGAGAAGACTTGAGGGGGGCATGATGGTTATCTTCATATATCTTCATGTAACTAAAGGGCTCATACAGATGAGAGATTAGAGACTTCTTCTGCCTGGCACCAGAAAGCAGTACTAGGGAAATATAATTCAAGTTGTGGTTTCCTATGCCTTGAAAGTTATCATGTGGAGATAGGATGACTACTTGTCACTGTTGTTATGGTGGGGGTTCCTTTCATATATGGGGTTGGATGTAGATGGCTACTGAAGGCCCTTCCAGTTCTGAAATTCTAGAACTCAATGATATGGATAGAAGTTGCCAAGAGGCAGATTTGATTTTGATGAGGGTGGGAGGGAACATTCAGAACTATCCAAGTGTGTGGGCAGCCACAGGAGGTAGAGTCTTCCCCCTCCCTGGAGGTCTCAAGCAGAGACTGGAGAAATGCTTTTGAGGAATCCCAGGAATGGGAGTTTTGGTTAACTCTGTGTTGGACTTGATGGCGTCTAAGGTCCCTTCAGGTTCACATGTTCAGCAATTCATCCTGGTGTCCTCTCCTTGAACTGTTCTTCTATTTTTCTCCTTATAGCTGCCAAATTTCTCCAAAGTGTCATTGGCAGCCACTCTCTTCTTTATCCCCATACTTTCCAGCTTCTATCCCTACCAATCTAATTCAAACTCTTCTCTCCAAGATCACCACTAATCTCCTACATGCAAAGTTAAATAGTCTTTTCTAAGTCCCGACTTCTTAACAGCATTTGACACTTCTGACCACTTCCTTTTGTGAAACTCTACGGGGACCATGACAACATACAAACGTGGCTTACCTCTTGCTTCTTCCTATCTCCTTTGCTGATTTCTCCTCCTCTTCCCACCCTCTAAATGCAGGGACCTGCAAAGGTGCAGTTTTGTTATTGCTACTATACATTCTCCCTATCAGGACCAGGAGGAGTAACTCTGATGGATACAGTATGGATAACGCATACACACATACATACACATGCACACTCACACAAATATAAGAACAATTTATCAATCTCTGTGTGTGTGTGTGTGTGTGTGTGTGTGTGTGTGTGTGGAAAAGAAAGAGAGAGAGAGAGAGAGAGAGAGAGAGAGAGAGAGAGAGAGAGAGAGAGAGAGAGAGAAATATAGGACATGACTTAGAATAAGAAAGACCTAGGTTCAGATCATACCTCAGATGCTGTATATTGGGCAAGGCACTTCATCTTTCTGTATGTGGCTTATAATAGCACTTATCTCACAGAGTCATTGTGTGGATCAAATGAGATAACATATATAAAGGGTTGTATAAGTCTTAACATAGTATATAAATGATAGTCCTTGGTACCACTAAATGCCAAGCTATGAATTACATTCACCAAATCTAACTAATCTAAGTCCTTAGACTCTTACTCAGAGGACCCCAAAGGCCTCCCTACAAAGGCTCTGTGGGGTCTTGGATTTTTATTTGGTAAAGTTTGGGTGAACCACTACTCTTTTATCATACCAGGAAGGATGAAAACTTTGGGGAAAGGGATGGCTCTGTCCTGCTTAGCCTTAAGCACCACTTCTACCTCCCAACCTTTCCCCATGTTCTAGCTTCAGACATGCTATTGGGAATTGGGGCTGTAGGGTAAACCACAGAGTATAGGTGGCTGGAGGAATTCTCTTTCTGAGTTGGGCCTTGGAGACCCAAGTTAACCAGCCCAGATCTAATGCTGTCTCAGTGTCTGCCTTAGGTTCAGCATCCTAACACAACTATCCTGGTAGGTTGATTTGGTCATCAGGAGGCTCTGTGCCAACAGGAACATTTCTTGGTCTGTGCCCTGCTGTGTGACCTTGGCTGGGGGAATTTCCATCACAGACACTTCCTGGCTGGAGCCTGGGCTCTGTCCCAAGTGGAAGGGCTGAGTCACTCCAGTTAGCTGAGTCTGAAAGACTTAAGCATAGACTCATATATTGTTAGAACTACAAGAAAGATTGGAGGTCATCCAGTCCAAACTCCTCATTTACATGTAACCATGGACTCATCCCATGCCTTCTGGTCTATTTGAATTAATCTTATTTCCCCCCTGAACATTGGGGTTATGTTGATAATATTCTGATAGAGTGAAACTTGCCAAACCTTTCTGCTGTTTGTCATGTCTTTCCCCTCTCACCAAGACTGTCCTAAATGGGTATCCAGAAGGGGCAAAAAGCCATGAGAGAGGAAGGAGCAGTAGTGATGAGCCCTATGCACGAGTCCATATATCTAGAGTTCCCTTTTCTTCTGATTACCCTGGAGTGAGTTTCCTGCTTGCCATGCTGGTGGGGGGGGGGGAGCAGAAAACCACCATAATCAGACAGATTTCTTTCTCACCATGCAGGAAATTGGGGTATTCAGTGGCTATTATTGGAGCTAATCAATCAATCAACATTTATTAAGCACCCATTATGTGCCAAGTAATATGCTATGCACTAGAGATGAAAAGAATAAACAATCGCTACAAAGGAATGTATATTCTAATGAGGGAGGCAAAGATATATCTAAGTATATACACATAGGATAGTGTTCTTTTATCAGAGTTGGAGTGGATATTAGAGATGAATACCTGTGGTCAGCACAAAATTTGCAGTGTGTTTTGAGTCAAAGACTGTATGAGCTGGAACTGTTTCTGAGAGAATTCGATCTATGTGTGTGTACCTATCTTTCTATCTCTCTGCCCCTGTCTCTCTTTGTTTCTCTTTGTGTCTCCATTTCTCTCTCACCTCAAGAGAAGACAAAGAGCAGAAACTTTGTGAATGCTGAGAAGTGAGTGAAGGCAAGGGAGCACACATGAGGTCTTATGTCATGCTGCCTTAATGGCAAAAGAGCTGGTAGCCATTGCTGAAGGAAGAAAGGAACCACCATTAACTGAAACTGACCAGATTTTTAAAAATATCTCCAAAGTCAAAGAGCCTCTTCTCTGCTATAGGGTTAGCAGACCACAGTCCCTCCCTTACATGACATTAGCGTCTCTTGGAATCAGGCTTTCTAGGGTCCTCCATGGGGAGAGGTTATCTCAGCTAAGCAAGCTAGTTGGGTCTGTGCATGCTCCAGACTGCCATTACACTAGGAAGATCTGCTCTACGTTTTCAATCCCTGCTCTGGGACATTGCAAAAAATGAACTAAACTTTTTTTTTTATTCATCTCAAGCTCCCAGTCAGAAAAATCTATCTGGCAAAATTCTACCAAAAAGAGAGGCAAAGAAAGGGAGGAAGAGCACGAGAAATCTCCAACCTTGGTCTCAGCAATTTGAAGAGTTGCAAAAAACTCAGCATCAGCTTTATGTCTCTGGCTCATGGCTTGATCACATAGCCCCTATCCTCTAAGATATATGGATAGGAACCATAACAATAGCCCCCTATTGAGGAGGCACTATAGGTCTCATGACTGGTCCTTTTCGTACCTAGATATGCACTCTTCTCTGTTCCCCCTAGTCTGTCAGAGAATTAAGACAACTCCTCAGGAGATCAAGTAAGGAACTGCTGGGAATGTCTGTCCATCAGAGGACATTGTCTCCAGCATCCTACCACACAAGCATATAATTGCTACTGGACAAAACCCCCAAGGGGAAACTAGTCAGCTAATTGGCAGGGTCTAGGCAGGGCAAGCTTCCTAAAGGTAATATTTGAGCAAACCTTGGAGGTAGAAGCATGTAGCTTGGCAGAAAAGAGCAAGGAGGGTCTTAAAAGTTAGAGAAGTAGTATAGAAAGGTAGGAAAATGGGCAGCAGGTTTATCTAAAGTTAACCCCCTTGCATCAGGAATTGCAAGAGATGAGGTAGAGTCTAGAAGTTCAGGATGTCTAGAAGCACTAAGCCTTGTGGTATATGCTTCCTGTCTGATTTTCAAGTTGCTGGTATGTGGACCCTCTTTGTGGAGCAATGCATCATCGTCACAGTGGAAAGGTCAAAGGATCTAGAATCAGAGGACCTGGATTTAAATCCCACCTGTGTGACCTTTCTCCCCTCTGATCTATAATTTCTTCATCTATAAAATAATAATAACAAACACTAGTATTTATAAAGTTTTGCTTATAAAGAACTTTACAAATATTATCTTATTTTACCCTCACAACAACTCTGGGAGATAAATGCTATCATTACCTGTCTTTTATAGGTGAAGAAACCAAAGAGATTAGAAACTAAGTGACTTGTCTAGGGTCTTAGGTAAGTAGCTGAGGCTGGTTTTGAACTTAAGTCTTCTTGACTACAGGTCCAGCCCTCTATCCACTGTACAGCTTCAGCAACCTCTTAATGAGGGGGCTGGACTGGATGACTTCTAAGCTCCTTACCAGCTCCGAAGCTATGACCTTATGATCCTTGAAGGACCAAAGGGAGATTGCCTAGAAGTGTGGGATTCTGGGTTTCTGAAACCTCATCACTATTGAGACAGGCAAAGCGGGACAGGAGACCCACGCTCACAAGCTCTGCTCTAAGATATACATATTCTAGGTTCAGGCTGGAAAGAGCTTCAAGAAGTCATGGTGCCCATTCTCCAGGCTCTTACCAGCACCCGAGAATGATCTATTATCTAAAACCAGAGCATGCATGTTGTCATGAAATTGACATACAGTGCTGATGAACTTCTGCAGGCAACCAAATTTTGACACAATTTTCCATAAGCCCTCATGACTGACAATATCAAAGGCCTTGGTCAGATCTAAAAATGTGTACAGACCTCTGTTCTGCTCCTGGCATTTCTTCTAGAGTTGTCAGGCAGCAAACACCATATTGACCACTCCTCAGTCCTTTCTGAAGCCACACTGGCTCTCAGGTAGATGTTCATCTTCCAGATGAAGAATCAGCCTATTAAGGAGGACTCTGGCAAGCATCTTGCCAGCAATGACTAAGAGAGAGACCCCTCTGTGATTGTCACAGGACAATCTATTTCCTTTACCTCTATAGGGATAGACAATGGAGGCATCCTTGAACTCCTGCAGAATAACTTTCTCTTGCCATATAACCTGGGAAATTTCAGCTAGCTTTTGTATGAGCAATGGACCCCCCTACCTTATAAATCTCAGCTAGAATAGAATCAGCACCAGGTGCTTTGCCACATGAAAGGAGTCTAATGGCATTCAAAACCTCTTCTTCAGTTAGAGCTTCAGCTAGGGAGGGATTGACTTCAACCTGAGGTAAATGGTCAATGGCCTCAGCATTGATTGATGATGGTCTGTTGAGAACACTATGGAAGTGTTCAGCCCATCTCTCTAGGATCATGTCCTTATGACTAATCAATGTGGTTCTATCATCACTGAGTAGTTGAGATGCACCATAGATCTTTGGCTCATAAATAGCCTTCAGGGCATTATAAAAGGGCTTTGGATTGTTACTATCAGCATAAAACTAAATTTCATCTGCCTTCTTACTGAGCCAGGAACCCTACTATATAATGGATAATGGACCATGCTCTTGTGCCTTCCAAGTCACCAAAAGAGTGAAACAAGGCTGTGTGCTTCCTCCCATACTTTTTAGCATATTGTTTTCAGCCATGTTGTCAAATACTTTCAAAGAGGATGAACATGGCATCAAGGTCAGCTACCACACTGATGATAAATTCTTCAATTTGAAAAGACTACAAGCCAAGACCAAAGTGGAGGGAGTGTTGATGCATGATATTCTGTTTGCAGATGATTGTGCACTCAGTGCAACACCTGAAGCTGAAGTGCAACAAAGTATGGATGGATGGATCCTCTGCTGCTTGTGCTAATTTTGATCCAATAATTAACACCAAGAAAACACAGGTGCTCCATCAACTACCCCGCCACACACCATCCATACATGAAGCTATCGGTTACAGCAAATGGAGAAGCTTTAAATGATGTGGATAAGTTCATTTACCTTGGTAGTATACTTTCCAGGGATGTACACATTGATAATGAGGTTGGTGCATGCATTGCCAGTTCAGTGTTTGGGAGGCGCCGAAGGAAAATGTGGTAGAAAAGAAGTATTAGACTGGCTACCAAACTGAAGGTCTACAGAGCTGTTGAGCTGACTTCATTGCTGCATGCCTGTGAAACCTGGACCAGTGCCACGCACTTCCATTTGAATTGTCTTAGGAAAATTCTGAAGCTCACCTGGCAGGATAAGGTACCAGACACTGAAATCCTTACTCGAACTAAACTGCCAAGCATTCAAACTCTACTTCAGAGAGCACAACTCCAATGGGCTGCCATGTTGTTCAAATGCAAAACATTTACTTGCCAAAAAGATTGATTTATGAAGAGCTCATGCAGGGCAAACAGTCACATGGTGGTCAAAAGAAGTGATACAAGGACACTCAAAGTCTCTCTCAAGAACTTCGGAATTGATTGTGACATGGGAGACACTGGCACAAGACCAAGGTGCTGTGCTCTATGAGCAAAGCAGAATTGAAACAGCTCATAGAAAACACAGGATGCACAAATTTAGAGTATCCATCTCAAATGTTCACATGGAATATTTGTGCCCAACTTGTGGTAGAGCATTCCGAGATCGTATTGGTCTGATCAGTCACAGCCTGGCACATTGAAACTTGACTTTAGCCTAGTGATAGCATTTTGGTCCTCTTTGAGAACAAAGGACAACAACCAACCAACCACCTAGCATCTGAGCACTGAGTGAGATGCAGAACTAAAAGAGTGGGTCAGGAAGTTAAGGGATGGGCTCTGGAAATCTAGAGCTGGGCGAGAGAAGACTAGGAAGAAGTACTTCAGGGGTGCATGCCTTTAGGCTCTCCCACCCCCATCCCAATCACTGCCCTCCATCTAGTATTTTCTTTTTTTTAAAAGCCATCTAATATTTTCAGGTGGGTCTGGGAAAGTAACTGGAGATTCAGTTCAGTGTTATTCTCTCTGTTCTCCCAGGCTCCCAAGAATATGGCCTGTTGCCCACAGGGAAGTGACCAGCCTAGGTTCCCAGGCTAGGATTTAGGAAAGTCAACAGAGAATTAAAAGAAGGGAGGAGAAAGGGAAAGTCTGAGTGCCTTCTAGACCAGGGAGCAGGAAATGGTGTGATTTTCAATAAGCTTAACCTCCCTTACCCTTGGGCCCTAACAGTTCTGATTGTTGCTTTCCACCCAAGCTAGAAGAAAGGATTTTTTGGTTTCCTAGTGGGACTGAGAGGTAAAGCCTAGGTTAGGAGAGTAGTATTGAGAAAGAAGCAAAGATAGAGGGAGTGGTGACCTGGAGACTCCCTTTGGGGCTTAGAAAGCTGATGGCAGCCAAGGTTAGCTCATGGTAAAGTCTGGCTCATGATAAGGGTCAGGGTCAGGTCTCATCAATATAAATGAACCAAGAAACTGCTGCTAAGCAGGTCCCAGGATACCAGCCCAGGGACTGTAGAGCTGTGGTTCTTCTGATTGTCTAAGAACCACCTAGACACGCAGAGATGGGAGGAGTAACTGAAGGTATGGGAGTTAGCTCCTTCAAGTTGGCAGAGTTTCTTTCTTTGACTCTTTCCATCACTTGAGAAAAAGCTGCTCCAGGTTTTCCTTTCTCTGGAGGGGATGGGAGCAGCAGGTACTCACTAAGCTCCCAGACCTGCGGCCCTGCGGTCTGGAATCTTGGGAGGGGATGGGGAGGATCGACGAGGGGTGATTTAACCTGTGCTTGGTCAAAGCAAAGACATAATCATCCTGGCATCTCTACCACTGATAGGATTTAAAACTGGAAGGGACCCGAGGAAGAATCTAACCCAACACTTTTATTTTAAAGATGAGGAGACTGAGACCCAATGAGAGTAAAAGACCTGCCCAAGGCTACACAGGTAACATAGGTGGTGCAGTGGAAAGAGTGCAAGACCCCAAGTTAGGAAGACCTAAATTCAAATCTGACTTCAGACATTTATTAGTTGTGTGACACTCAGCAAGTCACCCACTATCTGCCTCAGTTTTCTCAACAATAAATGGAGATAATAGCACCTACCTCACAGGACTAGAACAGCTAGGTGTCTCATTGGATAGAGTGCTGGGCCTGTAGTCAGGAGGATTCATCTTTCTGAGCTCAAATCTGGCCACAGACACTTAATAGCTGTGGGAGCCTGGGTAAGTCACTTAGCTTTGTTTGCCTCAATTTCCTCATCTGTAAAATGAGCTAGAGAAGGAAATGGCAAACCACTCCAGTATCTTTGCCAAGAAAACTCCAAATGGGGTCACAAAGAATCAGACTCAACTGAAACAACTGAACAACAAAATCAGGAAGATATCCAAATTGTTTGGGATGAAAAGAAGAGGGCAGTCTTCCCCATGACTGATCATGAGAAAGAGAAAAGGCAATATGGAGGGAGCAGGGTTTTAAACCCTAATGTAGTCAAGCTCCCTTCCCCAACTGTCCCTTCTCCCATTGGCTGAGAGGCAGACTCAAGTCTTGGCACCAAAATCTTCCCCAATGGCAAGTCACAGGGAAGCCCGCCACTACCTCTCAGTGGCTGGGAAACAGGCTTACAAAGAACAGGGATGCTGATTGACAGCAAGAGAAAGGGTAAAGGGTCCCAAAGCAAGGGAGGAGGAGTGAGCTTGGGCTATCCCTGACTCCCACTGGTTGGGAGGAGGGGCCACAGAGGCAGGAAATCAGAAAGGGCTTGTCACTGATTGACAGCAGTAATGGAGGGGAGAGGGCAGTTAATAATCCAAAACTGTCTGAGAAGTTTTTACACTCCCCAGACAACATCCATACCCATATCCTGGTACTCTGTCCACATTCACCACATAGAGGTAATAGAGGCCTCAGATGAATCCCACACACCCTCAATTTCACTCCAAAAGAAAATTCTGTGATGAGGTTGTAGAAAGAGTGTTGGATTTGGAGTCAAGGGGAAATGGAATTTCTGCTGCTTATTATCTGTATGATCCAGGCAGCATAGTTGGTAGGTTTATAAATTTAGGACTGGAAAGGCCCTCAGGTACTATGAAGAGAGTGTAAATTCTGGAGTCAGTGTACTTGAGTTCAAATCCTACCTATGATGCTTATTACCTGTGTGTCTTTGGGCAAATCACTTAACCTTTTGGGGTCTCGATTTCCTAATCTGTAAAGTAAAGAGGTTGAGCTATATGAGCTTTAAGATTTGGCTTATAATAAAGGATTCGTAATCTTCTTTGTGCCATAAATCTCTTTTGCAGTCAGGCATAACCTATGGAACCCTGTTTAGAATAATTTTTTAAATACATAAAACATGTAGGATTGCAAAGGAAACCAGTTGTATTGAAATAGTGTTACCAAGATTCTGAGAAGATGGTGATGATGGGGTGCTGGGTTGCCTTTGTAACATTTGGGGTGCCTTTGTTTGTAACATTGTTGTAACTTCAGCCTGTAAAATCACACTTGTGTTCCAGTACCTATGTTTGTAAAAGCCTGTGCAATTAAGTTGTAAAATCACACTTCCCCCAGCCATAAAGCATTAACTCTGCCTCTCCCCTGAGCGAGCACTCTGCCTAGCTGCAATAAATGAACTGCAATTATCCCTGCTTGGTACTATAACAAGCTATACCTAATGAATCCTTCACAAAAATATTTCATAAACAAATCCTTAGTTTAGAGAAATGTATAGCCCCTTGTTCTAGTGGCCAGCTGCAACTATGAATCTTTCAATGCACTATCAGTAAGCAAACTGCTCTCCATCCTGGATCTCCAATTAGTCTAGTTTCCCAACGTCTATCTTGTCAAAACATGACATTGATGAGTAACAGACTGGACACCTCTCAGTCAGCCCTGACCAAAAATTGACCTAGTGACGTTTTGAGACAAAAATCACACCTCCTGGTAGCCCCCCTCACCCCCGTGGGCTTTCTCCCAGTGAATTATGGGCAATATGCCTGCACAGTTGATATAAAAAGTACATGTCCCTTTAAGTATTAATCACTCCTTAACTCCTCCTAAATCCCTCCCTTAGTCAACTAGTTAGCATAATTGATATCAGATTTATGGCTTTTTCACTATATAAACTGTATCTCTAATTCCTGCACTTTTGCAGGTCCCCTTATTCCCCTGCCTGCCGCAAAGTCAGTGTAACAATAAACTTTTACAATCCTGCCAAGATTGCTTGAGTCTGGGGACTTCATTTCAGACTAAAAGAACCCTTAAAGGATTTCTTAGAAATTCCAGAAACCTCTCACCCTACCTCTCTCCCTCATCAGTGGAGTAGGTCAGAAAATTCCAGACACTCCAAATCTCCACAAACGAGACAGAACATCACCTCAAAGTGAACATAGAGAGGTAAAAATTAAAAAAAAAAGTGGGATAAAGCAGTTATCCACTTAAGACAACTTGAGAGGACCTCAGGAAAGACCCGACCTCCTGGGGCAAAGTTTGGGCTGAATGAAATGCAAACACCTCAAGTAGACTTTGCTGAGTTAACAAACAGCAAGGGGAGGGGGGTGCAGCTGGGTTGGGAAGCAGCCTGGCCTCAGGCACTTTCACACCTTGGATCCTGTGGGGGTTGGACAGTAGAGTAGGGAAAGATTGAAGGACCCTCCAGGGGTCTCAAGAAGCCAGACCCAGCTGTGCTGACCAGACAGCCTGGGACTTTGAGCACATAGCCCATGAGTTCAGTAGCAGAAGGGCTGTGGGCACTTGCAGGAGAGCAGAGTCCCTGGTTTCAGTTCCATGGCAGAGGGTAGAGCTGAAGTTTGCAGCCACGGAACAGACTATAGGGAGTAAGTTTGAGGGACAGCATGGCTATAGGCCCTAGCCATGGCTTAGGGGTAGAGAAGATTGCCAAAGGTTGGGCCCCTGAACAGAGCTCAAAACATAACAGTAAGAAGGAACTGAGGCCTGGGGCATCATTGGCACCATTCCCCATAGCTTGGGACTAGAAACTTATTACAAAAATAAGCTGCTAAAAATAAAATAAAACATAACAAAAATAAAAATGAGTAAGCAAATGAGAAAGATGGGAATAGAGAAGATATGGATTCATAATCAGAGGAAGACAGTGAAGTTAAAAAAAAAGCCACTCCTACCTCAAAGAGAAACATCAAATGATCACAAGCCCATAAAGAGTTCTTGGAAGAATTTTAAAAGGACTTCAAAAAGCAAATAAGAGAGATTTATGAAAAATTAGGGGAAGAAATAAGAGCAATGCAAGAAAATTATGAAAAGAGTAAACCAATTGGAAAAAGATCCAAGAACTTAAGGAAAAAAATAACTCCTCGACAGTTAGAATTGGGCTGACATAAGATATGAAGAAATAATAAAACAAAATCAAAAGGATGAAAATATAGAAGAGAATGTGAAGTATCTTAAAAAAAAACCCCAACTAATCTGGAGACCATTGAGGAAAGACAATATAAGAACTGTTGAACTATCTGAAAGTTATGATCAGAAAAAGAATCTTGATACAATATTACAAGAAATTATTAAGGAAATTGCCCTGAAGTCCTAGAATAAGAAGGTAAAGTACAAATTTTTTTAAAATCCACTTATTACCACCTGAAATAGATCCCAGGAATATCATAGCCAAGCTTCAAAGCTCCCAGGTTAAGGAGAAAATAATACAAGCAACAAGAAAAAAAAATTTAAATACTGCAGAGCTACAATCAGGATTACACAAGACCTAGCAGCTTCTACGCTAAAAGACTGTAGGTCTTGGAACAATATATTTTAAAGAGCTAAAGAGCTGGGGGGGTTGACCAAAAATAACTTACTCAGCAAAGTTTGAGTATGATCCTGAGAGGGGAAAATGAACATTTAACAAACTGAAAGACTTTCAGGTATTTGTGACAAAAAGATCAGAACTCAATGGAAAATTTGACATATAATATTCAGGAGAAATATAAAGTAAACATTAAAGACCAATTATATCAAATTGTTTACTTCTGGTATGTAAAAATTTTAGCATTATTCTTTTTTTTTTTTTTTTTTGCTTTTTGGAAGGGAGAGGGCAATTGGGGTTAAGTGACTTGCTCAAGGTCATGTGGCTTGTAAGTGTTAAGTGTCTGAGGTCAAATTTGAACTCAGGTCTTCCTCACTCCAGGGCCAGTGCTCTATTCACTATGCCACCTAGCCTATCTTAAGACTGTCATTTATTACTTTGGTAATTTTAAAGAAAAGTCAGAGCTGAACTGAATATGATGGGGTGTTTCTAAAAAAAAAAACAAATTGGGTAGGAAAAGGTAAAAATGAATGATTATCTCATACAAATGAGGTGTAAAAGGAAGAACTGATACAGAAGAAACAGGGGTGGAGGGCTGGTAGTGATGGAGCTTTATCTTATTGGATCTGGGTTAAAGAGGGAACAACACATATATCCAAAAAGGTATAAACATCTTCTAAATTTATGAAGAAATAAGAGGACTAGGGGACAAGATAAGGGAGGGACTTTTAGAAGGATGTGTAGATTAAAATTTCAGAAGGTAGGGGGAGAGAATAAGACTGGAGCTGAGAGGGGTGTGTAGAATAAGGAATAGAAGGGTAAGGGAGAGGATAAGGAAGGAATTCTTTAATTTTAATTTTTTTTGACTTTTTGGAGGGCAATTGGGGTTAAGTGACTTGCCCAAGATCACACAGCTAGTTTTTGTGTTAAATGTCTGAGGCCAGATTTAGACTCAGGTCCTCCTGACTCTAGGGACGGTGCTCTATTCCCTGTGCCATCTAGCCGCCCCAATTCTTTAATTTTTAAAAAATTTTCCACTTAACAGTATTTTCTTTTTTCCAATTACAGGTAAAGATAGTTTTCAACATTTACTTTTGAGAGATTTTGAGTTTCAAATTTTTTTCTCCCTCCTTCCTCTCCCCCCTCCTTGAGATGGCAAACAATCTGATATAGGCTATACATGAACAATCATATTAAACATATTTCCACATTAGTCATGTTGTGAAAGAAGAGTAAGAACCAAAGGGAAAAACCACAAAAAAGAAAAAAAGAGAGAAAATAGTATGCTTTGATCTGCATTCGGACTCCATAGTTCTTTCTCTGAATGTGGATAGCATTTTCCATCATGAGTCTTTTGGAATTGTCTTAGATCATCATACTGCTGAGAAGGACTAAGTCTATCAAAGCTCATCATTGCACAACGTTGCTGTTACTGTGTACAATGTTCTCCTGGTTCTGTTCACTTCACTCAGCATCAGTTCATGTTAAGTCTTTCCAGGTTTTTCTGAAATCTACCTCCTCATCATTTCTTATAGCACAATAATATCCCATTATATTCATATAACACAACTTGTTCAGCCATTCTCCAGTTGATAGACATCTCCTCAATTTCCAATTCTTTGACATTACAAAAAGAGCTGCTATAAATATTTTTTGTGCAGGTAGGTCAGAAGGAATTCTTTAAAAGGGTGTGGATTAGGGAGGCAGTTGTTAGAAGTAAACTAAAAGTGTGAGAATGAATAGGGTAAAAAGAGAGGCTGAGAAGGACGATAGTGAAGAAAAATAGGGTGGAGGTAATAATGATAACTTTGAATGTGAAGGGGATGAACTCACCAATAAAACAAAAACAAATAGCAGAATGGATTAAAAATCAGAATCAATAATATTTTGTTTATAAGAAACACATTCCAAAATGAGAGATATACATAAAGTTAAAATAAGGGACTGGAGTAGAATTTATTACGCTTCAGCTGATATAAAAAAAGCAGGGGTAGCAATCATGATATCAGACAAAGTTAAAGCTAAAAAATGATTTAATTAAAAGATAAATGGAAAAACTACATTATGATACAAGGTTTCATAGATGAAGCAATATCAATACTAAACCCATATGCACCAAATACAGTTTTTAGAAGAAAAGTTAAATGAATTACAGGCAGAAATAACCAATAGTGCTATAATAGTGCAGGGACTTTAATCTTCCCCTCTCAGAGCTAGATAAATCTAACCAAAAAATACATAAGAAAGAAGTCAAGAAAGCAAATAGAATTTTAGATTAGTGTAATGGGAATAGGAATTTGAAGATCTTCCCTGTCCCTTAACAGACCTAGTTTGAAGCTTCCCTGCTGTGAAGATAAACTCTGTTCCCTGATAGGCTGAATGTAGTCACATGAAGCCTGTGGTGGGAGGAGTTTACCGAGGAGAAACAGAGCCCACAGACAGCTGGGAGAGAGTGAGTCTGACAGTTGGAGACAGTTGGGGACAGAGAAGAGCTTAGGCAAGGAAATAGAGAGCTTTGTGAGTAAATATTGATCTTGTATTGGTTTGTGGGAAGGCTAGAGGGTGCTGTGACTCTCAGTATTATTATGGCTTCTGAATATCTTTGGTACTTTGGCTTACTGGTTTGGTTTTCTGGTGTCTAAATAAATCTTTCAGCTTTATCCTTTATCTGGAGAGTCTGGCATATTTTGCGATCAAACGTCATGTTATACTTACAGTCAGGGTCTTTAATGTGATTGTGGGCTCTGTAAATATTGCATTGGTGCTACAATAAGCTAGATATTATAGATATTTGGAAAGAACGGAATGGGAATAGAAAGGAATACATCTTTTTTTCTCAGTGGCATATGGTACCTTTATGAAGACTGACAATATATTAGGTACGTAAAAATTTTCTAGTTAAAAACAGAAATATTAAATGCATCTTTTCATATCACAAGGCAATATAAATTATATTTAATAAGGGACAATGGAAACATAGAATAAAAACTAATTGGAGACTAAACAACATAATCTTAAGGAACGAGTGGGTTAAAGACAAATAATAGAAACAATAATTTCATCAAAGAGAATGACAATACTGAAACAACATATCAAAACCTATGGGATTCAGCAAAAGCAGTAATCAGATGAAAATTTATATCTCTAAATGCTTACATCAACAAAATGGGGAAAGAGAAGACCAATGAACTAGTATGCAATTTAAAAGCTAGAAAAAGAACAAGCTAAAAATCCCCAATTAAACACTAAATTGGAAATCCTAAAAATTAAAAATAAGATTAATAAAATTGAGTGTGAGAAAACAATTGAATTAAATAAGATTAGCATTTGGTTTGATAAAAAAAAAACAAATAAAATAGATAAACCATTGGTTAATGTGATTTTTTTAAAAGAGAGAGAAGAAAATCAAATTACTATTATTAAAAATGAAAAAGGCAAATACACTACTAAGAAAGATGAAATCAAAGCAATTATAAGGAGTCATTTTGTCCAATTATATGCCTATAAATTTAACAATTTAGGTGAAATGGAAGAATGCTTGCAAAAATATAAACTGCCTGGATTGGCAGAAGAGGAAATGGAATATCTAAATAGACCTATTTTAGGAAAAGAAATTGAACAGACTATCAATGAGCTTTTTAAGAAAAAAAGCACCAAGACCAGATGGATTTACAAGAGAATTCGATCAAACATTTAAAGATCAACTAATTGCAATATTAAATAAATTATTTGTAAAAATAGGCAAAGAAGGGGTCCTACCAAACTCTGTTTATGAAATAAATATGATATTGATACCTAAACTAAGAAGGGTAAAAACAAAGAAAGAAAATTATAGACCAATTTCATTCATACATTTGGAAGCAAAAATCCAAAATAAAATTCTAATGAGGATATTACCACAACATATTACCAAGATTGTACATTGTGACCAAGTGGGATTCATACCAGGAAAGCAGAGATAGTTTAACATAAGGAAAACTGTTCAGGCAGCTAGGTGGCACAGTGAATAGAGGACCGGCCCTGGAGTCAGGAGGACCTGAGTTCAAATGTGGCCTCAGACACTGAACACAAAAACTAGCTGTGTGACCTTGGGCAAGTCACCCAACCCCAATTGCCCTACCTTCCCTCCTCCAAAAAAGAAATAAAAAGGAAAACTGTTAATATTAATTATATCAGTAATAAAAGTAATAAAGTCATATGATTATATAAACAGATGCAGAAAAGGATTTTGATAAAGTATAACACTCATTTCTATTCAAAAAAAAACACTTGAAAGGATATGTATAAATGGATTTTTCCTTAAATTGATAAGAAGCATTTATGTAAAACGATCAACAAGCATTATTTGTAATGACCATAAGCTAAAAGTCTTTCCAATAAGATCAGGAGTGAAACAAGGATGCCCACTGTCAGCAATGTTATTCATTATTGTATTGGAAATCCTAGCAAAAGCAATCAGAGAAGAAAAAAGAAATAGAAACAATCAGAATGGCAATGAGGAGATAAAACTATCTTTTTTGCAGATGATATGATGACATACTTGGAAAATCCTAAAGACTCAAATAAAAAGTTAGTTGAAACAAAGAATAATTTTAGCAAAGTAACAGAATATAAAGTAAACTCACATAAATCATCAACATTCCTATATATCACCAACAAAATCCTGCAAGAAGAAATAGTAAGAGCTACCCCACTTAAAATAACTCTAGACAGTATAAAATACCTGGGAATATACCTTTCAAAATAAACTCAGGAAATCTATGAACAAAATTAGATAGATAGATAAATAGATAGATAGATAAAACCTTTATACAAATAAAATCAGATTTAAATAAATAGAGAAATAATAATTGTTCATGGGTAGGCAGGGCCAACATAACAATGACGATTTTACCTAAATCTATATATGCAATGCCATCCCAAGACAAAAAATTATTTTACTAAGTTAGGAAAAATAATAACAAAAGTCATTTGGAAGAACAAAAGGTAAAAAATAACAAAAGAAATGATGAAAAATGTAAAGGAAGGAGGCTTACCACATCTTAAACTATATTATAAGGCAGTAATTATTAAAAGTATCTGGTACTAACTAAGAGATAAAGGGGTAGATCAGTGGAACAGAGTAGATATACTACTTACAGCAGCAAATGCCTACCATAACCTTGTGTTTGACAAATACAAAAATTTAAGTTTTGGGGATAAAAATTCATCATTTGGTAAAAAAAAAATATTTGGAATACTGGGACACAGTCTGGAAAAAAAATTGGGCATAGAACAATATTTTACATCATTTACTAAGATAAAGTCAAAATGGACACACGATCTAGATATAAAGGGGGATCTATTACAAGGAAATGAGAAGAACATGGAATATATTACTTATCAGACTTAATAGACAAGCAAGCAATTTTATGAATAAACAAGAGATAGAGAGCATTGTGAGGTACAAAATGGATGATTTTGATTACATTAAATTAAAAAGATTTGTACAAATAAAACCAATGTAGCCAAGATCAGAAGGAAAGCAGAAAAGGCAGGGCCAGGGGGGAGATTTTTATATACAGTTTCTCAAATAAAGGTCTCATATCTCAAATACATAAAGAAATTTGTCAGATCTGTAAAAATGTAAGTCAATCCCCAATTGATAAACGGTCAAAGGACATGAACATGCAGTTTTCTGATGAAGAAAGCAAAACAGTTTATAGTCATATGAAAAATGTTCCAAATCATTATTGATTAGAGAAATGCACATTAAAACAACACTGAGACATCATTTTATACCTAATCAGGTTGGCTAAAATGATAGAAGGGGAAAGTGTTGGAGAGGATGTGGAAAAATTGAGACACAAATTCATTGTTGGCGGAATTGTAAACTAATCCAACTATTCTGGACAGAAATCTGGAATTGTGCCCAATGAGTCATTAAACTGCCTATACCCTTTGACACAGAAATTTCACTATTAAGTCTGTTTCCCAGGATGATTATGGAAAAAGGAAAAGAACCTATATATTCTAAAATATTTGTAGCAGTTCTCTTTGTGATGTCAAAGAACTGGAAATTATGGTGATGCCCATCTATTGGGGAATGGCTAAACAAATTATGGTACCTGATCATGATGGAATACTACTTTACTATAAGAAATGATGAGCTCAGTGATTTTAGAAAAACATGGAAATACTTGCATGAAATAATGAAGAGCAAAATGATCAGAACCAAGAGAACAATGTATACAGTAATAGCAATATTGTTTTAAGAATAACTTTTAGCAACTAAGTCATTTTGGTTATTGTAAGTACCCAAATTAACTACAAAGGACCTATGAAGGAAGATACTATTTGCATCCAGAGAAAGAACTGATAAATAGAAGTATGTATAGCAGTGGTTCTCAACCTGTGGGTCATGACCCCTTTGGGGGTTGAATGATCCTTTCATGGGGGTCGCCTAAGACCATCGGAAAATACATATTTCCGATGGTCTTAGGAACCAAGACACTGCTCCTCTATCCGTCTCCAGGAGGGTCCTCCCACATGCAGATATGCCCACATATGAGTATTAAAGGGTCATGGCATTAGAAAGGTTGAGAACCACTGATGTGTAGTATGGTTTTACATATGGACATAATTTGTGTCTAATGGTAGATATCTCTGGAGGGGAGAGGAGAAAAAAAAGTTACATGATAATTTTATCATGTATTTTAAGGGAAAAGCAAGTTGTACATAGCAAATTTGCAGTTTCATGCGCAATCCTCTTTTTTTTTTCTATTTTACTTTGTTATTGAGAGAAATGATTAGTAAATAAAACCAATTGTTAAAATTGCGGAGATCAAGGATTTTTTCCCCTTCCTATTTCCTAATTCTTTACTAGGTCAAATCAGCCTCTGAAGAATAGAGGTGATAATCAAATTAGATTTAACATTCTCCTCAATCTTGTTCAGACCCTACCCAACTGGGAAAGTTTAGATCTGATCAAAAAGTAAAGAGATTCTAGTCTAGGTGAATTCCAGCCGTGGTCTGGGCAGACATAAGTCTCTTTGTCCAAGACTGAGGATCAGAGTCCCTCAGCACCTCATTAGAATAAGCCCACTTCTCATTATAACATTCATTGTCTCCTTAATTGCTAACCAATCAGAGTTGAGTGCTGTCTTTCGGAATACCCACACTTCCAAGGTGCCTATAAGCATCAAGAGGGCTCCGGAAGGGGTCTTTGGTTTACAAGAAAAAGTCAAATAATTATCCTTTGATTATTTATTTGCTAGCCATTATTAATAAGCAATTATTAATTAATAAATTAATAAAATTATGTCTCTTGGACTTTTCATTCATCATATTTTGGAAATGCTTGTTTTGTTTCTTGAGTTCAGAATTTTAAAAAATAATAATTAACTAATACTCAAAAAAAGGAAAGATAAAAGAGAGTTACCAATTTTTTAAAAAAGTAAGTTCACAGACCCCAGGTTTAGAACCCCTGGCCAAGAGGAGCCTGGGTCAAGGTGAAGAAGACAAGTATTTGCTATGATTTGTTGCCTACATTCATACTTGAAGGAAATGCTAAATTTCAGTTAAAGGTAAGTGAAAATAAAGATGTAACTTTTTTTCTCCCATCCAAGTTTATAGACCCCCCAAAATCCATCCATAGACTCTTTGGGTATCTGTGGACTTCAAGGTGAGAAGCCCTGCTTAAATCTCTGATTTTCATAGGTTATCCACAGAATTCTATCTCATCCCAGGCCGTCAGACAATATATATTTATTAATTCTCTGCTACATGCTAGGCATTGTGCTAAGTGCTAAGGTAGAAAGAAAGACAATAGATAGTCGCTGTTTTCAGGGAGCTCACAGTCTAACGAAGGAGACAACATTCAAACAACTGTGTACAAACTAGCTAGATCCAGGATAATTTGGAGATAATCAACAGAGGGAAAATGCTAGAATTAAAGGGGATCAGGAGGGGCTTCTAATAGAAGGTAGGATTTTAACTGGAACTTGAAGCCAGGGAAGTAAGGAGGGAGATGAAAAGGGAGAGAACTCCAGTCATGAGAACAGTATAATGAAAATAATTCAGATTCACATAGTACTTTAAAGCCGATAAGACAAATTTCTTACAACTGGAGACTGGATTAGTGAAAACTATTAAGTATTGTTATTCTCATTTTACATGGAATGAGAACTATCTCCACCCCCACACTATCGTCTCCTAACAGAGTATTTGGAAATATTTGAAGCCTCTTTCTGGTAGATTGAGTGGGAGCACTGGGTGGGGGTGGGGGACAGCTTCCAAACTAAGTCCTCATTGGGTCAGATCCCTGTATCTAATCAGATGTTTGAAGCAGAAACAGTTGATTGAAGTAGAAACCTCACTAAGTTGTTCTATTTACTGTACCACCTATCTGCCCCCATACATATATGCATATGTATATAACATGCTTATATGCACACATATATGACATGCCCCCAAAATCTCAATGCAGTTTGAAGCTTTACCAGCAAAACTCACTAAGACTTTTGAGGCACGGTATATATGTGCATATGTGTATATATACATATATATATATATATATATATATATATATATATACACACATACATATTTATGTATATATTTATATAAGAATGTATGTATATAATTTCATTTTAGTAGTTCTGCCTATTTGGGGCTAGTTTATATTGAGACAGACAGACAAATAATGTACTTTTCAAAGTGCTTTCACATTCACAGCTCAGCAATTGACATCTTAGATGGCGCTTTATGGTTACATGGCATTAGAACACTTTTTGTAGAGTCTTCCTAGTGAGGCAAATGCCCCCTGTGTAGGTACAGCACAGTCAGAGAGATAATGATACCATGGACTGAACACCCACCATGGGTGCATCTCCATACTTGTGTGGCCTCCTTGCCTTCTAATGTGGCTGTTAACTATTCTCAGGTTCACAGGTATTAGAAAGATATTTTAATCCACAGCTCACAAGCCACTGAATCTCCCCCAACCAAGTTATAATAAAACACATGGTAGAGTAAAAATACATTTACCTAAAATAGGATGCAAGATAAATAACGGGGAGTGAAATGAACCAGCAAGAACTCTCACCACCTACTTCCACAATCTCCCACCTCCCCACACAAGACTCCCAGGAAGGACTGCTTGATTAACCAGGCTATCTTTCCAATACAGTGAGAGCATCACAAAGCCAGTCACTTCTGGTGAGGTGTTAGATTAGTGCCATTGTTACATTGGCTGCCCTGGGCTGCCCAGCATGAGAATATGGGCTAATGGCTTTCCTGGTAGGAAAGTAGATTAGAATCTGCAGTAGCAGAATTGGGTAGGCCTAGGAAGTAAATGCTTATGGGAATTTCAGGTCATGACTCTCACTATGATCACTGTTGCTTGGACAAGATCTGGAGCTCTGGCCAGACCCTGCTGCCATTTTTCTTCTCATTGGTGCTATACTCCCTCAATCTCATAGTTTGAGTCTCATTCCTCTGTTGCAGTCCCTAAAACAGGCACACTGAAAGCATGGATTATCCACATTGAATCCATGAAGATGTGGTATTGTCATCTGCTGAGTTAGCAGAGGCTTTGGGGGATGTAGCTAGGTGGTACAGCGGATAGAGCCCAGCCCTGGAGTGAGAAAGACTTTTCTTCCTGAGTTCAAATCCAGCTTCAGACATTTATTTACTAGCTGTGTGGTCCTGGGCAAGTCACTTAACCCTGTTGGCCTCAGTTTTCTCATCTGCAAAATGATCTGGAAAAGGAAATGGCAAACCACTCCAGTATCCCTGCCAAGAAAACCCCAAATCAGGTCACAAAGAGTCAGACATGACTGAACAATAACAAATTCCTCCAAACTCTCATGAATTTATTTCTCAAAAAGAACATGGAGCTAACACATACTTCCCTACACTGGACTTTGTAAAGGAGACTTAGAGGAGACAGCATACCTGGTCCTTCACCTCCTGGGAGCAATCAGTCTGATGGAGACAGACGCGATCTTTGCTTTAGGGAAGCTCTTAGTCTGATGGAGGAAGCAAAACACTCCCTTTGCACCTAGCAACAATCCTGAAGACCTTACATACAAATATGGATGGAGTCAGGGCAGATGTCAGTTGAATTATCATTTTCCCATCAGGTATTGCCAGAGTGGGGGTGAATCAGAGGAGTGTAAGTACACTGTAGTAGAAGCACTGGACTAGGGAGTCATAAGATCTGAGTTCAAGTCCTGACTCCAAGAAACAGTGTAGAACAGAGATGTCAGATAGGTCTCATGTAATCCATGACATTTCCAAGTGTTGGCCTACCAAATGAAAGTGTTTAAAGAATATTTAGCAAAATAAATAGTTATTTAACAAAATAAATTAAAAATATAATAAGAAGTAGAAAATTTTAATATGTGGTTTTCTAGGTCAACATGAACTGGCAGGGATCCTTATGTGAGGTTTAGAGGGCCACATTTCTGTTTGAGTTTGACACTACCAATACAGAAACCTAAACTAGATTGAATATAGGATTATATCCCAACTTTGCAACTCATGATCTATATGACCCTAAGACCCTTCCCACACCCTAGTTTCTTCCTGAGGAGTTTGGACAAAGTGATCCCTAATCATTCTCCTCCCTCTAAATCTTATGATTTACCTGTCTCTTGACTTTGGGCAAGGTCATACAATCCTCAGTTCCTCTCTCTTTCAAATAATAATATTTGCTCTTACAGGGCAAATAGAATTGCTAAAAGTAACCCAGTGAACCCATGGTATATGAAAGCACACAAAGTGTTATTATTTGGTTTTCCTTTTTTTTCTGTCTGCTAGCTACCTCTTACTGGTGTCTTGTGATAGGGGTTCCATGTGGCTCTGACAGCCCTGCCCTAAGGCCGGGCTGGGCTGGTCTGTTTCCCACCTAGAGACTCTTGGCCCTGCTCCTTCCTCCTCTGCCTTTCTGACCTTTCTACTTTGTTTTGTAAGTCAATGAGTAGTGTTCTAAGCTGAGCTAAAGAACTGGGCAGTGGGTGCTAAGGCATCAAGGTCAGGCTGTGCAGGGCTGAAATGCAGCAAGGCCTGTCCTTCATCATCTATAAAGGGAACCAGGGGATTCCCAGCAAGGAAGGAACCCTTGATCCTCTTCTCGGCACTAGTCCTACCTGATCTGCCTCTTCCACTTCCTCTTCCATATATTATCTACTTGGACAAGATCAAGCTGACCTTATCTGTAATTTCCCCTCGAAGATACTAGTCCTTTGCATTTATTACAACACTTTAAAGAGCTTTCTTAGCTATCTAATTTTATCTAACAAGTCTGTGAAGTAAAAGGACATCCTGCTTTATGAGAGAGGTAACTAAGTCCCAGAAAGATTAAAGGATTTATCTAGGATGAATCAGAGGTAGAACCAGGAAGCAATTAGTACCTAGGGCTCCTACCTGAATCTCCACAAGATGCACTTTACATCAGATGAGACCTTAGAAAGTAGAAAGTCTAGCTCCCTCAATTGGTGGTTCAGGAAACTGAGACGTAGACATTTCTGAGGGCCATAGGTAGCAAGTAGCAGGGCTGGGATTAGCAAAAATCCCAAATTCGATGTACTTTTCGTCATACTGCAAGGTCTACCTCTCAAGTGGGATACGTATCCTCAGTTCTGGGGAACACAGACATGTAGAAGCACCCCTTGGCAGCCAAGAGGGTCAACTCTGCTTGAGTCAAACTTCTCTTGTGTGGCCCTTATTTTCCCATCTTTAGATCCCAGCTCTGCTCCTAACTCTCCTGACATTACCCCCTTCTCCTCAACGGCCTTGGCCCCCACCCCCATCACCTACCCACCCCACCCTTTCCTTCCTTTTTCCAGCTCTCCTTTATATGTTGCTTTTCACATTAGAAAGTAAGCTCATCGAGCATAGGGACCATCTTTTCTGACTCATGTTTACATCCCCAGAGCTTAGGACAATGTCTGGCATATAGTAAGCATTTAATTAATGCTCTATCGTCTATCTATCTTTCTAGATCTTTAGATAGATATCTAGAGTCAAAGACCCTTCTTGCAACAAGGCATCACAGGAAGAAGACTTTGTCAGTGTCATCTTTTTTTTTTTTTGGCTTTTTTGGAGAGGAGAAGGAAGAGCAATTGGGGTTAAGTGACTTGCCCAAGGTCACACAGCTAGTGATTGTTAAGTGTCTGAGGCAGGATTTGAACTCAGGTCCTCCTGACTCCAGGGCCAGTGCTCTCTTCACTGAACCACCTCGTCACCCCTACACAGTGTCATTTTTTTCTACTCTGCCTGCATGTCCCTCTAGGCCCAGAACTTCATTCCAACTCACACTCCCTTCACCCTCAGAAAGCCTGGGCTGTTGGCAGTGGGGAGATAAAGAGATTCAATCAGCTCTGTGTCTAGTAGACTACTCCGTTGGTGACAAATCATTCTTGTGAAAGAGAATTGCAGAAGCAAAGATTTCCCAATTACTTGGGTTGGCCAGTTGGGATTGTGGGGGTTGTGGAAAAAAATGGTAATTTTCAAGAATGGTGAGAGACTAGGGGAAATGGAAGATTTCTAATTACAAATGGCCTTGTCATCCCTTTCAAGGTTTGGGATTATACAGTTAGAATTAGAAGAGACTTTGAAGGCCTTCTAGCCCAATCTCCTAATTTTATAAATGAGGAAACTGCTGCTAAAGGAGATGAAGTGAATTGTTTAAGGTAGAAAATGCCAGATAGGTAGTAGGACAGGATTTGAACCCAGGTTCTCCAACTTCAGAGCTGGTCCCTTTTCCATTCCGTTGTACCATCTTCTACAGGTAAGAGTAGAGAGAGGAGTAATTTTAGAACTAGGAGACTAAATCAAGAGTATAGAAGAAAGTATGAATTAGATACGAAATCAAGAACCATGGTATCAGATTTCAGCTTTTGCTTTACTACTGTGTAGCCTTGGGTAGGTCACTTAACCTCCTCCAGCCTCAGTTTCTTCATCTGTAAAATGAGAGAGTTAGACTAGTTGTGACCTAAGATCTCTCTCTCTTTCTCTTTTTTTTAGCTCTAAATCCTGTAAAATGTTACAGGTTACAAGAGTCCTGGAGGAGTTAATTTTGGGCACCACCCTTCTCTCTCTTTTAACTTCTGGTTCAGAGAACAATAATTGAATTACTATTACCATTCACATTACAAAGGGCATGACAATCTATTTGCCCTATGACTCCACTTAGAATTCCTGTGGCTCTCTTTCCTGTCCTTAGTTCTCCACATTTGTATCTCTAAGCCTAACACAGCTTGGTACATTAGTACATTCTTAACAAATGTGTTGAGTGGTTGACTCATCATTTCAATTTATCAAATAGAGGGAGATCCAGGAAGGACTAGTGTTCTTATAGAAAACCTATTACGTGTAGCCTCTACCTCATTATGCTATGGAGGTAACACTGAACATCTGGAAAGCTGTCTTGTCAGTGTGCTATTGATACCTTTTGAGGCACAGAAGAGGTATATGTTCAACAAAGGTCAGTCGATAAGTATTTATTAAGCCCATGCTATGGGCCGAGCTTGTATTAATTTCTAGGGATTCAATAAGAGATAAACTCAGTCTCTGCCTTAAAGGAGCTCATATTCTAACAGGGAACTCACATTTTTTTTCTTCTAATTTATTTGTTTATTTTTAGTTTTCAACATTCATTTCCACAAGATTTCAAGTACCAAATTTTCTCCCCATCTCTTCCCTACCCCCTACCCCAGGATGGTAAACATACTGATTACTCCTTCCCCCAGTCTGCCCTCTCATATATTCTCCCTATCCCTTCCCTTACTCTCTTACCCCTTACTTTCTTGTAGGACAAGATGGATATATCATTTATTTCCATTAATGCCACACTCTATGGAAGAAGTCCCAAAGATTTTGTCTTCTCATCCTGGCCACTTGTACATCACAGATCGCATTCACCCTTTCTATGAGGATTCCCATGGGGTCTGTGCAGGAGGGCATCTGTTTTTACACAAAGGTAACCAGGTAGCTCGTTGGATAGAGTTCTAGACCTGAAGTCAGGAAGAACAGAGTTCAAAATTAGCCTTAGGCACTTGCTAGTTATATGAATCTGGGCAAGTTATTTAACCTCTTATCTGCTTTATTTTCCTCATCTGTAAAATGGGTATAATAATAGCATCTGTTTCTAAGGGTTGTTGTGAGGATCAAATTTCATTCAGTAGTTTTCAGTCATGTCTGACTCTTGGTGACCTCATTTGGGGTTTCCTTGGCAAAGATATTGCAGTGGTTTGCCATTTCCTTGTCCAGCTCATTTTACAGATGAAGAAACTGAGGTGAACAGAGTTAAATGACTTGCCATGATCACAGAGCTAGTAGTGTGTGTGGCTAAATTTGAACCCAGGTCTTCCTGACTCCAGGATCACTAGGTGGTACAGTGGATAGAGCACCAGAATTGGAATCAGGAAGATTCATCCTCAGAAGTTCAAATCCAGCCTCACACACTTACTGACTGTGTGACCCTGGGCAAGTCACTTAACTCAGTTTGCCTCAGTTTCTTCATCTGTAAAATGAGTCAGAGAAGGAAATGGCAAACCACTCCAGTATCTGTGCCAGGAAAACCCCAAATGTGGTTACTGAGAGTCGGACACAACTGAGCAACTTCCTGACTCCAAGCCTGGCACTCTATCCTCTGCCCCACCTCACTGCCTCTAGGGTCAAATAAGATAATATTTATAAAGTGTTTTGCTAACATTAAATTGCCTTACAAATGTTAGCTGTTATTAATTACATTCATCTTCTCTTGTTAGTAGTGCAGGTAGAACCCATAGTTGACTGATGATGCCACCCACCCTTCTCTGGCTAAACAGCATCCAACTTAGTGTTGCTCAGAATACGTTAGTGACTCATTGTCCAGTCATATTTTGTATTGAGGTACCACATACATGACTTTAGAAGTTGTCCTTGACAACCTACTTCAGTTTGTGGATGAAACAGTGAGTGTCCCTGCCAGTGAATCTCATTTTTGGCAGGTGTAAAAGGATTCTGGTGGGCCATTATTCTCCTAGCATAAAAGGAATCCCATGCCCTCTAGACTGGTTACTCACTGGAGTAACACAAAGAGATTGCTAAACTCTGCAAATGGCTGCACTGGCATGTGAATATAGCAGGTCCTTGAAGGCCTAATCACGTTTCACATCCCAACAATTTGTCAGAGAGTATCAGAGAGTACAGGCCACTTTAACTTTTTTTTGGATCCTTCTATTTCTCTTTTTTCCCTCAGTCATATGCCCATGAATGAGATTGTAGAGAGGCTTAGCAATGATGATGCTGTTCTTCATGAATTTCCAATGATAGCTACTAAATCCTAGAAAAGACTTTGACTCTTAACAATTCTTTGGATACAGTCAAGTGATGAACACTTCTGGCTTCTCAGGGCCAGAAACTCACTCATGGCTGAGATACAATGTCATCCTACATATTTAACAGAGATTCTGCAGATCTGGTACTTGTCAATTGACAGCTTTGGACCAGTGGCTTCCAGTCAATCTAATCTTCTCATGGGCATTTCCCTTTCCTCCTCTAATCCTTTTCCAAATATAAGATCACCTGGGCATACCAATACTACTAAATTATTCCATCCACAAATTGAAGGGGGCTGTTAGTAATAGGCTCCAAAAATATGAGGACATGGTATGACATATAATCCCCTTTACTCTCTTGTTCAAAGTCTCATGATCCTCTAATCTAACGCCACCTTCCTGAATGAAATGCTGGGCCTTGAGTTGACCAAGTTAAAATCCAAAGACAATGAAAGGAGATGAGCAGGAGTATGATTATTGTTCAGTTGTTTTTTCAGCTGTGTCTAGCTCTTCTTGACCCCAGTTGGGGTTTTCTTGGCATAGGTACTGGAGTGGTTTGTCATTTCCTTCTTCAGCTCATTTTGCAGATGAGGAAACTCAGGCAAACAGGGTGAAGTGACTTGCCCAGGATCACACAGCTAGTAAGTGTTTGAGGGTGGATTTGAACTCAGGTCTTCCTGTCTCCAGGCCCAGCACTGAGCCAATCAGCTGCATCCCATTTCCAGTAGCCCAGAGTTAATGATAGTCCTGGGGCAGCTCTGTTTGCCTTAATCAGCTGTAGAAGGAAATGGCAAACCACTCCAGTATCTTTGACAAGAAAACCCCAAATGCCATCATGAAGAGTCAGACACGACTGAACAACCAACAACTGGAAATCTGAACCAAAGCTCAGAGATGAGAGGGTGGAAAACTGGGCTACAGTTTAGCTGCCTCCAGAATCTGTATCTACTTCCCTTTCTCCACAAGAAATGAACTGGGTGTTTTGAGAAGTATTTGAAAGTCCCTGCCAACAACATGATGTCAGACAGAAAAGGACCAACCATGAGATCTTCTGTCTTCATCTGTGTTCCCATGCTGTGAGGAGGAGCAGACTCCTGGGTGCATAGTAACTGAGTTCTTCATTTAATTAGCAGCCTTGTGAGATATCATGAATTGGACATCAGTGGTGAACTCTGCTGTATTTTCTACACTCCTTTATCCATTCACAGGAAGAACAGCTTATGGGAGGACTTAACCAGACAGTCTTTCCTGGAACTTCTAGAGTGTGGCTGTGTGTCTGTGCACTATCTGGGCCGGGGCGGGGAGGGGGCATCCTAGGTCTAGGAGAAGCCCAGACCACTATTTCAGGAGGAACTCCAGCCATGTTTCATTTCATTCATACCTCAACTCCCCAGACTTCTTATCTTTCTCCTCTCCAACCACTTCATTCTTGTGTGGTACTCTTCCATCCCTCCTTTCTAGATCTTTTCTGTGTATTTCTTCTAGTGTGAAGGCAAATGAAGCATGTGGGGAAGGGGGTGGGGAACCGATCTAAAGTTATGTTTGGCCAGCAAGCCAAGAATGGTTTTTTACTCTTGTAAATAAAGTTTTGTTGTATTTAAAAATGTTAAAATCATTCTTAGCTCTCCAGATGTACAAAAACTGGTGGAAGGTGGGATCGGAGCGTAGTGTGTCTAGTCCTGCATTAGAATATGAGCTCCTGCATGATAGGGAATTTATTGCTTGTTTCTATTTGTATGTCCAGCTCTTAGTATAGTGCCTGGTTTAGTAAGGGCTTAGTAGGGTATATAAATTCTGTGTGTGTGTGTGTGTGTGTGTGTGTGTATCTCTCTTTCTCTCTCTCTCTCTTTCTCTCTCTCTGTCTCTCTCTCCTTCTCTCCCTCTCTCTCTCTCCTTTTTCTATTCATTCATGCCCCTGTCTTTCTCTAAAGGGCTACTGCAGGTACCCTAATACCATGATCTCATTTACTGTCCCTCAGGCTCTTGAGTCAGCCTAATGTGGTCTATCCAGTACACAGGCACTGAACCCGTAAAGCATATATGTCTTCACCATCTACTCCAGGCTTAACACAAAATCAGTTCTCTCTCTCTCTGTGTTTGTCTCTGTCTCTCTTTCCCTCTCTCTCTCTCTCTCTCTCTCTTTGTCATTGCCTCTCCATCTCTGTCTCTCTCTCTGTCCCTCTCTCTGTCTCTGTCTTTGTTTCTCTGTGTCTCTTTTGAGACTAGGTCTCCCTATCTTTCTTGATATGGAAGCTTTAATTTGATCCATTTTCTGACCCAGGTTCATTCTTTAGGCTGCCCAACAGTCCTCCATGCCCAGGAGTTCACCACGTAAATGCCAGCCAGTGCAGACACCCAGTCAGCTTGAGTCAGACTGAAGCTCAGAACTCCCAAACTCAAGGGAGTCACTAGCCTCAATCTCCCCTACTAGTAAGGATTACAGGCAAATACTACCCCACCTGGGTCTCTCTTTCCCTTATTTGGAAATAGATCAGAAGCTCATATAGATATCCTTGGCATTCCCAAGACTACTGGCTAGTCAGTAGACAAAAGCATTTCACTACTGTGACCTTCTAGTGCCACATTTTCAATGCATATGCAAGGTCAAGAGCAGGTCCCTTGAGGCTTTCTAGTAATTGCTTAGGTTTCTCTGCATCAGTCTTGTTATACCTTTGCAGTTGTGTTATATTCCAGGTATCAAAGACTTCCTCTCCAGATAACAAATGGGTAATGCGACTATAACTTCGATCACATAAAATCGAACAGTTTGTGCAGGAACAAAATTAATACATCTAGGATAAGAAGAAAAACCAATATGTTATAAACACCTAGAACTTTGATTATATGAAACCAAAAAACTTCTGCACAAATGGGTCACATGTCCTTGAAAATAGTTTTCATTGTTGATGGCTTGCTACCTGACCCTGAGTTGTACATTTAAACATTGTATCTCACAGTCTGAGCCAATACACGCTTAACCCACCTGGGAGTGTTGCTAGTCACTAACTTGATTGTATTCAAAAATGAAAAATAAATTTTTGGCAGTCTTACACTTATTCAGGAAACACTGAGTTCCACCCACCACTGATTGAACATCCAGGGAAAATTCTCAGACCCCTTTGCTTCTCAGAGAACTGTCATCTCAGTCTCTCAGCTTTGTCCTTTCTGTGAATGGCAATGTACCGGGCTTTAACGTATGTGGATTTATCCAGTTAAACTCAGTTTAAGTCCCAACCACAAAGAAAACTCCATCCTGTTGCCTTGATACTATATTTCAATAGATTTTTATCCCTCAAGCAGGGAAAAAACAGGATTGACCACAGAAACATGGTTTGACTATTTATAGTTTCTGTCTTCATGACCAAAGAAGTGAAATAAAAGGAATGAAGTAAAAGATAGATAGATAGATAGATAGCTAGATAGATAATTGCTGCTAAGGCTATATACTCACAGTTCCTCTGAGAATTAAGTACCATTTACCAACCTAACCCCAAACCCCAGAGTTAATGGATCCATTTCAGGCGCATAGGCTCAGCTCCCCTATGAGCCACTCCCATTGGGAATGGGTGAATATTTCCAATGTGGTAACTAACAAATGTCCCCACTGTTTTCCAACTCAGTCTGAGCATCCTCCATCTATATTCCCACTAACAGACTTCAGCAAGTTCAATGTCCTGATCAGTGTGTTGGAGGGAAGGGCTCAAGGATCTATTCCTGATGCTGCTTCCTGGGTGGCTCATCGGATAAGTTTTATAAGATCCTCAATAATGCAGTAATGAAGTGTGGTCAAGGTCAGGTCAAACTTAGGGAGAATCTCTTCATGTCATCACTCTTTCCTTTCCAACCTGAACCATTTGGATGTTCCCTTGAACCACTTGTATATGAATTCCTTATGTGTCACCTAATTTCTGCGCTGGACCAGTCTCCATATTTTTTTGGACATCCTCAGGCAGGGCTGACCTGAAACATGGAGCCAATGGCTTTTCAGATGGTGTATAGATGTATAACCCCTGTTACATATGCACTAACACAGCGGTTCTCAACCTGTGGGTTGCAACCCCTTTGGGGGTCGAATGACCCTTTCACAGGGGTCACAGGTGTCACCTAAGACCATCGGAAAACACATATTTCCGATAGTTGTAGGAACCAAGACACTGCTACTCTATCCGTCTCCAGGCACGTCAGCCCACATGCAGATACGCCCACATACAAGTATTAAAGGGTCTCGGCATTAGGAAGGTTGAGAACCACTGCACTAACATGATATGGCCCAAAGGGGAGTTTCATTGACTATTGAAAAGCAAACTCTTTGAGAAGTTTCTCAGTGGATAAAGCCCTAGATCTGGATTCAGGAAGTTCTGGATTCATGTCCTGCATCAGACATTTGCTAACTGTGATTCTGGCAAATGACAATCAATGCCTGCTTCAGGCATGTAGCACCTACCTAACAAATACTCTCCTCTCCCCTTTCCCCTTCCCTTCTGCATAAGAGGTCTAGAGCTAAAAGGGAGATTCAGAGGCCATATATTCATTTAACAAAGAAACTAAGGCCCAGAGAGTTAAATGGCTTGCCCACAATCACCCAGGCACTAGATATCAGAAGTAGGATTTGAACCCAGGTCCTCCAACTCCAGAGTCAGTGTCTAATCAATCAATCAATATTAATAAGTATCTACTGTGTATCAAGCAATATGGTAAGAACTGGGGATACAAAAAGAGGAAGAGACAATCCCTGCCCTCAAGGAGACCACAATCTAATGCTCTTTCCACAACATCATAACCTTTCTCACAACAAGCTTTTTACATCTCACGTGGTCTGTCCTGATCTCTGCATAAAGGTTTTAAATGATATCAGAATGAAGACTTAAAACTTTCCTGATCAGCTGTTGGGTCTTAGGAATGTCTTTGGGAATCTTAGAATGATCCAGACTTGCATGAGTGGGGAACCTGCAGCCTCAAGGTCGCATGTAGCCCTCTAAGTCCTCAGGTGTGGCTTTTTGACTGTGTCCCAATTTTTCAGAACAAATCCTTTTATTAAGAGGATTTGTTCTGTTAAGTTCGAATTTGGTCAAAGGGTCACACTTGAGGACCTAGAGCGCCACATATGGCCTCTAGGCCACAGGTTCCCCACCCCTGGTTCAAAGTCCTAAGCAGTTCACAGGTATGGTGACTGTACCTTCAACTTTCTTCCTTTTTGTATGCACTGCTTGATACATTATGTCCTCTCAAAAGAGTCCATAATACAAATACATATATATGTATATGTATTATATGTATGCAACATATATTATGTATTTTAGAATTTAAACTAAATTTAAATTTACAAGATAAATTTAAAATTAAATATATAATTTAAACTGGTTTCCATATACTACTCCATTTAAGCCTCACAACAATCCTATGATTGTGAGAAGAACAGCTAGTATTATCCCCATTGGACAGATGCAAAAGCTAAGACCTAGGTACATTGAATGCTTTGCCCAAAGCCACAGAAAAAGTCAGTGGTGGATGAGGAATGGCCAAATAAATTGTGGCATTTGAATGCAATAGAATTTTATTCTGCCATAAGAAACAATGACTTGTGAAGAATCCACAGGAACACGGGAAGAGTTATATGAACTGATGCAGAGGGAAGTTTGCTGAACCAGGAAAATAATATATGCAATGACTACCACAATGTAGGACAATGAAAGAACAAAAAAATAAATAAAACTGAATGCTGTGGAATTATAATTTCCAAGTCCCAGAGAAGAGTTGAGAAAATGTACCTTCTTCCTTTCTTTTCAGAGGTGGGAGATTATGGGTATGGAATAATGCACATACTGTCAGACACAGTTGATAGACTGGCCAGTTTTGCTGAACCATCTTTTTTTCGTCTTCATTACAAAGGATGGCTCAATAGGCAGGAAAGGAAGGAGAGATATATTCAGAAAATAATGCTCAGGTCAATAAAATTTGAAATGAAAATAAAGAAAATGACAAAAAGAAAAAAATGTCTGTGGTGGAGATGGGACTAGAACCCTGGACATCTGATTATTCGCTGAGGGCTCTTTCCTCTGCATCACAATAGCCCCCAGGTAAGGGAGATCTAGTGCGTGCTTCTCCCTTGCTATAGAGTTTCCTTGTGCTGAGCAGAGCTGAATGTGAGCTTTGAAAGCCCGAGAAAGGAAGTCCTAGACAGGTCATAGACTGGTCATACCATTTTGTGGCCTTCTTCCCTTTGGGGCTGTCTGGTTCCCTTAGCTGTCTGGACAGTGGGTTAATAGTATCAGACCTCATCAGTCAGTTTTCTAGTTCCTATATGGGGGGCTAACAGGTGACTCCTTACCCCCTCCCCAACTCCAGGACCTCTTTTCCAGAAAGAAGGACCTGAGGGCTGGAGATAAGAAGATAAGATTAGGGTATGCTCTACCCAGTTGGACATTTCTTATGAAAGTGGGTTGCAGAAGTGGGTATTTCAAGAGAGAGGCTGGTACCTAGGGCAAATTCAGTTTGAGGGGGCTGTGAAGGAATAGATTGTGATCCGGAGGATTCTTTCTTAGCCTACTAAGCATCCCAGGCACTCTTATCTCTTTTCTCACTGTAGAGGTGGAGTCAGCTCAAGTCAATAAGCATTTATTAAACACCTAGTGTAGGCGACGCACTATGCTAAGTAGTAGGTATATGAAGAAAGGCAAAGGATACTCCTAACTCTCCAGGAACTCTCAGACTAATGCATAAACAACTATATACAAATAGGATATTTTGTTGTTCAGTCGTGTGACCCCATTTGGGATTTTCTTGGCAAAGGTCCTGGAGTGGTTTGCCATTTCCTTTTCCAGCTTATTTTACAGATGAGGAAACCGAGGCAAGCTGGGTTAAGTGACTTGCCCAGGGTCATGTAGCTAGAAAGTATCTCAGTCCAGATTTGAACTAGGAAGATGGGTCTTCAGGATGAGCACTCTGTCCACTGGGACATCTAGTTGCACCTAAATAAGATATATATGGGGCATATTGGAGATCATCTCCAAGGGAAGACACTAGCTTTAAGATAAGACCAGAAAGGCTTCTAACAGAAGGTGGGATTTTAGCTGGAACTTGAGGGAAGTCAGGGAAATCAGAAGGTGAGGATGAGGAAGGAGAATATTCCAGATACAGGGAACAGTCAGTGAAAATGTCCAGAGTCTGGAGATGGGGAGAGGCTCAGTAAGGAGGCCAATTTCATTGGGTCACAGAGTACAGGTGGGAATAAGTTGTAAGGAGACTGGAAAGGTAGGAAGGGCAAAGACGACAAAAGGCTTGATGAGCCAAAGAGAGAATTTTATACTTGATCTTGAAGGTAATGGAGAGCCACTGGGGTTGATTGAGTGGGGATGGGGGGGAAAGGGAGATGACACGGTCAGACCCGCACTTTGATAGCTGAGTGGGGGATGTACTTGAGGTGGCAAGACCAGCCAGCAGGGGGTAGTCCAGATATGAGGTGACAAGGGTCTCCTGGCAGCAGCACAGGAGAAAAGGGGACATAAATTAGAGAGGCTTTAAGGGTACAATTGACAGGCTTTGGTGACAGATTTGGGAATGAAAGAGAGTGAGGATTTGCAGATGATGCCTACGCTGTGAATCTGGGTGACATGAGGATGGTGGTGCCCTTGATGGCAATGGGAAAGTTATGAGGAGGGCAGGATTTTGGAGAAAAGATAATGAGTTCAGTTTTTGGACATATTGTGTTTAAGATGCCTATGGGACATTCAGTTGAAGATGTCCGCTAGTCAGAGATGTGCGACTAGAGGTGGGAAAAGAGATTAGAGTTGGAGAAATAAATCTGAGAATCATCTACAGAGAGATGATCATTGAATTCATGGGGACTAATGAGATCAACAAGTGAAATAGTATAGGTGGGGGGAAGAGAAGAGGGCCAAGGATGGAGCCTTGGGGGACACTCATGATTAGAGGGAATGACCTGATGGAAGATCCAGCAAAGGAAACTGAGAATGGATGGTAAGGCAGGTAGGAGGAGAACGAAGAAAGAGCAGTATTGTGAAAATCTAGAGAAAAGATAGAATCAAGGAGAGAGAGAAAGACAGAGAGACAGAAGAGGAGACGCAGAGAGAAATAAAGAGAGACAGAGAGACAGAAAGATAAAAACAGAGAGAGAGATCCTGTGAGACAGTGAGTGACAACAGGTATTATCATCCCTATTTTATATATATATAAAGACCCTAAGGCTCAGAAAGGAAATTTGCAAGGGTCACAGCTAAGTGTCAGATGCAGGATTTGAACCCAGAACTTTCCTGTCTCCAAGTCTGTATCAGCAAGCACCCTAGCATACCTAGGGCAGCTACTAGC
>CM053584.1:137987313-138021186 GCA_028627135.1 Pseudochirops cupreus | reverse complement strand
CACTTTAGCAAAGGGCCTAGGGGCAGGGAAGATCTTCAGATTCCCATAACAAAGTCCAACAAGTCTTTCCACTATGCTCTACTGGCCCTTGGGACCCCACTGCTAAGCTTTGAGTTTTCTTTAAAATGAAGGGAACGGACTGGATTTAGCTTTTAGGTCCTTCTGGTTCTAATGTTCTCTGAGAAGAGTAAGATGGAGTTAGTAAGGGCAGCCATCCTAGAGGAGGTGAGTTTTGAACCAGGTTTTTAGAACAGAGAGAGATAAGAGAGAATAGAACCCTCTGGTGGGAGTGAAGTCAGAACCCAGTCTTATCCACCTTCTTCTTTCTACAGATCCCACCGAAGGACCTTCGAATTACTAATCAGGAGGAAGGGTTAGGGGCATTTCCAGAAAGGTAGGGAGCTGCAGGCTCCTCATTGCTGTAGTTATCCTACAGGTTCCAATCACATCATTGAAATCTTTGATATCTTTAAGATAGAGGATGGTATATGAAAGCAAGTGTGGTATGGCAGAAAGGACACTGGGTCTGGAGTCAGGGTACCTGAGGGCAAATCCTGGCACTCTGTCTTCCTATGTGAGCTTTTCCTCGTATAGAAAATAGAGGGTTGGACGAGATGACTTCTAAGGTCCTTTCACATTCTTGATGCTACATATCTCTTATTTTTACATATATTAGGGCTGAAGGGACAGAAGCTAATATCCCCAGCAAAAGAAAATAAGGTACAGATTTGTTGGAGCGCTATATGTTTGCTAAACCATGACTATTGCCCCATGTAGAATTTAGTAAAATAGTTCCACTTCATAGCAAAAACATAAGGAACTAATACACTAATCTATTACTCTTTCCCTTTCCCATCTGTACAAGGACATAGACTGGGGTGGGGAACCTGTGGCCTGAAGGCTACATGTGGCCTTCTAAAGCCTTAAGTGCAGTCTTCTGACAGAATCCAAATTTTACAGAATAATCCATCAAAAGGCCATTCGTAAGGATTTAGAAGGCCTTATGTGGCCTTAAGCACACAGGCTCCCCACCCTTTATATAAACATATGTCTTTATTTTTGTCCATCTCTCTTTGTTTCTGGCCCTGTGTCACTAAAGAGAACAGAATGAAATCAACGAGTCTAAAAGTCTGAGAAGAATATGGACTGCTGTATAGCAATTGCAAGTGGGGGACAAATTATGATTCACTGGGACTTCACAGTCAGACTCAAGGCTTCAAAATTCATTCATGTCCATTTTCACCACAATTTCTCCTAACTGTAGATCTAACCTCTGGTTCTTCTCACATGAAAAAGATTTCTCTTCCAGAATTGAGGTTCCTAGATTTTACATAAATATGCAAGCTCGGTTTCAGTTCAATGACTCTTGTCTAAACAGGATCTTCTCCCCCAGGCAACCACAAAGGGTGGTGGAGTCTCTCAGTGACTGCCCTGATTTGAGCTAAACCAATGGTGAGGTAGAATGCTCTATCTTTGTAAGTGCCAGCACTTTATGCAAGGACTAGAAAACCAGTCAGGTTGCTGCTCCAGCTCTCCATTCATTCCAAAGAACTTAGGAAGTGAGAACAGTCTGTGACTAGGGGCTGGTCAAGTTGTTAGAGCTTGGGCAAACACAGAAGTCAACTTATTGACCACTTACTTAGTCATAGGATGGCCGACCAGTTTTCAGAGGAGCACATTGCTGAATTCAAAGAGGCTTTCAGTCTTTTTGACAAGGATTCTGATGGCTGCATCACTACTAAGGAACTGGGCACTGTCATGAGGTCACTAGGGCAGAACCCCATGGAGGCTGAGCTGACGAGCATGATTGAAGAGATTGATATTGATGGTAATGGTACCATTGATTTCCCTGAGTTCTTGAGCATGATGACAAGGAAGATGAAAGACACAGACAGTGAGGAGGAGATCCGGGAGGCTTTCTGGATGTTTGACAAGGATGGCAATGTCAGTGCAATTGAGCTAAGGCATGTGATGACCAAGCTTGGGGAAAAGCTGACAGATGAGGAAGTCGATGAGATGATCCAGGAAGCTGATGTTGATCGAGATGGCCAGGTGAACTATGAAGAATTTGTCCGAGTGCTTATCACTAAGTAAGGAGGATGGGGAGGACAGAACTCAAGTCCTGACTCAAATATCTTTCTTTAGCTTCATATTGTGCTCTTAACTTTCTGATGGGGGGGATGTTTTTTCTTGCTGTTTCAAAAATTTTATACATCACAACAATTCCTTCCATACTGGATTCTCTTCTGGTACTACTTTTTTCCTCTATCAAGTTGGCAGAATGTCACATACTTTTTTTCCCCCATTGGGCTCTCCTGTCTGTTCAAAATAAAACAGGGATACCCAACATGCAGCAATCAGCAAAACATCAACTATCCCTTTACAATGACTTAAACACACAGGAGTCAAAATGGAGATAGTGTCTTTCTTTGAAGACAAGACACTGAGGGCCAAGGAGGTCCTTATAAATTCTGTGACCCATTGAGTAACATTAAAAATCTATTCCATTCTGGATGTGATCTTTGAAGGGGATGCTAAATCATCACACAGGATATAGCAGATGACATCAGCCCATATCTGAATTCCTATATCCTTTCTACAGCTCATGAGAACAGTATGCTCCTTTGCTTGAAGACCACCTGCTGCTACACATGGGGGTATTGATATTCAGAAGGCTGGGAGAAACATGGTGCCTGCTGGAAAAGAAGGTGAAGGTGGGGACTCTGGGTAATTGTGTGCAGGTCTCCTTCCCAGCTGTCATTGCTTCTCCCACCTGTCGGCCTGGAAAAACATCGTTGACTCACTGGTGGGGGAGAGGGGAGAATCCTAGGGATAGTTGTGACGATGTGTCTGTATTATCCTTGATGGAGGAAGAACATTTAAATGAAAGGGATTTGGAGAAAGCTGAAGGAAATAAATGAGAAGCTCGTTTTCCTAAAAAACAAACAAATAAATAAATAAATATGCAAGCTCTTCTCTAACCTCTTAGGACTCAGGCCCTGAGCACATTGGGCATATAGACTTGCTCTCAGAATCTACTCTCTCCTTTCAGACTCCCAGGGTCGTGGTGGAAAGAACCTCACTGTTTAGCTAGAGAAATAAAGGCCCAGAGAGCCAGAGGCTTGCCTGAAATCACAGAGCAAGTTTCAAGCCTAAACAAAAGGCCTCCATTAGGTAGTGCATGTTCTTGAGAGGGGTCTGAGGGTTGTCTGAATTCGGGATTTTCAAAGGTGACAGTCGAGCAAGTGAAACCCCCAAACTAACCGCAATCCACACCCTCTTTATACAGGAGCACAATTGGCTGGCTAAGGAGCTAAAATGACTAAATCCTCGATGGAGTGAAGAGAAACTGTACCAGGAGGCCCAGAAGATTGTTGGGGCCATGGTCCAGGTAGGTATTGCTGAGTGACTACCATCTTAGGCAAGGTGCTTCAAAACAGATAATAGCTCTCTTTCTTAGCCTGGAAAGGACTTATAGGGAGGATACATATAACCACTTAACTGAGTCCAAATGGTAAAGGGGTCAAATGAAGCTGTGTTGTGGTGACCTAGTACAAAAATCTTGGGTAAGGAGCCAGGAGATCTGGAGTCCTAGACTCATCTCTGTCATTAATTTCACTAAAGGATCTTTTCCCCGTGGAAGGTAATAAATCCTCCCTATGGTTAGAAAAGACTACCAAAAAAAATGATTATAGGTGTGGGGGTTACTTTGAAAAGAAGAAAGTGCTATCCAAATGAGAAATGGAATGGTTTAAATTGTTTTTAATTTCTCTCCTAAATTCCACTCTTCTTTCCACTCTCCTCATTTCTGTCAATGGCATCCCAATCTGCACACTGAGACTCAAGACCTCAGAGCCATTCATTTTAATGTAACGTTTATTTTATTTTACTTTTAAAAATTAACAAGCATTGATCTTCACTCTCTATCACCTCCCTCCCCCATCATGGCAAAGAAAAAAAACTCTTATGACAAATCTGCATCATTAAGCAAAACAAATTCCTGTACTGATCACATCCAAAAATGTATGTTTCATTCTGTACCCTGAGTCTATCACTCCTCTGTGAGGAGATGAGTAGAATTCATCATCACTCCTCTGACAATGTGGTTGGTCATTGGATTGAATAGTGTTCTTAAATCTCTCAAAGTTGTCTTCACAGTGTTGTTATTGTAGAAATTATTCTCCTGGTTCTGCTCACTTCACTTTGCATCTGTTCATACAAGTCTTCCCAGCTATCTTTGAAACCATACCTTTTATCATTTCTTATGGCACAAGAGTATGCTATTACATTCATTTATCATGTGTTTAGTCATTCCCTTCAGTTTCCACTTCTTTACCACCATAAAAAGAACTGCTATATTTTCAATATATGGGTCCTTTTCTCCTTTCTTTGATCTTCTTGGGAAATAGGCCTAGTAGTGGTATCACTCATCACCTCTCACCTGGACTATTTGCAATAGCCTCTTAATCAGCATCCTTGGTTTTAATCCATCCTCCACACTATTGCCAAAATAATATTCCTAAAGCATGGGAGTGACCATGCCACTCTCCTGCTTAAGGAGTTTTCTAGTGGCTCCCCATTGCCCCTAGGATTGCTCTCACTCTTCATGTCTGCCCCTCAGCAGTCCTACCTCCTTCATGGTTCTGTTCAACTAACTGCTTTCCCTCACTGATTCCCCCAGGATATTCTTTGCACTTATTTTGTATATAAATACTTGTTATTTAATGACCTGTGAGCACAGTGCTTTCTTCCAAAGCAGCATAAGCTTGAAGGCAGGTACAGTTTCATTTATGTCTTTCTAATCCCAGCACCTAGCACAGTGCTTGAGACACACATTTAAACACTTGTTGAATGAAAGATTAAATGAACAAATGAACTCTGGGCACAAGAAATGGGAAGCAATTCCTCTGGCTGTCTTCTCATCACCTACAGAGACTTCCTCCCCCTTGTTATGGGTCGGGCCAGGACCAGAAGAACTCTGGGTCGCTACCAGGGCTACTGTCCTCAAGTAGATCCCTGTGTCTCCAATGTCTTCACTTTGGCCTTCCGTTTTGGTCACACTATGATCCAGCCCTTCATGTTCCGCTTGGGCAATCAGTACCAGTCCTTGGGATCCAATTCTCGAGTCCCTCTCAGCACTGTTTTTTTTGCCAGCTGGAGAGTTGTAAATGAAGGTAACTGATTATCAGAGATCTCTGTTCAAATGGGCAGGTGGGGATGGGCCTCCGATGAGCAAGATTCAGTGTATTACGCAGTGTACTATGTGTACTACGCAGACCTCTTCTCTCTGAAAGAATGCAGACAAGGTTTCCCCAACACCAATGGGCACATGTACCACTGTGTAACCACTACTACTACCCCATAAGAAAGCTTTCTCTCCTATAGAGGCTAAGTGAGGCTGGACAGGTGATAGGTAAGGTTTTTAGATTACCTTGACTACAAATAGTAGTTAGGTCCCTTTGAGCACTGCTTCCCCCAGGAGTAAGGTTTTTAAACATCATTTCCTTTCAGTACTTGGTCTCTCCCAGGTGGAATTGACCCCATTCTCCAAGGCCTCATAGCCACTCCAGCCAAGCTGAACTGCCAAGATTAGATACTGGTGGATGAGCTCAGGGACAAGCTATTCAGACAATTCAGGCACATCGGGTTGGACTTGGCTGCTCTCAACATGCAATGTAGCTGGGACCATGGTCTCCCAGGTAAGAGAACTAGACCATCGTTATATCCATATTGGGATCTATATAGGGAGGGGCTTTGGCATCTGAGTTAGTTTGGGTAAAGGCTTTCCCCCAGGATCTCTCTTCTCCTTACCAGTAATGTTCCACCTGACTTTCAGGAACTCAGTACTTCCTAACTCAGGCTGCTTAAAGAGGTGTCATTAAGGGGTGAGGTGAGTAGTAGGTCAGACCTCTGGTCACTATAACATTGGAGCAACCTACTGAGCTCCAACAGTTTTGCCTGGCTCCCAACCTGGGAGGGATAGGGATAGGGATACGGACAGGGAAAAGGAGATGGAGACAGAGACAAAGAAAGAGTGAGTTGGGAGGGGGAGAGAGAGAGAGAGGAGGGACGGAGGGAGAGGAAGAGGAAGAGGGAGAGGGAAAGGGAACCTCTCCTCCATCCAGCTTATTGGTGGCCTGTGTTAGAGAAATAGGGAGATATAGCTGTTTGGGTCCCCTTAAGCTACAGACCTTTCCTGCATCTTCCAGCTTCTCCGCTTCCCCAAGATCAACTCAGAAATGTTTTTCTAATCTTGTAGTTTCTCCAGTCCTTCTTTTGGCCAGCCAGGGCCTCATTCTTGTCGGGGGGGGTTTTTGGGGCTAAGTTATAGCCCACGTGGCAATCTTGGGCCCAGGTTCATTCATCCAGCTGGAAAGCAGGATCCAAGCCTGCCCTAGCCAACTCTTCCCAAGTGGGAACCTTGGGAACTGAATTTCTCAGATTCAAGTAGGCAGGCTATTATCAGATATATTCATTACCTTGAAACAGTGGGAGAACTGATGGATTTTGAATTAGAGAGCCCACTGTTACTCAATAGCTCTGCCAGTATGTGTGATAGTGGACAAGTCATATTACTTTGAGCCTATAGTCTCTCAGTATCAAAAACTAGGGGATTAGATCAGATAAATCCCTTGCATCTCCACAATTCTAACATTGCAAAACTCAGTTTGCCCTTGACCCCTCCCACTTAAATTATCCTGTATGTCCAATTACTTTGCAGCATAATGGTCATTAGGCACATGGCTATGGGTCAGGTGAACCTGACTGTATATTGTGATTATACAACTGGCTGTCCAAATGTGCACATGCTTACTGCATGGAAATGTGAATGTTCTCAATTTAATGAGGCCAGCCAGACTTGTGCAAGGTGGCTGTTTTTCTGGAATAGTGAAGTTTGTACTGGAAGGCAGGGAGCTCTGTGTTCTAGCCCAGAGTTGGATGACCAGAACTTCCTCCCTGAGAATGAAGTTTGGTGGGAAATAAAAGGGGGACTCTGGAACTGCTCCCTTCTCACCCCTAGGGTACAACGCTTGGAGACATTTTTGTGGGCTCTCCCAACCCCGAACTTTGTCCCAACTTGCCCGGGTACAGAAGAACGCCAATCTGGCAAGGAAGTTCCTGCATCTGTACGGGACTCCTGATGACATTGACATCTCGGTTAGTGCTGTTGCTGAGCCCTTATTGCCTGGGGCCAGAGTAGGGCACCTCTTGGCCTGCCTTTTTGAGAACCAGTTTAGAAGAGCAAGAGATGGAGCCAGGTGAGTGCTCTTTGTTTGAAGAGGAGGAAGAGGAAAGAGAACACTAAATACTCACCTAAGAATTAAAGTGAGAAATAAGAACAATTGACGTGCCTCATTTCTTTTGAACTGGAAAGACCGGAGTCAAGCCCAAACTGAGGTTCTGGCCCTCAGCTGGGCATTCCATCCAAGAACAAATTTCCTACCTCCATCTCTGCAGCTAACTTTGCCTTTGGAGTCTTGTGTGGTTGCTCCCTCCTGCCCTGCCCTACCACAACCATTTTCTTTGAAGGTTCTGGTGGCAAAGACGAGGCATCTTCACTCCAAGTCAGAGCTGGGCCTTGAAGAGAATCTCCTTATCTCGAATTGTCTGTGACAACACTGGTATTACTACTGTCCCCTGCCACATCTTCAAAGCCAATACCTACCCAAAGGGTTTTGTGGATCGTAGGAGAATCCCCAAGCTGAACCTTTCGGCCTGGAGAGGCAAATGAGGACCATGCAGGTAAAAGGAGTACCTTCATGTTTAGGGTTTGGAATCTTCCTCTTTCCTAGTAAGCTGAATACCCAGGCTTTTGGAGTGGGAGGGAAGGACTAAGGCTCACACTGTGGAATGGATCGGATAAAATATCCTAGGGACTTACCACTCACTCGGTTGTGCCCTGGGGCTACTGCTAGTCAATTCCAAGACCTAGGACTTTGAGTGAGAGTTCATCTCACCCTGGACTTTGTCACAGGACATTCAGGCCCCCTCATTTCTAGATTTATTGGCTGTCTACGTTTTCAATCTCTTCTGCTTGTTCCCACAGACGTCTATCCAAGCCTCTTCCCTTGGCGGAAAGGAGTGGTGGGGAAAGGGAATCAGAGGCATCCAAGAGGAGCACCCCTTTCTCCCTGTAGTTCCACTTCTAGCTAATGCTTTCACTGGCTTCACTCTCAAAGCCAAGCTTACTGCTTGGGATCAGCAGTATGAGTTCACTGGGTATCATGTGCCAACCCACCTCAGATGCCTTCTAGTACCGAGCTTTCACCCCAGGTTCCCAGCCACATTGGCCTGGGAAGTCATGCTAAGACTAATGGCTATGGATCCTGGACCTGCAGCAACCTTGGGGCCCCAGGCCAGAGATGAAGTTGGCAGTGGGTTCCATGGCCCTGAGGTAGAAAAGTCTCTTTTTCTAGATCTCTGAGACTCAGACATTTCACAGTCCCACAGATCTCTGCAAGATCCTTCCTCTGGGGTTAAAAGAGGTCCTTGGCCAGTGGGCTAAAGTATTACACCTGCTTCTGCCAATAATGCATTGCTGAAAGCAGAATTGTCACTATTTGTGTGCTTGGGGAGGGATGTTCTCACAATCTACTCCAGTGGGGGTTGGAGGAGGGGGAAGAGAAACAGTTAAGAAGGGGAAAAGGGAGAGAGGAAAAGAGACAATTTATTAAGTGCTCCCTATGTGCTAGACACTAGCTAAGCACAGTCTTCAGTTAAAGTGATATGGCCAATCTCTTATACTTGGGAAAAGTGCAGAATGTCTTACTTTCTCTGACTTAGGGGATTCAGCCAGAGAAAGGTGGTTCAAGGCCAAGAGCATACTATAGATTTTCCCTATCTCTCACTTAAAGAGAGTTGTTGCACTTTTTTGTCTATGCCTCCTGAGGAATAAGTCCACACCAAGACACCCTCTGAAGAATATCATAAGTTGTAGGTATGAAAGGAGAAAGGAATTAGAATCTCGTAAGCAAGGTTAATCCACCAAATGACACAGTTCTGAGAGAAGAGGAATGTGCCAGGAATCTGGGTCGAAAATTAGACAAGAAGACATGAGAAGCTGTAAAAAAAAAGTTTTATATTTAAAACCTAAAAGCAAAAATTCAGCACTCAACAATGTATACGAGTTAGGTCGGATTGGGCAGGTAAGATATGTCTCCATGCATACTCTCACAGACATACACCCTCCCCACCACAGTCACCCCCTACACACACACACACACACACACACACACACACACACTCCCTCCCTCCCATATTCTACCCACCACCATATAGAATTTGCCTGAGGCAGAAGTCAAAAAAGATGGTTTTCAGAGCTGCTGATGAATACCCTTGGAATCCCCGAACACCTCAGGTCCTAACCTGCTGCCCTTCCTCGCTGCAGGGCAGGCCAGTCTGGGGCTCCCTGGAGGGATCAAGCCTGCAATACAGTCCCTCTGCCTACGCAGCCCTTATCCTAATAAGTGCTGGCCTTGCTGGAATCTGTCATAACAATGTGTGGACAGAGATGGAAGGCTATGCATGAGCCGCAGGGCAGCCCATGGTCTCAGAGGGTTTGGAGTGGCTGTTCTTGGTTCTCAGGGAGCAGATGACCATGGTCTAGGGCAGGAGAGGAGGAAGGAGAAGAGGGAGCACCAGCCTTAGAAGTCATTGTGGCTGGGAGGTTACAGCATTGGGGAGCTCACTAGATCCTGAGAGAGGTTTCCCCGAGCCTCCTGCATGCGACGTCGGGCTCGCTGGAAGGCCTCTGAAAAAGCAGCAGATGAAAAGGAGTTAGCCTGACTGGTCAGAGGAGAATAGGCTTGTGAAGGAAGCTAGCGTAAGGGAGAAACCTACCTAGCACATTAAAAACAGTATTTTGCTGGTGGGTTCCTTCCATGCAGTCCAGCAAACCATGCATCTTTCTCCAGTGGAAGTTAGACTTCAAAAAGGCCTTGCTGGGAAGTACCAAGAATAATGAGTAGAGTCTGGACTAGGGGTGAAGAACCTCTATGCAAGTAAGCACCAAGCCACCCAGGCTAAGGCCACCTACCTGGACTGATGGAGGCAGTGAAAGCGGAAAGTAACACTGCCTGTTGTCTCAGTGCGGAACCCAAAACGGCTCAGACGTCTCCCCTAGGGTACAGACATAGAAGAGCACTGGTAAGCTACACTACCCTACGTTACTTTGACCAGCAGGCATCCTCACCAATGTTCAGCTAAAGGTGGGCTGGGAATTCCAAGTGTAGGAATAGCACCAATTTTACCAAGGAACAAGGTGCCCAACACAGCTGGCTGGCTTCCTGTAAATATACCTTTTTCCTGTCTCAGACCAGCAGCGGGGAGAGGGGAAGAAGGGTGGGGATTTTGTTTTCTGAGACTGGCAGCATACTAACCTCTTATTTTAGAATGTAGCTGGGGGCCTCCTAGAACCTATGGCACCACAGACAACCTTAATGATGGGAGGGAAGGGGATCATCCCTAATGCTGGAGCAATGGACAAGTAGATATGGGACTTGTCCCATATTTCATTTTCTACAGAATAACAGGTTGGAAGTGCAGGGTTCATTTCCTTGGACCTAGCCAGGGAAAAACTCACGTTGAAGTTCCCTGGTATTCGCACGTATGATATGTCTTCCAATTCTAGGGAGCCCCCAATGAAAAACCTCCTCAGTTCTGCCAGAGTTCCTGACTCCACTGGCCTCCACGTTGAGGTTGTTATAGTATAAGACCCTATTTTGCCAAAAGGACAATAAGAACATCCAATCAGAACACTGAATCAAAGAGAACAACTCTGATATATATACCTTGCCACCAGCAAGTCAGTAACAGAAGCCATGCAAACATCTGGACCAATAATGTCCTAGCTTTTAGTGGAATTTCAAAACAAGAGCTGCCTCCTCTCATTTAGAACAGGTACTAAAGAGTGCCAAGAACGTCACCATAAGCTGAGGAAGGCAGTCAGAGCTACGTCAAGTAGTCCTTAATGGACAAGGAAAATACAATCAGAACTTCAGAGATACATGAAGTACTTATTATGCAAATGTCTTCCAACCTCAAATTAAAGCCCCTTTACCCCAGAAACAGAATCAATCACTCTTTGGAAAACCTCTAGTTCTGTGATCTACTTCGTGAGTGCCTAGAGCATTTTTATAATAGGAAAGGAGAGGGATGGGTGGGTTTACCTGGTGCAAAGGGCAGTACTATGGACCCATAGCCTTCTACTCGATATCTCTGCCAGAAATCCAGTGAGATGACCTCCAAGTACAGCACAGGCCACTGAGAGAGACCTGCATAAGTAAATGGCAGTGGTACCCAGGCATTGCCAAGGACTGGCCCTGGATCAGGAGATAAGGCAGTGTGGAATACTGCTATGAGCATGGGGGTTGGAGTCAGAGCATTCAAATTCAAATCCTGACTTTGATATTTGCAACTTGCATGACACTGGGTAAGTCATTTCCCTTCTTGAGGCTTCAGTTTCTTCATCTGAAAATAAAGGGCTGATGAGCATGGGGACCCTTCCAGCTCTAAATCTACAAGCCCATGACCAACTTACCAAGATACTCTTTATCCTGGAAGAACGAAGCCTCAAACGTGAAAGGGTAAGAGAAGTAAGCCACTTCATCCTGGAGAGGGGACAGAAGGATCATCAGGCTATGGGAAAGTCTGAGAGAGCAGAAAAAGCAGTCTCCCTCGGAACTTCTCCACTATTAACCATTCATAGAGTCACTTTCATAAAGCTGCTGGAGACCTGGCAGTGCCACCCAGGGACACAGCAACTAAGAAGCATGGCAGAAGAGCCTCCCACACAAACTGCAGCCACTGATGGCTTCATCTGTGGTACCTGAATCCCCAGCACCCAGCACAAGTGCCTGTCACAGAGCTGGTGCTCAATACAGACTCACTGATTGGTCACCTGACTTTTCTAGGGGCAGAGATGATTCCCCTACATCAAAAGGACTAAGTCAGGCCTCTGAGGGAAAGCCCATGACTCGGCTCTGGACACGTCCCTGTTATATGTCTGCCCGATAAAGAAGGGGCTTCAAGTGCAATCCCCAAAGCAAATTTTCAGCTCTGTTCTAAAGACTCTCCCTTCTCTTTCTCCTTACCTTTCCTATTGACTTGGTAACACAAGTCTGTGTTACTCCTGAGAGCTGATGAATTGGAGGAGTTGACCAGTCTAGGAAGCAAAAAACCAGAAAGCAGTTAGTCCACTGGCACCTCCAGAGGTTGGAGTTGAGGGGCCTAGAAAAAGACAAAGCACCTAGAAGACTCATGCCAGCTCTCAGAGAAGCTTGGATAAAGCCAAGGGAAACAGCTGAGTACTAACTCAGTTGGTGTACTATGTTGTGAGTATGATGCCAGGGGCAAGGATAATAATGATGATGATGATAGCTAGCATTTCTACAGTACCTTAAGGTTTGTAGAGCACTTCACAAATGTTATCTCATTTTATCTTCACAACAACCTGGGAGGCAGGTGCTATTATTATTCCCACTTTACAGGTGAGGACACTGAGGCTCAGAGAGATTAAATTACTTGCTCGGTGTTACATGGCTAGTAAGTGTCTGAGTCTGGATCCCAACTCTGGACTTGCTGGCTCCAAGTCCAACGTTCAATTCGCTGTACCCCCTAGCTGCCTAAGGATGCAAAGGTCTTATCCTCAAGAAATTTGAGTAGGCCTGTTCTTTCCAGCATCGTCCCTGCTTAGATCTGTGTTAGTCACTGTGAGAAAAGGGAAGAAGCCATCCTACTTGGCCCTAGGAAATAACAGTTCTGTTGGACACTCTATCTGCTCCATGCCATTGACCCCAGGGGGCAGTGAGCTTGACAATGGGCTTCCCCTAGAAGCTCTCATCACAGATAAGAACAAACAGGAGGGAAAGTACATCCTAGAACATATTTTGCCTGTACTTTGAATTAAGTGGCAACACAAGTTTCTCCTCATGGAAAAACATGTCATGAATTACTTGAGTACCTTCTTCGGAGGTTGTGACATTACTTACATTCAGGAAACTCCACAAAGAAGTGCACATAGAGATTGTTGTATTCATAGCCCTTAGCTGAAACTGAAAAGAAAGGTAAGAGAGGGGATGGGCCTCTGTGAATGATTTCAGCATAGTACACCCCCCACAAGGGTCATCAGTAAGTCTACAATAGAGTCCTTCATGGTCCTGATCTCCAACTACCCTTCAGATTAACCAAAGCTGCCTAATGATTTAGCCCAGGGAAAGCCCAGTGCTCCAGAACACCAGCATCACTGACTATCACAAGTGCTTCTGGTTTCCATAGGCTAAACGTAGGTCCTCCTTGTGGCTCAGCTACAATGTCAAGTGCTGCCTAAGGGATCTGCCTAAGCAGAAGGAATCACCATGGTGATCACAGATGATTCATGCAGTGTTCTAAGGCTTGGCAAACACTTAACACAGAGTATCTTCACAACAATAGCATGAAATGACAGCTACAGGTATTAATGCCTCCATTTTAGAGATGAGGTGTCTGAGACACAGAGGGGCACAAGGACTTACTCTCAGGGTAAACCCAGAGCTCTCCTGGTCCCCAGTCCAGCAAACTGTAGTCTACCACATCCTATCAAGATACTTACCTACTTCTCCATTTACAAAGAGCCGCAGGGAGCCAGGAACAGGCTACGGCAGAGAGAGTGGAGAAAAGATTAGTAAGTCCTAAAAGATGCTGTCCAATAACCAGAGTCCCACTTCCAGGGATCACAGATACAAACCATTAAGGCAAAAGGGACTTAGAGCTACTGTCTGGACCCAGGTGTCAGGACCTTGGGGGGTGGGCAGGTATGTGACTACTACCTCCCACTAGTGTACTGTTCTCTTATTTCTGAAAAGCGGAAAAAGAAAAAGCACAGAAGGCAAGTGAAAGAGATCAAAGCAATGAGGGAAACCAATAAAAACAGGTCAAGGGCAGCAATAGCAGCTGTCTGATGAGGTATGGTGGAGAATGAAGCACCCAAGCATTCTCTTTTTCTTGGACGGCAGAGGGCAGGAAACCAGTAGTGGATCCCACCCACGAGAAAGCCAGCCATTCCTGCAGACGTAGATTTTGGATTCAGAGTCAGATAGGAGCTTGGCAAATATTAACCCACCTACTTTGTTTTACAGACACTTCTATTTACTCCCTGCACTTTTGGTCTTTGGTCACCCTGGACCTCAGTTTCCTTCACTGAGGCCCGGGGTGACCAAAGGTACACACATGGAATAAGTAAAAGCAGTGGGATTTAATCCCACATCTTCTGACTCAAAACTCAGTGCTCTTTCTGCTATACTGTGCAGCCAGACTTGGAGATTCTGGACAGAGAATGGAAGGATCCCAGCATAAACAACTTAATCTGTTCTTTTTTGTTAAAGAGTCAAGGAACTATTGATGGATGGTGCTGACATCACTTCCCATTTCCTGGCACTTGAAAGAAAAATGCTCAGGAGGTGTGACAAACATATACTTGTTTGGCCACAGTCATCCTGCTCTGAATTCATGCAATTAGTCATACTACAGGGAACTGAGGATACTCACCATCTCAAAATCGGAACCCACAAGGCTGCTGAGGTACTCCTTGTGACGGCCATAGAGCTAAGGAAACAAACCAAAAAGCAGAAGCTTATTGCCTTCTCCCCTTTTCTCCCTGGGTTCTTAGCTCTGACCAGTAAGGGGATGAGAAATAACAAAGGGGGAAGGCATGGAAAAACTAGGTGACCACGGCTGGTCCCAATTCTCTGGCCAGTCCTATATCCCAAAAACAGTGAAAAAGAAAAACTGCTGCCTCTATTTTTGGACACAGTCTCAGCCCCTAGTCTCTGAGGCCCACCCTGGAGAACTGTGGGGGAAAAAGAAGGCCTTACATCCTTGAATACACGTTGTTCCCGCTCTTCTTCCTCTGGCTGTGCAGGTGAGGACACATTGTTAATTGTGTACTTCCACAGCTCCTGCTTCTCCCCCTCCATTACAATTCTGCTCAGATCACAACCAGAAATCCAAGTCAGAGGAAACACATTAAGTCTGGGCAAAGCAGATGCAACCTCTGGTCTAGTATATTTGCCTGGGAGCCTGGGGTTTGGGGAGCGGAAGGATGGCAGGTACTTAGTAGCTTAATTTACATCTTCCAGAGGGTTAAATATGGTTGGTTGTCAATAACGATGTGACAGTTTGGGATGGGGTGGGAACAAGAATGACCCTCAGTTTAATTTCATCCATTCATCGAAATAAAACTGCTCCAAGGAAAGAAGTTCAGAAGGAGACCCAGACAAGCAGGACAGTTTGTTTTCTATTATTGTGTGAAACATAATATACAATGAAAAAAACTGTCACAGAATTCCAGTTCTACAACCACCTTTTCTATTTTTTTCTGATGAAATTTTATGGCTGGTAAATTAATCGTTTAAAAGGTTTTTAAAAAAAACCCTGCCCTAGTCACTGCCCCTGAGACAAGTTATTCTATTAAAAGTAGAGCCCTTAAAGTGAACAATGGAAAGGAATCAGACTTTCTTAAAATCTCAGTTTCTGGCATTAAAAAATGAAGTCAAGGAAAAAGATTTCAGCCCACTGCACTCTCCCCAACAGCACTCCCCCCTTCCTCACCTGTAAGGCCCCTTGTTGTCTGTGAAATCCGGTTTTACTGTGATCACTCCATTACTGTCCACTTTCAGAGTACAGAGGACTTGTACATAATCACTCTGACCAAGCCTACAGACCAGGAAATTAAGACTCATATTCAGGGGGCTCACATCAGCACCAAGGACAGAGGAGAGGACAACAGAAGGCCAGGGAACAGATGAGGGGCAGCTGCCTTTCTAATCTCCCTTGAAGTATAACTACCACTATAATGCCGTTTTCCAAAACAAAGCTGAGTGAGGCAAGCATTCCTCCCACTCACCCCTACAGTGACAATGATCTTCTTTTCCCATAGATAAATATTACAGGTGAAGGAAAGAGAGGGCAGGGATCTGGGCAGTGTGGTCAGAGGTCTCACTTTCCATAGGGTCCCAGGTCTGCCATGATGTACATGGTCTGAAGCGGAGTATTGATGACATGGTTGCTCCTAATGAATTCTTCTGTTGGCTCCCAGGTGACAATTTGGGACTTGTGTACGTTACTTTCCCTGTAGGAAACATCATGGGGACACTGTCCTACCTCTCCCCAAAGACTCCTTCAGGCAGAGACATGAGGTAAAATAGAGGCTGGAAGCAGCAGTTAGAAAAGGGTCCCTACTACCCTCCAGATCATCCGTTCCACTAGGGACAGCTTTCTGCCCTCGAGCCCGAGTGCGCCTCTTTGCTGGCCAAACAGAATCAATCGAGTTTTTCTTCCATATGACACTTTTAATTACTTCAACAACAGCTAGCACATCCCACTCTAAGTTCTTTCTTCTCTAAGTTAAACATTTCTAGTTCTTTTAACCAATTCTGTTATGAAATGACCTCCAGGCTCTTTGCCTCCCTGTTTTTTATCATGTTTTTATCATGTCTGACTTTTCATGACCATATTTGGGTTTTTCTTGGCAAAGATACTGGAGAGGCTGCCATTTCCTTCTCTAGCTCACTTTACAGATGAGGAAACTGAGGCCAATAGGGTTAAGTGACTTGCTCAGGGTCACACAGCTAGTAAGTATCTGAGTTCCTGGCTGTCCCACAGCTAAAGGAAAGCGTTCCTAAAATGTGGCACCCAGGAGGGAATACGCCGGTCTAGATTTGGTCTGTTCAGGGCAGCAGGACAGTCACCTCCCTATTTCATCAGACCCAGGAGGATAAAGGAGACTACAGGGGACAAAAAGCCCAGACTGGCTTCACCAAGTTAGCCCATGTCCCTCTGGCACCTGCTTGTACTCACAGCCCTCGTCGATCCTGACGGCGACGCCTGACGTTCGCCATCCGCTCAACCAGGAATGAGGGCACCTCAGTGTCCGAGGTGGTCATTTTCTTATAATGCTGGGAAAAGACAACAGTCATATGTCACCCATCTACTCATGATAACCTGAGGCTAAGCAACCAAGGGAATATTCTTGCTTTCTGTTCCCAATCCCAGGTCTAGTAAACTATCACCAATTACCTATGGTAATAAAGAAAGAGGTAGCACAGCTAATCTGCAAATGATCTCCCCTTGGCTTTATTTTGCCCCATAATGTAGGCAACACAGCAGCCTTCTTAACTAAGCTTGGATTATGCTAATATTATATTCAGTTTGCATTCCCCAAGCACACGCCAACCAAAAGCAGGGTGAGGTTACCCAGTAATAGGCTATTTCATCAGGGAGTGGGGAAAGTCATCTAAGGATAAAAACCTTTTGAAGATTTCTACACACAAATAAATTGAGCATTAACCATATTTTATTCTGATTTTCACAAAGAAAACATCCAGAATCCAAATCAGACAGTTAGTGCTCTGTTTCATAGCTATCCGAGGACAGCATTTGATTCAACCAACAGCATTTACTCCACAGAGCACTACACCCAAAATTCCAAGACGGTATGGTAGACTGGGAAAAGCATCATACCTGGTCAGATCTGAAACTGAGTTCTAGCTTTGCCATTTGTTAGTCTTATGATGCTGTGGTCAAGTCACTGATCTTACTGAGCCTTAGTTTCCTTTCCTGTAATATGACTAACACTCTGCCTCCCAGGTAGGTTGTGAGGAAAATGCTTTGTGAATTAAGAACAACATAATTATTATATAAGGTGATAAAAGGAAAAGCAAAAGACGTGGCCCCTGTGTTGGAGTTAAAAGTCTCAATGAAGAAAAAAAAAACACGTACATGTGCATGTGTGTGCACACACAGACACACACATTCCCCAAACAACATGTTAACAAGTACAGCTATACAAAGTACAAATTCAGTGCAAGGACATAAGCTATGAACTGTGGCCTAGACATAGCCTCACAGCTGTTTTGGATTTCTCTCTTAAGTGCCCAAACAGAATCTTGGCTTAACTTCTGAAGGAGTTCAACATTGTAATCTTTATCTTGTACCAGTATGGAGAGATCCTGGGAGATGTTTCTCCCCTTCTGCAATCTACATACCTATCTTGACTCCCCAAGCTCTCTAGACAGGGGATCAACGTTAATAAAGAAGAGAAGCAATAGCCACACCCCCTGCAAACTGGGGTCACTTTATCCCAACCTGGCTGCTAGACCAGAAAAGGAGATGCCAGGATCCAGCTAAATACAACCTCCACAAACCTACAGGGCATAGGCACCAAAAGTGGGGAGAAAGTCTAGAGACAGCAAATGAAGAACATACCTCCTCCAAGTTGGTGTATCGATCAGAATCAGTGTAGGTGAAGATACGGCAATTCTTCCTGCCCCCAGAGGCCTCCAGATTTAAGATCTCCTGGCGATACTGGTGATCCAGTGGAGTTTGACAGGCTGACTCATTCTGATACAGGTCCACCTCAAACTTCAAGCACAGGGATAGAGAATAGGCATTCCTTAAGAAAACCCTCAAATGAAATTCATGTTTTTTCTCACCCAAATTGATGCTACAGAATTTATTCTCCTTGGCACACTTACATAGTCACTCTCAGTTATCCAGGCTAAAGAATATGAATAGAACAGAAATAATGTTGGAAGGGCTATTGAAAGACAGGCATAGTAATACAATGCAAATGGAGCAACTGTGAATTAGTCTAGGCATGAAAACATTTCAGAATTATGTTTCAAAAGGTTATTAAGATATCTCTATCATTTCATGCAGAGGACCTAATGCTAGGTAAAAACTCCAAGGCACACAAAGACAGAAAGGAAGGTGTCATTCACATCAAGATATTCAAAGCAGTACTTCAAAGCAAAGAGATGGAAAAAAAGGAGGCGTCCAGGAATGAGGTAATAGCAAAACAAACTGTGCTACGTGAACGTGATGGATGTTATTTTGACATATGAAGCAATGAATATGGAGAATTCAGAAAAGTATGAGAAGACTTAAATGCAGAGTAAATGAAATCAAACCAAGAGAACAGTATACACAGTGACTACAACCATGTAAATGGAAAGAACAGAAGAACAAAAGTGAACACTATATAATTACTACATAAACACTTACAATGACCAAGCACGGCCATTGGGATGAGTTGAACAGAAGAACAAAAGTGAACACTATATAATTACTACATAAACACTTACAATGACCAAGCACGGCCACTGGGATGAATTGAAAAAAATGAATCTCCTTCCTTGCAGAGGTAGGTGACTACAGGTGTGGGATAGGGTATGAACGGTCAGACACAACTGATGTGTTGGTCAGTCTTGCTGAAGTGCCTTTCTTTTCTTTCTTTTTCGAGGTGGGTAAGTTATATCTGGAAATAATGGGACTCCTCAATGAGGGAACTCCCTACATTAACGCAGGCCAGCACTTGCTTTGAACTTCTAGGCTTAGAGAGCTGCCCAGATCACTGACAGGTTAAGTGACCTGCCCAGGGTCACACAGCCAGGACGTGAGGCCAACTCTCTATCCACTACACTATGCTGTCTGTCACTGGGAGACAAATGTGCAGTCAAAATAAAAGGCATCAATAAAACTTAGATGTATTTTTGTTACAAATAAAAAAGAACACAGGACAGGGCATGAATGACTAAAATCTCAGATCACCCTCAAACTTCATTCAGGTGAAGACCTTTGAGCTTCTACTATCTGTTCTTCCCCTGGAGCTGCCATTAGCAGTAACAGTGATGGGTGGGATACAAGTTTGCCTCCTTTTCACTCTCTCTTCTATGGGGAATCACCAAAAAGTAGACAATGAGAAAGGAAAGGAAGAGGAGAAACAAGGATCCTTTTATTATATGAGGATAAGTTGCAGGATTTGGGTATATTTAGCCTGAAGAAGAGAAGACTCAGGGCATTCTCAAGTATTTGAGGGGTGTAGTGTGGAGAAAGGACCAGACTTGCTCTCACTGGGCAGAACCAGGGACAGTGGATGGAAGTTACAAAATGCACACTTGGGCTAGACGTCAGAAAAAACTTCCAATGAAAGCTGTCCCAAAGTGGAAGGGGCTGCCTCAGGAGGTCTCCAAGCCAAGGCTTCCCAACCACTTGCTGTTAAGTTATAGTAGGTATTCCCTTTGTGTATGCGTTGGACTAGAGGCCAGTGAGGTTCCTGAGATTCAGTGACATCTCATGGGAACTCGGAGCTGGCTCATCAAGTCAGACAGTGGTTCACTATGTGTAGATCTGCCCACAACCTCCCTGGATACAGCACTTATCTCTCCAGACAGTCAGCAGTCACACCTGTGGAGAGGAAAAGGGGGAGGGGGAAAGCGAAGCCAATGACTCACCTGACTAAAGAATTTCTCCTGCCAACCAATCACCACCTCTTCTTCATCATCTTCATCTCTCCGGTGCCCACCTATAAGACAATAGAAGGAGACAGCTACCTCCCCCCCTTCTACCTCTACAGAGGACAACCAAACACTTCCTTTCATTGACCTGCCAAACACTGGCAGACTCTTAACTGGCCAACGTTTATTATGGCCCTGTGAGCAGAGGCCTCCCACCTCTTTCTCCTCATTCCCCAAATTTCAGCTCCAATTTGGCAGCAGGATATAAACTTCAGTGATAAGTGTCAAACAGCACTACCTTGTCCCTCCTCAAACTGCTCGTTTTTCCTGGAGAAGAATCCTAGCCCCTTGAGCTTACCAGATCATGCCACAGTACCCACAGAAAGAGAAAGCTGAAAGGGAGCCGTAAGAAGGCAAAAGGACTACTTCCAAGAAGAATCCAATCCAATTTAGTCTATTCTCACCTTTTTCAAAGAGAAAAGTTTCTTCAAAGACAAATGCTCAATAATGTCCAAGTCACTTATAATTTGGAGAGGAGAAAAAATTAGGAGGAATACAGTAAGGGAGACAAGAAAAGATGAAACTTAGAATCACAGATTTAGAGCTAAAGAATCCTCTAGACAGCATCTAGTTGAGGGGTTCTTAACCTTTTCTGTGTCGTTCTAGTGGACAATCTAGTGATGCCTACAGACTATTTCTCAAAATATTTTTAAATGCCTCAAATAAAATACAATGGATTATAAGGGAAACTATTTTAAATGTAATAGTTATCAAAACATTTTTTTAAAGTTCATGGAGTTCAAGTTTAGAACCTCTGATCTAGTCCAATCCTTTCATCTGAGAGATAAGATAACTAACGCCAGGAGAGGGAAAGATACTTGACTAAGGCCAGAAGTAAACAGGAGAGCCAGGCACAGAAGCTAGGACCTGGGCCTCCAAATCCAATGTTCTTTCCACTTCATCATCTGTTCTTCCTCTTCCATTGGGGGATTTTTACAAGAAAAATAAGAAAGGAAGAGTCTAGTTACTAAATGGTGTTCCTCCTTCATCCTTTAGCCAATGAAAATTTCAGATGTATACCTGACTCAAAGGGTGAATTTCATAGGCAGCCCCCAATTTCTAACAATCTATATGTCAGTTATTTGAAAATCAGAACTCACTTTCCTACAGAAATATTAAAAGTGACAGTTAAGATTCTCTTCATTCCACAAAATCCATTTAACCAATAATGTAACCACATTTAACCATCATTCTAAATGTTTCTGTAGGAAAATCTACCTTAAGTTCCAGCTTGGGACAAAAAAGGAAGGCTGTCCACTTCCACAAGGGTGACCTCCCCAACTCCGCAAAACACTGTTGCAAAGCAAGTCTGTTAAAGCTGTATGCTTGGGTTCAAAGGACTAGCGATTCAGAACTAGAAGGGACCTCAAGGCAATCTAGTCCAACTGTCTCATTTTACAAATGAGAAAACCAAGCCCTAGAGAGGATAACTGATCTGTCCAAGATCACACAGCCAGTAAGCGGAAGAGCCATGATTTAAACCCAAGTTCTCCAATTCCAAATCCAGCATACTTTCCAAGGTTTTTGGATCTTGAATTTACCCAGTCACATATATGAGAAAGCATTAAGAATTTCTTACTCTTGTGTAACACTTTCAGATACGTTACCTCATTTGGTCATAACCACTCTGTAAGGCAGATATTTTATAGAAGAGAAAACTGATTCTCAAAAATGGGCAACGCATCATTACAGAATCTATTACAACTATGCAGTGGTATGTACTGTGATAGCCAGGTTCTAGAGCTGTCATATAGAAGATCCTTAGTGTTCAAATCTCTTCATAACTCGCCCCTCCTCCAGCCTTTCCAATCTTCTTACACCTCACACCCTGCCCTCTTTTCTCTTTAGAGACTCTTCAATCTCTTTAGAGACACTGACCTCCTTGCTGTTGCTAACAAGATACTCCATCTCCTAACTCTAGGCAATGTCACTGCCTAGAATTCTCTCCCTCTGTCTCCTAGCTTCTTTCAAGTCTCAAATAAAATCTCACTTTGTACAGGAAGACTTCCCCAAGCCCTCTTAATTCTAGTGCCGTCCCTTTGTTGATCATCTCCAACTTATCTTGAACGTAGCTCGTCTGTACAAAGTTGTTTGCATGTTGTCTCCCATTAGACTGTGAGCTCCTTGAGAGTAGGGGCTATCTTGTTTTTCTCTGTATCTGCTATTCTTAGCACAATGACTGGCAGAGAGTAGTTGATGCTTAGCAAATGTTTACCTACTGACTGACTAGGTGACTGTATAAGTGGCTAGGCCACAACTAGTACCCATTCAGAACTCTTTTGGTAAACACTGTACTTCTCCTTTCCCCTCAAACCCTCTTTGAGGAAGCAGAGCAGGCCAACCTCCTCAAAAGTATAAAGGTCCCAGGAGTCTAGGACAAGAGTAGAAAATTCGAGAACTCAGGTCACCACTGCTTCCTGGGAGGCAGGAGTAAGGTGAACAGAAGTGGTTACCCTCCGACATCAAATACCACCTACTCCCAGTACCCTTGCCAAATTCCCAACCAACCAAATCATAATATGAATACATACTGGCTGATGTTTGTGGGTTAAAGGTAGCCAAGTCTTCAGCATCATTTGCCAGCTGGTGAGAAGACTGGCAGAGGAGGAGGCTGCCTGCAGTGATTCTCTGGAGATTAACTCTGATAAAGAGAGACAGAGAGAAGCCTAGTACAGACAACACAGTGATAGGGTGGTCATATCATAGGACTGGAAAAGAGTACCATAAATTGGAGTGGGCAGCTAGGGCAGGCAAGGCTTTACAGGAATGTGTATGGGGGAGGGGAGGTAGAACACGGTTAAAGCAAAGTCTGTGATTGGTGGGGAATGGGTAACAGCATATTCAGGAATCGTGATAGAAACAGGCCTGAGGGAAATCATGTCTGTGAAAGTGTGCTTGTGGTAAGGTGTGAAGGAAAATGACTCAGGTCTCAGAGAGGGAATGTCTATATGGTGGGCCCCAAAGAACATGAGATGGGGACCACGTAACTATAAAATGTTAGGAAGAGGGGGGCTTAGAAATTTAGACCAACAATCTCATTTTGCAAAGGAAACAGAGGTCCAAAGGAGAGTTTAAGTTCATACAGCTGAGCCTCATTAGAACCTAGGTCTCCAGACTCCAGAATGTTCTGGAGAGCTGGATTCCAAACACCTGACAGTTACTTTGGGAGCCCTTAGGGTGCTCCTCTCCCCAGGCCTGTTTCCCCCTCTACCCACTCCCCCCTCCAAATGAAGGAGGAGACGTATTTTATTTTAGGGCTTAAAGCTGGAATGAACCTTACACTCAATTCAATGAGCACTATATCAAATAACTCCTTTGTACCAGGTGCAAAATGCCAAGAAGACAAAATTGAAAACAGGCATTGCTTTCCAGGGGCTTCCCTAAATCCTCTGCCCCAACCTCCTTGTTTCACCAATGTACAATGATTAATAACAGAGTCAGATTGGGAGACTCCATTCGGTCTTAATTACAAATCCGGCCTCAGAAACTTACTAGCCATGTGACCCTGGGCAAGTCATTTAAAAAACAAACACCACTGTCTCAGTTTCCCCATCTGTCAAACAGGGATAATAAGAGTACCTACCTCCCAGGGTAGTTTTGAGGATCAAATGAGATAAGATTGTCAAGCTGCTTAGCACAGTGCCTGGCACGCAGTAAGCGCCATGTAAACGTTAGCTATTTTTATTGTAATTGATAACGATGACGATGTCTTGTGAATTACCGAGCACAGGTCCCAGGCTCATAGTGTTTGAGCTGGAAGGGACCTCAGAGGCAGGAGTCCAACCTCCCCGTACTACAAAAGAGGGCAATGAGGCTGGGAGACAAGTGACTTGTCCAAAGTCACACACGGAGAGAGTGCAGAACTCGAACCCGGGGCGTAGCCCTGCCCTGACGCTCCAGGGATGCTCCGGTAGTGGGGGGATGGGGGCGGGGAGGAGAGGCGGCCTTCGAGGCACATATTAAACGGAGAACCAGAGGGGGAGGGGAGGAGAGGGGCGGTAGAGGGGAAGCCGGTACCGGATACGAAGGTTGCACACGGGGTCCCGGGAGCGATACACTGCCTCCCCGGTATCAGTACTCCAGCCGAGGTCAGCCATAGCTGTTGCTTTACTGCGCCGGCGCGAGAATAACGGGCAATCGCGCGCCCTCGGTTCCCCCGGCAACGGAGCACGCCGGGAAGGGCCTGGTGCAGGGCGGGGCAATGACGCAATCTTAGCTCTGCACAGATTTACGGCGTTCTCTCTAAGCTAAGAACGGTCTACGAGGCAGACGCATGCGTACAGAGGCCCCTTCCTCCCCCTTTAGCAGGGCCAGGCCTCTCTCCAGTTAGGGAGATCTGGAAGCTAGAGTGGGGTTCTCTGTAAAGACCCCCGATAGATTTCAGGGGTTCCAAATTTGTTTTCATGAACCTCAAAGGTAAATTTAGCAATTCATGATTCCGGGAAGGGGTCCTTCGGTTAGTTGGCTTCGCCAGGCTGCTCAGGGGGTCCAAGACACAAAAAGTTACGAATCCCTTAGCTGGAGCATCTAATTCCAATCGCGTCATTTTACGTAGTGGTAAATTACAGAGGTTAAGTGATTTTCCTCAGGACTAGCAGATTATAGGCTCAATCAATAATATTCATTAAGCCAATTCGAAGCAGCTAGGGCAGTGGATCTAGAATCGGGATAGATCTGAGTTCAAATGCTGCCTCACAATACTGTGTGACTCAGCCTCTGGCTGCCTCAGTTTTCTCATCTATAAAAATGGAGATTAAAATCATCTACTTCCTAGGGTATTTGTGAGAATAAAATGAAATAATATGTGTGAGTTGCTTTGTAAACCTTAAAAAGGACTAAAAACTATTATTTCTATGTGCCACATGCTGGCAGTGTGCTAATCTTGATGTGGATACAATACAGAAAAATAAAAATTAAAAACCCCTCAAGTAGCTCACTTAAAAAAATGTTTAATTTGTATTGATAGCTTTCATTTTTATATCACCTTGATTTCGTGACAATAAAAAAAGAATGAAAAAAGAGTTCAGCAAAACTAACCAGACCACCAAGAGACTGACAATATGCACCCTTCATACCCATTGTCCCATCAACCTCAGGAAAGAAGGGAGGGAGATTCTAAGAAACAAGCTTGATCGTTATTCACCCATAGCATTCACTTTCCTTTTTGTTTGTTTCTTCTTTTAAAAATCGTTTTTTATATTATGAAATTTTTTTTAAATTAATCTGTGGTTCCCACTGACTCCCAAATGAGAAAAAAATTTAAAATCTCCAAAAATGAAGCCCTTTGTACACAGCTGCCTAATTCGGCAAAACAAATTCTCATGTTAGCTAGGTTCTCAAATATATGTTTCTTTCAGCATTTATGTTCATCACCTTTCTGTCAAAAGGTGAATACTGTGTTTTGCTTTCATTCTTTTGGAATTGTGGTTTCTCAAGGCATTGATCAGAATTCTCAAGTTTTTCAAAGTTCTTGTTCTCCTTAATGCTGTCATCATTGAGAACAATAACTTGTTTTCTTATTTCTGTTCATTTCCCACTATATCAGCTCATAGATGTTTCCCTAATTTTCTCTGAAAAAAATCTGTTTCATAATTCCTTATGGTGGCACGATATTGTTCTATTACCTTCCCATACCACAATTTGTTAAGCCATTCATCAATAAGATATCCCTTTAGTTTCCAATATTTGGTTAGCACAAGAAGAGTTACTATAAATATTTTTGTACATATAGATTTCTTATCTCATTCTTTGATTTCTTTGAGGTATATGCCTAGTAGTGGTATTGCTGGATCAAAGGGTGTGCCAAGTTTGAAAACTCTCTGGGATAGTTCCATATTGCTTTTCAGAGCCGCTACAACAATTCATAGCTCCATCCACAATTCATTCATGTGTCTGTTGGGGGTGACTAAGTGGCACAGTGGATAGAATGCTGGGCCTGGTGTCAGAAAGACCTAAGTTTAAATCTGCCTCAGATACGTATTAGCTATGTGACCCTGAGCAAGTCAGCCTCTGCCTCAGTTTCCTTATCTGTAAAATGGTGATAATAATAGCACCTACTTACCAGGGCTGTGAGTCTCAAATGAGACAATAATTGTAAAGCACTTAGCACAGTGCCTGACTCATAGTAAGTACTATGTAAATGTTAGTCATTATTAATTGTTATTTTCCCACCGTTCCTCCAATATGTGTCATTTTCTATTTTTGTCATCTTTCTCAGTCTGATGGATGAGCTGGAGCTTCAAGTTTGCCTTAATTTGCTTTTCTTTAATTATTAGTGATTTAGAGCATTTTTATATGATTGTTGATAACGTAGATTTCTTCTCTCTATTCGTATCCTTTGATAGTTTATCTATTGGAGAATGGTTCTTACTCTAATAAATTTGAAAGTGTTCCTTATATCTCTTGGATATGAGTCCTTTATCAGAGAAACTTGTTGCACAGATCGAGTCCCAGTTACCTATTTATCTTCTAATTTTTATTACATTCACTTTGCTTGCACAAAATTTTTAAATTTTCTAGAATCAAAACTGTTTTATCTTATATGATTCTTTATATTCTTTATTTGGTGATGAACTTTTCCTCTGTCCGTTGATCCAAAAGGCAATTTCTTCCTTGCTCTTCTAATTTGTTTATGATGTGACCTTTTATATCTACTTTATGTACCCATTTGGAGCTTTTCTTGATATGTGATGTGAGATGTTGGTCTAAAACTAATTTCTGCCAAATTGTTGTACAGTTTTCTCAGACTGTGAGGTCTTCCCCCAGTAACTGTGGTCTTTGGGCTTACCTAACACCATACTACTGTTTAAGTCTATTTCTGTATATTATTTACCTAATCTGTTTCACTGATCTACCTTTCTACTTTTTAACCAGTACCAAGTCATTTTTAATGAATATTGCTTTGTCATACAGTTTGAACTTGGTACTGATCTCCTTCTTCCCCACTTCTTTTCGTGATTACCCTTGAGAATCTTGACCTTTTGTTCCTTCACATGAATTTCATTCTTATTTTTTTAGGCCTATAAAATACTCTCTTGAGAGTCTGGTACAACACTGAATAAATAAATTAATTTAGTCAGTTATCATTTTTATTGCACTGGTTTGACCTACTCATGAACAGTCAATGTTTCTCCAATTATAGGAATTATCTGTCTTTATTTTGTTTTTGAGGAACTTACATGATATGGGGGGGGGGGAAGGAGATGTACACAGATAAGTAAATATGAGTTACGTACAAAACGAGTTCAAAGTAATTAGGGTGAGGAATGAGAGAACAATAATAGGGGAAAGTTACAGGAATATAACCTGTGATTAAAGAACAAAACAAAGGTTAATTGATCAGTATGGGAATCACCATAAAATGAGGAGTTTGGATATGAACCCAGGTTCTCTGATTCCAATCCAGTGCTCTTCCTAGATAGATTGTAGCTGAGAGAGAAGGTAGCACCAGGGCTAGCTAGACCTTAGACCTCAAAATCCAAATCCATTTCTCTTTCCACGTTACCTGCTGTTACCAGTGAACACTAAGATGGCTGAAATATTTTGGGATGAGGGGTAAGATTGGGCAAAACCCAGTGGGAAGGAGACAATGTAGAAGAGCAAAGCGACTATTCAATCTAGAGGCAGGGAGCCTTGGATGCGACCTCCAGCTCTACCACCCATATGACGTTGGGCGAATCAATTAGCTTCCCTGGGCCCTGGTTTCTCCATCTATGAAAAATACAGAGGCTGGACTAGGGGATCTCTACAATTCTTTTCAGCTCTCATTCTTATGTCCCAATGCAAACAAAGTACAAATAGTTAGGGTGCCAAGGGTGGTTTGCCCAAAGGCCTATTCAACTCGTTGAATGAAAGAAAGGTTTATGTCTTCCTGGTCCTGGGATCCCTTTTATACAGAATGGTCTAGTTCCCCAAATAAGGGCTAATTCACTTGTCCCAAAAGGATTAGTATGGGATACAGGCTGCTCTGTGGTTTGAAATCTTATAGATTACTACTGTCACTAAGACATTCGTAACAATTTTGAAATTCTCAGTCTGGTTTTCCATGCACTTGACTCCTTGAGCAAATGAGGCATTCTTCCCAAGAAGGCAAGGGCAAGGCCATGACATGCACCAAGGCAGGGGACTAAGTTCTTGGAAAATTTAACAAAAGACTTACTGAGAAATGTTGTGTATTTATTCACCATGCAAGAAAAGAAAAACAAGGAAGTTATCAGGAAGGCTTAGAGGAAGTGAAAAGTTCAAGAGATTGTGTTCTTTTGAAACCAGATTTTTTTCAGGGTCTAAGCTATTTCTTGGTGATTGAGCTACAAAGTCTGGAAGATCTGATTTATTAAAGTCCAGCAAAATATTATTCAGCGTTAATGTTTCAGCAGACTGGAATACACTCCTACTGAAAAACAACCATTCGGTTTAATAGAGAGGAATATTTTGGGGGAAATGCACAGTTTTAGTAACAATGGAAAAAATATACATTAAAACAATTTTTAACTACCATTATATTCTTTTTAAGCACCATTATACCCATATTAAGTGAGTTAAGAAGAGGAACAGCTTGGGGAAGTCATCAGAGAACTAGCCTTAGAGTCAAGGAGATCAGGTACAAGTAATGCCTCTGACATATATTAGATGCGTGCTAACGGGAAAGATACTGAATCAGTCTCCTGGACCTTCCCAACACCACACTTTCCCTTTGGTCATATTGAAAGTCCTCTAGCAGTGATTTCAGAGACTTCAAGGATGCAATAACAGCTGAAGAAGACCTTCAAGAAACTTATTACTTTTCCAGGTACATTTACTGCCATAAAGGTGGAACATTTCTGGCTAAATTAGAGTCCTCTGCCTTGAAGGTCCAGTAAGCCCTCCAGATCTTTTGACTGGTGTGGAGGGCAAGTTGAACAGAGGATGTCCCAGGATTCCTGGCCAGTACAAGCTGCTCATGGAACTCATTCCACTGCACCAAAGTGACCTTGATTATTGTGCTGATGAGCCACCCTCATCTCATGAAAAATGACTTTATCTGAGGACTCCGTTAGCTCTGAAATTCACCATCCTAGGGGCACTTGCTTCATCATTAAAATGCGATCTAGAAGGAGAGGAGGTGAATATCCATCTGAAGGGATGGGATTTTCACAAATAGTGCCTTTGTAGATGCTTTTATGAGAGCTCTGGTGGTCATTAAGTTATAACTACTCAGAGAAGCCAATGCTCAGCCTGGAAGGGGGGAGGTTGAGAATTTGCCCAGCAGAGGGAGGAGGCACAGTTGGAGAGTGTTTAGGGGATAATGTATGTATTAGATTGGAGACAAGCCCCACAATTAGCTAGATGCAACTCATCTTCCCAGTCTTGGATTGGTTGATCATACACTGTTTGCTTTTTTAAAAAATTTTGCAAAGCCCCCGTTTTTTTTTCAATTTAAGAAATGTTTACCAAGACCCTACTATGAGCTAGGCACAAAGACAAAAACATAGCAGTCCCTGTCCTCGAAGGAACTTGTGCTCTTTCAAAGCCTGGTCTTCTGCTTGTTCTCTGACAAAAATTAAAAGTAATAATTATAGCAAAAAATAGATTCAAGTAGGTAACTAAGATTTTTTTCAATTTTCTTTGGTTCTGCTTGACCCTACAAAAGAGATGAGAAAATGCATCTCCCTCTTTTTCTATCAGAGGTGAGGGATTCTTTGGATGGAACAATATAAATGCACAGTCACTGTTGATAACATTGGTCAAGGGAAAAGCCCTATAGGTTAGGGAAAGAGGAGAATGATATATTCAGAAATGCAAGTCAGGTAAAACAGAAAGATGTCAATAAAAATGACCCATTCTAAAAAATAAAAAGAAAAGAAAAAATAAAGAAACATAATAGCTCACTATTTTTTAATGCAGAAGGGTCTCTCCAGGTGCTTAAGGTGGTTTGAGACACTTGGAGCTGAGGTTGTTAACCAGCAGATTTACTGTCTCTCGGGGGCAAGGGACTAAGGTAGAAAATGCCTGTTCCATCTGGACACTAAATAAGAATTTGAAATAGACTGTTCCTGTCCTTACTGGCCACTTTTTGGAGTTAGGCTACACCTATCTTTGATAAATTAGCCCAGGTAGATGTGGTGACTGATCTGTCTACAGTTATCCAATAACATATTTTCCAAGCCCTGGGCATTCTTTCAGTCCACCTTCAAAGAGTCTATTGTAGACTATTCACACAGGCCTTCCAATCAACCACCAAGGAAGACCTTTCAGCTTCCTCCCAGTCTTGGGATCATTCCTCATCTCCTGTCCCATGGACTACTCATTTCTGACTCTCAACTTTTAATGCCCAGTCCCCTGGTTATTATGTATTACCTTTTTGACCTTGATGGACCTAGTTTTGCCCCAGAGGAATTGAATGTCCCAGAAATCCCCATACTTCTCTGGTGGCACATAATGGACCAGTGCAAATCTATATGGATTCACATTTCAGAAGTCATGATATAGTGGGTGGGTCCCCCACTCCCTCCATTCACAAAGGACCTGTGGTTTTGAGAACTACCAATGCTTAATTGATAGACTTTCTGCCCTAATGTCGTACTCTACATTTTTCTACTGAGTCCTGGAATCAGCACATTTATTTAATGGCTAGAAGAACCACTTCCTCTGGACCCCTACTTCAACTTATCCAGTTTCACAGAAATAATTCATCAGGGAAGTGTAGTAAGAATGGGAATTTGAGAATCTTCCCTGCCCCTTAAGAGACCTAGGGGAGAGTTTGAAGACCTTCTCTGCTTTTAAAGTAAACTCTGCCCCTTAATAGGCTGAATGTAATCACATGGAGCCTGTGATGGAGGGAATTTGCTGAAGGGAAGCAGAGCCCACAGGAAGCTGGTAGCCAGAGCTAGCCAGATGATGGGGGAGAAAGGAGCTCAGGCAAGGAGATGGAGAGGTATGTGAGTAAATATTGATCTTGTATTGGTTTGTGAGAAGGCTGAAGGATGCTGTGGCTCTCAGCATTATTATGGCTTCTTAATATCTTTGGTACTATGATGGAATTGGCTTACTGGTTTTGGGACTGGGTTTTCTGGTGTCTAAATACATGCTTCAGTTCTATCCTCTCTCTGGAGAGTTTGGTATATTTTGTAATTGAGCGTCATGCGATACTTGTAGTCATGGTCTTTATCGTGATTGTGGGCACTGTAAATATTGCATTGGCACTACAAGCAGCTGGCATATCCAGCACTTATTGTCCCCTCACAGTCACACTGTCCACCTCTATTCTTTGGCCCTGAGTGTGCTTTCCCCACAAATTGATGGATAGGTTGAAGAGCTATTTGAGATAGAAGAAAGAATGACTCAAGGTCAAAGCCACCTTTCAGGTATGGTAATATGGAGGTACTGTCTTAAGGGAACACATCATCATCCATACAAATCAGAAGAAAAGCGACCCCTTCTGGATCATGCAACATCCCAATCATTCATTCATTCATTCATTCATTCATTTAGCCAATCAACAAATGTCTATTAAGCTTAGTCAGGAAAGCACAGACAGATCTACTTGTGTTTATCTACCAAGAGCAGGTACAAGCTGCCTGTCCTCGGGTCCCATTATTCTCCCTCATGACCCCAAACCCCGAGTCTCTGGTAGATTTGGGCCCGTCCATCCCTTCTGGTGAGGACGGCCTAGCAGTACACCCTCGGCCATGACAGCCCAGAGTTTGCATGAGGTAGCTTGAGACTTTTGGCAGACATGACTACATCGCCTCTTCTCAGGCCGTCAGCAATCCTTTGTTAAGCATCCGCTGTGTTACAGGTGTGTGCTAAATATGATACAAAGAAAGGGAAAAACACAGTCCCTGCCTTTAAGGAGTTCTCATTCTAAGAAGAGAAACAGCATGTAAATGACTATATACATACAAGGTATATACAACGTAAATGGGAAAGAGGGAAGAGATTGGCAGTAGTAGGGACTGAGAAAGGCTTCCTGCAGAAGGTGGGATTTGAGATCAATCTTAAGGGAAACCAGAGAAGCCAGGAGGCAGATGTGGGAGGGAGAGCATTCCAAACATGGGTGATAGCCCAGTGCGAAGGAAAAGAGGGAAAGTCTTGTCTGAGGAAAAGGAGGAAGGCCAATGTGGCTGGATCACGTGGCATGAAGGCAGAGAGAGATAACGTACAAAAAGACTAGAAAGGTAGGAAGGGACCAGACGACAAAGGGCATCCCCGGGCCAAACAGAGGTGGTCGCTATGTGATTCGAGAGACGGGGAACAATTTGAGAGACATTGTAGATGTAGAAGCAAGAAGATTTGGCACTTGATTGGGATATATAGGGTGAGGGAGAGTCGAGGAGTGGACAATGAGATTGTGAACCTGGATGATCAGAGGGATAATGATACTCTCTAAGTAACAAGGAAGTTTAGAAGAAGGGTTAGTTTTGGGGGAAGGATAATGTAGTGAGATATTAATGAAGATCACGACCCAGCCATGCCTACTTACCCGTGTAACTCAAATCTGTCTTGCCAAAAATGAAAAAAAAAGCAAAGCCCTCACTCACTGGTCAATGCCCTCAGATTGCCGAACTCATCCTGTACCTGCTTTATCCCTAAGGTGATCTGGGAGGAGAGGTAGTAGATACCCATGTGAAGAAACAGGATTATCACAAATAGTGCCTTTATAGATGCTGTTGTGGGTGCTCTGGTGGCCATTAGGTTATAACTAGCCAGAGGGGCCAATGCTCATCCTGGAAGAGGGGAGGTTGAGAGTTTCCTTAACAGAGGGAGGGGGTACAGTTGGGGAGTGTTTGGGGGATAATTTGTGTATTAGGTTGGAGACAAGCCTCTGTGGTAGGATGCAACTCTTCTCAAACTTGGATTGGTCGATCATACAGTTTGCTTTACTTTTTGTTCTTCAATTTAAGAAATGTTTACTAGGTCCCTGCTATAAACTAGACACAAAGACAAAAACATAGCAGTCCCTGTCCTTAAGGAGCTCACATTCTTTTGGAGTCAGGTCCTCTACTTACATGCAAATACCACCCTGTTACCTCAAAGCATATTCAACCTTATGGAAGTCCATACTAACCTGATGACTTTTTAAAAATGAACAAAAGTCAATTTTCTCTCTTTTCCACCTTCATTCTTACCATTCCCCATGGGATGGGGGTGGTAGAAGAAAAACAAAACCCTCATAACAAATATGCATAATCATAGAAAACAAATTGTGGTCCTGGTCCCTCATTTTGGAGACTACTATTCTTTTTCTTTCCATTCCACAAACATTTATTAAGTGCCTGCTGTGTGCAAGGTGGGATGCTTGGTGATATAAGACTTTAATCAGTAGGCAATATCTAAGAGGAATCTTGGCATAGTAGATATAATGCTAATCTTGGAGTCTGGAGATTTGGATTCAAATCCCACCTCAGGTGTTTATTGGCTGTATGACCTTGGATAGTTAAACTTTTCTCTTTCTTTCTGTCTCTTTCTTTCTTTTTTTCTCTTTCTTTCTGTCTTTCTGTCTTCTTTCCTTTCTTTCCTTCTTTCTTTTTTCTTTCTCTTTCTTTTTCTTTCTTTTTCTTTCTTT
>CM053584.1:137967794-137986813 GCA_028627135.1 Pseudochirops cupreus | reverse complement strand
TGAAATGGCTCTGTAATAAACAGACTATTGAATACATCCCTGTCTCTCTCTTTGTATTCAGCTGGTTGCTGGGCCATATACTGTGCTGGTCACAGCACATTGGCTCTTCACTCCCACCATGGTTACTTCAGAAAAAGATGCTACTAACAGAGTTGCTAATTATCAAATGGTTATGGGCTCAAAGTCTAAGGTTTTCTCAAGCAAGTTGGGAAATTTTAAAAAAAGGTACCCAGTATATAGACATGATCAGGTATAAAATAGGTAACTTATTCCCATATAGAAAAGGGAATGTTAAGCAATAAAGAATCCTAGAATAAATGAAACAGGATTCAGTAATTTCTCACCAATAGTAACATGTAATTAGAAGGCTAATATTTAAGCCTTACTAGGACATAAACAATTTATTTTTTGCAAGTCTGCTTATTTTCCAGTTAACATTGTACCTTTACTGAATACAGAGCAATTAAAAGCCAAGTGTGATCTGTGTACAATCTTAATCTCTGGGGGTTCTTCTTCATCACAAACTTGATAATGCTGCTGTTACTTGGACCACTCAGCTAGGTGTTATCCTTGTCTCTAGCACTGGTAAGCCTTCATTGACATGTTGATGTTTATAAGAATCTTGGGGGGCAGCTAAGTGGCACAGTGAACAGAGCACCAGCCCTGGAGTCAGGAAGACTTGAGTTCAAATCCAGCCTCAGACACTTAACACATACTAGCCATGTGACCCTGGGCAAGTCACAACCCCAACTGCCCTGCCTTCCCCCCTCCAAAAAGCTAAAAAAAAAAATCTTGGGAGGATAAGATCATAGATTTAGATGTGGAAGGAACCTTTGAGGCCTTTGAGTTGAACACATTCACTTATATATAAGGCATGTGTATTACTCGTGTTACTTATGTGTATATGTCCACGTGGGTTTGTCTAAATTTGGTTTGAGAAAGGGCTTTCATAGATATATTGGGGATTCTGCCTGTTCCTCTCCAAGGAAAATTTTAATTCTTGCCTAAAGGGTATTAGGAGAAGGGGTCATGAGCCTGGATACTTTCCTCACCTTAAAGAAGGGGTAGCTAGATGGTGTATTGGACAGAGTGCTAGGCCTAGACTCATCTTCTTGAGTCCAAATCTTGCCTCAGACTCTCACTAGCTGTGTGACCCTAGGCAAGTCATTTAACCCTGTTGGTTTCAGTTCCTCATCTGTAAAATGAGCTGCAGAAGGAAATGGCAAACCACTCCAGTATCTCTGCCAAGAAAACCCCAAATGGGGTCAGGAAGAGTCACTCACCCTTGAAAAACAACTGAACAATAAGAACCAGGCTAAAATTATGTATACCTGCCCCACAATATTGCTAATCAAAGGAAATGATTTTTAGGTTCAAGTCACTTTTCTGACCACTATACCATAAAAGTGAAGGAGTGCCCCATGCTTACATCTGAAGGCTTGACCCCTTCCCAATGAATGCTAATTACACAAAAGACTATCACAAATAGTGACTATTATCACCAATAGTAACATGTAGTTAGAAGGCTAATATTTAAGCCTTACTGGGACATAAACAATTTATTTATTGCAAGTCTGCTTATTTTCCAGTTAACATTGTATCTTTACTGAATATGGAGCAATTAAAAGCCAAATGTGATCTGTGTGCAATCTTAATCTCTGGGGGTTCTTCCTCATCACAAACTTGATCATGTCGAAAAACAGAGTAAGTATCTAGCAAACAGAAATCAAAAGAAATTGTACAGATTAGAGTATTCCAGACAATACAGAATAAATGAGCTCTTTCATTGAGAGGAAGATATAACCAGTCTCACCCAAGGGAAAATTCCCCAAAGTCTCTAGGCTAGAAAGCAGGGACATGTTGAGGCACCAGTTCTTATTACATATCTGCTGCTTCCTAAAGATTTTTGTTCTCTCCTTGGGGTTTTGAACTATATATATCTTCTCTTGAAATAAAAAGAAGGTGCCTCCTCTCACACCAATTCCACCTCTCACTCAAGCATTCAATATGGAGGCAGCCTCCTCTTCATCAGTGAGGGGAGTCTTGTGCATGTATTTCAGACTTGAGCCCAGGATTACATACACTTGAGAGAACAGAGGCACAAAGAGAGTAAATTATTTATTCAAAGTTACACAGCTAAGTATCTGACGTAGCATTTGCGCCAAGGTCTTCCATACTCCAGGTTCAATGCTCTATCCACTCACTACATAATGCCATCTCCTAAGTTCTATGCTTGTGGAAAGGAAGCATGAGAGGAGAGGAGAGGTGGTCAAGGTCTTCCAGTATAAACCTGGCTAAGGGAATACACAGGCTTCTAGGGTAGAAGGGGCTAAAGCCCTAGCCCTGTCTTTTCCTTCTTCCACCTCTGGACTAGACACATTATGTCAGCAGTCTCCAAAAGATCAGACATCCAGAAGTCCACTCTTCTTCCATTCCAGTGTGCACCCCCAAATATCAGCTTTTCTGGCTCAGTAACCAGTTGGAGACTCAAACCAGTGATGAACCATCCATAGCTGGAAACAGGTAAAAATAAACTAAAACACCCTTTGGAATTCAACAAAGAAACTATTAGACTAGTAACATTATTGCAGGCAAAGCTGTTGTCCACAATTGTTTGAACATATCAATGAACCACCAAAATTAAGGAACATTTTTAATAGATGTTACCATGTTGGAAGCAGGACTAAAAGAAAAGCTGTTAGCCTGGGGGTGTTAGGGAGGGTGGGGCTGCTGTAGTATTGGACTTACCTGCCCAGTAGCAGTACGTTCACAGTTGGTGAGGGTGGTGGGCACCTTCTTCACAGGAATTGTACCTTTGACCTTTGGCTTCCAGTCAGGTTGGAAGCAGACTGAGTCACCAAGGGAGTGGGGAGTGCAGTTATTTCCAGAGCTTTTGGGCATAGGGTCCTGTATCCACTAGGACTTGAGGGAGGTGATGGTAAAGATGGTAGGAGTTGTTCCACCAGCCTGAAACATGCTACCTTCCTTTTTGAAGTGTTGCATACACAGATAATCCCTTGTAGCAATTGTATTGTTTGCTTTTGCTTGCTACATTATGAGGAAGGTCTCATTAGTATATGGGGGGGGGGGGGAGAAGCCAGGGATATATCTTGAAGTGACTGTGATGTAAAAATAAAAGACAAATTAAAAGGAGCAATATAGTAAAGTTAGATCTAGGTTAGAGAATCAGGGTCCAAATTTCTCCTCTGATATTTACTACCTAAGTGATTTGGACAAATTCTTTAACTTCCCAGAGTCTCAGATTCCTCATCTGTAAAATGAAGGCATTGGACCAGATCAGGGGTGGGGAACCTATGGTCTCAAGGTCACATGTGGTCCTCTAGGTTCTCAAGTGTGGCCCTTTGACTGAATCTAAACTTCACAGAACAATTCTCCTTAATAGAAGGATTTGTTCTGTAAAACTTGGACTCAGTCAAAAGGCTGCATCCAAGGACCTAGAGGGCCACATGTGTCCTCGAGGCTGCAGGTTCCCCACCCCTGGACTAGACGGTCTCGGAGTTCCCTTCCAGTTCTAGATTTAATGGACTTATTAATGAAATAAAATGGGTTCATTGGACCAGGATCACCACTTTGTTTAGTTGTCCGTCGTTCTTGAAGAGGACCAAAATGACATTACTATGTTGGAGTCAAGATAGTGTGTCCAGCTGCGGCTGATCTGACCAATATGAGCTCAGAAGGCTCTGATTTAGAGCCAGAAGGAAGAGCAAGGCCATCACTTTAATTTTTACCAAAACAGATTCTGAAAATTTAAGACTTGCCCAAGGGTAAGCACATAGAAGCAGAATTTGAACAGGGGTCCCCTGTGTAATATCTTTTCCGATTCTAAAATTCTATGTCCCTGAGACCTGGCAAGAGGGAAGAACACAATTCTAGATATTTTTTAGCATTAGCTTCACCTCAGAGTAGAGAGGGAAGAAAGAATACAGAGGGAGAAGGGTAGAGAGGTGACAGCCTGCCTCATCCACTTGACAGCTGTACCCAGGGTCAGCTTGTTTGTCTTTGACGCTGCCTGAACAAATAAAAATTCTGCCCAATGCTAGTTGAGGTCACATCCAACGGACTGTCAGCTTGGAGGGAATATTCATTTTAAGATGTCTTTCTTATTCTTTACAAGCTTGTCATATTTGAATATATACTAGCTCCCAATGGCAACATTAAACTGATGAGTAACATTTTATTTTCACTGATTTCACAAAACCCACACTGGACCCTATCATCCCCACAAGCTCTCTCCTCTTTTTTATTTTTGATCAGCTCCTTGGAAAAGTTGTCTACAGACATTGCCTTCACTTCCTTTCCCCTCATTTTTTGAAAATCTCTGTAATCTGATTTCTCACTTCATCACTCAACCGAAACAACCATTTCCAAAGTCACCAATGTTGTCTTAATTGCACAGTCCTATGGCCATTTCTTGGTCTTCGTCCTTTTTGATCTGTCCATACTTCACACCACTGACCACCTTCTCCTCCTGGATACTCTATTCTCTGATTTATTAGCTGTCCTCTACCTCTGACAACTCTTCCTTAATCTCCTCTGCAGTATCTCCATCCAGGACACAGTCTGTGATCATAGGTATATTCCAAGGACAGCTGCCCGTGTATAATAGTAGGCCATGTTCTTTTTAAAACATTGTACAAGTTTTTGTTTAAATATTTTCTGTATTGTTGTTGTCCACTTTTCCCGAGGTATCCAAGGACTCCTCATCTGCTCATGCTGATTTATCTATTTTCTTTATATGGATGACTCCCAGATCTCTATTTCTAGCCTTTGTCTCTCTCCTAAATTCCAGTTCCACATCACCAACTGCGTGCACGACAGTTCAAACAGTATGTCCCATAGAGATGACAAATTCAATGTGTCCAAAAATAAACTTAGTTATCTTTACTCTCAAACCAACCCCTCATCTGAATCTCCCTAATTTTTCCAAAAGCATCATCATTCTTCTATTCACAAAGATTGCAAATCCTCTGCCCCTGAGACCTGGCAGGTCGGAAAAACACAATTCCAGATACTTTTTTACTGTCAGTTACATATCAGAGTAGAGGAAGAGGAAAGTGCAAAGACAGAAGGGTAGGTGATGTCCTGCTTCACCCACTACACAGTTGTGCCCAGGGTCAGTCTTGTTTGTCTTTGACACTACCTGAATAAATAAAAATTCTGCCAGCTAGTTGAGGTGATCTTCTATCTCCCACACTCTCATTCACCACACACATCCGCCCAATTGTCACATCTTGTCACTCTTCATGACATCTGTTGTAATAATACTTCATATATGAGAGGCAATATGATAGAGTGTAGAGAGAGCTAGCCTTAAAATGAGAAAAAGCTGGTTTTACAGCTAAGTTCTGCCTCTCACATGTGTGACCCTGGGTACCTAACTTAACCTCTCAAAGATCAAGGAAATTCTTTAAAACTATAAGCTACAGAGAAAGTCTTGGCAACCTTCACTGGAAGAGGTACTTTCCTCACCTGGGATTTGTCACTATCAATGAAATATTAGGTCCAGTCCCTAGCCCTAAACCTATACATGTACATGCTGTCTTTCTTTGTTAGATTGGGAGCTCCTTGAGATCGGGGACTGTTTTTGCATTTATCTTTATTGAGATCTCCTCAGTCAACCGACAAGCATTTGTTAAGCATCTATAATGTGAGAACTCAGTGGCCATACACTCCAACCCATTACTGAACAAAAATCTCCCTTCCAATATGAGTGCAATATGTTCTATGTCTGTAATGTGCTTGAAGACATGCAGTAACGAAATACCAACTAGAGACCTCCAGTGAATTCCCTGCTACCTCCTGAGGGCAACACATGACCCTTTCTAGGTGAGCCTGAGACTGCCTTCACGGTCTTAGCTGCTGCTTTGAATTTCTTTTCTGGAGAACAGGGGAGAGTGGTGCTACTGAGATGGATGTGTTCCTGACCTAGGAGAAAATCTTGTGCATTTGAGAGGTCCAGGGAGTGACTATTCAGAAAAACTTCTTGGAGGAGAAGGTGACCACAGGTAGCAGGATTAACCTGGTTTGCCTGGTTTGCCAGCTGAACCCTTATACTTGGGTACTCAAACAGTACAGGTCCAAGGCGAATGTGAAATGCTTATTCAATAGTCCCACGATATGTCCCATGGTTTAGTGTTTTAAGGATCAGCTTCCTAGGAGAGTATAATAGAAATTATGAGTTAATGTTTCAAGTTTTAAAAGTGTTATTTGCCAATGCATACTTATGAGTCATTTGTGATTTAAGTGTTTTTATTGTAGAGAAGGAAATAAATAGGTTTCTTATACCCAATCAACTTTGTACATTAATTAACTTTTTGGATTATGTTTTTAATTGAGAAATCAAAGCAATCATAAATTCCAAGTGGACTTATAAAATAATAATTTTTGTTATTGAGCCATTTCAGTCATGTCTGACTCTTTATGATCTTATTTCAAGTTTTCTTGGCAAAACTTTTAATCCCTTTTAGAGGAGTCCATAGACATGAGCCATTCCTAAACTTTAAAAGATTTTCTTTAGATTTTCTACCACTCTAGAATGGGAGTATACTAAACCAGAGTGTAAGAAAAGAGTCTGAGTTCTCCTTTTGGAGGTCAGACTCCTCTGGGACTGAACCTGGCCTGTCTGAACTCAGAGTTGGGTCCCCTTAGGGAGAAAGGGTATTTGACCACCTGGTTTTTATATGTATTATTAACCAAGAAGGCTCTAGCAGACATTACCTACCAAATAGTTTTCCATAAAATCTTATCTGGAAGTAGCCCTTGTTTGTTTGAAAGGACTATTTTTACATGAGTTAAATGTACAATTCATTGGAAAATTGATTTTCCCCCAATATAGATATCACTTAATAGCATTTTATATACTTTTCTAAGTGACAGCTATGTGGGACAGTGGATAGAGAACTAGCCCTGGAGTGAGGAGGACCTGACTTCAAATCTAGCTTCAGATATTTACAAGTTGTGTGACCCTGAGCAAGTCACTTAACACTGTTTGCCTTAGTTCCTCATCTGTAAGATGAATTGGAGAGGGAAATGGCAAGCCATTCCAATATCCTTGCCAAGAAAACCCCAAATGGGATCACAAAGAGCTAGATACAACTAAAATGACTCAACAAGCACAAAATACTTCTCTAATACTTTATGGCAGGTAGGTGGCTCAGTGGGTAGGGTGCTCAGTTGGGAGTCGTGAAGATCTGAATTCAAATCTTGCCTCAGACATTAGTTGTGTGACCCTAGACCAACTACCTAACTTTTCTCAGACTCAGTCTTCTCATCTCTAAAATGAGAATAATAATAGAACTGACCTCCCAGGTTCTATTGTTGAAAGAAACAAAAGAGATAATATATGCGAAGTGCTTTGCCAACTTTCATGTTCTAAACAGATATAATGATAGCTAGCGTTAGACACTTGCCGTATTCTAACAAATAACATATTTATCTACGCATATGTCATCTCCTCCTATAAGATCCACAGAGGCCTTCTTTATCTCTGTGTCTGCTCCAGCCCCTAGCACAGGGCTTTGTACACTGTACGTACGCAATACATTCAATTCCATTTAATTCAACAAGTATTCATTAAATGTCTAGCCATGTAAGAAGGTGATGGGCAGAGGTGCCTAAAGGAGTCTGGAAGACCTAAAGTTCTGCCTCCCACACAAACTAGTCATACGACTATTGGCAAACACTTAACCTCTGTGTTTCATGTGATGCTCCAAGACTATAATTTACAGATAAATTGCCAATCTGTCTCAGTGTGAAGGCAACTGGGGTGAGTGAGCCAACACAAAAAGCAAGTGAGTGAGCCAGTCCGGAGAGAAGCCTATGCAGGGCTACCTATATAAAACTCAACTCATACAAAACTCCTGGTCTCCTGATTCTCGCTTGCCACACATGATTACATATAATGTACATACATACAAAATGGATATAAGGGAAGGGAAGAAGAGGAAGGGGATGACACCAGTGTCTGAAAGGCTGAAGAAAGGCCTCCTGTGTAAGGTGTGCTTAAGCTGCATCTTGAAGGAAATTAGGAATTCTAAGAGGCAGGAGTGAATAGGGAGTACACTTTATGCATGGGGGATAGCCAGTGCAAAAGGGCCAAGATGGGAAATGGAACACCAGATAGAGCAGTGGTTCTCAACCTTCCTAATGCCACGACCCTTTAATATAGTCCCTCATGTTGTGGCGACCCCCAACCATAAAATTATTTTTGTTGCTACTTCATGACTGTAATTTTGCTATTGTTATGAATCTATCTGATATGCAGGATATATTTTCATTGTTACAAACTGAACATAACCCACAGGTTGAGAACCACTGATCTAGATAAACATGATCTCAGAGGACCAACGATGAAATGTGCCACCCACCTCCCAACAAAGAGTTGATGGACTCAAGGCACCAAGGAGGCATAGTTTTGTTTTGTTTGACGTGGCCAATAAGGGGATTTGTTTTGTTTGAATATACATATTTATTACAAAGGTTTCATTTTTCCTTTCTTCTTTCCCTCGGGGGGGGGGGGTGAGGAGTGTAACAGAGATAAAGTTGATTTTTGTTGATTTAAATAAATTAAATTAAAATGAATTAATTATTCTCTCTAGAGCCTATAAAAAATGAAATCTAGGTAAATTGTATTTTCAGAAGTTGAGTAGGCATGTTGGAAATACCATGTTTAGTTCTGGAAACCATATGTTAAGAACAAATAAAACTAGAGAACCTAGCAAAGACACAGAAGAGAGCAAGCAGGATGGTAAGAGGTCTCAAGATGTCATCAGAAGATCAATTGGAAGGACCTGGGAAAGAGAATACTCAGGGCTCTGAGTCTAACACACTTCTATCATTATAGCTTTCTGTAAGTATCTGAAGGGCAGTCATGTGGAAAAGGGATTAGATGTGTCCTGGTTGGCCCCAGGGCAAAAGTAGGGAAAGGGGGAAGGGAACCTGAATTTATTAAGCTGTTACTACATACATGCTGAACACTTTACAAATACTATCTCACTTGATCTTCACAAAAACCCTGGGAGCTAGATACTATTCATTCCATTTTACAGTGGAGGAGGCACACTTGTCCACCACCATATAGCTAGTAAGTGTCTGAAGATGGATTTGAACTCAGGTCTCCCTGACTCCAGGCCCAGTGCTCTAGACAGAGAACCACCTCACTGCCTCAGTAGGAGCAATGAGTGGATGTTGTAATTTTCAGATCAATGTTAGAACAAATTTCCTACCAGAGCAAAATCATAATAGAATGTGCTGTTTCAAGAAGGATTGGGTTTATCAGAAGTCTTTAAGCAAAGAGTTTATGTCCTTATATTGGGGAAGTTTTAAAGAGTATTCTTGTTCAGGTATAGGATGGTCTCTGAGGATTCTTTCCAACTCTGGGATTTTATGATTCTATGAAGGCAGCCCAAAGGTCAGCACACCACCATCCAGGATGATAAGTGGTCAGGCCTTGGAGTAGAAAAACAGATACCTGCTAGATGTGTGAGTCCATAGTCATATAATTTCACCTCTCAGTACCCCAATCTACTGGAAGAGACTGTAAATTAAAAATAAGGAAGTAGTCATTGGGTAGGGAATTTCCATATCAAGAGTTCCTTACACAGATGAAATCACAGGTTCAGAGTACTTCACCCCCCACCCCCAGAAAAACAAAGGTGACCCAAGCCATCAATAACACCAAGAACTGGAATCACTGAGCCAGGGGTCCTGCAATTGTGGAGAATATGACTTCCAACAAATTTCATTCCACTCCACTGTTGGGAAGGTTGTCCTACTTCCCCCTAAAGTGAGAGGTAGGGGTCTGATTCCCTCTGGTCTTAAGCCCCTGGGAAGGACCAGATGTTTTCTTATTGTGTAGGATTATTTAATCAGATAGTGAAGGACTGCCCCTTTACAACTTTTCATAAAAATGACCGAGAGGTTCTTCCCACAGGCTCCTCCCCACCAGGAATGAGTTAAGAGTTGGCTCCATGATGGGGACCAGATACATTTTGAATTCATCTCCATATTCTTCCTCTCTTCCTGATCAGACAATTTACCACCCCACCCACTGACTCCATGTTTATGCATCCACTCAAAGACATTTCATCTTTTAGTCATGGAGACAGGGATTTGGCTAATGGGAAGGGAAGGCTTCCATTTTCCTTCTCATCCTAATAATGTTTATACTGCCTTTAGCCATTCAGTCACTACACTCTCCATGGCTCCATTTGAAGTTTTCTTGGCAAAGATACTGGAGTGGTTTGTCATTTTCTTTTCCAGTTCATTTTTACAGATGAGGAAACTGAGGCAAACAGGATTAAGTGATTTGCCCAGATTCACACAGACAACAAGTGTCTGAAGCCAGATTTGGCCTCAGAAAGAGAAATCTTCCTGACTCTAGGCCTGGAGTTCTATCCACTAAGCCACCTAGCTGCCCTTCTTCTACCTACCTCAGATTGTAGTGAGAAAAGTATAGTATGATATAATTATTACTACATTATAAAGTCATAGTCCATATTATAGATAAACATACAAGGTGTCCCAAAAATCCTAGTGAAGTTTTCGAACTTGAATAGTGTAAAGGTGCTAAGATTTTGGGGACACCTGTATTTGAGAGGCATAGTGGTTAGAAAGTCAGCCTCAGAATGAAGAAGACTGGGTCCAAATAGCACCTCTGACACGTCATGTGACCCTCGCAAGTCACTTAACCTCTCAACGTTCCAGGCAGTAATCTAAGTAATCTAATGACAAAGAAAATGCCAACCCATATTGACATAAAGTCTTCCTCTGTGTATATGTATGTATGTGTATATAAAGATTCATATGGTATATACATATTTGTTTATTTTTATGTATCTAGTTTGAGCCTTATACAATGGGCAATCCTCATATATATTCACATGTATGTATATACATATGTGTGGTCCTCATATATACACATATAATACACATATGTGTCTTCTACTAAAATCTTCCTCATATGATGGGCAATCTTAATATATACACATGTGTATTTTTGTATATATATGTGTGTGTGTGTATGTGATCCTCATATACACATGTATAATATACATACATGTTCTCCACTAAAGTCTTCTTTATATGATGGGTAGTCCTTATATATGTATAAACAAGTATTTCTATACATTCATACATGCGTGGTCCTGATGTATATATGTATGCATAAATACCAACATTTATAGTTACAGTTATATACACAAACACATACATGTCTTCCACTAAAATCCTCCTCTGGGTTCTCAAAGTTTGTGCTAATGGAGCCAAGATTGAAAAATGTTGATTATGGTCCAGTGACCAACTCTCAGTACATCATATGAGGACTAGACAAGCTAAAATTTTGAGGAAGAAGCTGGGCACCAGACTGGCTACGGATGGATATGGCAGCTTTGCAAAAAGGACCTCTAAGTGCCCCAGGCAATTCTTAAAGACTATGAGGTGCAGAGCAGGTGCTATTCTTTATCAATAGGAGTTTGACACCCTGTCTAAAAATGTCCTCTCTAAAACCATTTGCTGAGTAGAGGAGCTTCAATCTGCCTCATTCCCCATACTAATGGATTGTGGAAGGATCCAAGTACATATTGTTTTTGTTCACTTTTCTGTTGTGCCTGATTCTTTGTGACCTCATTTGGGGTTTTCTTGGCAAAGATACTAGAGTGTTTGCCATTTCCTTCAGCTCATTTTATAGATAAGGAAACTGAGACAAACAAGGTTAAGTGACTTATCCAGAGTCACACAGCCAGTAAATGTCTGAGGTCAGATTTGAACTCAGGAAAATCAGTCAGCCTGACTCCAGCTCCAGTGTTCTATCCACCATGCCACCTAGCTGCCTGAGTATATAAGTCATATCTAAAATAAAAAATAATAATTATAATTTGTATAAACCATCCCACAAATATAAGCTATTTTTAGTTTGTGTAAATATCTCAAGTTACTCGAGGCTAGTAGTTTCAAGAAACTTTCTATTCTTGGAATCAAATTCTGAGCTGATGGGAAAAATTAGCTTCCCCAGAGAAGCTGAATTAAAGTGGAGAAATCATTCAAGTTAACATTGGAAAATATGGATTCAAGCCTTGACTCTGCCATTTACTATTTGTGCATCCTTGGTCAAGTAATCTCATTGGTCAACATGCTGGTTTCCTCTTCTGCAAAATGAGGCTGGTGATAGCCATCTTACATACAGCCAGAGTTGTTGTGAGGTTCAAATGAGACAATGTCTGTGAAGCATTTTTATAAATTATGAATCACTATACAGTCATGAGAGATGGTAGCATCACTGCCACCATCATCAGGACCTCCCTCAGGAGCCATCAACACATGTCTATCCAGAATGTACTGAAGGTACCCAAGAGACCAAGGAATGAAATTGAATGTATAATGAGGAACTTGATGGATTTCTAGGGCAAATTTTTATACTTCAAGATGAAGAATATATCACAAAGGTGGCTCACATACCTATGCAAGGACAGAAAGGAAAAATAGACCAGCACGGCTGTGACATTTTTTCTCACTACTGATTCTCCCAAACCTCTTCCCTCTCTATCATTTTGAGAATGAGGGGCTACTACCAATCACACCCAAGCTAAGGATTGGACTAGAAAATAGGTGGTATAGTGGGAAGAAAATTGACTTTGATTTCAAACCTGAGTTCAAATTCCAATCTGACTCCTTTTACCTGTGTGACCTTGGGCAAGTAAATTTCCCTTTATGGGCCTCAGTTTCTTTATCTACAAAATAAGGAAGTTGGATTAAATGGTGTCTAAGATACCTTATAGCTCTAAATCTAAATCTGTCCAAGGTCCCTTCCAATTCTGCGATTCTTTGACTCCGTGGTGTGTGGAGGGAAGTAGAAAGAAGCAGAAACACATTAGTGCCTCACCCCATTCCAACAAGTTCACAAGACATCAGTTTGCCTTGTGGTGCAAAGACAAGAAGGGTGGGGGCCTTGGCATTCAGCCAGAAAGAAATGATAATTCAACCATTTACAGTAAGTTCAGGTTTAAAACACATTCTGGACTCAACAGTAACTGCAATATGGCGGTTAGTCAGCAGGGAACCGGCTTCCTATAATGCTTTCCCAGAGCCATGGTTAGGAACTAGAACTATGCTCCAATGTCAAGACCTAAGAATGTGACTGTGTGAGATTAGCAGAGAAATGATAGGTTCTGAAGGAACTGGAGTTTTGGGGTCATTTGGGAAACATTTATCATCCTGTCACCTTCGGAGTTCCAAAAGGGCCACTCAGAAATGTCTAAAACAGTGTCTCTCAAACTATGACCTGATGGACTTTCTGATCAATTAATCAATAGGCACTTATTAAATACCAATTGTGGGCTAAGTACTGGGCATATAAAATCAAAGTATGAAAAAGATCCCTACTGCCAAGGACCTGACATGACCCTTGCCCTATCTAGGGTCTCTCTGTTCCCTACTCCACAGCTCATCTGTGTTAGGGAATGTTAAGTCAATGATTATAAAATGAAGAAAAAACAGAAGTGAAGGGGCATTTAAATTTTTTTTTTGAATTTTGCATAGCCACAAAACCTCAATTAGTTTATAAAATGACTTGCAAGAGTATCTTAAAGAGGCCTTCTTTTCCTCTTCCTCCTCCTCCTCTTCCTCTTCTCCTTCTCCTCCTCTTCCTCTTCTCCTTCTCCTCCTCTTTCTTCTTCACCTCCTCCTCCACCTCCTTCTTTTTCTCTTCCTCCTCTTCCTTTTTTCCTCTCCTTTTCCTCCTTCTCCTCCTTCTCTTTCTCCTTCTCTTGCCTCTCTTCCTCCTCCTTCACCACCAGCAGCAGCAGCAATAAATATCAGTCAGCTATGTAGTATGCAATGACGATTCAAAGTAGCACAAAACGTGGTCCCTGTCTTTGAGGAGTTTCCAATATACTCGGGGAGACAGAACAAAGAAATAAATAAATGTATGACACAGCATGTGCTAAGTGCCAAAAAAAAACCCAAATAGGACAGACAATGAATGATAGGGGAATTTAGAGGAAGGAGTGACCCCAAATACCTAGGACAGTTAAGGAAATCTTCCTGGAGGAAACGTGCCTTAAAAAACAATGCAAGTCCTGAGCTAGTCAAGAGGGATGGCATTTCTGTCAGAAGGGGCTGGGGGTGAGGAATAGCCAAACAAAATCATAGAGGCAAGAATGGGCATGGAGGATTCAGGGAACAATGAGTAGAGCTGATCTGTTTAAACAGAGGACTGAAAGGAAAGTACAGAAAGGGCTGGCATTGAAAAGTGATAGAAGGAAAAGAGGGAGAGGTTTTTGTGGAGGATACTGAATACCAGGCTAAAATATTTGGATTTTATCCTGTAGACAATGGGGAGCCAGTGAAGAATTTTAAGCAAAGGATAGAGAAGTAGAGGCGATAATATATGCAAAATGGTGTTTAGGAAAATTTATATGGTATAGAGGATGGACTAGAAGGGACAGAAAATAGGGAAAGGGAGACCAGTTAAAACAGTTTTGCCATCATGCAAACTTGTAGTAATGACAGCATAGGCTATGGAGTTGTCAGTGGGAATGGAATGAAAGGAGATACAACAGATGTGAAGAAAGAATAAATAGAGCCTGATGACTAGATCAATGTGGAGGAGAGAGAAAAAGCAAGATTGAGGTTTTGAGTCTAAGTATCTAGAGGAATAAAAGAACAGAAATTTTCTCCCTTCTCCTAAAGAGTACTTTCATTAAAATACATAGATAGATAGATAGATAGATAGATAGATAGATAGATAGATGATAGATAAATGGATGGATAGATAGAGAGATGAATGGATGGATAGAAAGATAAATACATAGACAAATGATAGATAAATGGATGGATGCATGGAGAGACAGATGGATAGATACCTCTTGATTTTATATTACAGACATTTCTTGTTTTCTCCCCCTCCCCCACCCCACCCAATGAGATAGGTAAACAAAACCCACTAATACAGTAGATAAGTCTGATAGTGTAGGCATCATTCTACTCTCATAGTTCTCCACTTCTCCAACAAAAGGATGATGAGAGCACATTAGCTTGTTGTTCCTTCCCTTCTTTCTGAATAGACAAAGACTAGCATTGGATCTAATTGCCTCCACTTCACTTCCTCCTCCAATAGGTGGGGTTCATTATATCTATTGAGAAAAAAGAGTTATTTATCTTCTTTCACCCAGCTAATAAATGACAGAACCAGAACTAGAAATCTGATCTCCTGGCTTCTAATATAGGGCTTTTACCACTACATTACACTTCTTATCACTATACTATTATACATGTATATATAAATATAGAATGAATACGTAAAATGAATGTGTATGCATGTGTATGCATATATACATACATGCATGTATATATACACACATGTATATAGTTGGATTGGAGTACACCAATTTATAGAGCATATCATAGTCAAATTCCTACAATGTGAACATATATGGGAATGTGACTACAAGGGTCATCCCAAGAACGTGTGCTGAACTATTCTGGCTACTTCCAACCTACCACATGTGTCTCAATGCCGAAGGACCTGGGTGTTTTGAGATAAAGAAATAATTTCCTTTAGTCCCTCAGTCCTGTGATTGCAGCAAAGAATATCTGCATTGAGAGAATGAAACACTAAACCAGGAAGAGTTGTCCACTCAATAGTCCTTCTCCCTTCCCCCCAGCTTCTTTCTCTTTGTCTCTCTCTCTCTGTCAGTCTGTCTCTGTCTCTCTCTGTTGGCTTCTCTGTTGATCTCTCACTCCGTGTCTCTCTGCCTCTATCTCTGTCTCTCTCTGCCTCTGTCTCTCCATCTGTCTTTCTGTTTCTTTATGTGTATGTCTCTCTGTCTCTGTCAGTCTCTTGTCTCTCTGTTAGTCTCTCTCTGCCTGTGCTCCTGTTTTTCTCTTTGTCTCTGTCTCTGCTTCTCTCTCTCTTTCTCTCTCTCTCTCTCTCTCTCTCCCTCTCTCTTACTTGGTTTTCCTTCAAATTTTTGGAACATGAAGGATTGGAGAAAGCTGAACTTCCTTGCCCCAACCTGGACAGAAATGGCAAACTGGTCATACATGGCTGCTCATTGCTGAGTTCAAGATTAGATCTCAAAGACCTGACTGCCTCTTCTGCTTCATTTTTTCTTTCCTGTACACAAATAGCCAAGCAGCAGCCTTGAGGTGGACACTTTCAATCTTAGAGGTAGCCCTGTGAGTCTGAAAAGTCAGAGGCCCCTGGGTTCCTCAGTTGGTGCCAGCTCTCCCATGTGATATACACCCTGCTTCCACTAGAGACTTCTCAGAAAAGGATAAACCTAAGTCCTGACGAAGAATGCCAAAAGACATGGCCCTTGAAGAAGCTCTTGGCCCTCATGGAGCCAAAATGAAGTTGAAATGGTTGCTGGGTAATGTTATGAAATGATCCATATATCTTTTCCATCTCCAAAGAGAGTTGGCAAACTCAGAGTTCAGATTGAAATATACTTTTTTTCCTTCGGGGCATGGCTAATGTGGTCATTTGTTTTGCTAGATTATACATATCTGTAACCAGGTTTGTTTTTCTTGTTATCCCAATGGCTGAAGAATGAAAGAATTTGGAAAAGAAAAAAAAACTGAATTTAAAAAGAAAAACAATTCATGCTTTGATATTTTATGATTTGATATTTTTAATGATGTTTTATGATTTTCTGTTTAAGATTTGCATGAGCAGAAGGAAAAGTGAAGATATATTGGGAAGAAAAAAAGGTTAGTGAGAGATTAGAAATGGAGAAAAAAAGAAAAAGGATGAAGCAAACATAAAGCAGTAATGAGAATAAGAGGTAAATGGGCTGCCCAGATTGGGCAGGAAAGGGGGGATAGGACAAAGTAGGAGGGAGGCAGAGGAGGAAGAAAGAGGAGAGAGAGAACCTTCCACCTTGGATCCCAAATAGTTCAAGGATCTATTTTTGCCACTGATCAGTCTTAGTTACCTTTCATCATATTTATGTGCTAGGGTTTAAGCATGAATCGCCTGAGAGTACATAATAGGAGCTATGGCATACTGTCTTCTGTTTTACATCTTTGGCAATGACTCCTTTGGAATCTTGTACTGTAGCATTTTTTTTGTGTTGAGGAAATGCATAGATGCCCTATATCTCCTCTACCTTGTGCACTGAGTACCCTTCCACTAGCCCTTTTGGGGACACTCAAGACATGAGCCAAATTTAAACTTCCAGTAATTTCCCCTGGGGCTCTGAAGAACAAGTGTAAAAAGTCAAAAAGTATGATAAAAATGACTCCTTTCTAGGAAAATTGAACTCAACTGCATTTCAGGGCTATGGACCCTTAGTGCAGAGGGAGAGAGTGAATGCCTCACCCCCTGGAACTCACCATTGCTCATGTGTCATTGTTACATTTACATGCATATATGTACACACATGTGAGTACATGAACTGAAGTTGATACCTCCATGTGTCATTTCTATGAAGTCCTCTCAAAGCATACAAGTAAATTGAAATAATACTTATGCAACCAATATCCTATGCATGCACATAGTAGTTCCTCCTATGTGCAAACTATTTTGTAAGGCATTGGGGATGCAAAGATTAAAAAAAAAATAGCACAGACCCTGCCAGAAAGTCTACATTCTATTAAGAGATGAAGGGACAAATTTAGAGGAGTTGGGGAGAAATACAAGCTACACATAGATGAATATAAGAGAAAATGGGGGCAAAGAGGAGATTCAGACAAAATGCTCTAAGAAAATTAGATGAGAGAGAGAACACTCTCAATATGTGGATAGAGCCCTGGACCTAGAATCAGGAAGACCCAAGTTCAAATCTGGTTTCAGACACTTACTAGCTGTATGACCCTGGAAAGGCACATAGCCTCTGTCTGCCTCAGTTTCCTCATCTATAAAATGGGGATAAAATCAGTACCTGCCTCCCAGGGTTGTGGTGGGTATATGAGATCATGTTGTGGTGGGTATATGAGAGGATATTTCTAAAGTGCTTTGTAAACCTCAAAGTGCTGTATAAATGCTAGCTATTATTAACAAGGGGACACCCTGAGGATGTGGCACCTCAGCTGTGTTTCAGGGTAGATAAGAGTCTTGAAAGATAGCTATGGGGAGCCAAGATGGCAGAGTAAAAGCAGGAACTTGCTTCAGCTCCTGCTCCAACCTCCTCTAATACTGGTAAAAAAAAATGACTCTAAACAAATTTTAGAGCTACAGAACCCATAAAGTGACAGAGAGAAACCAATCTCCCACCGAAGGTAGCCTGGCAGGCTGACAGGAAGGGTCTATCACACTGGACTAGGAGCTGAGCGCAGTCCTATGTGAGCCACATGGGCCCAGATCTGGGGTGGCCCAACCAGTGGCACAGATCACCCAGAGCAGACTTCAGAAGAGTGAATCACCAGCAGCTGTGGAGGTTTCCAGACTTCTCAACCCATAAAGGTCAAAAATAAAGTAAAAGGTCACTGGGGAACTTTGTTGGAACTGGAAGACAGAAGAGCATGGTGGTCCCTGCCCCTGGGGCAAGAGGTGGTGGAGGTGAGGCAGCTGCAGCTGCTGCCACTTGGCTGCCTCTGAAGCTCCTGGCCTGCAGATTGTAGGGGCACCAAGAGACCTTTCAGAGAGTAATCACTCTTGCTTTGACCTGCTTGGATGTGGGTCACAGTCATGGGCGGTGGTCCCGGGGTGAAGAACACTATTGTGCTAGAACTTGTGGTGGCTCTATAGAGGGCAATCTCCTCATAGCTCTGGCAACTGTGAAAACCCCAGTGATTGGGACACTGCTCTCTCCACTCTGAAAGCAGAGTTCTACTGTGACAAAGCACTCAAAAGTCAAGTAACTAGCTGGCAAGATGAGCAAGCAGAGGAAGCACAATCAGACCATAGAATCCTTTTTTGGGGACAGAAAGGATCAAAGCATGGAACTGGAGGAGGACAATGAAGTCAGAACTCCTGCATCAAAAGCTTCTAAGAAAACTATGAATTGGTCACAGGCCATGGAGGAGCTCAAGAAGGATTTTGAAAATCAAATAAGAGAAGT
>CM053584.1:137810358-137967294 GCA_028627135.1 Pseudochirops cupreus | reverse complement strand
AGGGTTAAGTGATTTGCCCAAGGTCTTATAGCTAGTAAGTGTCTGAGGCCTCATTTGAACTCAGGTCTTCTGACTCCAGGCCTGGTGTTCTATATACTGTGCTGCAACTCCAAAATACACAATTTTACTGACTTCCTCCACAGGCAGAACAGAGGTCCTACTGATAGCTGAGGAGGAAGGGAATGGAATTCCCAAAAGAGACCCAAAAGGACAGGAAACCAGACCCTCTTGTGTAGCAAGGACCCTTACAATAATCTACAACCTCATGGATGGTGAATAAAGCAATCTTACTCCCTTGGGCAGACCCTGTTGCCACTGGACCTCTCCTCTTAACTGATGACCAATCATCTTGTCTCCTTGTAGGGTGAAGACAGTCATGGAGAGCATTCCCACTCCCCACCAGCTGTCCAGAATCTTCAAACAGGCCACAGGCCAGACTCGAGAAGTCTTGCGTAAGGCCCAGGTGTGGGAGGAATGCCTCAAGATTCTAGACCAGAAAGCACACATGAACTTGGTGACTAGTAACAACATCACAGGTAACAGCACCCCGCCCCCAATCCCCAAAATCATGGGATTCTGGTGGTGGAGGAGGGCAGGTGGGTGTAGCAGCAACCACACTGACATACCCACGATGGCTGCTAGCATAAGTTCTTGGATCTGTTTTACAAGGAAAGATAGCTGTTTAATAGGTCAACAATTTTTTTAAATTACATTCACTAGTTCGAGGGAAAATCAGCACCCTGAACTTCAGCAAAAATACAAACAGAGAAATAAAGACCAACAGACAGGACTCTGACTGCCTAAATCAAAGCAATATTGCTATACATTTTACATACATCCCTGAATAAAGAGAGCCTTTACATCTGAGCAGTCGGGGAGCTCTGAACATTTGGCCACTCAGAATCTCAACCAGGGAATCACAAGATCCTTCTCATAAGTGAGCCCCCAAAGCAAAATACCAACTCAGAGTATTTATACAGTTCTCAGCGCCTGGCTCTGAGCGACTAAGTGCCTAATTAGAAATGAGCAAAAGGTGTGAAAGCCTTCCCACAAGCAAGCTTCCCCTAAGCAAGCTTCCCTCAATGGGTTCTCCAAGAAGCCTATTAATGGGCAGAAAGATCATATATTCCATTAACATTACAGGGGGAGGGTCTTCTTGTAAAAACAGAACTTGATATTGATATTTCCCCCCAATTAATGTTCATTGAGTGAATTAATAGAAATATATGTTTGCATACTACATTTCACTTTCACCTACTTAGAACTATAGGTTAAAGGCAGATGGATCCTTAGAACCACTGGGGCTCCTGTTGGAATGGACCTCAGAAATAATTAATCCAATTCTTACCCCTTTTACTGGCAAGAAGGAAACGGAGGCCCAGTGAAGGGAAATGTTTCCTTCAAGGCCATGTGTCCTCTAAATGCAGGAAGATCCAGAGTGGAGGATGGTTCAGTCTATTATAGATAGAGATTAATTAAGATTGTTTTGTTGTAGCTGAGAGGCAGCTTGCATAAAGAATTGGTTTCATAGTCAGGAAGGTCTGGGTTCATACTCTATCTCTGTATGACCTGACCAAATCATTTAACATTTCAGTGTCCCAGACTACTACTTTAAGACATCACATTACAGGGAAGCTGCTACACTGCATTGATAGAGGGAGTTTTCTCTGGGAGTTCCCTAAACCAATGAAATCACAGGCCTAGTCCCTATCCTGATAAGTGAAATTTATTTTTTCCAAACAAAGGGGATCTGAGAGGATGTTTCACCCAGGGAAAAGTACCCTAATTTTCCCTTCAAATGTCATAAAAAATGCCACTAGGAAGGGATTTCTTTGCTTTAAAGTTCAATGCCAACTTCGGGGCTTTCTCCCTTTTCCCCATTTTCTGCTTTCTCTAGTCTTTTGAATAAGGAAGGTGAATGGTGGGAGCTAAATGGTTACCATGTAGAAATCATTTAATTTTGCTGAAGAAGTAAACTTCAAATAGGATTTGTTAGCCCACAAGAAAACTCTGGGATCTTTAATATTACAGGCTGCACTGGTAGCATCAAATACATATTTATACTTTAAAACGCTTTTTTTTCCACCATGGGCACCTTAAATGGTTAAGAAATTCATGGCTTTGATAAGAATATTTAATGGCCACCCCCAGCCCCCACCCCCATGCCCCTGGCCCAGATATTTGTCTGTTAAATATATAAAATCTGCTTTTAATGCATGTTTAATTTTTTTTAAGGCCAAATTGGAGTGAGGGGGGATGAAAAGAGGGTGGTTGAGTTTTTTAGGTTTTTGCCTTGTTTTGTTTATTTTTGGTTTCTTTCTGCATTTGGTTTCACATTATGACTAAATGGAAAGGTTAGGGGTATTTTCAGAGAAAATATCCAGTAGACAAAAGATAGCCTGTCACTCTCAATATCTTCTCCTACCTAAACATACATGTTAGATTCTGTTTTCAAAAAACATCTCCAAACAGTTCTGAAAGAGGAACAGAGAAATAGGAAGGACTGGGGATCTCTAAGACACAAGATATATGAGGGTAGAGCCAGATTGGCCATTTTCATGGACTTTCAACTTCATAAGATTAAGTTCATGGCTCTTCAGCTAGAAGGAACCTCAGAAGCCAACCCTTTTCATTTATAGATGGGGAGGGGAGAGTAGATAGAGCAAGTATTTATTAATATATTCCAGGCAGTGGGCTAAGCAAGCATTTTGCAAATATTCTCTTATTTGATATTCACAACAACCCTGGGCAATAGGTGTTATTATCATTGTCATTTTACAGTTGAGGAAACTGAGGCAGACAGAGGTTAAGTGACTTGCCCAGAGTCACACAACTAATAAGCATCTGAGGGCAGACTTGAACTCAGGTCTTCCTGAATCCAGTCCTCTGTCCACTGTGGCACATAGCTGAGGAAATGGAGCAAGTGTGAGTGACTTGTCTAAGGTCATATGGGTAGAAAGCATAGGTCTTCTGATTCCAGAGTCTGCTCCTTCCACTATATTACACTTATTCCTCCAATGTTACTAACTTTCCTTGCCTTCCTTTATTGTTAATGCCAGGAAAAGACTTGGGCAATATCAGAAAGGAAGGGGCACTAGCCTCTTGGGCTTCCTACCTAGACTTCTCATGCTATTGCTCTGAGGCCGTACAAAGTCATTGGCCCATTCTGTTACCTGAAATCCTCCCCTACCCACCTACCACCATCCCCAAATCATCAGTCCCCCATCTCCTGTGCTGCCAACCTCAGGTAGGTGTTAGGAAGGAAATTATATGATTCATACTGAGGTATGCTTAACTTCCCAGGAATATTGGTGGTCTGGAAGACCACCACCAAGTGGCTTGGCAACTCAAATAAATCTAGAGTAGTTGAGCCTTCAGGCCTTGTGATCGAGGAAAGACTATAGACAGCGTAGGACAGATATCTGGAGCCACCAACCCTACCCTTCTTAAATCACGTCCTTCACTGTGTGTCTGTGTGGCAGTAGATGGGGAAGCCAATTCACTTGAGAATAGATTAGACTTGGGGCAGCTGGGTGGCTCAGTGAACAGACCACCGACCCTGGAGTCAGGAGGACCTAAGTTCAAATACAGCCTCAGACACCTGACACACTTACTAGCTGTGTGACCTTGGGCAAGTCATTTAACCCCAATTGCCTTGCCTTTACCCCTGAAAAAAAGAGAGAGAGAGAGAATAGATTAGACTTGCCAAGCCCCAGGAATATCTCCTTTGCAGAAAGCTGTGTTGGAGCCAGTTCAAACCAGCTTCAGAGCTGAGTGTTACAAATCAGGGCTTGATTTATTGTTTTGTTGTTTGTCTAGATTTAAGAAAATGATGAAGAAATGTTAATAGCACAGATTAAACTTAGAGCAGTCTGAAAGGGCCTTTTTCATTTACAGAACCCAGTCCAGAATTGGATATGCTTTCTAACGAGGTAGGCTGTAACGTGGTGACCCAAATAGTGAAATGTGACTGGACCAGCAATTACAGGACTATTACCGGAGAGTGCAACAACAGGTGAGTGGGGCCCCAAGGGAAAGGAGCTCCTCCCCCAAACAGAAGGACTGCCCTTCCTCACAACCATCTATTGCTCCCTCCACTTTCCAGCCAGGGACCAGACCTAGAAAACAGGGCTTAAAGGTAGCGCTCCAGACTTCTTCCCTTTTCCCATCCAGAGTTGCTGTGGTAGGAAATACTTAGTGGAGACTGTTGTATTATTCCAGGCAGCTAGGTGGCACAATGGATAGAGTGCCAGGTCTGGAGTTAGTTAGGAAGACTTGAGTTCAAATTTGACCTCAGACACTTACTAGCTATGTGACCCTGGGTAAGTCACTTAACTCTGTTTGCCTCAGTTTCTTCATCTGTAAAATGATCTGGAGAAGGAAATGGCAAACCACTCAAGAAAACCCCAAATGGGGTCACAGTCATTCATAACTGAACAACAGCAAATTGCATTATTCAAAGGATCTCCACAAAGTTAAAGGAATCACAAAATCCATTTTAAAATAAGCACCAGCTTAAAGGAAAATGATGCTCAAGGCTCTGTTTTCTAGTGTCGATGTTAGTAACGATGGACATTATTGTAGTGCTTTCATTTAGGTCTTATCTGATGCTCACAGCAACCCTTGGAATTGGGGGGGAGGGGAAAGGATTTCTTTTGCCAAAGCAGATGACGCCATTTCTGCAGCTGAATTTATGGGAGCTTCCTCTATCATGCAGGTCACATGATCACTGAATGTGTAGAACTTAGGTCTTGAAAAGGTGCCTGGGGGGTACGGCTAGGTGGCACAGTGAATAGAGCATCAATCCAGCCTCAGACACTTAACACCTACTAGCCCTGTGACCTTGGGCAAGTCATTTAACCCCAACTGCCCTGCCCTCCAAAAAGTAAAAAAAAAAAGAAAGGTACCTGGGACACTGAGAGGTTCAGGGTCTTGGCCACACTGACAGAGTCAATATGCATCAGAGGCAAGACTTGAACTGGTCTTCCTGGCCTCCAGGCCAGTTCTCTATGCACTATGCCAGGCTATATGAAGGTGTTATCTCGATATACAGATGGAGAAACTGAGGCTGAGAGATCTAGTAATTGTCTGAGACTAGATTTCAACTCAGGTCTCCAGACTTAGAATTCTTCCTCATGAAGACAACCCTCAGGTCCCTTCTGAGTCTTTTCTTCCATAGCTCCTTCATCTTATATGGCAGGAATCCAAGGCCCTTTCCCATCCTGATTGCCCAATTCTCGGCACCCACAGATTATCAGAGGTTGTGTTGTGTAGTGGGTAGAGTACTGGACTCAGAATCAGGAAGACCTAGATCAAGGCCTGCCTTAGATAATAGCTGTGTGACCAGGAGCAAGTCACATGGCTTCTGTGACTCTCCATCCCCTCAAATTTCCTTCTGTTCTTAGTTTATGCTCCACAATTCTTGGCCCCAACTCTCTCCCTACCTGGCCCACACCTTGCTCGCTAGCAGAGCCAGTGGCCTCTTCCTGAATCATTTCTTTTTCCTTGTGGCTGCCCTCACTCTCTCAGCCTCCTCTCTCCATAGTAGTGGCCAGTCCTTCAGCCATATAGAAACCTTGCACTGATTCCTCCTCCCTGGCAAACCACTCTCACCCCTCCTCACAATCACGACCACCATCACTTGCTTCAGGTACAAAAAGTTCTACATACAACTCTGTGAATTGCTATTCCTCACAGGATCCTATACTTGGAACACTCCCTAAACCCCCTGCCCCAAGTCCCTCTCCTCTACTACATAACAGACTTATCTAAGGCTATTAGGGCTAGGATGAAGGTAGAACTCTGTTCTTTCCTCCATCTCAGAAAGGACCCGACCCTAGGCTCGTCAAACAGAGCATTGGCCCGATGGCTGCCTGCAGAATACGAAGATGGGATTTCTCAACCCTACGGGTGGACTCCTGGGAAGAAGAGGAATGGCTTCCCCCTCCCATTGGTAAGGAGGAGAAATCACTTTCATGGATGGAGAAATTAGAAAGAGAGACAGAAAACTGAAGAGATGAGTAAGAGCTGGAGAAGGATGCTAAGATTGAGTAAATGATGGCCATTTTAGCTTAATTCTTGGTTAAGTTTTCCTAAAGCTCCAGTAGGTGGAAGCAAAGACCACAAGCATCTCTTTGCACTAAGCCCAGATGGGTACAGTTAGAATGCTTTGTGTTCCACATGGCAGATTACCTCTCTCCCCAATCCTGATCATTCATCCTGGTCCTGCACCCTAAATTCACTGTACGCTTTTTTCCTAGAGGTTGTGTCTATCTGCCTGGTCTAAGGAGTTGGCAGCCCCTCAGGCAGAGCCCATCAAATCTTTGGCACTTCGAAGACTCTGCTCCTTGGGGCCAGAGCAGCCTAGCTCCACTATCCTTTCCATCCTCCAAACACCAGATCATTCCCTTCCCTTCCATCACTCCCTCTCCTCTTACTCTTCCCCTAGGTCCGAGACGTGTCCAATCAGATAGCCAGCTATCTGAACGAGGATGATGATCTTGACCCATTTTGGTCATTGATCCTCATGCAGTGGGGACAGTGGGTGGACCATGACCTTGACTTTGCTCCAGATACTGAGCTGATGGTTAGTGAGTACACCAAAGAGCAATGTGATGGACACTGCATCCGAGAAGACAACTGTTTTCCCATTATGGTAGGCTCTTTGTCAGGATTACCCTCCCTCATGTCTCGGCTTTGTCTTTGAATGCTTCCTTCCTTATGGTAGAATGACCTTTGATAATACAGTCCCAGAGCCAGCAAAACTAGAGCATGGGGCACCAGTTTAGCAGGGGGTGCACAAAGTACAGATCAGGGCCTCCCAGTAGATGTTTAAGTTTTTCCTGGTGGGCTTCATTAAGAAAAGAGCAGGTGTGGGGAAGGGGGTCCATTAAACAATCACACAATGAAAGTAACAAGATTCTCTAGCCCTGCTAAAAATAAGGAATGGTGGTCATGCTTTCTTTTCCCCAGACCCTATCTGGAATACTGGGTACCATAGTATAGGAAAGAAAATGATAATGATGATGATGGTGGTGGTGGTGATGGTGGGGATGGTGGTGGTGGTGGTGGTGCTGGTGGTGGTGGGGATGGTGATTGTGATGATGATGATGATCATGGTGGTGGTGGTAGTGTTGATGATGATGATGATGAAGAAGATGGCTTTCATTTATATAACCCTTTATGACTTACAAAACATTCTACATGTATTGTCTCATTTGAGCCACATCTGAGGCTTGATTTGAACTCAAGTCTTCCTTACTCCAGGCCTGGGGCTCTACCCACTGTGCCCCAAATCACACAAAATTAGGCTCAATATAAAGAAATGATAGCAATTAAAGCTGCTCCCTAAAGGGGCAGGGGAGGTAATGGATTCTCCCCATTCCCCAGTCCCCTTTAGAGATCTTTAAGAAAAGATTGAATGACCCCTTCTCTAGACTGTTGTAATGGGAATTCCTTTGGAGGTATGGATTGGACCAGAGAGCTGCTGGATTACTTTTCAGCCCTGAAATTCTGTGATTCTGTTATTTTCAAGTTATCTGCTGATCCCACACTACCTACCTTGCCACTTCTCACCTCCGAGGAGTTTGGTAGGATTCCTGGCAGGGAAGTCATTCTGGCTGAGAACAGTGTTCCTTCCTTGTTTCTGCTGGATTCCCCCATCCTTCTCAGGGACTTCCCTTTCAGCCCAACCCCTCTGTCCTTCTGCCTCCCTTCCACGGTAATCACAAAGGTTCAGGGAAAGAAATCACAGAATCTTAGAGCTGGAAGATACCTTGACATATACTCATCTAGTTCAACTTCCTCATCTTGTAGATGATTTGAAGGGTTGTGTGACCCTGTTAGGTGAGGAGCCTGAGACCCAGAGAGGGCCTCAGCTAGTAAGTGGAAGATCTAATACTTGAACTCTGGAGTCTTTTGACTTGAAAATCAGAGTTCTTTTCATTGTCTTCACACTTTCCCTTTCCCCTATGAAAAGTAGTTCCTTAGGTGCAGCTAGGTGGTGAATAGAGCACTAGCCCTGGAGTTAGGAAAACCTGAGTTCAAATCCAACCTCAGACACTTGACACTTACCTCATACAAGTCACTTAACCCCCTTGCCTCCTCCCCTCCAAAAAAAAGAGAAGAAAAACTTTTTCACATTAAAAAATGGGGACCACTGTGCCACAGGAATCATTAGCTCTCTCTCCATTCACATACCTGAATTCTAAAACACCAATGTATTTTTTGAACATTTTACCCATGTCTTTTGTTTTTCCACCACCTTCATTTTCCAACACCTCATCCTGCCCCCCCCTCCCCTTTAGAATAAAGAACAGAAAGAGAGAAAAAGTTCAGAAAAAAACTAACCAACACCTCAACCAAGTTCACCATTATATATGTGGGATCAATAATGTAAATTGTGGCCATCAGAATTTAGTAAACATGGTCTTATGGACAAAATTCCTAAATGAGCTAAATCAATCAAGAAATCAGTACCTACTGTGTGCAGACACTGTGCCAGGCACTGTGAATACAAAGACAAGCTTGAAATGTAAGCTCAAGCTTCCTCTTTAGAAGAGGTGATGCGTACAACTTGTATACCAACAAATAGATACAAAACTCACATGCTTTATTATGTCTGTCCCTGGAAATGAGGGCTTCTGACAGGATGGGATGGGCCCAGTCTTGCCAATCCTGCTGAGGTACTTCCTGTTATCTGTATTAGTTCCCACCTGGAGATCCCAAGTTGAATAAACAAGGACTCTGCATGCCCTTCTTTCGGGCTGGCTTTGTCTGCCCTACACATCCCTTCAGCTCACTGACCCGAGAGCAAATCAACGCCCTGACTTCCTTCCTGGATGCCAGCATGGTTTATGCACCCGAACCACTCCTAGCCAACAAACTCCGGAACACAAGCAGCCCCCTGGGCCTGATGGCGGTCAATGAGGAATTCTCTGACAACGGATTGGCCTTCCCACCCTTTGACAACAAGAACCCCAGTCCCTGTAAATTCATCAATGCCACTGCTGGGGTCCCCTGCTTCTTGGCTGGTAAGTCCTGTTGGTGTAGTGTCCGTATTTTCCAAACCAAAAATTGGGCCCATCATCTGATAAAAGATAGATGCTGCTTTTGTAAAACCCCACTAAAAGTATACTTTCTTTTCTTGGAATTGAGACTGTCCTGGAAAATCTGGGACATATGGTCTGCTACACCTACTGAGAAGCAGAGAATGAGAGCCAAGAGAAAGGAGGGGGAGGACATTGTAAGGGATGGTACAAGGACAAGAAATGGGGCAGTCTACCAGCCATAAAACAGACCAGGAAAATTCCCATGATGCCACAAGGCAGTTTTTAGGAGGAGAAAAGCCCCTACTGTTACCTTCTCACCTATATCCAGGGAAAATGGAAATAGGGCAGATTATCCTACAGGTTCTGGTAAAATGCCCAGTTGGCCTTTGGGGTAGGAATAGGTCAGGATAATAGAACTGGAGCAAGAAGGAACCTTAAGGTCTCTCCATGAACCAGATTTTTCAAGGAAACTGGAAGTCTATCAAATCCAATCCCCCTACTTACAGATGAGAAAACTGAAGCACAGAGAAATTAAGTGATTTGCCCAAGGTCTCTCAGCTAGTAAGTATCTGAAGCAGGTCGAACGCCCTAACTCAGTGGTTCTCAACCTTCCTAATGCCGTGACACTTTAATACTCGTATGTGGGCACATCTGCATGTGGGCAGACCCGCCTGGAGACCGATAGAGGAGCAGTGTCTTGGTTCCTAAGACCTTCGAAAATACGTGTTTTCCGATGGTCTTAGGTGACCCCGTTCAACCTCCAAAGGGGTCGCGACCCACAGGTTGAGAACCACTGCCTAACTATTATACAATACTACCTTTCTGTACCATGCTGACTCAGTGCTGTCAGGAGGTGGTAGGTAGATAAAGTCAACAGTTATCTTAAGATCCCCAGGGCCCCAGATAAAAATTGGGGAAGAATCACATTGAGGGAATCTGGAAGAATAGAGATATCCCAAGGAAGAGAGATGAAGAAAGCAGGGGTATGTTTTGAGAGGCCTAGAGACAATGGCCTGACTGAGGCAGGCTGAGAGGCTTCCTGTGGAATGCCCACTGCATAAGTTATTGTGGGGTTAGACAGGAAGAAGATGAGATAAGAAGAAAATTAGTTCAGGCCTTTATGGCCTCTCCCCTACACTCTTGTAATAGTCTTCTAAATGGTCTCCATGCTTCTAGTTTTTCCCCTTTCCAATCCACCCTCCTCACAGTAGTCCAAGCAATATTTCTAAAACATAGACATGACCATATCATTCCCCTGCTCAGAAATCTTCAGTGGCCCCCTATTTCCTCTAGAATAAACTATAAAATCCTTGGTCTGACATGAAAAGTCCTCCACCAATTGACTCCCAACAATCTTTATAGCCACCCATATTTCATAGTACTCTCTCCTACGCACTCTCCTTTCCACTCACACCAGCCTGTTAGCCATTAGACATATGGGAAATCACATCTGAGTTCAAATCAGACCTCAGACTTAGTTGTGTGATCCTGGGTAAATTGTTCAATTTCGGTCTGCCTCAGTTTCCTTGACTGTAAAATGTCATTGTGAGGATTAAATGAGATAATATTTGTAATAGTGCCTAGCACAGTGCCTGGCACATAATAGTCATGTAATAAATACATATTTTCCTTCTTCAAAACACAGATCAGGTGCCACCTCCTACTAGAGGCTTTTCTTATTCCCATAACCATTGTTCTCTCTCTCTCTCTCTCTCTCTCTCTCTCTCTCTCTCTCTTTGTCTGTCTCTTTTTTTCTTTTAAAATTATTGTGTAGTTACTTATCTGTGTGCGTGTTACATATTCACACACATTCTCCAGTAGAATGTAATCTCCTTGAAGGCAGGGACTTTCATTTTTGTCTTCACATTCCCCACTGCCATGCACACTAGTCCATAAAACAAATCAAATGGAATTGAATTGAAATGACCTGAAAGCAAGTCACGTTTGATAAGGAACCTATATCCTAAGGCGTTCACTTTATTTCTCCTGCCTGATCTCTCTTCTTCCTATACCTGGGCCCTGTGACTGCTGGTGAATCCAAAATCCTCTTTGGTTTCCCTAGGTGACTCCCGGGCCAATGAACAGGCTTTGCTGGCAATCTTCCACACCCTTTTTCTACGGGAGCACAACCGGTTGGCTACAGAGCTGAAGAGGCTCAACCCACATTGGGATGGAGAAAAAATCTACCAGGAAGCCCGGAAAATCGTGGGTGCAATCACGCAGGTAGGGAAAGAGACTGTATATTCACATCTACTCTGATATAGTCTTTTTAAATGTAATTTTTGTTTCACTTAACTTGCTTTTCAATTAATAAGCATTTATTTTCTCTTTCCTATTCTCCCCCATTGGAAAAAAAGGAAAAGAAAAAAACCAAAACCCTTGGAACAAATATTCATAGTCAATTCCTATACTGACCCTGTCTTAAATATATTTCTTATTCTGAATCTTGACTCTATCACCTTTCTGTCAGGAAGTAGGCAATATGGTTCATCACTGGTCCTCTGGAATCATAGTTGGTGATTGCATTGATCAGAGTTCTTACGTCTTTCAAAGTTGTTTGTCTCTACAATATCGTTATTGTATCCATTTTTCTGTTGGTTCTGCTCACTTCACTCTGCAGCAGTTCCTACAAATCTCCTCAAGTTTCTCTGAAACGATCCCTTTTGTCAGTTCTTAGAACAAACTAGCAATCACATTACTTTCTCCAGCTGATAGGCATCCCCTTAGTTTCTAGTTCTTCACCATTACAAAGAGTTGCTATAGATAATTTTATCCACATGGGTCCTTTTCCCTCTTTCTTTGTGCTCTTTGGAGTATAGACCTAGTAGTGATATCACTGGGTCAAAGGGTATGGCATGATTTGTTGACTTTTCAGTCATTGTTCCTAATTGCTTTCCAGAATGACTGGACCAATCCACCATTCCATCAGCAATGCATTAGCGTGTTTGTTTTCTCCTTTGCTCTAGTCTTCCTGGACCAGTACTTCCCCTCCTAGTTCAGCACTACCTCCTTTCTTCCTCTTTTCTTTATCTCTGTTTTCCTTTTCTACCTTTCTGTCCCCTCCCTCAGTCCTTTTATTTCTTCTCTTGCCGCTGTCCCATCTCTTCTCTCATCATTCAGCTTTCTAGTCCCAAATAAAACATTGGATTTGTAACATCCCAGAATCACATTTGTGCTCCCATCACTCAAGCTTTCCCAGCTCTGCTACTTACCAGTTGTGAGACCCTTAACCTCGATGGACCCGCTTCATCCCCTCCTGTGTTGTATATTTGCACTACAAATATCCCTAATTCACATTCCATCTCGAGTTGGAAACCATTCCTGAAAGCCTTAGTTAATAGGAGGTGGATAATATGGCTCGTTACTGGTCCTCTAGAATCATGGTTGGTGATTACATTGATCAGAATCCTTAAGTCTTCCTGAAAACCTTAGCTATTAGGGTTCTTTCCTTCCTCAAATTATTGTGCATGTACTTTTATAAGTATAGCCACAACTACCACTGCCTCTCCCCACCAAATGAAGTGGGAGCTCCTTGAGAGCAGGGGCTGGTTTTCAATTTGTTGGACTTAATTGCTATCTGAGGCCGCATCCAATTCAAATATTCTCCAAATGAGAGATAGAGTTAGAGACTGAGCTAGTGATTTCACTGGTATAGGAAATTCCTTCTAACAATACAGATCTGCACCTTCCGTACAATTTAAGAGTTTTGCCAAGAGCTATGCAGGGCTAAGAGAGTTGCCCAGGGCCTCACAGCTGGTATGTGTCAGAGGCAATACTCGAACCCAGGTCTTCTTGTCTTTGGAGCTGACTCTCAATCCACTCCATCGTGATGCTTCTCTATGGTCTTATGGAAAATTCAGTCTTTTTGTCTTGTCCTCAATAGAAACATAAAATGACTGTCCCTCTCACTCAGATCATCTCTATTCACCATCACCAACAGCACAATCTCTGTTCAGAGACAGACTGTTTAATTAGCTTCATCAAAGATTTCTTCCCTTGGACCTAAAGGTCTCAGCCTCACCTGTTCTCCTTGGCCCTTTTCTCCCAGGTTATCACCTTTGAAAATTACCTGCCTTTAGTGCTGGGTTCGGAGCTAGAGAAGGAGATTCCCCTGTATACAGGCTATAAGGAATCAGAGGATCCCCGAATTGCCAATGTCTTCACCATGGCCTTTAGATTCGGTCATACTGAGGTCCCATCTATTATCCACCGACTGGATGAGCATTATGAGCCCTGGGGCTCTGAACCAGAGCTTCCTCTGAATACTATCTTCTTCAATACCTGGAGAATGGTAAAAGATGGTAAGTGTCTACCCGAAGGGCTGTTCCCACCACTCCCTTCTCCTCTATTGCCTCCCTCTCCTACTTGCTCTAATCTTCACTAGACTGCCCACTCACTCCCAATACTAAGGGTCTCAAGGATATCTGACTTGTTTGTTCCCTTATTTATATATCCCAGACTTCTCTTAGCACTATAGCAGCAGCTCTTAACCTGTGGGTCGCGACCCCTTTGGGGATGGAACAGGGTTGCCTAAGACCATCAGAAAACACATATTTCCAATAGTTTTAGGAACCAAGACACCGCTCCTCTATCTGTCTCCAGGAGAGTACGCCCACATGCAGATATGCCCACATAGGAGTGTTAAAGGGTTTCAGCATTAGGAAGTTTGAGAACCACTGCACTATAGGAAGATTGAATGGGAAATGACTTCATTTAATGCCTCACAAACTATATCCCACCAAAATCCAAATGATATAATACCTTTCCACGAGTGCTAGTGATGTTCTTCCCCTCTAAGGTATTAAATGTGAAGTTATTTACACATCCAAAAATGAATTTTGAGATAATTTTCAGTATGTAATCAGGTCTGCTTTGTATAGTGTATTGAGTACTGAACTTGGAGACAGGAAAACCTGGTTTCAGATTCCACCTCTGATATTTCCAAGCTGTATGCCTGTCGTCAAGTCCTTTTATGGCTCTGAGCCTCAGTTCCCTCATCTGTAAAATAGGGACAATAATATCTATAGCAGATCTTTCACAGGGTTGTTGTGGTCAATCAAATGTGATTATGTAGGGGCACTGAAGTGCACAGTGAATAGAGTACCAGCCCTGGTGTCAGAAGGACCTGAGTTCAAATTCGACCTCAGACACTTAACACTTACTAGCTGTGTGACCTTGGACAAGTCACTTAACCCCAATTGCCCTGCCCTCCCCCCTCCAAAAAAAAAGCAAAAAATAAATGTGATTGTGCATACGAAGTGCTTTGCAAACTTAAAGCACTGTATAAGATATTATTATTTATTTTCCTTCCCAATTCCCCCAATCTTCCTGTCTCCCAGGAATAGTCCATAGCTTCAGACTACCACTTATGGTTTCATCAGCTGAAAGCCCTAAAGATTTCTATATGCTATATATAATCCTTTTTAAAGAGACTTTCACTCAAGTTCCTCCTCTATAAAATGAGGACATTGGATTAAAGGAAGACTAAGGTATCTCTAAGAGGCAGCTAGGTGGCACGACAGAGTGCCAGGCCTGGAGTCAGGAAGACTCATCTTCCTGAGTTTAAATCTGGCCTCAGACCCTTACTAGCTGGATGACTCTGGGTGAATCATTTAACCTTATCTGCTTCAGTTTCCTCATCTGTAAAATGATTAGGAGAAGAAAATGGCAAACCATTCCAGTATCTTTGCCAAAAAAACCCCAAACGGGGCCATGAAGAGTCAAACATGACTGAAATAACTGAACAAAAAAAAAAGTCCCTCTTGTATCTCACATTCCATAATTCTGTGATGATAATCCTAAGACTTAGAAATACCTTAAAAGGACATGAGAAAGAGCCCTGGGTCTCTGTTGTTCAGATTTAAAGAGTCAACCCTTGTAGTGATTCCACTTCCCTTATTGCCAGGATGAAGTCATGGGATCATGGGATCACAGATGTAGAGCAATAAGGGACCTTGAAGGCCCTCTAGTACAGACCTAGCATTTTACAGACAAGATAACCGAGACTCGAAGGGTGATTTGCTCACTATCCCACAGCTAGTAAGTGTCAAAGGTAGGATTGGAACCAAGGTTTTCCTATTCCCAAGGCTAGCATGCTCTCTACTAGGCCTTTCTGCCTCTGGTAGTATATCTAGAATCTTCCCCAGGGTTCAAAATGTTTCTCCAGGACCACAGTTAAGGGTTTTTCTCCAGCCCTCATGTTATTAGTGACTGAGAGGAGAATCAAGACAGCTGGTAATGGAGAAGGAGGTCACCCAGACTATCTGGTGGTCAGAATGACCAGAGGTCAAAGTGCATGTGTTCAATCCATAATATATCATCACCAAGTAAAAGATCTTGCCTTCTTCCTACTCAGATTGCTTTTTCATGGCTTGTTTTCCCTGAACCTACATTGTTTTAGCGTTCATACCTCTGGCTACCTCATTACAGGTGGAATTGACCCCTTTATCCGTGGCATGCTGGTCAAGCCCTCCAAGATGTTGAAGCAAAATAAAATGATAAGCAGTGAGTTGAGAGACAAGCTTTTCCAGCCAACTCAGAAGATCCATGGATTTGATTTGGCCTCCATCAACATGCAGAGAGGGCGGGACCATGGGCTGCCAGGTGAGACAGGCCTGGATACAGAGCCTAGAACTAGGCAACTCTCTGCTTTTATATAGGGCTCCTGAAGGTTCCTTACATCAAATTTAGTGTTGGGAATTTAGGCCATCCTAAAATTGCAGAGGGCTGCTGGGGTCAGTTCTTAAGATTTCACTTTCCCCGTTTCACAAATGGAGGACCTTGGGAAATTCCCTAGACCACTCTGGGTCTCAGTTTTCTCATCTGTAAAATGAGACCAGATTGGGGTTTTTTTAATTTATGGAATAAAACAAGCATTTCCATAACATAGCAGAATTTTAAAAGATAATTACACATGACACCACAAATTCACTATGTGCAACTTGATATTCCTTTTAAATAAGCATAAGTGTAAATTTCCTCTTTTTCTCTCCTTTCCCCCCCCACCTCAGAGATAGCTAGCCTTAGACACAAATAGGCATAAGTGTATATATATAAGTGTGTGTGTGTGTATGTGTGTGTGTATATATGTATGTAAAATTATTCTATACATGTTTCTATTCATCAATTCTTTCTTGGGATGCAGATAGCATCTGTAATAGTCAAAATTACTTCGTCGCTCAAAGTTATTGTTAAGACAATATTTCTGGCCAGATTGGATTAGATAATTACAGTTTCTTTGAGCTCTAAGATCCTATGATCCTCTACCGCTCTGGTGCACAGCTATATTTTTTTAAGATCTAGCTCTGATCAAAGAAGGGATCAGTTATGACCTTTAGCTGCAGAGAAGGTGCCAATCAGCACTGGTAAAGGGAGTTTCCTCACCTGAGAATTTCAAAGGTTGACTGGCAGTTAAGTGACTTACCCTGGGCCACACAGTTGCTATGTGTTAGAACTGAAATTTGAGCTTCTTGTCACAGTGTGTATATACTTTTAACAAACTTTATATAACAGGAAAATAATAACTGTTATTGTCTGGGAATACGAATAAGAAACTAAATTAAAAGTGTTAAAAATGATTGAGAAATGGGGAAAGAGCTCAAGAAAGGAGAGTGGGGATGGGATGAGGAGGCAGGAAAAGCTTATTTCTGCTGCTCTGCCCTCAGACACTTACTATGTGACCCTGAGCAAGTCACTTAACATTGTTTGCCTCAGTTTCCTTATCTGTAAAATGAGCTGGAGAAGGAAATGGCAAACCACTTCAGTTTCTCTGCCAAGAAAACTCCGAATGGAGTTGAGAAAAGTCAGACATGACTGAAACTACTGAACAAAACAAGGCATTCCTATTCTGGATAGCCCCTTAATCAGGAACATGTGTGCAGAGCCATAACTAGGGTAGGCAGCTAAGACTCTACTCTAGAGTATCAAAGTTTGAGAGCCGACAGCACTTGCCATCAATCAATAAACATTGTGAAGTGCCTACTGTGTGCCAGGCAGCCACCAGCTAGCTGCTGCAGCAATCCGTGTGTGAGGGGATGAGGGTCTGCTCTAGACTGGGGGCAGTGTCAGAAAGGAAGAGGGGAGCATTTGTGAGGGATGTTGCAAAGGTAAAACAAACAGACCTTAGCCACAGATGGCATATGGCTCCATGAGAAATAGTGAGGAATCCAGAATGACTCCTAGGCTTGGAACCGGAGGGCCTGAAGGGATGGTGTTGCCCTCCTTTAGCCACTAGAAACAACAAGGCCTAGTTAGCAAAAATAAAGAATTGAAATAAGTTACTACTCTATTTTGGGGGGGGGAGGCAATGGGGTTAAGTGACTTGCCCAGCGTCACACAGCTAGTAAGTATTTGAGGCCGGATTTGAACTCAGGTCCTCCTGACTCCAAGGCTGGTGCTCTATCCACTGTGCCATCTGGCTGCCCTATTACTATTTTATTTAACTAACTCCACTGGCTCTCTCTTTTACCCCTAAGATCAAATATAAAGTACTCTTTATATCAGATGATTCTTAAAGCCCTTCACAGCTTTGCCGCCTCCTACCTTTCCTGTCTTCTTACACTGTATTCCCATTCACATACCCTATAATCTAGGACCCTCTGTCTTAATGTCCCTTTGAACATAAGACTCCAGCTCCCAATTCCAGGTATTTTCACTGGCTGTTCCTCTGTCTAGAATGTCCTCCCTTCTTACTTCTACCTGCTAACTTCCTCCAAGACTGAGCTCCAATCCCATCTTCTTTGGGAGGCTTTTCATAGTCTTCCTCTCTGCAAGTGCCTTCTCTCCGAGACTGCCCTCCATCAACTTTATCTCTTTCTCATACGCACATCATTGTTTATATGCTATCTCCCCTATAGAATGTAAGCTCCTTTTAAGATCACATTTTTGCCTTTCTTTCTATCTTCAGTGCTTAGCACAGTGTCTGGTCCATAGTAAGAACTTAATAAGTGCTCATGGATTGATTGACTGTCTCTACCTTCCCCCTAACCCAATTCCCAGGGTACAACGCCTGGAGACGCTTCTGTGGCCTCTCACAGCCTAAGACAGTAGAAGAATTGAGTGTCGTGTTGGGAAACAACCAGAAGCTGGCTCAAAAGTTCATAGATCTGTATGGGACCTCAGAGAACATCGATGTGTGGATCGGAGCCATTGCTGAGCCCTTTGTGCCAGGAGGCAGAGTTGGGCCCCTCCTGAGCTGTCTCCTGGGGAGGCAATTCAGAAAGATCAGAGATGGAGACAGGTGAGTGTCCTCAAATTAAAAAGATGAGATGGAGGGAATGAAAGAAGTGATTGACCGGGGCATCATGGAATAGCAGAAAGAAAACAGGGCTAGAAGTCCTAAAAACTAGGTTCTAGTACTTCCACTAACCAACTCTCACCTTGGACAAGTCTCTTGTCTTCTCTGGGACTCAGTTTCATCTCCTGTAAATTATGGGGTTTGAATTCTGAGATTTTTTCCAACTTCATCATTCTATGACTCTATACCTTCTTGGCATAAGGGTGGAACTTTTTTTATCCTCACTAGGATTTGTGATAAAAGTCCTTCCCTCTCTTCTGTTTTTATTCCCTTTGGTGACAGACTTTTGCACCCCAGAGTATGGAGAGAGGAGGGAACCTAGTAAGGGAAGGATATTCTCAGATTGGTTTCTAAATTAAGGGTTGTCTCTATGTCTTTCTGCCCTATCCTCACGTGTGCACACATACACACATACATCACATACATCACCCCTTGTCAAGGAAGAATCAGTCAGTCTTTAATTTAAGGCCTATTATTAACATCTCACCTTTATGTAATAGTCTTCTGGCTTCCAAACTAGCACCACCCAAGTACGTGGGTCCATTGGCAAGTGGGTGTTTCTGAGGTTGAGTGAATTATAGCCCAAAAGTATATACAACAGGCAAACTTAAGGACCACAACCAAAGTCTTTCAAGCCCTTGAAGGGTTGTCAGATAGAAGAACGCTTACCCTGCATTTGTTTGTCCCTAAAGGGAGGACCAGGAGAAATGGGAAGTTGCAAAGAGGCAAATATTGAGTTGATGTTCAACATCCCAAAGTGAAATGGGCTCCCTTGGCAAGTAGTGGGTTCACTCTCTCTGAAGGTCTTCAAAGCAGAAGTTCAATGACACACCTAGCAGGTGGTGCAGTGAATAGAGCAGGGACCCTGGAGTCAGGAAGACCTCAGTTCAAATTTGACCTCAGATACGTAACACTTACTAGCCGTATGACCTTGGGCAAGTTACTTAACCCCAATTGCCCTGCCTTCCCCCCTCCAAAAATCAAAAAAAAAGAAGTTCAATGACCAGTGGTTGGTTGTATTGCAGAGAGAATTCCTGTTCAGAAGTTGGGCTGGGCCACCCATAAGGTCCCTGGTTGGTCAGAGGCTCTGTGGGTTCGTTTCAATCCTGGGGGGCAAGGGGAATGCCATTTGGAGACCTTTCCTCCCCTGTAGGTTCTTTTGGAAGAAACCTGGAGTGTTCACCCCAAAGCAGCAAGCCGCCCTGAAAAAAGTTACCTTTTCTCTTGTGGTCTGTGATAACACCCACATCACAGAAGTCCCCATCAACGCATTCAAGGCCAACAGATACCCTCAAGACTTTGTGAACTGCTCAGACATTGAGAAGCTGGACCTTTCCCCCTGGATCTCTAGGAAGGATTTAAGGCAACGCCAACAATGAGACATCAATCTTCTCCCATTCATCAAGTATCATTAAGGAGGTGCCCCACCCTGTCCACGGCACTATTTCAGGGAAGTTAAACCTGACTCTTGACTAGCATTTGAGGCCCTGCACAATCTGGCCCTAAACTACCTTTCCTATCTTTTCTTCCAGGATTCCCAAAATGGTGCCTCTTACCCAGCTAAACTAGTTGACCCTGTTGATGGAATGTGCCCAACACTTCCTATCCCCGTCCCCAAGCCTGTGCTCATCATGACTCCTCCCATCTTTCCTACCTATCAAAATCCTATTTGTCCTTCAAAGTCCAACCCAAGACTATTTCCTCATGATGCTTTTCCTGGCACTGCTAATTAGCACTGCTCAAAGCTTCTCTTTACTCAGCTTTTCCTTTACTTGCTTGGGCATCTTTCTTTCTGTACTTTTCTTATCGCACTGGAAAGATCAGGCGCTCTTTTAGAGCATGGAAAGGGGTCAAATTCATCTTTGTATAGTGGTTGCTCGATAAACATTTCTTTGTTGATGAACTGATTGAAGCTATGATTTCAACAGTGCAATTATACATCACAGACCAGATATAAAAGTCTCTGTAATAAACTTAATAAAGAGTGAAATCCTCACAGACCAGGAATATTTTGTACTCAGAAGAACCCAAGAATTTCCAGAGAAGGATACTGCATACGTGCGTTGTCCAAAATGGTCACCAAACTGGTTGTTTTCGTTAACTCCTTTTCTCAGTAACTAGGGAAAATTCAGGAGCTTGGGAAATGGGTAGGGTTATGAAGAAATGACAGTGATGTTCAGACAAAAGCATTAATTAAGTTTATTTTTAAAAAGAAGAACCCAGGGACACTAGGAATAATCATAGCTAGTGTTTATATACCCCTTTGAGTTTCACTGTGGGCTTTGCACGTATTATCTCATTTGACCCTCACAACCCTACAAGATAAAATTAGTTCTCTCATTTTATAGATGAAGAGACTGAGCCTGGGAGATATTAAGTGATTTGCTCACAGTTACCCAGATGGTAAATGTTGGAGATGGAATTTGAAATCAGGTCTTCCTGATTGCCAGTCCAGAGCTCTACCTAGTGGCAGAGGGCTCTGGGTGTCTGGCTAGTGAGAATTGGGCAGAGTGATACTTTAGGAGGTAAGCTGCTCCTGATGAACCTGAAGTAGAAGGTTTTAAGTTTGGGGGTATCATAGACTCCTTTAACAGTCTGGTGAAGCCTATGGATCGCTTCTTAGAATAATGTTTTTAAGTGTATAAAACAAAATATATAGGATTACCCAAAAAATTGGCACAGTAGATAGAGTGCTGGGTCTGAGTTCAAATCTGGTCTCAGACACTTACTAGTTGTGTGACCCTGGGCAAGTCAGACTCTATTTGCCTCAGTTTCCTCATCTGTAAAATGATCTGGAGAAGGAAATGGCAAAACCACTCCAGTATCTTTGCCAAGAAAACCCCAAATAGGGTCATGAAGAGTTGGATAAGACTGAACAACAAAAGGATTACAAAGGGGGCCAAATGTCAGTGGTAGTAATTTTTTTCTGATCCAAGCTCACTGACTGCTTGAAATCTATTCAAAGACCTGTGACTAGTGGGCGAGGAAAACCTGTGGATTACAGGTAAGAACCCCTGTCCTGAGGCCAGAATGAATAACCCAGCTAGTGCCAACTCAGCTCCACACCCCATAATGCCATCTGCTTCCCGTTCCCCTCTTCCCACTTAATACTAGAGAACATGCCACTGAACAGAGAGAGAAAGGAACCAGATTGGGTGAGTCAGCACTATTATTCCTTCTCCTTAGGCTGTGAGAACCTTTGGAGGGACCTTGAGGAAAGGAGGATCATTAGCTTTATCCTATCAGGGGGAACTATACTGCCTCTCCCCATGATCTGTGAAGCATTGCATTTGAAAACCATAAATACTCTATTTACTACTTACATAAATGAACAATACAGAGCTCTGGAAGCTGAATTTCTCTCCCAAAAGGTTCGTGTAGGAGAGGAGAAGGGAGGGAATCCAGCAGCCAGACAAATAAAGCTAGAGCCCAGGCCCAGACCTTGGAAAGCAAAGTTTGGACTGAAAGAAATCAGGGAGAATTTGGGAGAATAAGCAAGCTAATACTTATGTTTAGCGCGGTCATATCCCTAACCTTCTACAAGGCCTCACAGTGGCTGGAGGGTGACACCACCTACCCTAAGTCACTGGCGGCTGGAGAGGACAACTTTTTACATTCATGGAAATGCTCTGAACAGTTCCAGTAGGCTGATCTAACACAAGAATAATAAGTTTTCCCAGAGCTTGAGGACCTTTCCCCTGTCCAATCCACATCTTGCCCTGTCACCATGAACATGCCTAGAGAAGGCAACTCTGAATATGCCTTGTGTTCTTCTCAAAGCAACCCCATGAGGTCATGTCAGTGTTAGTACCCATTTTTTAGGCAAGGAAACTGAGGCACAAAGTTGAAGTGACTCTCCCAAGGTCACATGGCTAGTTACTCCTAAGAGGTAGGAATTAAATCCATGTCTTCTGACTCTAAGTCAGTCAGTCAACAAGCATTTATTAAGACCTTGCTTACTCTGTGCCAGACTGGGTGCGTTTCCTTTCTTTTCTTTCTCCATTAAAAGAGACTTTTCTGACTTGTATGAGCTGATGCGAAGTGACATGAGCAGAACCAGGAAAACATTGTACACAGTAACAGCAACATTGTATGATGATTAACTATGAATGACTTAGCTCTTCTCAGCAACACAATGGTCTAAGACGATTTCAAAGGACTCATGATGGGAAATACTATACACATCCAGATAAAGGACTGGTGAACTCTGAATGTAGATAGAAGCATATTTTTTCACTTTATTTTTTTGTGATGTTCTTTTCTTTTTGGTATGTTTCTTCTTTCGCCAATGTGACCTATATGGAAATATGTTTTACATGATTGCACATATATAACCTATATCAAATTGCTTACCATTTTAGAAAGAAGGGAAGGGCAGAAGGGAGGGAGAAAAATTTGGAATTCAAAATCTTGTAAAATAAATGCTAAAAGTTGTCTTTACATATAATTGGGGGAAAATAAAATGCTCTTTTTTAAAAGATTGTTGTTGTTGTTGTTGTTTTTACAAGACAATCATTTCACAAAATACTCCTGATCCTTCTCCTGAAACAAAGAAAAGCAAACAAAACTGACTAACAACCACCTCTGAGATTACATGCAACATCTTATGCCTATAGCATCCCTCTGTCTGAAATCCACCAAGAAAAGAAATGTGTGTGTGTGTGTGTGTGTGTATTTCATCCTCCATTCTTACAGATCAGAGGATATCTTGGATGCCAGACTTTTATCAGAGATATTTGAAGCAAATATTTTTGCCAATTGCCAGCTACTTTTCTTGACCTAGCTGCATTGATTTTGTTGCTGAGTTCTCCCCAAGTCTTTTAATTTTATGTAATTTAGCCTGTTTTGTTTTATATGACCTGCTCTTTCCTTGCTTAGTTAAGAATTCTTCATCTAACCACAGATATAAAAGATAGCTCCTTCTATGTTCTTCTAATTCTTTCATGCTGTGACCTTTTATATTTAGGTGTTGATGTTTCCTCAAATACCCTAACTTTACAGTTCCTTAATCTCCTCAGCTCCCACAACCTACTCCTCCACTCTAACTAGCTGCACACAAGGGATAATCACATTCTTACTCTTGCTGTCTCCCACAATTGTTCCAATTCTCTGATCAAGAATTGTAAAATTCTTTTATCCTATCATAACCTATTTTTCTACCTCTCCCCATTCTTTCTGTCTAGTTTTTCTTCAGTAGTGTCTGACTCTTCATGACCCTATTTGAGATTTTCTTGGCAAAGATACTGGAGTGGTTTGCCATTTCCTTCTCCAGCTTATTTTAACAGATGAGGAAACTGAGGCCAACAGGGTTAAGTGACTTGCCCCTGGTCACACAACTAGGAAGAGTCTAAGCCCAGATTTGAACTCAGGAAGACTCATCTTCCTGACTCTAGGCATGGCATTCTATCCACCCCACCACCCAGCTACCCCAACTATGTTATTCACCTACTCAATAAACTCTGGTGACTTACTATTACCTCTAGGATCACATGTAAACTCCTGCCTGGCATTTAAACTCTTTCACAACATGGAGCCAACCTATCTTTCCAGTTTTATTATATATTACTTCCTTTTACAAACACTGAGTTCCAACCAAATTTTTCTTCTTGATTTTCCTCATGCAGAACACTTCATCTCTAATCTCTGTGACATTGCAATGACTAACCTCTTTGCCTAGAATCACATTCCCTCCTTACCTCAGGAAGTCTCCGATTTCCTTCAAGAGTTACCTTCCACACAAAGTTTTTCCTTACCCCCTAGCCACTAGTGCCTTCCCCTTTTCTCCCCCCCACAAATAATCTTGTATCTCTTTCATAAATACCTATTTATGTACGTATTTTCTACCCCAGATAGTTTGTAAGCACCTCAGTGTTGAGTGGTGTTAGTTTTATCTCTGGATCTCTAGAACATAGTACAGTATTTATCATATGGTAGGCATTTAAATTAGGACTCTCACTTTAGCAACTGGAAGGATGGCTCCTTGAGTTCAAAAAGCTTAAAAATGAGGATGAGACTTGATTAGTTCATCTTACCCATTTGAATTCTTTCCTCTGATGGCAAAGGCCTCAAACAAGTGATTACATGGCATCTGCACTAGGGAAGGGGCAAAGTAACCCACACACAAGATTTACATGTCCAAAAAAAAATTGACTAAATGTGATTCTGTGTCCAACTAAGGTCTGCAAGAGTGGAAATGAGAGTGAGATGTTGCAGTACTCCAGATTCATAACCACATTGGGCTGGTGATATGGCAATCCCAAAGATGCCTTCACAGAGTTCTCTTTTTGTATAAACAAAGCTTCATATTGATGCTCCCTCTTTTTCAGGGATTCCAAGGTGGTGATGGATGGAGCAGCATCATCTGTTATCTCAATTTCTAGTTCTAAGCTTTGGGGATCTTTAAATATAGTAACTAGTCTAAAGGGAAGAACTGAAGAGTGAAATGTTTCCTGTTTTACCTAAAGTTTGCTAACAAGGAAATCATAGAGTGTCTTATCTATGATTTTAGGTACAATGGGACCAACTTGGTCCAGGTGGACACTTTATCTATAAAGTTATCGAAAAGAGTAGGAGAAATTTCCTTGGTTAGTTATAGGGGTGAAAGTCAAAAGCAAGGAACAACTAACACAGAATACATGCCAATTATCCAATAAGTGCCAAGAGCATGGTCTTAGGTTATTCTCTCAAGTGAGGAATCAAAGGCTTTATAGAGGTCCTTATATGCTTTTTCCCTGTCCTCTTGAGAGGACATGAAATGCTGATTCAGATTCCATAGGAGAGGCGGAATAAGCTTGTTTGCAAAATGGTCCTAGCTGAGGAATAAAGGTCTTACTTATGAATAATGTTATATAAAAATGTATATATGCAGATATGCCAAAAATGTTGATTCATTTACATTCCTCAAAGTGAGGAAGATAGATAGATAGATAGATAGATAGATAGATAGATAGATAGATATAGATACATATATATACACATACATATAAATGAGGGCATATTGAAGTAGAACCCAAATATTATGGGAAGTATTGAAGCAGTTAAGTTTTGGGTGGCCCTACCATAATGCTTAATAAATGTTTGTTAATTAATTTAAGCCATGTATCTATCAGGAACGTATTGTTGTAAATGGTGTAAAATAGTAGCCTAAATCTAATTTCTACAAACTTGTTTTCCCAGCAGGTCCTTCTCCCAGTGATTTGAGTTCCTGAGTTTATCAGATTTGTGTTTGATTGCTTCTGGGTCTGGTTCCTTAGTTCATCCCTTTGATCTGCTTTTCTAACTAGTGCCAAATAGGTTTTCTGATTTCTGCTTTATAATAGAATTTTAGATTTGGTGAGGAAAGTGGGCCACAGAGAAGCAAAGTGATTTTCCCAAAGTCACACAGCTGGGATGTATCAGAGGAAGCCAGCTTCTCCCAACCTTAGTCCAGTGTTCTTTACTACACTATGCTATTTGGTAATGATGAGTCATGGCAGAGAAGTTCCCTTTCACCTGAACTGGCCCCAGTACTCTTACAAACAGGTCTTACTTAGGCTGCCAGACCAACCCTTCTTGCTCTTGGGAATCTCTCCAGATAGGATCCATCAGTGCCCCTTTCCCATTCTGATACTTCAGGTGAACCACTAGAGTCGATTGTGGTCTTCCTAAAGTCAGAGGTCTTTCTCTTCAGAGGCTCCAGCCCTATCCTCAGTAGCCCTTCTAACCGACAAGGACAACCCAGCCTTCCTCTCAGTAATGCTTTATTGACAGGAAAAGCGGATGGTGTATCTCAGTCATGCTGGCCCAGGTTCCCCTCCCTGACAGGGACCCTTGTTTACTGGTCCAAGAAGAAGAATTGCCTTCTGGGCAACTGCAGGCCTGGGACAATTTCAACCTGGCCATTCAGGTCACAGGAGGAAAACAACTTCCCTTCCCAATGGCCATGGAAGCCACTGCCAAATCCTCCTCCGGCCTCAGGGCCTGGGGCCTTCAGCCCAATCAGGATCTGATGCCTGACAGTTTCAGCGAATGATGGAGATTCCCCTCTTAGACTTCCTTGGTCCTTAAGGGGAGAAGGCTGAAGACAGATTACTGTGGGAAAAACAAATATCCCAAGTGGCTAAGACTTAAAACAAAAAACTCTATTGGACAGCACTTGGTCTTCTGTTTTTGTACATTGAGATGGTTGTGTTTGTTGACAATTGTTCAGTTCATAATAAATAAATAAAATTTTTTACAATTGGGTGAGAAAGCAGCCAGTGAGCCTGAAAACCTGGGCCTACCCAACCAACTCTATTTAGAAACTTAGCCACCATATCTAGTCAGAATAAAGCCCAAAAACTACCATCCCCGAGTAAACCAAAAACAAACAAACAAAAAACCAAGTATCTGAGCAGCCGAGATAGATGTCACGAAATCCATGTACTTTCCCATCGAGCACTCTGCTTAGAGGCAGGGCCCTCAAACCTTCTGTCATAACCCACTTACTCTTACTTTATGCACAGTCAGTCATGTTTTTCAGCCCGTAATTACACTACCCAAATGGAACAGCCAGAGATGAGTCGGGTACATGCAAAAACAATTTCTATTTAATTACAGAGTACAGTAAGACCCCCCCATGCACATACACACAAACTGCATGTGAACACTATGAGCAATTCAGTGCTGCCAGAAGAGGTTCGGACCTGAGAGGAAAGGGTGGGGAGGAGGGCACTGAAACATCTCCTTGAGGCCCAAACTCTCCCTTCCTCCCAGATCAGTCTAACAAAGAGGCATCCACCTACCCGACTACTCTGTACTGCTTCTCCATGCTGACAGGTCCATCTTAGGAATCATGCTGCAGTTGACAAAATCTTTGGGATATTTGTTGGCCTTGAAGATATTCCTAGGTACCGAGGTGATGCCGGTGTTGTCACAGATGATGCGGGATAGGTTGATAGTGGCCAATGCCTTGAGCTGCTGTGAGCTGAACACCCCAGCACTCTCCCAATAAAACCTGCCCGGGAATGAGATGAAATCACCATAGTATCAAAGGATCCTGGAACTCTAACCAGATCCCTCACCCTACCCTACCCCAAGCAAGAGGCTCACCCTATCTCAGCTCTCTATTCCTCCTACATACAGGGACAATTTGGTCTAGGGGAGCCTGAGTGACGAGTCAGAGCAAGTTCAGCCAGAGTCTCAGCTGATCTCTGAATCAGAGCAGACAAAAGGTGAAGCAAAAATACATGAGTCTGGGTCTATAAAGCATTATCTACGCCACGACCTGACATGCTGCCTGCCAGAGTCTTTGGTCCCTTATTGGAGCTGAAAGTTGAATGCTCATTCCTAGCTCAGTAGGATCCCTGCAGACAAATCACGGGATCATATATTTAGAGCTGGAATGACCTTAGAAGGCCATTAAATCCAGTCTCCTCATTTTACAGATGAGAAAACAGTAAGCCAGAGGTCAAGTGATTTGTGTAGAGTTACACAGCTAGAAAGTATCAAATTCTGAGGCAGAATTTGAACCCAGGTCCTTCTGACTCTTAGGGCAGAATCTTATCCACTAACCCCTGTTGCCCTTCAGTCACAGTTTTCTAGGACTTCACTCTACCACACCCAAGTCTGGCTCTAAAAGTCAGGAATAAAGAATCTTTGATTTACAAGGAGCTCAAGACTTTTCCCTACTTGTGAAGTCACTAACCTCAGCACCAGGCTGAGTAGCTAGAAATGGGGTGACTCTCCCCATTTTGCAGAGAAATGGTTCCTGAAGATCAGATTGCTCTGGTGACTTGGTCACAATCACACAGTGAGTCAGCACCAGCTCCCAGACTTAAGCCCAGGCCTCTTATCCCCATTCTGCCCCAGCACCATCATGGGTTCTGACTACCAAAGTCTCTCCAAAATATCAAACTTCCTCACCGATCTCCATCTCGGAGTTTTCTGAACTGGGTCCCAATGAGACAGGCCAGGAGAGGCCCCACTCTGCCATTGGGCTCCAAGGGTTCTGCCACACCGCCCATCCAGATGTCAATGTTCTTAGGGGAACCATACTGAGTCATAAGTTTCTTGGCCAGGTCTTTGTTCTTCATCACTGTGGTAAGCTCACCTTCTGTTTCGGGTTGAGGGAGCCCACAAAACCGTCTCCAGGCATTATATCCTGTTATAGGGAGAGGGGGATGGGGTGCAAGGAACATAATGGAGCAGCATGATTTACTTTGTAAAGGGCGCCTAATAGTAGCTCACATTTGTAAAGCACTTTAAGGTTTGTGAAACCTTTGGATAGGAATAAAGGTATTATTAGCCCTAATTCAGACATGGAAGTTGAAGTTCAGAGACAGTAAGTAAGCTGCCTAGTCTCATGGCTAACAAATATCCAAGGCAGGATTGGAGCCTGGGTCTCCCTTGCTCCAAGGTCAGCTCTCTAGCCACCAGGCCAAGCTCATCATAGAGAGCCTTAGCTGGGCTACAGTAGGAAAAGTTCCTTGGGTGTAGGCACCCAAGGACCAAGAAGTTCACGTGTGGCCTCAAAGCCACTGCTGCCCCTGAGCCTTATCAGGAAAGATCACATATGGCATCTTATGTTCTTACTGCCCTCCCACTCCCCCACATTTCCCTGTCGTGAAGATACAGAGGGGAGAGGCATCTTCTACATTCAGAAAGGCTTCTCAATGTTTTGGGCTCAGGGGATTGAGAGTTGGAAAGGAACTTGGATAATCAAATCCAGTCATCACATTATATAAAACAAAAATGAGATTTAGAGAAGTGAATCACCCAAATTCATGCAAAAAGTAAATGACAGGAATAAGGATTTGAACCCAAATCTTCAGACTCCAAATTCTCTTTCTAATATATGCTTTGTGGCTTTTGCTTTAACATTCACTATTTCCTCTTTAACTGCATAGTAAAGTCCTATGTATTTTTAACCCAATTAGTCCACTAAAGAGGGATGGATTTTTACTCCCTATAAGGTCAACAGAGCTGGAGGCCAAGGGAAAAGAGGACAGATATTTTAAGAGCTAAAGATGGATTGGTGAAAGTTAGGCCAGAGAATGTTCCCCTGCCACATCTTGGGGGCCACAGGCCTATTAGTGAATAAAGGCCTTTTTACAGAGAAGTATCTGGAGTTTCAGTCTGACTACTCCTCTCTTCCCTACTAATAGCATGTCTTTATACACCCCCAACCTATGTTCTGGAGGAAGGGGAAGGAACGGATCAAGAGAGCAGTGACTCAGAAAAGCAGAGGTGGGGGATGAAGGTTGGGGGAGTGGAGTAGAATCAGAAAAGAAGAAGGTAGTTTCAACTAACTGGTAAAAAAAAAAACCAGTTTTCTTGAGTCTCACATATATGCACTTGGACAAATGTTGGATACAGAGTCAGAAGACTTAGATTTTAATCCTCTATCTGCATGATTGACTGTATGGCCTCAAGCAAGTCAATTGACCTACCTAGGCCCAGCTTTCCTCATTTGCAAAACCAAGTTTGGAGAATTTTGTAAAAACCCTACAACAAAATCCACTGGCTTTGCAAACTATAGTAGGTCTAGAAAACTTCAGAGAACCTTCTAGTTCTAAATCCAATCCATGATCCTGAAGGGACTGCCTCTTTCTCTTCTCCTCTCAAACTATGGGAACTTCTTGTCCTTCAAGACTGACCTTGGTGAACATTTTCATCCAAAGCAAGCTCTTTTTCTCTTAGGGGGAAGGAGAACTCAGCATGTTTTGTCCAGGTTCTGCATTTGCTCAGGTCGGGACCTAGTATGGGTCCCTGGGCCATCTGAGTTTTCTGAAAGGGGAAAGGCTGGGGGAATTGGGGACCATCTGTCCTTACTCTAGCCTCACATCCTAAACTACACTTTCCCATGACATGTGGATAACTGCAAATGACTTGCTGTCTCTCTGTTTTGGGGTCCTCCATTTCTCCCTTTACCTACCATTGGGCAGCTAGGTGGCTCAATGGATGGAGCACCAGGCTTGGAATCAGGAAGACTCATCATCCTGAGTTCAAATTCAGTCTCAAACACTTACTGGTTGTCTGACCCTGGATAAATCACTTAATCCTGTTTGCCTCAGTTTCTGAATCTGTAAAATGAGCTGGAGAAGAAAATGGCAAACCACTCCAGTATCTTTGCCAAGAAAACCCCAGATGCACTGAAACAGCTGAGCAACAACTACATTACTGCATCTGTGCCTTAAGATACAAGAAAGAACAAGTGCTGAAATACTCTTTTTTAAACTTGTTGATGGCACATGGATAGAGAACTGGACTAGGAGTCAGGAAGCCTGAGTTCAAATCTGGCCTCCCACACTGCCCTTTTTACACACATACCAGCTGCATGTGACCCTGGGCAAATCACTTAACATCTGTTTGCTTTAGTGTCTTCAACTCTAATAATATATTGTTCCTGTCTCTCAGGGTTGTTGTAAGGATAAAATGAGATAAGGGTTGTAAAGAGCTTTGCAAACTTTAAAGCCCTATATAAATGTTGGCTCTTATTAGATGGTGTTGTTTGGATTTGACTTTAAATATGGACCACCTCTAGGAGATAATTTCAGGAGCAACAGGGACAGTCTTTTTTGGCCCTCTAACATGTCCTTCTAATACCTGATTAAGGTCTGAGATTCCTTTAAGGGAATAAAAAGAATTTATAGTTCAATAATAGAGACTTATTCAGACTTAGGTATGATTGACTAATATCAGATCCTTTCCTAAGAGTAGGTTTTGACAAGGAGAGAGAGGGAGAAAGCATGAGGTACTTGAAGGGCTGAGGCAGATGGTGTGCCACAGGGAGGAAAAGGAGGACTTAGGGTCTTCAAGTTTACATTAGCCATCTTAAAGTGTGTCTTAACATTGTTCCTGATGCCATGGGTGGCAGGGATGGATATAGGGATAGAGCTGGGGTTGAGAATTTGAATTGGGATAAGAATAGGGTTGGGTTTGGGAAAAGAGATGGGTTTGGAGAGAGAGATGGGATGGGAACAAGAAGGGGGATGAGATGGGAATGAGAATGGAGTGGGAAATGGAATAAGAATGGAAATGGGGATAGACATAGGGATAGGGATGGGGCTGGAACAGGAACTAGGAAGGATATTAGGCAAGCCCTCTCACCTGGGAGGCCATGGTCCCTGCTACGCTGCATGTTGAGAGCTGGTAAGTCCAGGCCAATCCTCATGACCTGTTTAAATAACCTATCCCGGATTTCTTCCACCACAATTTGATTCTGTCTGTTCAGTTTGGCTGAGTTGGCCATGAGGCCTCGCAGAATCGGATCTATGCCACCTGGGAATTGCAAGAGAGTGACAGAACTTTAGCTGCTGATAGTGAGAGAACACCCCCTCACCCCACCCTGAGCAGGATCATGGGGATTTGGCCAATGGGGCCCAGTTCCCAAAAGCACATGCACCATGCTTCATCTCCTGCAAACACCCATATGGACCTCCACTTGCTTCTGGAAGTTTCTGATGACATGAAATAGAGAAACTTGACTCTCCACATCAGAGCATGTGCAGGTATTCTGTGACTGGGTCCTGTTGCTTACTGTGTGATCAAGAGGAGCCTTCTGATTGGCTGCTGAGTTGGAACAGGGTGCATGCAAAAGTCATTTATTAATGATACGATTCTCTCTCCCTGGCCATGTTCCAGTGAGGAGGATGAAATGTTGTTAGCCTTTCAGATGGAGAGGTGGTCTGAGCAGGGAGATAAAAGACTGGGGGCTCTCTCCCTACCCATAGGCTTGCAGCATTTTGTCCTCCTCCCTGGGATGCAGCCAGAGAGGAAGAACAATTTAGCCTTTTGTATAGACTGCATCTGCTCAAAAGTCAATCAAAAGACTCCTCTTTGCCATGCAATAAACACACAGGAACACATCACAAAATACTGGTATATGTTCTAAAGCAGGCCCCTGAGCTCCATGTTATCACACACTTCTAGTAGCAGGCTTACCAAACATCCACATGGGTGACTACATAAGACAGAGAGCACTAGGAAAGTTCCTTAGAACTGGGTCCTCATTGGCCAGATCCGTCCCTTTTACACGCCATTGGAGCAAGAAATAATAGCATCATTCAAATGTTCTCCCAGAATCCCATTTATACTATAAAGGACCAGCAGGGCTCTATTGAACGTAGCTTGGGAAGTTTGGAGGGAACTCTAGAGGCCCTCTAGTACAACCAAAGGCAGCTAGATGGCACAATGGATAGCGTGCCAGGCCTGAAGTCAGGAAGACTCCTCTTCCTGAGTTCAAATCCAGCCTCAGACACTTCCTAGCTGTGTGACCCTCCATAAGTCACTTAACCTTGTTTGCTTCAGTTTCCTCACCTATAAAATGAGCTGGAGAAGGAAATGCCAAACCACTCTAATATCTTTGCCAAGAAAACCTCAAATGGGGTCAAGAAGAGCTGAATATGACTGAAATGATTCAACAACAGATGAAAAACGAGGAGGCTGGATGAGAAGGCCTCTCAGGTTGATCTAATTCTGAGTCTGTAATTCTGATATATGACCCAATCTCATTCCTACTGAATCTTCTTCTCTTTCTCTTACCCTGTCAAATGAGTATCTTTTCTATAAGGAAGGGAATACAACATTGGGAATCACTAAACTTGGAATGTAGGGGTGCGGTTCAGCCCTTTCAGTCATGTCTGACTCTTCATGACCCCATTTGGGCTTTTCTTGGCAAATATGCTGGAGTGGTTTGCCATTTCCTTCTCTGACCTGAGTTCAAATGCTGGCCCTGCTGTTTACTTCCTGTGACCCACTTTGGGTATCTTACTTTTCCAGGTCTCATTTTCCTCATCTATAAAGTAAAAAGATGGGATTGGATGTCCTCTAAGGTTCCTTCTAGATCTATGATTTCACAATCCTAGTATCCTTTATCCTCCCTCCCATAGCAGAGAGTTCAGGAAACCTGCTTACCTTCCTTTACAACCCTCCAGCTGGCGAAGAAAACTTCACTTAGTGGGACCATAGGGTTGGGCCCAGTAGGGCGATACTGAGCATCCAGGCGGAACATGAAGGGCTGGATGAGGGTGTGGCCATAGCGGAAGGCATTGGTGAAGACATTGGCAATTCGGGGATCTACCGACTCGTTGTAGCCCCGGTAAGAAGGCAAATACTTCTTCAGTGCTGCTGGCCCCAGCACCAGGGGGAGGTAGTCTCGGTAGGTGATGATCTAAGACACATAAAAGAGTTCCCTTAGTCCCTTCCTATTCTGCATCTTCTGTTTCCCTAGCAACTCTCATACTTCAGGGTAGTTATAGCTTCTCATCCCTGATGACTCAGAGATGCAGTGAATCCTTGGCAGGACAAGAGTCCCTCCCTCAATGATATCTATCTGAGTTTAAGGGATCAGGAGAGTGTCTGTAACACAATCCCTAAGGAACATTCCCTGATCCCCCTAATGACCTTTCCCCTGAAGGCAGTATTTTGGGCACCTCTTCTAATGCACTAATTATGTATGAGTTTTTATTGGGGTTGTACTAGACAAATCTCCTTGAGGACAAGGAACGTTATTTACTTCAGCTTTTTGTCTTCCCAGGTATCTAGCATCCATCTCTACACACCTGTATGTGGAGTAGTGCTCTACATACAGTAGATGCTTAAATAAATGCTTGTTAAATTAGATTCAATTGAATTTGTCAAGGAATGGCTTCTAATGTGAAATGGGAAGGCACTGAGCAGCAGCTTGCCCAAGCTTGACTCAAGCTCCTTCTAAGGTCTAGTGGGTCCCAGAAATCCTTACTTGGATAAGAGCCCCAACAATTTTCCGTGCTTCCTGGTACAGCTTCTCTCCATCCCATCGGGGGTTCATTCTCTTCAGCAATGTGGCCAACCGGTTGTGCTCCCGAAGGAAGAGTGTGTGCATAGATGTCAGCTCAGGCATCTCACTGGACCTGCTGTCTCCTTGGGAAACCAAGAAGGCATTGGACTTCAGTCAGTAAAACACTGCTCTGGTTGTGTACTACCTTATATGGACCTCAGTTTCCTCCCCTGTGAAATGGGGAGATTAGATTAGATGATTTTTAAGGTCTTTTCTAGCTTTGACATTCGAGGATTCTATGATTAAATGGGACCCAATTCCCCCAATTGCTAGTCACATGGCCTCAGGAAAGTCACTCACCTCTCTGGACCTCAATTTTCTCATCTAGAAAATGGAGATTTGTCAGTCTCTAAGTCCTATAACTCTGCCCACCTCTCTAGTCCTACCAACATAGGAGAAACCCATTTCTCCCTAAGCACACACTTTCCTCCCTCTTCTTGGGCCTCATACCTAGAATGCAGTATCCCACCTCTCCTTGTACCAAACCTACCCATTTTCACGGACCTCTCCGAAGCCCCACCTCCCCCATGAAGTCTATACTGGTCATCCCAATACACGGTAACCTCCATCCCCTCTAAACTGCTCAGTCCCTGGTGCCTAAGCCATCCTCCGGCATTCTTCACTGTTTTGCACTCTTGAGGATCTGTTCATGAGTGAATGTCTTATCTCCACCATTAGACTTAAGGGTAAAAGCTGAGTCTCATTCATGGATCTCCCACAATGCCTAGCCAAGTACTTCTTCCAGAGTAGGTGCTCCACAGATGGGTGGAATAGGGGAAAGGAGACTGGACAGGGAATCAGGGAAGACTTGGAGTCAACCCTTTCTCTTGACCCTTAACTAGAAGTATGATCATGGGCAAGTTAGGAAACTTCTTTGAGCCTGTTTCCTCATCTATAAGAGGAAGTGGATATTTTAGAGCCTGCCTCATAGTGATATTATGAGGATCAAACAGAATAATGTATATAGGGGCAGCTAGGTGGCACAGTGAATAGAGCACCAGCCCTGAAATCAGGAGGATCTGAGTTCAAATCCGGCCTCAGACACTTAACACTTACTAGCCATGTGACCTTGGGCAAGTCACTTAACCCCAATTGCCCTACCTTCCCCCTCCAAAAAGCAAAATAATAATAATAATAATAATGTATATAAAGTGCTTTAAAAACCTGAAATTGCAATATATTAGCTATTCATATTAATTTTCAGCAATCCACAGAACCACATTCTGATTCAGAACTTGCTTTGGGAATGATGGTGGGAAGCTGTATGGAGGCAAAACACTTGGCTTCTTCCACTGAGATCTAGAAAAGCTCAAGGTCACACAGGTAGTAGAGTGGCAGAGCTGAGTTTTGAACCTAGGTCCTCTGACTCCATATTCAGTATTCTTTAGACCAGAGGCATCAAACATGGCCACATATGTCTAGCACACCCCTAAGTGCCACCAGAATTAGATTAAAATACACTATTTTTATTCACTCATTTCAGTCATGTTCAACTCCTCATGATTCCATTTGGGATTTTCTTGGCAAAGATATAGGAGTGTTTACCATTTCCTTCTCCAGCTTATTTTATAGATGAGGAAACTTGAAATAAACAAGGTTAAGTGACTTGCCCAGGGTCACACAGTTAGTAAATGTCTGAGGTTGGTTTTGAACTCATGAAGATGAGTCTTCCGGATTCCAGTCACTGGGCTACCTATAATTGGGAAATATTTAACAAATAAACAAAAATACAATAGACATAGATAATGTTAATATGTGGTCTTCCAAGTCAATATGCAGCTGGCAGGAATATTTATGTATCTCTTAGTGGTCTCTGTTTCTCTTTGAGTTTGACCCCACTGTGTTAGGCTACATCACTTCTGAGTCTGTTATCCCTCGCATTTTTCCATTCCCTTAGTAGGGATGCAACATCATACAGATTCTAAAATCAGAGGGTGCGTTTGCTACTATATGACCCTAGTTGAGTCACAAGCTCCATGAGTCTCATTTTCCTTATCTGTAAAATAAAAGGTTAGACTAGATAGTCCCTGGAGTCCCACCCAGTTCTAAATCTATTATCTATGTTCTGTAAGTCTCAGGTTTGTTGTTGTTCAGTCATTTCAGTCACATCCAGCTCTTGGTGACCCCACTTGGGGTTTTCTTGGCAAAGATACTGGAGTGGTTTGCCATTTCCTTCTCCAGCTCATTTTAAGTTCGTGCTAAATAGACCCAATGCTAGGGTCCCCAAGAGACCAGAGAAAGCCCTTGATGAGGCAGCAGCTAGGTGGTGCAGTGAATAGAGCACTGGCCATGGAGTCAGGAGGACCTGAGTTCAAATCCAGCCTCTGACACTTAACATGTACAAGCCATGTGACCTTGGGCAAGTCACTTAATCTCAATTGCCCTGCCTTCCTCCTCCAAAAAAAAAAGAAAGAAAGCCCTTGATGTGACTGCTTCTCTTCACGCAACATCCCAGTAGGATGGGAGAGATCACCAGGTGCCAACAGCCTGGCTTTGGAAATTAGGAAGGAAATGCAACATGATGAGACTCCCTGTAAATGTCTACAATCTGGAGATGACATGGGTAAATAAATGCCCAGATGAGATCCTATTTGAAAAGTGCTTAGCACAGTGCCTGGTACATAGTAGGGGCCATATAAATGCTTATTCCCTTTTCTTTCCCCATGATGAGGCAAGACAATATCATGCAAAACACATTGGATTTAGAGTTCACCAGACATGACTTTGAGCCCTGGCTTTGCCACCTGTGTGACCTTTTAAAAAACCCACGTTCCTTCCCTGCATCTCTCTAAAATGAGGAGATTTAACAAGATGGCAGAGGAGGGTCTCAGTACACCGCTGCCTGAGGGCCGAACCTGCTGCCTGTTTTTGTAAAGCCTGAGCTAAGAATGGGTTTTACATTTTTAATCACAATAAGTTTTATTTTAAACTGCTTTAAAAATCTGTTTAAAAAATCATTCTTAGGCGGCTAGGTAGCATAGTGAACAGAGCACTAGCCCTGGAGTCAGGAGGACTTGAGTTCAAATCCAGCCTCAGCCACTTAGCACTTACTAGCCATGTGACCCTGGGCTAGTCACTTAACCTCAATTGCCCTCGAAAAAGCAAAACAAAAAAAAAAAAACATTCTTAGCTCATGGCTCCATTCAAAAAGACTGCTGTCATTTTTGGCCTGGTCCATAGTTCACTGATCCCTGGACTCAAAGTTTTATTTCTCAGGTCTCTCCCAGCACTAAATCTCATGGAAATAACTTTGAGTACCCTGACTGTCCGCTCAGTTAAATAATTTTATATGGGCTACCCAGGATCTATTCCTTTCTACTTTTGACTCCATAGCATCACCCATAGTAGGGCCTCAAAAACAGTTGTTGATTAATTGATTCTGCCCTCTTCCGCTGGCTTCAGTGAGAAGGGGGGAGGGGGAAGAGAAGGAATAATACCAGTTAGCCAGTACTATTGGCTAGGATACTAGCTAACCTTTATTCAGTGCTTACTATGAGCCAGACACCAGGCCAAGCACTTTTCCATTAAGGAGTCTCTTTCTGACTGACGCCATCCTTTGGCAGCTCTGGTTGCAAGTCTTGAGTCATGAAGGAGAAGCCCGACAAATAATACCAAGTTGGAAAGTGAAAAACCAGATTACCTGTGATGTACCCCCATGTTCCCTCAGATAAACACATTCTTTGGAGATGATCCCTGGAGCTGGGATCTCTAGGACAATGGTTCAGAAGTGAACTCTCAGGGGCAGCTAGGTGGCTCAGTGAATAGAGCACGGGCCCTGGAGTCAGGAGAACCTGACACTTAACACAAAATTAGCCGTGTGACCTTGGGCAAGTCACTTAACCCCAATTGCCCTACCTTACTCCCTCCAAAATAGAAAAAAAATAAAACTAAAAGAAGAAGAAGAAGTGAACTCTCAGCCTCCTCCTCCCAGCCTGTATCTCCCCTTCTGACCTGCCAAGAAACATCGGATTCGAGCAGAGCGGTTGGTGAGCAGACATGGGTCATCATGGAGATTGTCAAAGGGCAGGAGGGCCCGCCCGTTATCATTGAACTGAGAGTTCACATCCAACAGTCCTAGTTGATTGGAATTGTTCCGGAGGTGTCGAGCGAGGGGGTCCTCACTGCCATACACCATGCTGGCATCCAGGAAGGAAGTGAGTGCATTGATCTGATTGCGGATGGTGATGTTGCCCTCTGTACAGGCTGGGCAGGAACGAAAGAAGGGGATGCAGTCATTCCTGTTGCTGATCCGGGGGTCATTGGGTGGGATCTGATGAAAAGAGAGGCAGGGCTAAGCTGAGACTCCATCAGAGGCTATCCCCTCTCTGTCCCTAATTAATCAAGCAACAATCAGCAAGCATTTATTAAGCAACCATTCTGTGCCGGGCACTGTGCTAGGCACAGAGATGCAAAGACAACAATGAAATAGTCCCTGCTCTCAAGGAGTTTACAACCTACCAAAAAATTAGTACCATCTTGGTTGTTCAGTTTTTCACCTGTTCTCTCCAGGGAAAGGGGCCTAATTGACTTGTCCATAGCTGGAAGGAAACACCCCTTTAACTTCCCCCATCTCTCCTCCTTCTTGTTCTATGCACTTCCACCCACAACTCTTCTTTACCGTCTCACAAGATTGGGCAGGCCTTAGTAGATGGGGCAGAAGGAGGGAGCTTGAGACCTGAAGGCCATTCTCCCCACATCCAGTCAGGTCATCTCTTTAAGTTAAGTCATGGCTCTAAGTTTCTCTAAATAAATTTCCTTCCCAAAGAGAGAATTTAATAAGAAGGGAGATAGATACAGGGAAGAAAGGGCCCTCCATTATTGGAAATGGGAAGTTATCGAAGACAGTGGCCCTTTGAAAGCATCTCTTCATTATCAGTCTCTCTTCTTTTCCCTTTCCTCTTTTTCCAAGAGGGAAGAAAAGAGACACAGAAAGGGATGTTGAATGGAACCAGAAAAAAGATATTTGGAATCAAGTGAACAGGTTTCAAATTCAGCCATTTATTCCCTATGTGACCTTGGGTTAATTACTTAGATGCTACAAGTCTCAGTTTCCTCATTTGTAAGTATGGGATTTGGTTCAGATTAAGGGTTCTGAACCATTTTGTGTGTCATGGACCCCTCTGGCAGCCTGGTGAAGCTTATGGACCCCTTCTCAGAGTAATATTTTTTAATAATTGAAGGAAATGTTAAATTTCAGCTAGAGGTTAGTGAAAATCAAGAAGTAAATTTTCTTTCCATCCAAGTTCATAGATCTCTTGAAATTTATCCAGAGGATCCTTCACCTGTGGAGCCCAAGTTAAGAACTCCTGTTCTCGAAGGTCTTTAATACCCTTTCACAATCCACAAGTTTCCCCATTTCCCAGGCCAGTACCTTGAGGGGGAAACAGGATGGCTGCTGTTCACAGGTGTGCTCACAGTTCTCAGTCAGGACAGGCTCAGGGGTGAGGTCCAAGTCATGGTCAATGAACTGGCCCCACTGCATGAACATGAGAGCTCTCTCTTGGTCTTGTGTCAGCTTCTCGTTGGGGAAACGGACAATTTGGTTGGAGACTTCTCGGGCCTAGAGCGGAGGATGAAAGAAAGAGGGCAGAAGAGAGGAAGAAGGAGAGAGAAGATAGTGGTTTGTGGAAAGGAGAGAAAGGGCCAAGGTATTAGTGTAGAGGGCAGTGTGGGGGGAGAACGTAGGGCAGATGAGGGATGGGGAGGTAAAAAGTACTGGAATGGGAAGAAGCAATGACAGCAGGCAAGTCATATAATCTCTGACCTCCTGAAAGTCCCTCAGGACTCCCCATTCCCAGGGTTTGGGGATCCCAACAGTATAAACAGGGGTCTTTCCACAGAATGAGAGAGAAAAGCTGGACACGAGGCTTATCTGAACTTGGGCTCAGGGACTATGGAAATGAAGTTACTGGAGCTAATCGCCAGAAGACCCAGAGCCAGATGACCTCTCTGTCATCCTACCCATCCAATTCTTACCAGAGGAACAGGGAAACCATTTCTCTTTGTCCCTTTTGTCCAGCCAAAGGGGAGAGAGACCCCATCCTCGTACTCAGCCGGCAACCAGCGTACAAAGGCCCTGTTAGATGCTCCTAAGGTGGGTCTCCTCCTGAAACGTGAACAGAAGCAGCTTAGGGAGGCTGAGCTAGGGAAGGAAGAATCTAGGGCAGCCCAGTTATACATCATTGGGTAGGACCTGGGGGTGCTGAAGTGGTCACCCATTATGGATAGAGGGGAGCAGGGAAGGGACAGGTTGTCACTACAGGACAAGGTCTTGGCTGGCAAGCTCTGGTCTCCCACCTGTTGTTGCATTTTCCTGTGATAGTACGGTACTTGTCCTTGTCATCACACTTTACCCCTACATCCTGGTAGGCACAGCCGCTGGCTTTGGACAGTAGCTCCAGTTGGGGAGGGGTCAGCACATCTGAAGTGACAAGGAACAGAACTGTGAAAAGGGCTGGGGGTACTGGTCTCCCTTCCCTGAACCAATTCCTGCCCACACCCTCACCCTACAGCTCCCAAGGACCACTGGGAGGTAGGAATGGGGTCTGAAGCCAAGTCCTGGGAGGTCTGAGGTCAGTTGGGGTGGCTCAGGGAAATACCTGTGATATTAAAGGGGCCCCTGAGCCATGACCGAAACTTCCTCTCCAGTAGATTCAAGGCTATGTGCAGGTAATCGGCTGCTCTGGCAGCTGTCCGGGTCCCAGCCACTGGTTGCTTGATGAAGGACATGAGGTCCCTGGCACTTGCTGTCCCACTTCTCATCTTCTGCTTAATTCTGCTCAAGGTAGAGGAAGAAAGGAGAGAGAATACAGGGTGAAGAGGGGGAAGAACTGGAAGTAAGGGCCTCCCCAAGTCCCCAACTCTCTGGGATCTTAGATTTACTGCTAGCCAGGACTTTAGGGGTCATACAGTGCAACCTCTTGATTTTTTGAGGAACCAGATCCAGAGAAATTAAGGTCCTTGCAAAAGGTCATACAAGCATACAGGTAGTAAGTGACAAAGCTGAGATTCTACCCCAGATCCTTTGAGTCCAAATCAGACACTTTTCACTGCACCTGGTTGGTTCCCCCTAAATAAGTCCTTAACATCATTAGGTGGAGATTTCTCTGAGACCTTTGCAAACAAGATTGGACCTTCATCCAACTAGGCTAGGGGGCATTCTGGACTGAGGCAGAGGCATCCCCACCCTCTGCCCTCCAACATTTATGACTCAGAAAAACAGGCCTCTAACTAGACTATGGACCTTCCCCCCTCAGTAGGCCCTCCCTATAAGACACTGTCACAGGGCACGGACCCCACCTGTCTCGCCTCTCCTTGTAGGCTTTGTCCACCAGTTTCTTGGCTTCCTCCATGCTGCTCAGCACCACAGAATCATCTACCTCCACGAGGTTGGCTGACCAGATATCCAGAGGGAAAAGGGAATCAGGCCACATATCTAGCCCTGTCCAAGAAATGCCACCACCCCACACCTCTGCCCCAATCTGGGGATCTGGTTCTCTGCTTCTATTTGGGATGCCACCACTCTCTCTCCCCACCCTAAAAAGCCCTAGAGAAGGGGAAGGTCCTTGAGGTCTCTGACTGGCCCCCTTCCCTCTTTAAGGCACCTCGGCCTGGTACCCCATTCCCCTCTCCCTCCTTACTTAATCCTTCCCCCCAATTCTGTCAGTTACCAGAGGAAGTGCCCACCAACAATGGGGGCAGGATCAATGCAATCAGGAACCCTGTGAGGGTCAGGAACAGCTTCATCTCTGTTAAGAAACACCCCCATCCCACCCCCCACAGGTTGGATTAGAAACATCACATGCAGCTGAGGAAGCATCGTCACAGACTCAGCTTATGCTTTCAGGGCTAGAGGACAGCTGAGAGATCCTCTAGTCTAATCACCTCACCCAACTCCCAACTCTGGCCCCATTTTACAGAATTAGAAAGTGAGGCCCAGAGGGGAGAAGTGACAATCGATTTCCCCCAATTGTTTAGTAGCATAACCAAGACTAGAACCCAGCTCCTGCCCTCCACCCCCATCTCCCCCTTAGCCCACTGGGTAAGACCGCCTATCTTTATATAGCACTTTGAGGTTTGCAAAACATTTGGCACCTCATTTGATCTTCATACAGTTTCATGAAGTCGGTGCTACTGTTATCCCCATTTTGAGGATGAGCAAATTGGGGCTCAGAGAATTTGTGACTTGCCCAAGGGCCCAGAGCTAGTAGACTTCTAAGGCAGGATTTGAACCTAGATCTTCCTGTTGCCAAAGCCAGAGCATTATCCACTACAACATGTGGACTCTGGACCTTCTTCCTCCAGTCTGTCCTTAAAGAGATCAGGAGCCCCAGAACTCACCTCTCATCTTTTGTTCTCCTCCTCTTTCATCCTAAGGAGGCTATGAAAGAGGTTTTTATATTAGACAGGAGAGAATGGAGATCTTGGGTGGAGTCTGGGGTAGCCCCTCCTCTTGGGGTGGAGCTACAAGCTCCCCCTTTCTTGTTTTCTGAGAGCTATGAGTCTGCCCTGGCTCCTCACTACTCCTGCCATGCCCTTTCCTGAGCAGGGTCTCCATGCACATGCCCATCTCTGTTCCAATTTACTCATAACTCCTTATCTGAAGCTCCCACTCACTGTCTCAACCAGGAATTCCTGACTCTCATTCAGACATCTCCTAGGAACCCCCTCCCAGCTAGAAGTTACCAGCTCTGGTAGCTGAAAGGAGATGGGGGCTGGGGGTGAGGAACTGAGCCTTGTTCCTCCTGACACCCTTGCATAGAACGTATGGGTTGCTTCAGTTTACATGGGCCCCCAGACATTTGGAGATGATTCCCCATCTCCCAATAATAAAACTCCAGCCCTCCTGGGTAATAGGGACCCAAATCCAGAACTGTCAGGGACCTCTGAGGCCATCTAGTTTGCCTTCTTTTGATAGTGAGGAAAAGTGAGACCAAGGAATATTAAATGACTAACTCAAAGTCATACAGCTAGAGAATGTCAAGTGAGATTTGAATTCAATGTCTCTGACTCTATAGGGCCACTCTCTCCACCCTGCACCATGCTTTTGTCCTTCAGTCTCTGCCCATCATGTTTCTACTCTTCTCAGCAGGATGATATGCTGTCCTCTTCCCCAGTTGAGAAGAGAGAGCTGCCACCTTTGGAGCAGAAGCACTTGGGGTAGGGGGATTCTTTGGTTAGGGTTTTTGGGTTGGATCCTTACCCAGCTGCAGAGAAGTTTTTCATGGAACCCAGCTCTCTGACAGTCTGTGCCCTCTCACGAACCCACCCATATTTCATGACTTGAGAGCTTGGGCATGGAAAGGAATGGTTTCAGGGTTGTTTAGGGTTGAGCAAACTGAGATGAAGCAAAAAGAGGGAGGTGTTGGAGGGAGCCAGGGTCAAGAAAGGCTATGGGATTTGTATGAATGAGACTGGCCAGCAAGCAGTCTGGGGGAGGATGGGCATATGTGAGGGGTTAGGGGAATAGGAAGAGGGTAGGAAGGGGTGACAAGGAGCCCACATGGCATAGTGGGAAAACTACCAGATCTGGATCCAAAGGCTGTGGATTCAAATCCTGACTACCTATGTGACCATGGACAAGTTACTTCCTTTCTCTGAGACTCAGTTACCTCATCCATAAAATGAGAGAGTGGGTAACCTCTAGAATTCCTTCTTCACTTTTGATAAATTTTATTCTGACAAATACAAGTAAATAACCAGTTACATCAATGACAAAGCAATTTGTTTGTTAGATGAAGTCCTTTCCAATATAATTCTCTGATTCAATGGACCTCACAGCTGCCTTCCCAAACCCCTATTCCCACACCCAGGCCTTCCACTCAGAAGGTCTCTCATTCCATCACACTAGATCTTGTTTTCAGGTGGAGCTGCCCTAGTCCCTAGTCCCTAGCTGCCCTAGGGCAGAGACTGAAGGACAAAAGCATGGTGCAGGGTGGAGAGAGTGGCCCTATAGAGTCAGAGACATTGAATTCAAATCTCACTTGACATTCTCTAGCTGTATGACTTTGAGTTAGTCATTTAATATTCCTTGGTCTCACTTTTCCTCACTATCAAAAGAAGGCAAACTAGATGGCCTCAGAGGTCCCTGACAGTTCTGGATTTGGGTCCCTATTACCCAGGCCAAGAGCTCTTTCTAATCTGCAATGGAGTAGGAATGTTGGGCACTGATATGAGGAGGGAGGGATCCAGAATTGTGTCCCTGACTCCTTCCAAGCCCCATGGTTTAACCCAATCCCACAGCCTTACATGCATGGGCTCCTCCAGGTAAAAGTCTCTTAACCTCTCTGGGACTCAGTTTCCTCATCTGTAAAATAAAACAGTTGTACTCTTTCCCTAGCTCAACCCCGAAAGGCTGCCTCCATTACCATTCCAGAAGGAGACCCAACAGGGATCTAAAAGGACCTGTGATTGCTGGTTACCTGCTCAGTTACGAGGATAGTGTATCTCTCCCCTTCAGGGGGACAAAATGAACAAAGAGAAATGGCTTCTCTGTTCCTCTGATAAGAATGGTGTAGGAAAGGTGATGAAGACATCACCTGGCTTTGGATCTCTTGGGATTTGGCCCCAATACTCTTATCTCCATCCGCTCAGCTCTTCTGCACGAGGTTGCTGTCCAACCCCTATGTATGGGATACTGGGCTACAGTACTATGTCTCATGAAGTTCAGGATGAGGGACAGAAGCACAGCAACCCTTTGCTACAGGTGAAATCAGATTACAGTGAGCCTCTAGGTAGCTCTAAATGGGAAAGATATTATTCAAGGTCAGCAGGCAGCCTAGAACGGGGGTGGAGGGGAGGGAGGAGGAGCCAGCTAATCTGCCCTGCTCATGGTAGTGATGTGCATAGGGGGAATTGATGGGACAATTTTATATTTATACATTTCTTAAATGTTTCTTAGCCAGGCAGGGAAGAAGCCATCACAACCTGGCTCATTGCCTACTAGCTCCCTTCACACGCACTACATTCCCAGTTGATCTTTACACGTCACTTTCTATCTCCTGCCTTCACGTCTTTGCACAGGCTGTTCCCCCTGCCTAGAATGCCTTCCTATCTCATCTTTGCTTCTTGGAATCTCTAGCTTTCTTCGAAGCTCAGTTCAAACATTACCTTTTATGCAAGGTCTCCCCTGAGTCTCCCCAGTTGCTAGTACCCTCCCTATTTTCCTTTGTATCTACTCATCTGCGTACATACTGCCTGCCACCTCCCACCCCACCCCACCACCCAAGAATGTAGTAAGCTCTTCGAGAGCAAAGACTGTCTTCATATCCCCAAAGCCTAGCACATAGTAGGATCATAGAGCTTGAGCTGGAAGGGCCCTCAGAAGTCACCTAGTCCAACCTCCTTACTTTATGGAGGAGGAAACTGAGACCCAGAGAGCTTAAGTGACTTCCCTCAGGTCATACAGGCAATCAATGGCAGAATTGAGATTTGAACCCAGGTTTTCTGATTTCAGAGCCAGGGTTCTTTCCACTGTACCACACTGCCTCCTAGATGCTTAGTAAATGCTTGTGGAGCCTCCTTCTCCCTGAGTTCTTTTGGGGAGACTTCAACCTTCTGTTTCCTAAAGCAGTGTGCTCCCCCAAAAAATATGTGGTGGCAGGACCGATTTAATTAGTCATAGCCTAAAGATAGCAGGCAGTGGAAAGGAGCTGGGGTCCCAGAGTGGGGATCTGCCTTTTCGTGCCTCAGCCTGGCCAAGCTTTCAGTATGAGCTAACAAGGCAGGAAGTCTGACCTGAGACGGTTAGACACCCACAGGAAGGGATCCGGGGCCTGCGGGTTTCAAGGACTACCCTGGACTTCCTCTCTCCTTCTCTACCCAGTCCTCCCCAACTCACCCCAGCTTTCTGGGATAGGGCAGGCCCACTCAGCAGGAGAGTGGATTTTCAGGAACCTGCCAAGAGTGTAATGAATGCTGATCGTGGTGATCAGTAAGCAGTGGCTTTCCTTTGCAAGCATGTCATACTTTCCAAAGCTCAGCCACGTTCATTATCTCCTTTGAAACTCACCACAACCCTAGCAGGTAATAAAGTATTATGATCTTCATTTTATAGGTGAGGAAACTGAAGCTCAGAAAAAATAAGTGATTTGACTGAGATCTCAGAGTTTGTAGGTGAAGCCAGAATAGAAACTCAGGCCTTCTGAACTCCAGTTCTCATACATGTTTTGAGCTGCACCTCAGAAACAAAATCAGTGAACTTTAAATTATAGGGGGAAAGATTTAAATTAGAGTTGAGGAAGAACTTCCTTTAGGGAATAAGACTCAGAAAAGGAAGAGAAGGAATAATAGGAAGAGAATCTTCCCCCTGGAGATCCTTGAGAGCAGAAAGTTCACTCCCTAGCCTAAGCAGGGATAGGGAGAAGCCACCCGTACGGAGGCCAGAAAATGACACTGTAGCTAGTGCAGACAGACCCAGAGTGAGGAAATGACTTACCAACTCTCTCAGGCCTTGAAAGAACAGGAAACTTGATCCTTCCCGGTGTTCCCCAAACTGTTGGTCTATCCATCAATTCTTCTGTCTCCATCAATTAAATAACAAAGATACATTCACACACACACACACACACACACACACACACACACACACACACACACACACACAAAAACTGTTTTCCTCTCCTTATCTCTCCTGTCATGGTTACTCCATTAGCCTCAACTGTCTGATCACAAAATTGAGAAAGGGTACTGAAGAAAATAAGGTACATATGACAATACCCAGCAGGCCTTTGTGATATGCCAAAACATCCCTATGAACAGATTGGGATCCAGTGGATTAAGAATCCAGTTTTCTAGACTTAACTTTACCTCTGACTTATTCTGTAACTTTGGATAAGTCAAGATGAAAGGGGACTCTAAAATTACGCCTTCAATTCTAAATTCTTCACTTCAGCAATTAAGAATGTATAATGTACATAGCATTGAAGATATAAAGATGAAAAATTACATAATCCTTGCCCTCAGGGAGCTTACCATCTAACACAGGGGATAACACAAACTTTATCCATAATATCAGTTTATGTCTGTAATGCAAAATGATATGAGAATACGTGTATAAGTATAAAGAAGTGATCCAGTAAAAATGAATAATAGACATTGTTTATCTACTTGGTTTTTCCTCTGAGGATTATGAGTCAAACCTTGTTGGGTGGGCACTTATCTCATTAAGAAGATTAGAGTGTTCCAGGGCTTGATGCAACCAACATAATGTTATTCCCCAACAGGAGCACCTAGAGGACTTCACCATCTATAGAGAATCACTTTTCCACTTGAACTCTGTACTAAAAAGTCTAGCACTGAAGAATGTACATGATAGCAGAGTTCTTTCTCATTTTTTTTTTTGCTTTTTGGAGGGGGGCAACGCAGGACAATTGGGGTTAAGTGATTTGCCCAAGGTCACATGGCTAATAAGTGTTAAATGTCTGAGGCCAGATTTGAACTCAGGTCCTCCTGACTTCAGTGCCAGGGCTCTATTCATTGTGCCACCTAGCCGTTCCCACTTTCTCAATTTTTAAAAATCTAACAAATATTTATTGTCTACTATATGCCAGGCACTAAATGCTTTATAAATATTATCTCATTTTATCTCTACAACAACCCTGGGATGTCAGTGCTATTATTGTACCCATTTTATAGATGAGGAAACTGAAGTAGACAGAGGTTAAGTGACTTGTCCAGGGTCACATCACTTGTAAGTATCTGAGGTCAGATTTGAAGTAAAGTCTTCCTGGCTCCAAGTCCACTGGACCACCTAGCTGCCAGGCTATTGAGTATGTCATTGTGTTTCGTGCCTTGCTTGATATTGATGATCAGAGGATCACCTAACAAATTATCTTTGTTGTTGCATCCATCAAGGTATCTGATATTTTTTTGGAGGGGGGAAGACAAGGCAATTAGGGTTAAGTGACTTGCCCAAGGTCACTAGATGTAAGTGTGTGAAATATCTGAGGCCAGATTTGAACTCAGGTCCTCCTGACTTCAGGGCCAGTGCTCTCTGATATTGTTTTAATGTATACCTGGAAAATATCTTGTTGGAGAAGATCCTCTACCAAGTCAAATGCTTTTTTTTATAATGAACAAAGAATTCAACAGTGGGATATTATATTCTCTGCATCTTTCTGTTGATTGTGTAGCTGGAAATATGGTAGAAAACTGTTTGTGAAATCCTACCTGTCCCCTCTTTATATTGTCATCAAATATAGGAGGATATGCTCCAAGAATCAATTTTTAAAAAAAAGTAAAGGAAGGCGGTTTATCAGTACCAGGTCTCAAATTGTATTACAAAGCAGAAATCATGAAAACGATTTGGTACCAGTTAAGAAAGAGAGTGGTGAATCAGTGGAATAGATTAGGTACACAATACATAGTATTAAAAGACTGTAGTAATCTAGGGTCTGATAAACCCAAAGATCAAACTTTTGGGGACAAGAACTCACTATCTGACAAAAATTGCTGGGGAAACTGGAAAGTGGTTTGTCAGAAACTAGGTATAAACCATTTCACACCACATACCAAAATAAGGTCAAAATGGGTGCATGATTTAGATATTAAATGGCAATATCATAAACAAATCAAGGGAACATGGAAAATTTCACCTGTCAGATCTATGGATAACGGAAGAATTTATGACCAAACAAAAAACAGAGAGGATCACAGAAAGTATATGAATAGTTTTGGGTACATTAAATTTAAAAGGTTTTGCACAAACAAAACCAATGTAGTCACGATTAGAAGGAAAGAAGGAAACTAGGAAATAATTTCATAGCAAGTTTCTCTGATAAAGGTCTCATTTTTCAAGCATATACAGAACTGAGTCAAATTTATAAGAATACAAGCCATTCCCCAACTGATAAATGGTCAAAAGATATGATCAAGCAATTTTCAGAAGAAATCAAAACTACCTATAGTCATATGAAAAAAGTTCTAAATCACTAGTGATGAAAGAAATGCAAACTGAAACAATGCTGAGGAACCATGTCACCCCTATCAGATTAGCTAATATGACAGAAAATGAAAATGACAAATGTTGGAAGGGATACAGAAAAATAGGAATATTGATGCACTGTTGGTGGAGTTGTGAACTGATCCAACCATTCTGGAGAGCAATTTGGAACTATAGCCAAAGAGCTATTAATTTTTTTTTAATTTAAAAAAGCTATACTCTTTGACCCAATAATACCATTACTAGGTCTGTATCTCAAAGAGAGCAAAGAAAAAGGAAAAAGACCTACATGTACAAAAATGTAGCAGCTCTTTTTTTGTGATAGCAAAGAATTAGGATTTGAGGGGATGCCCATCAATTGGGGAATGACTAGACAAGTTGTGGTATGTGATTGTGATGAATATGATTGTGCTATAAGAAATGATGAGCAGGATGGTTTCAGGAAAAACTTAGGAAGATTTTTACAAACAGATACAAAGCGAAGTGAGCAGAGTCAGGAGAAGTATACAGAGTACATAGAAACAGCAATGTTATAACAAAGACAATTTCAAAGGACTTATGACCAAAAAAATGCTATCCACCTCTGGACAGAGGACTAATAGAATCTGAGTGCAAATTGAAGCTTTTTTTCCACTTTATTTTTCTTGCTTATTTGCAACATGTCTAATATGGACATATGTTTTGCATGATTTCGCACATATAATTGGTACCCTATTTCTTGACTTTTCAGTGGTGGGAGAAGAGGAGAGAATTCAAAACTCAAAAAAAATTTAATGAATGTTAAAAAATAAATTATTTTTGAAAAACCAAATGTACTCCCTAAAACATGTGTAGATCATTCTTGTAAATATTGTATAGAGATAAAGAAGTAGCAATCTGAGGTATTCATTGATGTCTTTTTGATTGCCTGTCTATATTTTTGATTCTGATTATTTGACATCTTGCTCTTTCCATAGATAGATAGATAGATAGATAGATAGATAGATAGATAGATAATCTCCCTCTGCTTTCAAGATTGTGACTTGGCATTGATCAGGTTCAATTTTGAAGGCTTCTCGCATAGTTAGTTATCTCTGTGGCTTATGTGCCATTCTGGAATTTTCCCTGGGAACATCAGAACTAGGATTATTCTGAACCCAATCAAAAATTCTTCTACTGCTCTGACCTTCTATTGATCTTGATCTGGTCCAGGTGTGCTTTCCATCGTCCGCTTCTCATTTTCTCATACAGCATATTGGGGACTGAGATGTTAGACTTCAGATGTAATGGCTCTACTGTCAACAACGGTGAAAAGAGGTTGTCACAGAAACACTCACTGATTTGTTCCATTTTTCATCTATTTGTTGTTCTCTTTCCTTTTTCACCTTTAAATGCTTTGGGGATGATCTGGCTTAATCGTGTCGTACACCGAACATTCTTCACTCTATTTGTTGTTGTTGTTGTTTTATAATGAGGTGATACTGCTCAAAATCTTCTCCTATCCTGTTCTGTAGGATTTTGAAAATTAGTCTATAGGCTAAATTGCTATTGCCTATGATTGCCGTGTGTCTCCGTTTGTGAAGATCAAGTGTCTGCTAACTGAGGTGGTTTGGTTTCCTCACTGTGGCAGTTGCTTTCCATATATCAGTCAGGCTAGGGATCGATGTTTGTCTGTGGTGGTATCTTTCTTCATCTATTTCTCAATGTCCACAGTTTCTTTTTTTAATTCAATTTTGTTTTATTTTCAATTACAAATTCTCTCCCTCCCTCCACCCTGTCCTTGACCCATTGAGAAGGTAAGAAATATAATGCCCATTACACATTTGAAGACATGCAAAACATATTTCTATATAAGCCATATTCTGGGGTGTGGGGCAAGGGACAAAAGAAAAAGGAAAAATATGCTTCAATCTGCATTCTAAGTCCATCAGCTGTCTATCTGCAGATGTATGGTATGTTTCATCATGAATCTTTTAGAATTGTAGTCAGTCATTGTGAGGATCAGAGTTACTAAGTCTTTGATTATCTTTGAAATATTGCTCCTTACTACATAGATTGTTCTGATTCTGCTAACCTTATTCAGTATTAGTTCATATGGGTCTTTCTAGGTTTTTTCTGAAGCCATCGCCTTCATCATTTCTTATAGCACAATAGTATTCCATCACATTCATGTATCACAGCTTGTTTAGCCATTCCCTAGTTAATAGGTATCCCCTCAGTTTCCGGTTCCTTGCCACCATAAAAAGAGCTACCATAAATATTTTTGTATTGTGGGTCCTTTTGCTTTAAAAAAAAAAAATCTCTTTGGAGTACAGACCTAGTAATGGTATTGCTGGGTCAAATGGTATGCAGTTTTATAGACTCTTGGGCATAGTTCCAAATTGTTCTTCAGAATGGTTGAACCAGCTCACAGATCCATCAACAATGCATTAGCATACATATTTTTCCAACATCCCCCCCCCAACCCCAGCACTCATTTTCCTATTCTGTTACAATAGCCAATCTCGTGTGTATGGAGTGGTACCTAAGAATTGTTTTAATTTGTTTTCCATGGCAATTGATAGCTTTGATATTTTCCTCTGAAAATTGCCTGTTCATATTCTCTAATCATTTATCAATTAGTGAGTAGTTCTCATTCTCCCAGATTTGGTTCAGTTTCTTATATATTTAAGAAATTAGACTTTTATCAGAGAAACTTCCTGCAAAGTTTTTTCCCCTAGCTTCCTGCTTTTCTTCCAATTTTGGCTTCATTGGTTTTGTTTGTGCAAATCTTTATGATTTTATGTAATCAAAAATTATATATTTTACCTGCAGTAAACCTCTGTCTCTTATTTGCTTGTGAATTCTTCCCCTATTTATAGATCTGACAGGGAATTTCTTCCATGCTTTATTATTTTGCTTACGACATCCTCTGTAATGTCTAAATCACGTGCCTATTTTGATCTTATCTTGGTACACAGCAAGAGATGTTGGTCTATGCCTAGTTTCTCCCAGATTTCTTTCTAGTTTTTCCAACAATTTTTGTCAAATAGCAAGTTCTTATCTCAACAGCTGGGATCTCTGAGGCTTATCACACACAAGGTTATATGCTCATTTGCTTCTGTATGTTGTATATTTAACTGGTCGCATCTATCATTCGCTCTTTTTCTTACCCAGTACCAAATTGTTTTGATGATTTCAGCTTTGTAGGGTAGTTTAAGATCTGGTGCTACTAAGCCCCCTTCCCTCACATTTTTTTAAACTGATTTCCTTGATATTCTTGACCTATCATTCCTCTAGATCAGCGGTTCTCAACCTGTTGGTCATGACCCCTTCGGGGGTTGAACGACCCTTTCACAGGGGTCACCTAAGACCATCGGAAAACACATATTTCCAATGGTCTTAGGAACCGAGACACCGCTCCTCTATCCGTCTCCAGGTGGGTCTGCCCACATGCAGATACAATCATATATGAGTATTAAAGGGTCATGGCATTAGGAAGGTTGAGAACCACTGCTCTAGATTAATTTTGTTATTATTTTTCTAGTTCTGTGAAAGAATTCTTTGGTAGTTTTATTGATATGGCACTGAATGAGCAAATTAATTTACATCATGTTTTTTTTAATCATATTGGCTTGGCCTACCCAAAAGTAATTAATATTTCTCTCCAATTATTTCGATCAGTCTTTATTTGATTGAGGAGTATTTGTAATCATGTTCATATTCTTCTTCTGTGTGTCTTGGCAGGTAAACTCCCAAGTTTTTTTTTACTGCCTGCAGTTATTTTAAATGGAATTTCTCTCTTTCTCGTCCTGATGGGTTTTGTTGGTAATATGTCAACGTGCTGATGATTTGTGTGGGTTTATTTTATATCCTGCAACTTTGCTGAAGTTGTTCATTGTTTCAATGAGTTTTTAGATAACTCTCTAGGGTTCTCTTAATAAACCATCATATCACCTGCAAAAGGTGATGGTTTTGGTTCTTCATTGCCTAAACCTATTCTTTCCATTTCTTTTTCTTGTCTTATTCCTTATAGCTATTGTTTCTAGGACAATATTGAATAATAACAGTTATAATGGACATCCTTGCTTCACCTCCGACCTTATTGGAAAGGTTTCTAGTTTATCCTAACTACAGATAATATTGTTCTTTATTTTAGGTATACATTACTTATATACTACTTTTAAGAAAAGCTCCACTTATTCCTATGTTTTCTAGTGTTTTTAATAGGAATGGATGATGTATTTTGTCAAAAGCCTTTTCTCCATCTAATGAAATAATCATATGATTTTTGTTGTTTTTGTTATTTATATAATCAATTATGCTTTTAATTTTCCTAATATTGAACTAGTCCTACCTTCTTGGCATAAATCCAGCCTGGTCATAGTGTATGATCTCTGTTGCTGCAATCTCCTTGCTAGTATTTTGTTTAAAATATTTGCATCAACACTCATTAGGGAAACTGGTCTGTAGTTTTCTTTGTGTGTTTTGGCTCTCCCTAGGTATGAAAACTATAATTGTGTCATAGAAGAAACTTGGTGTTTACCTTATTTACCTGGTTGGGTTTTTTCCAAACAGTTTATATAGTATTGTAATTCTTTATGTAATGTTCTTTATGTATTTGGCAGAATTTGCTTGTAAATCTATCTGGTCCTAAATGATGGTAGTGGTGATGTTGCTTTTCTGAGAGAGCTGATTTATAACTTTTTCAATTACTTTTTCTAAGATAGGGTTATTTGACAATTTTATTTCCTCTTCTGTTAATGTGGATGATCAATATTTTTGTAAATATTCATTCATTTTATTTAAAATGCTCACTTTATCAACATATGGCAGGGCAAAATATTTCTTAATAACTGATTTTATTTCATCTTCATTGTTGTACATTCACTCTTTTCATTTTTGATACTGGTAATTATTCTTTCTTTTTTAAATTAAATTACCTAATGGTTTGTCTATGTAATTATTTGTTTTTTGTAAAACCAGCTCCTAGTGTTTTGCTAATCCATCCTTTGATTTTCAATATTTTCAATATTTCTATTTTGGTGCTTGTTTTTTAAATTTGTTGTTTTTCTAGCTTTTTTTAGTTGCATGCTCAATTCATTGATCTGCTCTTTTACTGATATAAGCATTTACATTTTCCCCCAAGTAATGCTTTGGCTTCGTCCTACAAATGTTGCTATATGGTCTCATTGTTGTCCTTCCCCTTAATGAAATTATTGTTTCTAAGGATTTGTTCTTTGACTTCTTCATTCTTTAGGATTAAGTTTAGTTTTCAATAAATTTTTAATCTATGCTTCAAAGGTCCTTTATTGAATATAATTTTCATTACATTATGGTCAGAAAAAGGTGCATTCAATATTTCTGCTTTTCTGCATTAGTTTGTAAGGTTTTTATGCCCTAGAACATGGTCATTTTTGTGAAAGTTCCATAGACAGCTGAGCAAGAGGCATATTCTTCTCTATTCCCATTCAATAGTCTCCAGAAGTCTATGGTCTCTAACTTTCCCAAAATTTCTTCTCAACTCCTAAGCTTTTCTCAATAATTTCTTTAAATAGGTCAAGTTGGAGTGGGTATAATTGCCTACAATAATATATCCTTCCTTTTGAATCCACAGTAGTCAATGTAATAACAGTAGCAAGTATAGTATAGTTTTTTAAATATAGTATAGTATAGTGTTGTATAGTGCTTTAAGGTTGGTAAATATTATCTCACTGGAGTCAAACAACCTTGTTAGGTGCTATTTTTATCCACATTTTACAGATAAGAAAACCGAGGTACATAGAGGTTAGGTGACTTGTTCAAGATTGCATAGCTACTAAATGTCTGAAGTAGGATTGAAACTCAGATATTCCTGATCTCAAGTCCACATTTTATCTGGTGAGTCAACTAGCTACCTCCATAAACCTATGAAATCACTGGTCTAGTCCAAAAAGAATTTGTTTCATAGGTCACATGACCAAAAATAAATCATTTAAAGGCCATCTTTCTGGTCTTGGGAAGGCTCATGGAAGGATGAAGAGAGAATCTTCCCTCTCTGAGAATTGTGCTTTGAACTTAATGCTGATATATTGATATATATGGATAGATAGATAGATAGATAGATAGATAGATAGATAGATAGATAGATAGATAGATAGAAAGATAGACAGATAGATAGATAGATAGATAGATAGATAGATAGATAGATAGATCCTGGTTAATGGACTTTTAATGTGTGTGTGTGTGTGCGTGTGTGTGTGTGTGTGTGTGTGTGTGTGTGTTAAAGTCCATTAACCAGGAAATATTCCTCAACAATCTCTGAAGTTGCTGAGTTTCATTTAGTTGGATATTCCTTGGATGGCAACCACAGTCTATTGCCAGGACTACACTTTTCTAGCTTGGTAGAACCTGCTCTCCACCGGAACAGGCTTCCAGAAGCCAGAGTTCTAGAATTTGCGATTTCACTCTTTCCTTTTAGAATGTGTCAACACAGGGCAAGAAGGAGAGGACAAAGTTTATCTAGTAATGACAGTAGTGGCAGGAGGGCAAGGAACAGATCATTAGTCGTTAGGAGCAATGAAGTTTAGAAAATAACGAAGCTGGGCATGGTTGTGCACACCTGTAACCACCACTACTCAGGAAGGCTGAGACTGGTGAACTACCTGAGCTCGAAAGCTGCAATCAGGCTAAAGCAGATCAGGTGTCTGCACTAAACTGTCACAAATATGGTGAGCAGGGATCCACTAGGCTACCCAAGGAGGAGTAAACTGGCGCTGGTTAGAAATGAGCAGGTCAAATCAAGCATCATTCAGATCAGGGATGTGGGTAGCTGCTGTACTACCAACCCGGATGAGACAGAGACTCAGACTCCAGAAAATAAAAAAGAAAACAATGGAAAACCCTGGAAAACTGACTCAGGTCTACAAAGCCTAAGGCTCTGAATTACTAGCTTTTTCCTTGCACTTCTTTCTCCACATATATTTTCCCAGTAATAGGATCTTAGTTCTGGAACTAGAAGACACTTCAGAGGCCACATAGTCCAACCCTCATTTTACCAGTGAGGAAACCAAGTCTCAGGGACCTCGAATGACTTGCTCAAAGTTACACAGCTGGTGAGTAAAACGTGGGATTTGAACGTGGGATTAGTAGTCCTCTGACTCCTGAGCTAGGTTTCCTTCCACTGAAGAGTTAACTCCTTCCGCCCAGGACAATATGACTTCTGGATGGCAATACTGCAATTTCTAGAGTCATTTTCCACCAAAGCATCCCTACTTCAGTTGAGGGATCTGAGATTAGCCAGCACCATGCTGACCCAGTCCTCCTCCCTTCCTCCTCCCTCATGGATGCCAGCCCATCTGCCTTTTGGGCTAACAGCCTTCACTAGAGGTGATTTCAACACATGAAGTCTTTCTAAATCCTCTCCAGAGAAGAGTTCAGTTAAGATTACACACAGTTTCCTGGGGGGATTTAATGCACCTGGAGCATGGGGGAGCAGGGGTTACAACTGACCCCACCACTGCTGTGGAGGAAGGGAACAGAAAGGGAGATTGAGGCTCCAGCTTTCCTCTTCCTCCTCTCTTTTTTCTTCCCCCTGTTTTCTCAATACCTCTCCCCCTGTCCCAAGTTATGTTGCCAGACTTTGTGGAAAGAACAGGAGACAAGGTGTTAAAAGACCTGAGCTCAAATTCCAGGGGCGCTCCTTTCTACTGTGACCCTAAGCAAGTCACTTCACTTGTAACGGTTTAGAAAATTGCTACAGTAATGAAAAGGGGGAAAAGAAACATCGTCAACAACAAAAACATGTAATAGAGCATTGGGCAATTATAATGATCAAGTCTGGCCCAAGAGAACGACAACAGAATGTACCCTCCTCCCTGAACAGCAGCGCTGGTGGGAACTATGGATGTGGAACATTGCATGCGCTGTCAGACTCTTCTGATGTGTTGGTTAGCTTTGCTGAACTGCCTTTTTTCTTCTCTTTTTTATTCTTTGATATAAAAGTTCTCTGGAAAGGGATATATTTGGAAATGGTGGGGAGAAAAAGAACTGATGATGTAAGAACAAAAGGTATCAAAGAGAATTTTTAAAATAAATTTAAAAGTGAAAGTGAAGTGGTTGGACTAGTTTGGAGTTCTCAATTTTTTGTGTCATGGATTCCCCCCCACCTTGGCAAAATCTATCGCCTGCCCAGGAGAATATTTTAAAATAATTTAAGGGAAAATACTAAATTTTAAAGGTTAGTGAAAATAAAGATGTAATTATTCCCCCTCCCCAAGTTCACTGACCCCATGAAACCTGTCCACAAACTCCCAAGGATTCCAAGTTAAGAATCCTTAATTTCTTCCATCTCTAAGCCCTATGAACCCAAGGACCTCAACAACCCATCTCGTCTCATCCAGGGACCCACCACTTGGCCACATGAGTATCTTTCCCCATCACTTCCCTAGCTCTCTACAGCCTGACTATAATGCCACCCTCACCCCAAGGACAAGTCATGGAACTGAATGGAGGGAGGGAGGGAACTTACCTAAGAGAAAGGACCCAAGAGAAAATTTCTCATTCTCATTCTCATTCCAGGGTTCCAGGGAAAATCGTCCAGTTCTTTCAGGCAGACCCCCCACAACAAGGTTACAAGTCTAGATGTCTGGAGTTTGAACTCCCTGATCCAACTTAAACACTTCAAGGGACTTCGATTTTGTCAGAGAAAGAAGTCCCTCCACCAACTCAGATTGCAATTCAGCAGGTCTCTTTAAGAGTTGTGGTGGTGGAGAAATAGGGGGGGAATTCTAGGCAATATGAAATCAAGTAATATCAATAAAGTCTATTTTTTTAAGAGCAGCTGTGGCTGAAAAATTCATTGTTCTATAGCTAACCTAGTGATGAGAACAGCTCAGACTGATCGCTAGAGTTAGTCCTCAGGTAGTGAGCTCACCATCTGTCTGAGGGCTATAGTCTAGGCCTTTCCAGCTTGTGAGGACCAGCTTAGCCTTATGTTCTACTGCATAGCTGTCAAAAACCCAAGGTTGCTTCCATGTGATTCCAGAAAAAGACTTTGGGAGAAGTCAACCAACTTGAGAAGGATAAATTCTCCATTCCCCTCCCCAAGCTGAATCTGGCAAAGGCTTTTTGTGAAAATAGACTTTATTATAATAAAATGTCTTTTTAAACAATTTCATACACAAACACACTCACCCCTTATTGTGACCCAGGGACAGCACGGGGTAGTAGAGGTGGGCATGGAGGTGATCAGTCAACCAACCTCCCAACACATGTGAGGAAGCATGCAGAGAGGCCCACCTGGCTGTCTGGGGTCAAATGGAGGAAGGGATGGAACACTATGGGGTTGGAGGGATGGAGGGGATGGGACCCCTGTTTCGTTCTAAACATGGCATGTACGAAAATAAGTGCAGAATTCTGTCCTTGCCCCATCCCCATGCCCAAACCCCCACCTGGAGAGATTAGAGATGGTGCAGAAGAGAAATCAATCTAATGATTCAAATAAGGCAAACTCAAACCCTGACCTCTAACCCCCAACCCTTGGCTTGCTAGAGGAGTGGGAGACTGGCAGGTGGTATGGGGGGAGGCTGAGGTGGCCCTGTTTTGGGGGAGGGTTGAGGTGTGGGACACGCTTTGGCATGACCTTTCTCCTTGGGGGTTTTGGGAGGGGAGTTTTGAGGGGGGAGAAGGAAGCAAGATGGAGCTGGAGAGTTGCTACAGAGGCACAGCTGCTTATATACATATTTACAGGGATTCCACGTGCCCTGTGAGGGGGCCATGGGGGTTGGGTATGAGGGAGGGGACACAGGGAGACTTCAGTGCAAACTTTTTTCCCTTAAGGGAAGGAAGACATGGGAACCAAGAGAATATGAGGATGTTAAGAGAAAGCCTAGAGAGCTGCTCCTTCTGCCCTTCTCCCTCCAAACACCCAGAGCCCCAGATCTTAGGGTGGAGGGTAGGGATTGCCATAGTTAATTTCCATTCAGGTATCACAGCACCAGTGATGTCCAGAAAGCAGATCAAGGAACAAGAGCCCAGCTCCACCATGGTTCCCACCCCCATAGGTCCCTGGGCAAAAGACCCTTGTTAGGTTAGGGGGCTCTTTCAGGATCATTTAAGAAAGACCAGGCAGAGGTAGGGAGATAGGGAGCTGGTCAATCTTAGTCCTGCCTGCCAGGCATAAACGACTGTGTTCATTCTTTCTTCCCTGAGCCCAGTTTTTGAAGGAGATGCTTCCCTTTGGAGATGAGGCCCCGCATCTTCTTGGCTGGAGCCAATGATTCCCCCAACTTGGCCTCAAGAGTGCTCCCAGGCCTAAGAGAATGAGGGTATGGCAGGGGTCCAGTCAGATCCTGGGCAGGGGCAGACTGGAGCTGGGGAGTTATGAGAAGAAGAGTAGAAAATGAATTAGGTGCCTTTCCTTAGCTATCCCTGCCACCCCCAACCCCCTAAAGCCTGTTCTCCTTTTTCTTCTTACCCTACAACTACAAAAGGAGGTGATGGTAGGAGATTGATGACCCCCATCACATCACATCCCTTACTGGGTCTGACTGCCCAGGCCAGATCCCTCCACCCCAAGTCTATCAGTGAAGAGGAGGTAAAAATCAGGTTGGGAGAGGAAAAGAGTCCTGGGTCCTCAGTTCTGTCCCCATTACTCGTGACTTTGAAGCAGCTTACTTCCCCTTCTTCCTCAGCTTTCTCCTCTATAACACTAAATTCTCTAATGTTTGCTCTGCTATTTTACAAAGCTGGTCCTGGGATCCTATACTTTCCTGCCATGCCACCCTAATCTTTCCCATCCTTGAAAGAGCCAAGGCAAGGAAATTGTCTGGACTGGGCAAAAATTCTACTCAGGTGCCCTAGTCAGTTAAAAATGGGAAGAGCTATTTGACAGGTGACTAACCCCCTCTCCGCCTGCCCATCTAGAGTCTCTCTATAACAGAGGAGTCTTCAAGAAGCACCACTCTCCCTTGCCCAAAGAACATGGCCTGGAGACTGAGAGGACTAAAGCAGGATGGCCCCAGTCCCAAAAGACGACAGGAGAGACTAGCTCACCACAGGTTTGAGGGGTTATTTTGCTCCTCAAATCAGTAACTGAGGGGTCTTGGAAATAACTAGGGATTTCCAAATTTGACTCTTCCCGAGAGGGAAAGACTATATCAGGTCATTCAATCCAGCCCCCCAAGCAGGGTAGACCTACTTTTAATTCAGTTCTCTGATACTTAAAGCTTTAGGGAACTCTCATCTGTTAATTCCCCTCTCTAAATTTTTTCTCTTCTTCTGTAACATTAGCCATGTATCTCTTGCCTCATCCCTTGTGAACAGAATTCATAAGAGGTACATGGAAAGGAGAGAAAACAGAGGAAATGCCAAAGCTGACATACACACACACACACACACACACACACACACACACACACACACACACACACACGTACAACCTCGCAAAAAGAAAGAATGGATTCAGAGGACTTGGATTCAAATTCCATTTCTGTCACTTGCTACCAGTGTGACCTTGGACTTAACTGCTCTGAGTCTCAGTTTCCCCAGATGTTTGTAAACTTAGAGAGCTGGCCTAGATGTTCTCTGAAGTCTCTTCTGGCTCTAAATCTGTGATCCTTTGATCCTCCCTCTGGCTTTTTTCCAGCATGTGGCACTGCCTTACCAGCCATCCCCCCAGGTCCCCTGGGTCCCTTTCACTCTCCTCTCCTTCAGACTCCTTCTCATTCCTTCAGTTTTCTTCCTTGCATCATCTATACCCACCACCCCAAATAAACACAGTCCCAAACACAAGCTCACCCCAACATTTGACCTGGCCCCAGCTCCCACCACCACCCCACACTCCCATGGCATTATGGCCCCTGGACAGTGTAACATATGGAATAGGAGATAATACCCGGGTCTCCGGGTTACCCAACTCAGACTAGGTAGGCTAGGAAGCCAACTCTCAATTACCCAGAGGTAGATCAACTCATCTGAGGCCACTCAGGCTCTTTGCTTCTCCTCCTTCCTGCTTCCCTATAAAGGGGAGGGGGAATAGGAGAAGACTGCTAGAGAAATTAAATGAAAGGCAGGAACTAATTGCAATGAAAGAGAATATACAGCCAGGCGAGGCCCTTCCTCCTGGCCAGGTGGGTGTTGGACAACAAGTAAGGAACATAACATACATTGTCACAGCCAGCCACCATGCTGATTTGTTTATGTATAACTGTACTTCACTGTTAGTTACAAGGAAGGATATTATTTGGGGGCATGGGGGGGGGCAGAAATCAATGGGCATCAATATTTAGAATTTTTTAAAAGGACAGATAATATATGTATATGTGTACATACATATGTATGTGTATATGTGTTTATATACACATGTGTGTGTCTACATACGTATACGTGTATGCATGTGCATGTGTGTGTGTATGAGTGCGTGCATGCGTGAGTGTGTGTAAAAAACTCAAGGAATCCTGGACTAAGGTGAGGCAGAAGTAAACCCTCCAGGCTGAGAAGCCTTGGGGTTATATGTGTATCTCAACTGCTGTGTCTCCCTCAGGGTTGAGAGTTGGCTATAAAGTAAGTTCAATAATTTTCACCATCTATAACGTTAAAATGATATTGCAGATGACAATGGTATCTGTGATTGGGGAGATAATGTTGGTATTAATGATATTTGCGATTCTTCTAATTATTATCAAGCACACTGTTATAATCCTAGAATCCTATATCACAAAATGCTCTTGATACAGGATGTCATAATATATTATTTCATATATGTGATGTTATGATAAATGATTAATTACGTAACATGGGGTGTCATAAACCATGACCACTTATGAGATAGGCTATTACTACCAATAATCGTGAGCAGACTGGGGATTGAAAATATACTATATTGATCTAGGGGAACTATTCTATTTGGATGAAAAAAGCTAGGGGCTGGTGAAGAGGAGGTGGGAAGCTAGGTATCCAGAAAGGGACATGAAATGGTGGGAGATTGGAGGAGATGGGCATGTTCCCCCACTTACATGTCATTCTACATATCTATCTCCTTCTAGCACTGGACTCTTCTCTTCCTCATTCTCTGAAGAGCCGAGAATAAACAGAGGTAGTGGGTTACTGACAGACACACGGACCCATCCCACCCAGTTCTGGACTGGTCCTGATTTGCACATCATGTCCTTCATTGACTCCTTCAGCTTCATGTAGCTAGTGTTATACCCCAGAAAAGCAGGGGTTGCCTCATGGAGGTAAGGGGGAGAATACAGGGATTTGCTGGACAGGAGACTAAAGCAGGTACCCTCTCACTCAAAGGGCCCTCTTCTCAGGCCCTAGGGAACAGAATGAAGATCTTACCAGATCTTTCTCCTGAGGGAGGCTGACTCAACAGAATGGGCACCACTCTTAGACCAGTCTATAGAGGGTAAGCTGCCACAGGGAAATGAGCCCAACCTACCCTCCTCCCACAGTAGACTCTGTCTGACTTCTGCAACCCTCAGCACCTACAAATCTGGCCTCTACCTTTGGCCAGTGCCCACGTGGGGGTGAGTGATGATTGGTCCCAGAGATCTGGAGAGCCTGAATCTTATTTGCATGACTAGAATATCTAAGGATTCACTCTCCTCTTTATTAGTTACCCAGACTCCTTATTACCATCTCTTCCAATTCACTGGCCATATATAATACAATAGTTTCTGCCTCAGAGATTGGGGTCAGGCTCTCAACTCTGGAAGAGGTTAAAATGTTCAGATTTAGACAATCCAGGGCTCTGATCATTCAGTCTTGTGATAGCAGACTGTGGTCCGGGGCTGATCTTTTCCTGCCCCAATCATTGTGGTACAGTCCCAACCATCCCTTAGGTTTCAACCATCCTTTCCTCACTACTAGCCTTGACTACTCTGTCTCCATCTATATATATCTAAGGGGAGATGGAGAAGGATGATATACTGGTTCTGTGCTTACCTGGCTCTCAGCTGTAAGGACTCCAGCATCCTTCTCTTTAGGTGGCCCAGCTACCCTCCTGTCCTCACCAGAGGCTATCCCCTCCAGAAAATTGGATGGGACAAGGCCCCTTTGTCCATTCAGCTCTCCCTGTGGGAAAGACACCAATGATGTTGGAGGGGAGGGTCATGCACTATATTAGGGAACCTCTTCTCCCACTGGACTACATTTCTGAGACCCTTTCCCTACTCCACAAATCTCTCTCCCGTTTAACCAAGTTCCCCTGAGGACACTATCAGTAAAGTACGGCTCGAAGGAAACGTGAGTCTAAAGCTAGGCCTCTCCTGCCCCGCCCTCCCAGTTTTCAGGGACCCCCCCCTCCTTTCCCTGATATTTCCCCCTGCCTCATGTCCAACCCTGAAGAATCCAGAAACTAGGGAGCAGAGAGAGACAAAGTCCTTATCTGCCACCCCTCACATAGTAGAAGCCATCATCATCCATGGCCCCGAACACTGTGATGACATCCCCAGCTTTGAAGGACAGCTCGGCCTGTAGAGGGAGATGCCCAGATAAGCTCCAGTGGCCTGGGGGAAGGCAGTGCCCAGGCAGTGGGAAGGTAGTGCCACCTTGGGGGAACCCCAACCAAGGATCTTCTCTCTACAGGAAAGATCCTTACCTCCACATCCACATTAGGAGAGTTCTCTCGAGGGTTGTAATCAAAGGCAGCCACCATGGAACGGGATGTGCTGGAGCTGGCCCTGGCATCTGGTTGAGAGGAGGAGCCTGAAGCGGAACAAAGAACAAACCCTTTTTTTTTCTTTTTACCTGAAGCTCCCTTTTCCCTTCACTTCTTCCCATTCGATTAGCTGGCAGCTGGGGGCTTAGGTTGGCCCTCCCTCTGACTGGTATTATTCCTTAAGGGGAGGTTAAAGATATAATAATTTTTAAAAATTTAACTTTCTCTTTCCAATGAACAAGAATTTATTTTCTGTTCCTCCCACTTATTGACCCCCCATTGAATAATTAAAAGAAAAAAAAAGAAAACAAAAGTCCTCATAGCAAATAAGCAAAACAAATTTCCACATTAACCATGTCCAAAAATGTGTCTTATTCTACATTTAAAGTCCATCATGGAGGTGTTATAATAATGATAATAAAAATAGCATTTTAATAATATAATAATTATAACATAATATATAATATATGTTATAATATATAATAAAATAATAATAATAATAACAAATAATTTAATAATAGCACTTTAAGATTTGCAAAGCACTTTACAATTATTATTCTCTCATTTGATTCTCAACAATCCTATGAGGTAGGTGTTATTATTAACTTCATTTTTACAGAGGAAACCGAAGCTGATGTTGGCTAAATATTACTTGCCCTGGGTCACATCAGAGACTGCAGTTAGTGTCTGCAGACAAGATTTGAACTCAGGTCTTCATAACTCCAAGCCCAGTATTCTATCTACTACACTACTGGGTTGTATCATGTTTGTCCTTCCCCCCATCTCCCTTGCTATTAGGTAGCCCAAGCTTGGGTCTTTGCTTCATCAGGACCCTTCTCCAGTGCAGGGCTGGGAGAACTCTGGCTCAGCTACAGACAAGAAGATTTCTAGGCTCCTCCAGTCCTCTCCCTTCTCTCCTCTCCCTCAAGTTCAGGTATGACACTGACCCCACCCTTGTCAGATCAGAATCATAAGAGAAATTTCTTTATCCCATGCTATGGCTTTCTGGGTAGGGAAAGGAACAGTAGGAAATTTAGGTGATTAAAAATAAAGACATTATTGATTTTTTTTAAAGAATCATTATCATGAACTGATGCAAAGTGAAGTGAGTAGAACCAGGAGAACACTGTACACAGTAACAGTAATATTATGTGATGATTGGCTGTGAATGAATACAATGACCCAAGACAATTCCAAAAGACTCATGATGAAAAATGCTATCTGCATCCAGAGGAAAAAAATTAATGGAGTTTGAATACAGATCAAAGCATAATACTTTTCGCTTTCTTTGTTTTTTTAATCAGTATTTTTTTATGGCCTGTGTTTTCTTTCACAACCTGACTAATACAGAAATACATTTTGCATGATTGCACATGTATAACCTATATCAAATTGCTTACCGTTTCAGGGAGGGGGGGAGGGGATGAAGGGAGGGAGAAAATTTAGAACCCAAAATTTTTTTTAAAAATGTTAAAAAAATGTTTTTACATGCAGTTGGGAAAAATATCACTAAAAAAAGAATCATTAGAAAATCACAGATTGTTTAAGAAGGATGAACCTTTAGAGACCATCTAGCTCAACTCTTTATTGTACAGATGAGGAAACTGATGTTTGGAGAGGTTGGATGATTTGCCAAACGTCACAGAGCTTTTGGCACCCAGACCTTCCAACTCCCAGTCCAAATTCTTTTTCCAGATACTACACACAGCTGGGGTTAACCACTGGGGTCAGAGACCCGCAGAGCTTCCAAGTGGCTCCTGGGAAGTCAGACGGTGCCTTTATTCTTGATGCTCCCTTTCACTGGGTACCAAAACAATTGCTTACCTTTCTTGGATCTCCGGGGTTTGGGGGGTGGCCCAGATGGATGGGGAGTAAGTAGTGGGAAGGAGCCATTCCCTAAACAAAGCCAGAGAAGATAATGAATGAGATAAACAGTGAGACAGAGGAAAGGAGAGGAAATAGACCAAAGACCATTCCAAGGTCCCATTTTCAAAACTTCATTTGGAGATTCCATGGCCACCATGGAATTAGACTGAATTCCTGAGTGATTAAGCAACTGAGGCCTCCTTTCCTACCTAGCCTAATCATCTTGAGAACTTCTGAATGTTTTCCACTAAGTAACTGAGGGCCCAGAATGAATCTTTGGGTATATTTTCAAACCCTAGTGCTAAGGAGACCCTTGGCTATCTCCCTGCCAAACAGCCACATTCACAGCACCAGGGGAGCAGGGTAGAAACCATACCTAAGCCCTCATTAGGGCTGTCAGGGTGTATGTAGCCCCTCTGGAGCAACTGCCTTTTCACCACAGGACTGCCCACTGCTACCTCAGCCACCATATTGCATGGAACATAGCCGACTCGACCTCCACATTCTCCCCGATAGAAGCCATCAGCATCCTTTTCTCCACACACCTGAGAACAGAGACCATAGGCATAGCCAGACACAACCTCCCCACCTTGAACTGTAGGACCAACACAACATCCTTAGACCAGTGGAGGGAAAGAGGGTTAAATGATTGAGAGATGGGGATAAAAAGAGAGAAGAAATGGGCAGATGTGATGTGTGAATAAATGGGTCCCAGATAACAAATGGGTTGGACTAATTCAGCCTCACTTCATCCAACGGCAATCATTTCCTGTTCTCTGCCCTACTTGATTTTCAATGACTGGAACCCCAGACCTGCTAGAGTAAAAGTTCTAGTACTGGTACCAGTTCATGCCTAGATCTTTAGGGTCTTCTCATTTCTCCAGATCCTTTAGGTTTTCCTTCCTTCCTCCCCCTTAAAGTTTCCTAAAGCAAAGATTCAGTTTTTTCAAAGGATCCTAGGATTTAGAACCGAACCTTAATACTAGAAAAACCACGTGTCAACTGATGCAAAAACGTTATTATAGTTGTACTTGGAAATAAATAAAAATTTTCATCCTATTTCCTTTGCTTTATGGATAAAAAAGGTGTACTGTCAATTAACAGAGCTTGACCGTCCAAGGTATTCTTAAATGCCAATCTTTTTCTGTGTCACAGCTCCCTTAGGAAGCCTGGTAAAACCTGTGGGCCCTTCTCCTAGTAATGTTTGTTGCCTACATTCATACATGAAGGAAATGCTAAAATATCAGTTAAAGGTCAGTGAAAATAAAGACTTAATTTTTTTCCACCCAAGTTCACAGACAGCCCTTCCTTCCCCTCACCCCACCCCTCTAATACTCCAGGTCAAGAATTCATGATCTACTCCAAACCCTCCCTCCTCATTTCACAAATAAGTAAGACCCAGGGAGGTCAAGTGATTTGCCCAAAGTCACAAAGGCAGCAAGTGGCAGAGATTGACTTGGAACCCAGGTCCTTTGATTCCAAATCAAGTGCCCTTTCTACCATGCTATGCTGTCTGCTGGGTTCCACCCACTTCTCCAGCTTCAGACTGGTTGCTTTTTAGTTCAACTCCCCCATCAGGGATATAACCATTCCATTGTCCCTCACAGTTTCCAATACTATCCCCACCTTAGAGCATGGGTATAGTCACACCTCCAGAAAATATACACTGACAGTAGGGGGAAAGTCATTTGTTCAAAAAGAGAGGGGAGACTCAAGCAATCCCTAAATGATCTTATTATCAAAGTAAGGAGGAAGAGCTCAGACTGACGCTGTGTGTGTCTGTGTGTGTGTCTGTGTGTGTGTGTGTGTGTGTGTGTGTGTGTGTGTGTGTGTGTGTGTGTGTGTGTGTGTACACACAGCTGAAATGTATCTACACAAATCATTCCATAGATGAGTTTGGCAGTGAAATCAGACCTAGGAAAAATGCCCCAAGAATCCCTTATAGTAATACCACCTTCAAGGGCTCTCTCAAGACCAGCTATCTGAACTTTTTGGCCAAGTCAAGATGGTGGGATACAGGGTATTCTTACCTTTAAGAGCTGGCCCTCTCTAAATGGGAGCTCCTCCTCCACAGCATCAGGATTGGGTGACATGGACACAGGGTCATAGTCAAAGAGAGCCACAAATATCCGAACAGGTTCATTTGGAGGGGAAATCTCTTTTGCCTGGTTTCTTGGAAAGCCTAAGGCACAAAAGATCATGAATCAAGAGCTTTGAGGCCATCTGGTCCAACCTCACCCTTTCCCCCCCAACCTCCCCTTGCACAGGTAGCAAATGGAAGAACCAAGATTTGAATCTAAGTTTTTCAAATCCAAAACCAGCACATTTTCCATTGCACCATGATGATTCCCAAGGTTAAGAAGTGAAGTGCCCAGATCAGCCTTGGAAAGAAGGATTTACTTCCTGCACCAACCAATGTTCCTCCATATCTGCCTCTTATCAGACACTCACCTAGCTCAGGAGCACCTAGCCTGAGGGGTCGGTTTCCTTTCCTGGGGGGGCCCCTCTGTCCAGCAGCATCCTGGCCCCTGAGCTCTCTAGCCTCTGGTGTCTATAGATAGAAGAGTGGGAAATCATCCTTCCATTCCTTTGGTACTCAGGGGTTCAGCTTAGGTCTGAAAAAGCCCTTCCCCCTCCTTCCCTGTCACCACCCTTCTTTCCCAGCAGCCAAGCACAGTACAAAAAAAGCCAGACACAACATGCCTCTCCCTAGAGCGTTCTTCTAATCACCCTTAAATTGTGCCAACACCTTGAGTCAAGCAAGATGGATCCTGGAATTAAGGAAGATACTAATCCTATCCCACTTCTGTACCCGCTGCTCTCTAAAACTCCCCTAAATAAATGGATTGGAGCTACAGTCCTGAGGACTGAGGTTAAGAATTCAGAAAGACTCCTTCCCCTCCAACTTGATGGCCTGCTATCTTGTCTAGAGGCAAGTGGCCACCCTGCTTGGTATGATCTCTGGCAGGGAAGAGCCTGGTGCCAGCCTCCAACTGGCAGGAGAATATAGAGGAGCATAGCCAGCAGAAGCACTGAATGCATGTGGGGAGGAGGCAGGTGAGAGGGAGCCTGAAAGGCCTGACTCCCAGCACTGCAGATGGAGATGGCATGGAATGGGACCTCCTGGCAGATGAGCAACGGAGCCCGAAAAGCACTCTGGCACAGCAGGAAGCCGGGAAGGGAAGCGCAACAGCAGCTACTACAGGAGGCAAGTGGACACAGACCCGAGGGGATGGTTCCTTCACTCGGCAGTTCAGGCTCCGGCCTTTCCTTTCCAGCTCCCCTTTCTCACAGCTAGACAGGCGAAGGCAGTGGCTGGGGGCAGAGCTTGCCCCAGGTGCCCCCCGCCTTCCTCCTAGGGGGGTGCCTTCTGGTCCAGTGCCCCGGCCCTCCCCATCTCGAGGGCAGCAGGAGGAAGAGGAGATGCTGCTGCCACTGCCCACAGACTCCTGTTCATCTTCAGAGTCATATTCGATACTGATCTCCAAGCACTTTGGGGCAAAACAGCTGGCAAGGCCTAACTCAGGTGCAAGGCCCCTGGGACATCTCCGGGATAGGCTTGGCCACCCCTTCCCACTAGTTTCTGTTCCACATTTCACTCCTTCACTGGCTGAGGGGGCACCCCTATCCCAAGAAGGACCTGACCTTCCAGACCCCTGGGTCCCGCTGCTGCCAAGGAGGCGACTACAGTGCTCTCGGAGGTCAGCAGGGCGCTTGCGGGCAGGCAATTTCTCAGGGGAGCTCCCTCCCCTCCGTCGGCTCCCCAGGGGGCTCCCTCCAGACTGGCAGGGGGTAAGTTCCTCAGGGGGGTCCCTTCCCAAGGAAGAGTCAAGGGTTAAGGGGGATGGTCTCAGCTCCCAGAGGCGGCTACCAGAGTGATTTGGTCCCACCCCCTGGGGCTCTGGCAAGTGGGCATAAGTCAAGGAGCCACCTGGCCCCTTCTTCTCCTCCTCTTTCTCTTCCTTCTCTTCTTCCACCTCGTCTTCTTCCTCTTCAGGAATGCTAAAGAGCTTCTTGCTGCAAAACTGTTGAAGAGGAAGCTCAAGAATCTGCTCTAGGATCTCTTCATCACTGTCTGTCTCACAAGAGTCCAGCTAGGGTGGGGGTGGGGCAGTAGCAGGAATGAGTGGGGTGTTGAGAAAGAGAAAAGGGTTAACACCATTCAGAAGTTGGGGTTGGGGGGGGGATGTTAGGACAATCAAACATGCCTCCCTCAGCTTCCTCCAAAGTACTCTCCAACCACCTCTCCTCATTCTATCAAAGGAGAAAAGAGGTCCAGAGAGGGTTAGTGAGGAGGTCACAGCATGTGGAAGACAGAGCCAGAAGGAGAACCTATGTTTCCTGATTCCTCATATTCTAACCCCTGGCTTCACCAAAGGAATATTTGGGCCCCAGGATTGGGAGGTGATGTCTTCATGGAAGTTGAATAAGAGAGCTGCCTTCCCTCCATCCCCCTCCCACCAGTCCCCAGCTTAAGGACCTCAGACCCTATTTATCCAAGCCCAGTATGGGCTCTGTGTCTACACTCTCTGCAGTTTTCTCAATACTAAAAGACCTCTTCCAGGCACCATTCCTTGAAAAAGCTCCCTCTTTCCCCCTTTCACCCTCAGAGGGGTCACGAAGTTAACCTCATCCACGTGGTCTCCTTTGCCCAAAGCTCAGCATGGTGACTAGTACATCACTGGTGATCAAGAGATGCTATAGAAGTTTCCCAGGAAGAACCAGCCTCCATCTGATTCCCCTCACCCCCATTACCTTGGCACCACTCTCCCTGTTGTTGGACTCCCCATGCTGGGGGGGAGAGAGAGTCTCTGCTCCTTGCTCCTCCTCTTCTTCCTCCTCTTCCTCTTGGATGTCTGACAGGTCAGAGCTTCGGCCATGGTCCATGAGAGAGTTTGTCAGGCGGGCGCCAACTTCAGTGGCATCCTCCCTCTGCTGAGGAAAAGGGATGGGAGACAAGACATAAGTGTATGAAATGGGAAGGAGTCTCTCCCCGGAGATATTTAGGGAGAAGAATGAAGAAACAAAAAGGGAAGGGAGAGAAAGGGGCAAGACAGAAAATGGGAGGGAAAAGGGAAGAAGAAAAAGAGAAAAGAAGGGAAATGGGAAAAGATGTCAGGGAAAGAGAGGAAGAAAAAGAAGGTGGGAAAAGATATTGGGGAGAGAGAGAAAAGGAAAGAGAAGTAAGATAGGGAAAGATGTTGATGGGGCAAAGAGAAAGAGAGAAAATGAGGAGGGGGTAAGAAGGAAGATGGGAACAAGGGTAGAGGAGAAGGGAAGGAGAGAGAAGCAAGAAGGGGGAAGAGGATGGGGAGGGGAGTGGGGAGAGGGAGACTGAGCACCAGCACGAGTGGCGTTTGCTACTTATATTAATAACAATAATAAACAACAATTCACATTGACATAGTACTTTTAAGATTTACAAGATATGTTCCTCACTATAGCCCTATAAGGTCAGTGGCACAAGTATTTGCTAATCCCATTTTAAAGAGGAAGAAACTGAGAGTCAGAGAGGGGGGTGACTAGCCTGGAGTCACTTATCTAGCTCAGTCTCAGTGCTAGGTTTTGAATTTTCATTCGGATTCTGGAGATTTTTGTCTTCTCCCACTCCAAGCTCAGTGTTCTTTCCATTACACAATGCTACCTCTCTTGACCTCAGTTTTCTCTGCTAAAAGAGCAGAATAATAATCTCAGCCCTGAAGAAGTTAAGAAATGGTCTTTTACTTCCTATGGCTGGGCAGAGACTTGCTAATATGGCAGATTAATGCTTTCTGAAAGAAATGATCACAGAATTTCACTGAGACACCAGAAGGAGTACCAGCTTTGAAGGACAGGAGGGGTGGGAGAGAATTGAGAGTTTGTGGGGAAGAGGCTACCAGGGGTGGGCTACCTTTGACTTTGAGGTAGCTCTCAAAGTTTTCAAGAGTGGCCCTTTGACTGAATCCAAATTTCACAGAATAAATCCAAAGGATCCAAGGTCACATGCAGCCTCCAGGACACCTGGCTGGGCCTCTCATGTTCTCTTCCTCTCCCCTCCCCCTCCATCTTCCTCCTGTCCCCCCCAGTCACGGTGGCAGACCTAAGCTAAAGAATGGAGCTACTTAATCCAAGAAGCTATGGTCATAATTGACAGCTACATACAGGATAACCAGGGCTCAGGGCACCAGAATTTGGAGAGCACAGGCAACAGTAGTGCCCCTTTAGCAGGCAGACCGTGAGCTTAGCACCTAGTTAGCAAGAATTAATTAATTAAAATTAGAAGTTCCCCAGATGGTTTCCTCCTGCCTTTGCCTTGCTCCCTCCTATTGTGGCAGCCTATGCAGCCATGGCCTTGGGACATCTTCAGGGTCTCTTCCCCACTAGGATCTGGGTCCTGAAGTTTCTAACCCCCCGCCACCCCCCAGCAGGTCTTACTGTTCCCCCACCACCAGAATTGAGCTAGTTAAGTTCTGAAAAGATAAGAAATCCCGATCCTAGCACTCTGAAACTCATCGACTCCTCTTCTGTGAGATGATTTTATTCTCCCTTCCTTCCCATAAGTAGTAAAGTCCTTCAGGAAAACTCAGCTCCTACCCCAGGTAAAGAGGGTTCCCATGACAACACCAAGCACTGACTTTTGTGCAGTGACCTCTAGTACAGGCCATGCCTCCTCTCTGGGCCTCTTTTCCCCCTTTGATGGAATGGGGATGGCCACGGTTGGAGAACATTTTGGAACTCATCAAGAGTGCTGATTAATGGAAGCATTTATTAAGCAATAATTGATGGGATAAAGCAAAGGAGGCTTTGGAAGCCAGTCTTCTTCCTTTATGAGGTTCTTTATGAGGTTTGCCTCACTCCCTCCTATGTCACAGGATTATTCTGAGACACAAATGAGATCATACATAGGTAAAGCACTTTATAACCCCCCGGAGCACCATCAAAATAGTGACTGTTGAGGGGAGAGAGTTAGATTCCAACATGTAGACAAAGAGAAAGAGAGATACTGGTCTGCCACAGAAGTTGGGAAAGAGTCATAGACCCTGGGGATGGTCATAGACCCCTAGAACTACAGTTCTCTGTCCTATGCATTGCCCCCATGCTTACCTCAACCCTGGTGCGGGGACCAGGCCCAATTTCTCCTCGACCAGTCTCTACCCCCAGCATTCTCTCAGCAGGGGCTCCTGGAGCTGGGCAAGGGGCAAGACCAAACTCTCCTAGTCCCTTCTCTGCCACCATGGCTGCATCCTCTTCCTTCTTCCCGGACAGAGAAGGCCCTGTGCCCTGGCCTCTCTTGCCTCCAGTGGCCCACCCTGCTGTTGTGAGGGCTCCAGCCTCCTCCTGAAAAAGGAAGCAATGAGTAGGGAGAAGACTCTTTGTGGGGGCCCTCTGGGCCCAGCACTCACTCCCAAGAGCCCAAGATCTTGGCCCAACCAAAGAATTTCCCGATATAACCACCTGCTGGCTATCCCGCATGGATTCTTCTTGGGACAGTCTCTCTGCTGTCTTGGAGGAGTTGCTGGGGAGGTCTTCTGCAATGTCTGGACTTCCAGGAGGATCATGGTGCTGAGGGAGGGGACTTGAATCCCCAGGACCCAGAGAGGCAGGGCAAGGAGGGGATTTGACCTCAGGGCTTATAGAAGGCAACGGGGAGGCGGCAGATGGTCTGAGAACTGGAGAGGGTGGGCAGGCCAAAGCCAAGGCTGGAGGAAGTTGGGCGGGGAGGGAATTCACAGATTCTCCATGAGGGGACATGGTACGCACCACCACCTCCCGGCACACCCGTAACAACTGTAGCTGAGACAGATCTACCAGCACACTGCCCGCTGTTGGAGAGGCAACCTCCATAATCTGGGGTGTAGCGGGGAACAGGAACAAAAACTGTCTTTAGCACCCATTCCCACCATAAGGTCACCTCCCCATCTTTCATTCCCGATGCCCCCCTCCCAACTGCCTAGCAGGGGAAAGAAGGAAACCCTGAGACTTAGGGAAGAAACAACCACCCCCCAGAATACGCCCACCCTGGATGTCTGGCGTTTGCAATATCACTATGTAAAGCACGGGATAGTCAGCTGTTTGTGGGTTTCTAGAAAGGAAAGGATGAGGGTCTCCTTCATCTGCAATAGGGGTCAGTGACAGGTCCCTGAGGACATAGTGCATGGAGGGGCTAGAATGTTGGTGTGACTCCCTGAATCCCAATGCAGTACCTTCTGTCCATCAGCATAAACAGCATAACCTGTGACCCGGACACCATTGGATGAGCCAGCAGCGTCAATGGTGACTGGGAGCCAGCTGACGACCAAGATCCCTGGAGAGGGGCCTTGCTCAATCTGCACATCCAAAGGGGCGTCTGGGGGGCCTAGACGAGGGAGGGGAATAGAACGTCAGCCAGAGGCCTACCCACCCAGTCCCTGGAAAGAGGGAACGATGTGGCATAGTAGAAAGAATGCTAGGTTTGGAATCAAAAGACCTGGGTTCAAAGACCTCCTATTTATCTGTGTGACCTTGGATAAAGTCACTTCTCTGGGCCTCAGTTTCCTTATCTGTAAGCTGAGGGGTTTGGACTCAATGATATCTAAGGTCCCTCATCTATATCCCCTCCTGAGGGGACAAAGAGCTCCATTGTTCTTTTACTGGGAAAAGGGAGCAGCCCTGAGCCTCTGACATCTTCTCAGTAGCTTAATTTCCTGAGAACAGGCTTTAAAAGAAGCAACTCAATCTGTCCTGCAATCTCCAGTCACCTAGCCCTAGGCCATTCCTTGCCCTCCATACCTGCTGCCAAAGTGGTGAAATGTACAACAGCTGCTCGATTTTGTAGCTTCTCCCAGCTTGATTCCGAAGGCCCAAGTGTGAAGGGCCGGGCCTCCACCCGGGCCTGGTAGGGTGTACCAGGACGCAAGTGGCAGAAGGTGCCCCAGTAGGTACCTGGACGTGCAGGTGGGCACTCCTCCCCATTGAGGTAGACAGCATGGGCAAGGTTGCTATTGCTGGGCACCCAGGTGATTTCAGCAGATGTGGCAGTCAGCCGGCGGACCCGCAGCTGGCTAGGGGCCAGGCCAGCTCCTGCTCCTACCATAACACAGCAGCAAAGAGGGTCTGAGCTGCCCTGGCTGGTCACAGCCTGAACTGACACACAACAGGACCCTGACTGCAAGTCCAAATGCTCCAGCACAGCTTTTCGGGGTGTCCCAGGACCCAGGGCCTGATGCAGCTTTCCGTCCACACAGACATGGTAGCCCTGAACCTCAGCCCCATCCAAAGGAGGTTCCCATGTCAGCACCACACTGTGGGCCAATTGCTTTAGGACGGCCAGGTGTCGGGGATAAGGCACGGCAGGGGGGTCGAGGAGGGGACTGGGGCTGAGCTCATTCCTCTCCTCTGCATGCCTGGCCTGGCTGCCTCCTACGCTGCTCTGTCCCCCGCTGCTACCAGCCCCACCACCACTCAGGAAGCTGAGTTCGGGGCCTGAGCTATGAGACAGGTCCATCAGCTCTGGGGGCAGTGACATCACGAGGTCATCATCAGATACTCGCTCCACAAAGTTGGAAGGGACCAAGCCCCGGCGACCATCCATCAGCTCCCCTGAGCAAAGAGTGGAGGGAGAAGAAAGAGAAGGGAACTATGAGAAACCAGCGTCTAGCCCTGATTGAAAACTTGTTTAAATGTTTTAACAGTGGAGAATTTTGAGCATTTTATTTGAAGTAACTTATTCCAACCACAGGACAGCTAGGTGGCGCCATAGTGCATAGAATGGAGGACACAAAGACATTCCATTTCAATCCCATATGACAAGGCATATGGTAGAACCTACCAGACTTTAAGTTCCCTTAATATTATAACCTCACAGAATCTAGGGCCACTTTCACGCCATGACGACACAGCTAGCTGGTGGTACAGTAGAAAGAGCCCTCAGCCTGGAATCAGAAAGTCGTTGTTCAGTTGTTTTCAGTCTGGTCCCACTCTTTCTTTTGGGGTTTTCTTGACAGAGACACTGGGGTGGTTTGCCATTTCCTTCTCCAGTTCATTTTACAGATGAGGAAACTGAGGTTAACAAGGTTAAGTGACTTGTCCAGGTCACACAGCTAGTAAGTGTGTGAGATCAGATTTGAACTCAGGTCCTCCTGACTCCAGGGCTGGTCCACTATCCTCTGTGCCACCTACCTGCCCCAAAATAAACAGTTTCTGAAGGCTCAACCTTGGCAAACCCAAACCTGTGAAGTGATGACAAACATGATGGGAAGTTATAGCTAACTTATTTGCCTTCATAGCTCACCCAGGGAATACTTAATTAATAGTGCTTTAAACATAGTAAGTGATTAATATATATTTGCTGAATGAATGGCTCACCCTCATATACTCCCTCCATAGCCCCATATACCCAGTCCTTGACCCCAGTTTTTCAGGTAGGATGGAGTCAAGAGGTAAGATTAAGAGTTAAGACCTTCACATGACCTCCAAGAAAAGACAAGGACATGGAGCTTAGAAATGACAAAGGCATAGGACACCCACAGGTCTTTAGGAGGAAGGCAGGGAAGGAAACAAAAGTTTATTAAATACCTACTATGTGGCAGACAGTGGGCTAAGCACTTTACAGATTTTATCTCATTTAATCCTCACAACAACCCAGAGAGGCAGGTACTATTATCACTGCCATTTTACAGTTGAAGAAACTAAAGCAGATGACTTGTCCAGGGTCACAGAGCTAGTAAGTGATTTGAACTCTGGTCTTCCTGACTTCAAGCCCAGCGCTCTGTACGCTATGGCGCCACCTAGAGGGAAGTTGATTGATCTAGAAAGAGGGATCAGTTAAACTAAAAAATCTTCAGGAACAGGTGATTTAAAGGCAGGGAGATAAAAATATTTTCCTACTCTACTTACCTTCAAAAAAGCCATCCTCATCCATGTTGCCATAAATATAGATATACTCGCCCGCAGTCAGTGGCAGCTCTGCTTCTGGATTCTCATTGGGACCTTCAAAGGGGTTGTAGCTGGTGGTGGTGGTAAGAGAGGCAAGATCACTGGATGTGAAAAGAGGGAGAGGGGCACTACTGCCCCCATCCCTACTCCTTTTCTTCCCCTTCCCTCATTCCAAGCCTCCTAGACACTTGTTTTCCCCTTTAACAAAAGGAGAAAGGCTTGTTTCCCCTGCACCACACACACACACACACACACACACACACACACACACACGTTAAATGTTCAGGTCTCTCTACTCAACCTTCAAACCCTCTACCCTTGCCCTATTTCCACAGGCATTGCTGCTCACCTGTTCTCGGCATCTTTGCCTGGTGGGGAGGGATAAGTGCTAGGGGTGAAGCAGGGCATGTGGTGAGATGGCCTGAGAGGTTCAGGCAGGAAGGATGCTCACCTGTAACGAGCGAGGAAGACCTGGAGTTTGGCCCCTCTGAAGACACCCTCAGTCTCTGGTAGGAGGGACACACTGTCTGCCTCCAACTCTTCCACCTCACTGGCTGTATCCACCTAGAGGGATGACAGGAAGAAACACAAGAAAAATCAGATGCTTTAGGGTTTGGTGAAGGCAGAGAAGGAGAACAAAATCAAAGCTAAAGCCTGACTAAAAGTTTTTCCCAGACTACATGAAACTTTTGGCCTCAGACATTTTAAAAACATGCACATAGCATGATTCAAAGGGACCCTATGATTTTTTCATATCAACAGCTGGAGCCCTCTGGGTCAATCACAGCCCTAAGGTGTGGAACCGCCCTCCTACTTAGGAAAAGGGGGGAAAGGAATCATCATCCCAGGCCCCCTGAGGTTCTGTTCCCTGAACAATCTTCAACTTGAATTTTGACCTATTCCATCCTCCTTCCAGCAGAGGGAGCCCCTCTCCAACTAATCAATCAATAAACATTTATTCAGCACCTATGTTCCAGGCTGAAAATATAAACAAAGGAAGGCACATGAGAGATGGAGAGGCACCATAATGCAGGGAAGGAAAAGGGGAAAAAAGGGAAAGATTCATGTAGAAGCTTTGAGGGCAACTAAGGATTCTAAGGTGGAAAGAAGTGCATTACAGGTACGGAGGGAGAAGCAACAAGAGGGATGTGCAAAGGTAGTGTGAAGAATAGCAAAGACAGGTTGGCTAAACTGTAGGTACATGAAGGGAAATAATATTTGGCTGGAAATGTAGGGTGGATCTGGGTCACAAAGGGCTTTAAATGTCAAATTACATTTTATATATGATACCAGAGGTAAAAACGGAATTTGTTGAGCAGGGGAAGGATGTGTCAGACTCGTGGTTTTAGGAATATCCCTTTGACATATGTGCAGGAGATGAATTAGAAAAGGGAGAGGCTTGAGGAAGGGAGTCCAATTAGGAGACTAGTATAATACCAGGTGGGAGGTGATAAGGAACTAAGCCAAGCTGGCAGCATGAAAATAGAGAAAACTGAATTGAGGATGAGGATGTGGGATAAGAAGGTAGGATTGGAGATAACAGGGACAAGACCTAATTTGGGAAGAAATTTTCATTGACAATTTGGGTGTGGAATTTAAATGTGAATTAAAGGGTCACCCTACTTGAAAGGATTCCTAACCTTTTTGTGTGTCATGGACCCCTTTAGGTAGTCTGATGAATCTATAGATTCCTTTTCAGAATGTTTTTAAGTGCATAAAACAAAATACATAGGAAATCAATCATACTGAAATAATTATAAAATATATATTTTTAAAAATGTTCACAGACTTCAGGTTAAGAAACCCTGATTACAGGCTACTGAAAATAAAAATGTAACCTTTTTTTACAAATAACCCCCCCCCCTCAGTCTATCCATAGATCCCTTAAGTATATGTGGTGTAAGGGGGAAGTCCCTGGACCTCAGGTTATAAATCCTATTTTTAAGAACCTGACTCAAAGCGGAAATGGTGAAATGAGAGGATGGATATTGACAAGAGACACAGTGGGAGTTATACAGTATTTCCCATTCTGTGCAATAGAGGGCTGGGTCGACCTTGGAGAGATTTGATGAAGCAGGAAGATCAGTCAAGAGAGAAGTGATTTTGGCTTGCCCTGACTCCACAATCTCCACCATTACACAATGGGATGTTACCCCCAGTACCTGACCCTGGCACCACATTTGTACCTGGGAAACTTTTGTCTTCTACTGAAAGCCCTGAGGGCAAAAGGATTGTGTGTTGGGATGAAAAAGGTAGCAACAATTGGAATGAACAGTCAGGGTAACTGAAGATGGCCTGAACATACAATCTCTAACAGGAGAGAAATATGGAGCTCAGAACTAGGAGGTCAGAAGCTTAGGTCTCATCTCCATCCCAGAGCTAGCCTTGTACCTAGGAGCTAGGTACAAAGTCCTAGAAGCAGGGAAATGCCCCTATACCCATAGCTACTCTTATTAATAGTCTCTCTGCAAGTGTTCTTGGCGCCAAAGTGTCTCCATCCAATCTAGTCCCCTAAGGTCTCAGGGGATTCCCCAAGGACCAGGCAACCTGAGGCAGGTCTACAACCCAATCTCTAAGGACAGGGAGCTATGTTCAGCTCACCTCCTATACCCTGAGGAGGTAGCTGGGAGAGTTCTAATCCCTGATCCCTTGCCCAGTCAGACTTTTCCCCCGCCCTCTATCAATGCAGCAACCTACCATACAGAGGACCCCCAAAAGAAGTGTGAACATGGGAGATCCCACTCACTTCTTCACAGAAATGTGGCTAGAATACCAGGCTAAACTCTCCTGTGTATCAAGTTGGGGTGGGGTGAACACTGACCTCTGGTGTAGGGCATGACTTGGGGCTGTTGTGAATGGATTCAGAACGGGAAGAGTTGGAAAGAGACTCTGCCTTCTTGGCAGCCCTTCGTGGGGCCCCAGAGTGAGCAACAGAAACTGCATCTGGAGCCCGTGGGACACCATGCCTGGGAGAGCCCAGCAGGAGGTCGGCATCTGGAAGACAGATAGGAGATTTGAGAGAGGGAAGGAAGATATTTGGCAGGCCCCTGTCCCTCCACATCCTGGGGCTCCCATCCAAGAAGGTGGCTCCCACTTCATAGCTCCCGTAAAGAGCAATGACAGGATCTCCTAAGGGCCTGGTGAGAAGATAGCCTGTCCTCCCCACACTTTGCCTTCAGGGAGTGTATGTCAGGAAAGAATTGGGTGTTCACAGCTGTGCCCTGAGCACCTAGGAGAGCTCCTAGACTGTACAGGAGACTTCCCTTCCAATTCACATTATCCTGCCCTTTGTCCCTCCCATGCTTATGTGGGGGCGGGGGGGGGGAGGGAGAAGAAAAGAGGGGAAGTGGTCTAGCTCTCCCATACTGCCTGTTCATCCAGATATTCCCCTTCAATTCCCAGTAGTGACTTTGAGCAAGTTACCAGCCCACACACACTACAAACTCCATTACCCCCCTTGTGTAATGGGGTTCTCCTCCCTTCTAGGGCATTTGCAAAAGATCAGGTGAGAGGTTTGTGCCTGTGATAGAGGCCAAGTCTCAGCTGACCTGGGTCTCAGCTTCTTCATCTTTGCAATGGGTAGAATAATCACTGCATTATCTCTGTATAGAGCTGTTGTAAGGAGTGTATTTTGTTAACCCTGAAGGAGGGTAAGGGACCTATGATGGCATTGGTGTAGGAGGGTAATCCCTCTTCCAATGTAGGTCAGCACCTTCTCTGCAGCAATTTTTAGTCCCACAGAGTTGCCTAAAGCACTGAGTCTTGCCCAGGGTCAGACGTCCATTATATGTCAAGAGGCAGGATTTGAGCCCAGGTCACCTTGGCTTAGAAGCCAGCCTTCTAACTGATGGGGTATAGGCTTTGTACCCCATCATAACCCACTGTACCACACAGCCTCAGACATTCCAGAAACAGGAGATAGTGTTGTTGGTGCCATGATTGCCAATCCGTACCTTTGGGGCTGGGCCCCCTGCAGGGCTGTGGGGTAGAGCAGCAGCAAGGAGCAGGGGGCAGTTCGGTGCTGCTGGTACCCAGGGTTGAGCTAAGCAGATCCAAGGGGCCTGGATGCATTCGAAAGGCCTGGAGCTCCTGAGCCAAGAGACTGAAGCGTTCTGTCTGGCTGCGGCACTGCTCCTCCAGCTCCCTCACCCGGGCCTGGGAAGCACAGGTCATGAGTCCCCAATCCCCAGAGGGGGAAGGCAACCTCTCCCTCCCTCCCCCAAGGAAGAATATCCCTTCTTTTTCTTTTCTCCTGTCCCCCAGGGTTAAGACCACATCCCTCCCCACCACCATCCCTCAAAGGGTTCAATGTCACTTTCCCTTTCTCCATCTTTATTAGCCCCTGGATCAGTGTCAGATGCCAGGGAATAAAGACTGGGGGTAGAATTTGTGGGTTCTAGACTTTTTATTCTCTTAGTAGAATGGTACAGTGGGGAGGAGGAGAAACATTGAACTTGGAGTCAGAGAACTTTGTTTCAAATCCTATCTCTGGTACTTTCTACTCATGTGATCTTGAGCACTTAACCTCCCTGGGCCTCAGTTTCATCACCTGAAAAATGAGGAAGTTGGACTTCATGACTTCTAAGATTCTTCCAGGTCTAGATTTTTTATCATAAGATCTTATAGTACCTCTACTTACAATCCCCGTGTCCCTACCCTAGGAAACTGTGATGGTGCTCTGCACATATATACTTTGCATACACCCAGCAAGACTATACTGCTGCTTCTAAGCCTTTTCCAATGCAAAATGGGATTGCCACCATTCTCCCAGGCTCTCCCCCAATCCAATCAGTGTCAGTTCTGGATTTTTCTCAGCTCCATTTCTTCTCACCTTCTCACTGTCACTGACCCAAATCCCCTACAAGAGAGAGGGGAGGAGGAGGGGGAGACTGGAGACTTAAGGGTGGGGGTGGGGAATTCCATCTTCAAGAGAACTCATAAAGATAATAATCAACCAAACACTACTACTAAGTCTCCCCTAGGAGAACCACTGGCCTACAGCCTGTAGCATAGAATCAAGACCATTGCAACTGGAAGGAAACAGAGAGACCACTTAGTCCAATTTCTTCATTTTACAGATGAACAAACAGAGAACTAGGATTAGAACCTGGGTCTCCTGACTCCCAATCCAACACACCTTCCAATGCATAGCACACTCCCTACCAAGATCTGTTTCCAAGTCCAGTATCGAGACATCATTGATGAACTTTCTGACAACCAGAACTTTGAGAAACAGGATGCCTGTCATGGGTTTGGGGTGCGAAGGGTTCGAGGGAGGATCTGGGGGGGAATAGGGTGGGACCAAGAGAACTTTTCTCCAGATAAGGAAGAAGGGGGTCAACTGACTCTGGGATTTATGTAATTCCCCACCCCCACCCCCACACCTCTGGCTACTATGATGACCTGTTTTCTCTGAACCCTGGAAGGGAGAGAGCATACTCAAAAGTCAGCTTCTGATGAGTGAATAGGGGAGGTTTTCAAGGGTAAAATGGGTGCCCACGGGCAAGAGAAGAGCATACCTGCATGGAATCCAAGGTAGACTGCGGTAGTAAAAGAAAGAGCAGAGGAGAGGTTAGAACCCCTCTGGCCCACATGTTTGCTTATTAAAGCCCCATGGGGCAAGAAGAGATGAAGGAGGGAGAGAGGGAAGGGGAGGGGAGTAGGGAAAGGAACCAGCCGGATTGCAATTCCAGGCAGGGTAGCTCCCAAGACTGAGAGAGCAGAGCCTGAAAGGAAAGGAGATGTCCAGAGGTGAGGGTAGCACCTGTGAGCAGAGGTGGAAGAAACCTAGCCCTGAGGGGAGGCAACTTCTGGCTGGGAGCCCTCCCCCAAGGCAGCTTTGAGCCAGCCAGAAGGAGGTAGCCCAAGTGAGGCTGCAGGCAGAGCTCTCTCCTCCTCCAGGTGGGAGCCAACATCCATCTCCAGCTTCCCACTCAAGGTGACTGATTCATGGGCCCAAAGAACCCTCCTACTGCCCTCAGATACAACTCCCCACAAATATCAGATAGTGTGATTCTGTTTCTGGTCCCCTGCCTTAGGTCCCAGGGGACAGAAACATTCTTTCCTAGAATTGATGGTCTATCTGAGGTCAGTAGCCTACGAGGGAGTTTCTACAATCTTCCCTGCCCATACCCTACAGTCCCATCAGTAGTCTCTGAGACTCCCATTACCTCCAAGAGCTGCACAGCCCCTTCATGTTCTCTCTTGGCCTGGGCCTGGGCCTGTGAGAAGGAGTGACAGGTTATAGATATACTGGGGAATAGGGAGCAAGGGAAAAGGAAGAGAGGAAGAGAATACAGGCGGGAACCAAAGGGAGAGGAAGCACAGGGTGGGAGAGAGAGGGTACAGGGGAAAAGAGAGAGGGAGTCAGGAGGGGAGGAAAAAGAGGGATAGTCCAAAGGAAACTAGAATCACCCACATATAGAATAGATGGGAGGGCCTAGAATCCAATAACCATGATAAATCTAGGACCCCAATTTTACCTATATTAACCCCACCCCCAAGGGTAAGATTCTTCTTAGGGACCTAGGGTTGGTGCAGAGGGAGATAATTGCCCTTTCCCCTTTCCTTGATGGGGGAAATACATCAAAACCCTATGGCCAGGGGCAGAGAGGTGGTGCAGAGAACAAAGCACCAGCCCTGGAGTCAGAAGGACCTGAGTTCAAATCCAGCCTCAGACACTTGACACTTACTAGCTGTGAGAATTTGGGCAAGTCTCTTAACCTCAATTGCCCTACCTGCCCCCCCAAAAAATTTTTTAAAATCATTTTAAAAAACCCCTATGGCCCAATCTGACACTGTTTCCTTCTAGTGCTCTCCTTCCTTATTCAGGTACCTTAACTCTACCTCATTCCCTCCTTCCTGGGTGGTGCTACTTAGCCTAGTCTCAGTCTCCATCACAGAGGCCCCTCTCCCTACCTGCTGCAGCCTCAGGACCTCTTCCTGCTTTTGCTGCAAACCTATCCGGGCCTGCTCATGCTCCAATTCCAGCTGCTGCCTCCTCTGGGCCACCTCTCGCATATGCTGGAACACAGAGAGCCCTAATGACTGGCTTCATCCACATTGGCCCCTAGTCCTAGGGTCTGTTTTGGTTGTTGTTGTTTTTTAGTTTAACTGAAGCAAAACAGATTTTTGTTCTCATGCCTTATTTTAAACTTGTGCAAATCTGTTTCTAGTGTGTTTCTTAACAGCATTTCATTGGATTCTGCTTTCTAATGCAGTCTGCCATCTTCTTCCATTTTATGGGTTAGTTCATCCCATTTACATTCAGAGTTCTACTCATTGATTGTGCTATTTACCTCCATCCTGTTCTCTTACACTCTCTTCTCTCTTACCACCCCCACCCCCACCCCCACCTTGACAAAGAAGAGGATAGAAAGAATGAGCTCTATTCTTCATGTAATCTGCTTTCATGTTTGTGCCCCACCTCATCTCTTCCCCTCATCCATTCACAGCTTCTTACTGTCTTTTTTTAACTTTTAAAACCTGATTTTAAAACCTTCAAAAGTTTTTTTGTTGTTGTTATGACTAATCTTTCCTTAAATAAGTCTCCCTCTTATTTCCCCCCTCTCCTGCCTCTCTGTTCTCTCTGTTTCTCTGAGCTGAGTCCATTCTACACCAAACCTTGTGTGTGTGTGTGTGTGTGTGTGTGTGTGTGTGTGTGTGTGTGTGTTCTATCCTCCTTTAACCAGTTCAGATGAAAATGTGATGCTGCTTCCTCCTACTCGGCCATCTTTGCCAGTCTTCAATCCCCCTCAGCTCTAACTTGTGCTTTCTTCCTCCTACAAAAAGTCCACCAGCATCCTCTCAAATCCCCTGCATACCAAGACTCCTCCTATTCTCCAGTTCTCCTCTTCCTAATACCCTCATCCTCTGCACTTCTGTTGCCCCTCTTCTCCTGCTCCCCTGTCATGTTCCCCAACTTACCTTCAGTACCTGCTCTAGGCTCTCCAGCTTGCTCTGGAGTCCCTGGCTCCTCCGAAGGGCCGAGTCCCTCTCCTCTGTCACCCCCTGGAGCTGGCCCCTCAGCTCTGCATTCTCAGATTCCACCTGGGGGGAGGGGGAGACAGAAAGAGTTTAAGCCCTCAGGAATCCAGGGATAGGGGAAATTGGGAGCTGTTGTCTACAGAGGGGTCTCTATCTCCTGGGCTAATCAGAAGAGAGGTGATAACTTCTATAACCACCCAACACCCCAGCTTCATTCTCCACTCAAGGCCGAATAGCCTAGCCTGGGGGAAGGCATGGAGAGGGAAGGAAAAGATGCCCAGGCTTCCCCAGCTCCCCCTAGGTAGGGCTGGTACCTCCTCCTTCCCTGAGGCTCTGCCGCTGAGCCTAGAGTTCTCCTCCACCAGTCGGGCATTCTCACTCTGTGCCTTCCGAAGCTGGAGTTCCTAGTAGGAGTGAAGACATTCTGGGGATCGCAGGGCAGAGGGCCATGCCCACCTGCTATGTCTTCTAGCCACCCCACCTCACCCCACCCCAAACACATTTACACCCAAGTCTGCCTACTCTCATTAATGAGCTCTCTTTGGATCCTACCCTCTTTGGAGCAGAGTCCCTTCTTGCCTTATCTATCTCTGTTCCCAGTCAGTTCCTCTCCATCCCACTCCACCCACCTCTCTGGCAGACTGAAAAGAGGGGAATGGAAGTCCAAAAAAACAAGACTCAAACCCAGACTTCTGATTCCAAATCCAAGAGCCCAAGATGGTTTAGGGACAGTCCTAACCCAGAAGCAAGGGGATGGATGAGACGAACTCTTTGGATCCCACTAGGAAACACTTGTCCCTAGGTGCTGGCTGGGACACATTGCCCCTCCTTGTTGTCCTGCTCACCAACTCCTCACATCGTCTTTGTTTCTTCCTCACTTCATGCTCGAGGGTCTCCCATTTCTTCCGCTTCTTGCCAAGTTCTAATTCCTATGGAAATCGGAAACAGGCTTCCATCTGGAAGGATGGGTGCTACTGTCAGCAGCACCTGGAAACCTCCCACCCTGAGGGTCTCAGACAACATCCACCTTCCTCTCTGCTCACCACTAGCCTTGGCCATCTCTGCTTTGACTGAATATTCTGAAACATGGAGGTCCTGATCCCACCCTGACCCTCTCTCTGCATTGGCCTATCCCTATGGATAACGGGACAAAACAGAGGTTAGTGTCCCCATGAGGGTAGCCTAGGACTGGTCCTACCTCCTACTAACTCTGAGTTGGGAAAGTATAAAGAAGTACTCCACTTGAGATGAGGCCTGAGAGCTCAGGTTTCTTTTCTCTTGTTAGCAGACTACTTACTAGTATGCTCAGGAAAAACATTTTGTTGTTATGTAGACCTATGGGTTTTCCCCCCATTAAGAATACACTCTACTGATAACATCTACTAATTCAGACCAACACCTGCTCTGCCTCTTACAGAGAATGGCCTGAGTCACTAAGATATTAAATAATATGCCCAGAGTCACAGAGTCAGCATGAGTCAGAGACGAGACCTGAACCCAGCTCTTCCTGGTTTTAAGGCTGCCCCTCAATCCAATACTCCCTTGCTGACTTTTTCTGAAAGGGAGCCATATCAAAACTATGATAATGACTCTGAGTGGCATATGTGGCTACTGGCCTATCCCAAACAGATCGTAGGACCACAAATCAAGGCTTGAAAGGGACATCTAATTCAAACTCTCTTATTTTACTGAGGAATATCCATAAAAGCAGTGGACAAGCAGGCCCCTGAAGGCAATAGTTGGATTTTGTTGAAAACTCTATTGTTCCTCCTATCTTGAAATGAGCAGCCTTCACCTAATTTACCCCAGGCCTGACTATTTCACCCTTTATCTGCTATGAAGACACAATGCACAACCTGATGACTTCAGAACCAAGCTTTTCCTAGAATTAAAGCAATTTTAAAGGCAACTAGGCCCTGGGAGAGGGGGAAAGGAACCTCTTTGAGATCAGTCTTTTCCCAGACCATGAATTTGGCAAACTAGAATCCACAGCAGAGCTGTTGTTCAACCCTGTCCTTGTCCTTTTCCAAACAAAATGCAAATTCTTCTAGAAGATACCCACACGCTCTATAATGATCTTTTGTACAGCTAATGAGGATGGAGGGAAGTAATACATTGTCCAGGCCAGATAGATAATACCTGAAAGAGACGGTCTCTGACAAGAACTCCTATACACGTCTCTACTACACTTAAAGGACAATGACATAATAGGCAGGGAAATCACAAGACCAGTCTCGATAAATAAACACACTCCTGTTTTCAAAGAAAACCTGTGTGAGTTGTGTGTAAGCTATGAAGACTCTTGCCAACAATGAAAGATCCTAAGGTCATTAGATTCTCAGAATATAGATAAAATAGGGTTCTTAACCTAGGATCAATGGGTAAATTCCAGGAGGTTCATTGCATCTTTATTTTCACTAACCTGTAACTGACATTTATCATTTTCTTCAAATATGAACATAGACAACAAATTATGGTTCTGGGGGCCCATAGGCATCACCAGATGACCATAGGGGTCTATAACACAGAAAAGATTAAGAATTCCTGGGATAAATGAAACTTATATGTCCTTAAAGAGGAGTCTCCATCATAATCCCTTTTCTCTCAACCAGTTTCTTGCCTTGTAGAATCTAGACCTACTTCAGCCAGCCCAGCTACCACAGTTATCCCTTCCACATCACAACTTTCCCCATAGCAGTTTCAATAGATAGTGGGTTGGTATAAGAAATTAAATGGGAATTTTGGGGGAATTTTGCAGAAGCCACAGATGATATGCAAAGGCCAGCAGACAACAGGAAAAAGTTTTAAATTTTAGAAATGCATAAAATATATGCATAGTATTGTATAATATCAACATATTTTATCTTTTAATACCATGATAATTCAGAATTCTTCTTTGGTATGAAGGGAGGACCAAAAAATTTTATGTGGATTTTCCAGATTGAGGGGGTGCTGCACCCCTAATCTCCACAATGTGGAGGGGATAACTATATACAGTTGTACTTGCCAATTCTACAATTGTTGATAGCAATTTAGAATTCTGGCCATAGTAATTAATTGTGGACTTTTATAGCAATTTAAGCTTTGCCAAACACTTCCCTTACAACAACCTTGTGAGAAAGGTGGTAGAAATGTCATTACCTTAATGAGAAATTAGTCTGGAAAGATAGGGGCCAGAATGTGATGGATTCTAATGTCAAAATCTGGAATAATTTTGCTTTATGACCCTAAAGGCAAAAAGGAGCCAGTGGAGTTCCTTAAGAAGGAGAGTAATGTAGTCAAAATTGAGTTTTAGGAATATTGTTTTAAGAATCTCATTACCCTCATTTTGTAGGGTATAGAGGTATTGAGGAAACAGGTATTGAGAAGCTGTGTAATTTGCCCATGCTCACACAACTACTGGGAGTCTGAGGCAGCATTCGAACTCGCGTCTCCTGACTCTTAGGACATTGCCTATTCCAATATGCCAAGCTGTCCCTCTCAAACAGCATCATAGGATATTTGGAGTTAGAAAGAACTTTAAAAGTCTTTGAGTCTACCCATCTCTTTTTTTTTTGGAGGGGGGAAGGCAATTGGGGTTAAGTGACTTGTCCAAGGTCACACAGCTAATAAGGGTCAAGTCTCTGAGGCTGCATTTGAACTCAGGTCCTCCTGACTCCAGGGCCAGTGCTCTATTCACTGCATCACCTAGCTGCCCCTACCCATCTCTTTTATAGATACGGAAACTGAGGCCTAGCAGAGTTGAATAACTTTGCCAAGGTCACACAGGTAAGTAAGCAGCACAGCCCAGATCAAATCTATAACAGAATTTGAACCTAGATCCTCTGATGCCAGCTTAACATTGAATTCAGCTATTTTTTTTTTTTTTGAGAGGAAGAGGTGATGGGCAGGAATGGAGAGAAATAGAGTCAAGACCTGGTAAGGAACTCCTAGTGTGGAAGCTCCCTTCCTGACACTGATTGATAACTCATAACTTTGAACAAATAAACTACATATTGCCCCCTACCAAAATAATAAATAAATGAACATGGACTCTCCTTGATGTTTCCCTTACTACCTAACAGTACCATGCCTCAGATTAACTAGGATAATGACTTTCTTTGCCCACCTCTGCCATCAGGCGTAGTGAATGACCTAAGCCTGAGACTGGAGGATGGCCTTCAATGCTTATTCCATTTCTTCCTGAGGTCATTTCAAAGGCAGGGACAAAATAGGGGTCAGAGAAGGCTGGCCATGCAAGACTCTCCAATGGATGAGAGCTGAATCTCTCTTGCTAAAATTCTGATACAGTTGCCCCCTTCAGGCCCTGTTTCAGATGCCTGTGGGCCCTCATGTTGCCACATCCAAGAAAAAGTGTGAGAGGTCAGGACAAGGCTTTAGAAGCCATGAGGTTCCCCATATCACTATGTCATCACTTGGATAAATAGATAAACTCTCATGGACCCTGAGATGTTAAGTGATTTTCAAAGATTATGGAGTCAGTATGTCAGAAGCAGGACGTAGCACCCAGGATAGAATTCTGGTTCTCTCTACTATTATGGGTACCTCTTTAAATTCCCAACCCCAAAGTGGGGGAGAACCAAGCAAATACAAAGCCAGAACTCTGTTCCCAATGCCTCAAAAAGTAGTATAACTAGGCCTGACACATGAGTCACCCCCAAAGCTCACAAGGGTCCCACAAAGCTCACCAGTTGCTTGACCCTCTGCTGGCTTTCTGGCTCTGCTAATGAGACTCCCTCCAGTAGGACATCCACGTCATCCTGGGGTCTAGCCAAGGGCACTGCCTGGAAATGGCCAGAAGAATTTGACCCTTCCTGCAGGACAGGCTGGTCCTTTAACCAGTCTGCCCTGCCCATGTCCAGCTTTAACCTGGAATGGTCTGACCAGGCCTCACAGGCAACACGAGGTCATCATTTGGGGTTGGAAAAAGGAAAGAAAGCCTGCGTCCTCTCCTAGGTTTCGTGCATTACTGACTGTGTGACCTCCAATGAGACACTTTCCTCTCCTGGACCTCATATTCCCCATCTCTTCCAGATGAGATGCCCTACTCTGTCTCCCAGGGCAAATGGGAGGCATAAGTGCTTTGAGATCCTAACAAATACTTTGGGTCCTGAGAGAACGTTCTTGCTATCCAGGTCACTGTTTCCCATTTTAGCTATTTCTCCCTGTCCCTGCCCCCCTAACCTGTATTAAATAGTGTTCTGTCCTCTCCTGTGTGCCCTTCAGCAGACAGCAGAGAATTTGGAGGATGATCTGCCTGCCACTTCAAGGCTTTGGGACCTTTTAGAGCTGAGGCAGGTAGATCACCCAGACTCAGCACAGAGAAGGATCAATTAATGCTAACAGCTAGAATTTGTGCAGCACTTTAAGGTTTGCCAAGTGCTTTACATATATTAACTCATCTGATCCTCACAGCAACCCTGAGAGGTAGGCACTATTATTATCCCCATTTGACAGATGAGTAAACTGAGGCAGACAGAAAGTAAGTGACTTGCCCCAGGTCACACAGCTAGTAAGTATCTGAATCAGGATTTGAGTTCAGGTCTTTCAGACTCCAGGTCCCACATACTATACAAGGCACTTTCCAACCCTTGCCTCCCACCACCACCAGTACCACTTCTTTCTGCATCCCCCCACCTCCCTTCCTGAGTCAGATCTCCCCTCACTCAGGACCACTTCTCTACTTCCCCAGGAAACAGGTCTAGCCCTAATCAAATACCCAGGGAGTGAAAAACTAGGGGAAAGCCACAGATACTCCAATCTGAGCCTTAAGCATCTATTCTCTCTTGCCCCAGCTTGGTCACCGTGGGGTTAATGATGTACCAAGTCTAACTCAGTAAGAAGGGAGGGAGAGTAAACAGGGCTGGACTGTTTCTTTTGGGAGCCTGCCACCTCTGCTCTGCTCAGCTCCCACCAGGTCCCCAGAGCTTTTGGTCCTCACCATGTCCTTCTCTTGGCCCTCAGCTCTTGTGAGGTGTGAGGGCAGAGGAAATCTCAAGTTTCTAAGAAGGGCCAGACTCTGATATGAGGCTCAGGCCCCCCTCTAGCTCCCTCAAGGTGTCTCTAACCTCTCCGGTTCATTCCCTGTCCACATCCCTCCCCCTCAGTTCCTGCCCAGCCCTCTGCCCCACACAGCTGGACTTGCCCCACACGGTCCTGACTGTGCAGGAGAGTCGGCATCATTGCTCCTGGAAGATCGGCTCCTACCTGGAGCTGGGACTGAGGACAGGATGGGGCAAGGGGCGAATGCCCCTCGGGGCACTAATGCCAAAGATGCCTGGGCAACTGTGGGGAGCCAGGCCACTGGTGCTGGAGGAAGCGTCCCAGGCAGCGGGCTCAGCCCAGAGAGCGGCTGCCAAGGCAACCAGAGGGATTTACTGGGCTATACCACTCAGCTGGGGGGGAGTGGGAGGAGGAAGGAGGATAGAGGCCTGGCTGGTACAATTCAGCTCAGCTGCTGGAAGGTTGGGGCTGAACATAACTCAGCCTCTACCCATGGCTGGACAGAGAATCTAGGCTGGAGGATGCCTGGGACTTCTCCCCTCCTAGCTTGGGGACAGCAGCATTATCTGGGGGTAACTAGGAAGGGGATGATAGCAAAAGAGGGATCTAGCTGGACCAGGGAACTGTGGGAAATCACAAGACTGGACCACAGAGAGACAGGGAAGACAATGATGAAAACCAGAGTCTTTTGAGGAAGTTGGACATAGACTGGAGGGAGTGGGACATTGCTGAGCTGGGGCATGCTACTCTGACCTGCTTTGTAATCCTCCTCCATTTCCTTAAAGGGACCCCTGGCCCCTCAGCTGATCTCATCTCTTCATACCTCCAATGTGGGAGGCTAGGGGCACAGGATGGAGATGAAGGCTGGCAGCATCCTAGGATGCTCCCCTTCCTCCATCTGTTCTCCCCACCTGGGGAGATGGGGGGGGCCTTATTGACACCCCCCCAGGATCTGCCTACTGCTTAGGGTTCTCACCTCCCCGGGGGCCCCAGGGGCAGGGGGCAGCACAGTAGTGTCCAGGGGTTTGGGGGACCCTGTCAGGGGGACCTCCTGCAGATTCCTCAGGGCTATCTGCCGCTGCAGCCTCAGAACCTCCTGCTGGGACTCCCGAAGAAGCCGGTCAAAGTCCCACACATTCAGCCATTGGGGGCCTTCCTGCCACACAGAATCCAGATCTCATCAGGAGAGTGAGCAGACCAGGTCTCAGGTCTTGCCCACTCCCAACCCCCCCCCCCCCCGCCAAAACCCTCATTTCCCCTGAGCCCTACTCCAGTTTCCAGATGTCACAGTCCAGGATTCCTTATCCTGTCACAGTCATACCCATAACCAGAGGCTATGACCTCCTTCTTCAGGCATCTCTATTCATCTGACACTCCTCCCCCAGTCTCAGGAAAGCTCACAGCTGTGAACCCCACTCCCCTTTTCACACACTGTGTAAGACAGGAAAGCTTAGCAGGGGGGTACAGTATGCTGCCCAGTAAGGGATAGGTATGTTGATAAATTCACATCTACACATGTGTGCGTGTGTGTGTGTATATAAATACACACACACACACACACACACACACACACACACACACACACACACACATATATATATATATATATATATATATATATATATCCCAGTCACATACATGTCCTTGCATGCAATGTATAGCTACATTGATACATTCATATGTGGGCATCAGCAAAGCACACACATGCATACATTTACATTCATTCATCCAACAAATGTGGTGTTTACCAACCCCCCAGGAGTGAGGCTCCCTTATCCTCCCTAGCTCAGGGCCCTCCTTTTCTCCCCTCCCGCTTTGGCTGTGGCTGGGAGAACCCACTCCCCAGCATTCTCCATCTTCTGCCAACCTTTGCATCTCATTAGCATTGTAATTAAAAGGTAGGCCCTGAGTTAACTTAACTCTAGTTAAGGGAACAAGAGGAAACCTCTTAGAGGGGACAAGAGAGTAAAAAGGTTAAAGGACCAACCAGGGAGTAGGGTCTGCTCTCTCTCTGCCCACCCCACTCATGCCCACCATACCTTGCCCTCAGAGCTTAGTCGTGCTTGAAGCTCCTGACACTGCCTCTGCAGGTGAGCAATCTGCTTGTCCTTGGCCAGGAGGGCACTAGCTGTCTCACTGAGGTCACGGGCTCGTTGACTGGCCAGGGCCTTCCTGGCCAGCTCCAGGCTGGCACCTGGACGGGGCATAGGAGCATTCACCTGTCCAGAGGCCAAGAGTTTTCTTGTTAAAACCTGGCTTCTTCTGTCCCTTGCCCTAGTGCTTACCACTCCCCACCCCCAAACAGGGGCAAGGGTAGAGGTAATATGAGAACCCAGAAGTTTTGACTTAGGCAGAGCCCCCGCTGGCTCCCCAGAACCAGAATGAATTCTTCTTGGACTGTGATGTGTGAGCAAACGCTCTTCCCAGAAGGATAGCGCTCAGGTTCCAGGTTAAGGAGGAGGGGTTTCCCCACATACTAAGCAGGCTTGAAAGAGTTAATGAAGCAATAACTAAGCCTGAGAACAGCTGGGAAGCTAGAACAGCTAAAATAGGACTGCCACGCTGATGGGTGTTCCCTCACACAAATACACACACATACCCGGCAGTACTCAGCAGGCCTCAGCATCAGAGTCACCCCCAGTGAGAATCTTGGCACCTACTTCCAAGCTTTGTACAGGGAAGGAATTGTCTTTGACCCCTTCTTAGGCCATCACCCAGATCCCCCCAGTCCTCTGAAACTAGAGCCTCCTAGATGTTATCATTGCTGCATTTTGCCATTTCTCATGTTCTGTATTTATCTAGTCTCTCCCAGTCTCCCCATTCCTGTGTTTTCTTGTCAGTCTTCCAGTCAAGACCACTCCTATTACGGTTCTCCCAGCCATCTACTGTCTCATTCCCCATCCCGTAGTCCCTCAGTCTTCCCATCCGCCAGCTCTACAGCCCTCAGCTGTCTCATCCCACCAGCCTCTAGTCCTCACCATGAGCAGGTTGGCCTCCTGAAGCTTGTGGGCCCTCTCTTCTAGCCGTTTGGCAATGACTGCCAGTTCTGCATTCTTCCTCTTCAACCTCCTCACCTTCTCCTCTGTCTCAGGGAAGGTGCTTTTTCGCTGGGAGTAGACCCAAGATTTAGTAGAATGGAGAGGTCTCATAGCATCCAGCCCTGACAACTAACCCCTACACTACTCCCCTGGTTTCCTACCTCCAACCTCAAGGCTCTGTGGAACTTGGAGTCAACGACTCACCCTCTCTGGGCCTTGGTATTTGAAAGGGGGAGGACACCTCTCTCTCCAAAGGGAATTGGCAAGGGATGGGGGACATCTAGTGCCTATTCCTGATTCCCCACTCCCCTTGCCACCCACTCCCACCTCAAAGCCTTTTCCTTCCTCCCCAATGCTGCCCCATGCTCAGGTTCCTCCAACCTCTCACCAGCTGTTGGTTCTCCTCCTTCAGAATGGCACATCGACGTTGCATTTCACCTAGAGCCCTCAGCAGTTCCATATTAGGCCTCACACCACAACCTGAATCCAACCAGGTCTGACATAGGGAGACAAGAAGGCACGCAGGCCTCAGAGAGAGCCCTCCCTTCTCAGCAGCCAGGTTGCTCCCCATTCCAAACACCACCATCACCTTTTACTTGTTGAGCAAGAATTCTTAATCTGGGGTCTATGGATAGATCTCAGGGTGGGAGAACGAGGATGGGGAAAAATGCATCTTATTTTCATTGATCTCCAACTGAAATTCAGCATTTCCTTTCATTATTTCAAAACATGATTCTGAGAAGGGGCCCACAGGCTTTACCAGACTGCCAAGAGGGTCCATGACACAAAAATGGTTAAGAACTCCTGTCAGGGAGTCTAAAGAGAACCAGAAGACAGGAGGTGGGGAAGAGGTCCTTTCCCCCAAGAACCTTGACCTCTCGAGAAAGTTCAAAAGGGGAACAAACAGGAAAAGGAGATTTGTCTTAGTATACTCTACCCTCCTGACTCACCACTGACACTCTTTGATCCTGGACCCTTCCTACTACCATTGTCCCATGATCACTCCCACTCCCCTGGAAAAGCCCAGCTTTCAAGGCAAAAACTGAGAGATTGGGGTGGGCATGGGTACTTTGGCCCCTATCTTTTTCATGGCTCTCTCAATTCTCCCTCTTTCCACACTGCTAGGATTTTCTACCACCTCTAGCCCTTTCCCCCAACCTCCTGGCTGTTCCCCAGAAGTGATGCCCCCAGTCCTAGACTCCATGGCCTTCTCTGCCTCCTGTTAGATCTGTCCCATCTCCTACTACCTCCCTGTACTCCACCCCCCACGCACACCTATTCCCTCTAAGCTTCCCTCCCACTTTCTTCTCCTTCCAAGAGCTAAGCACCCCTAAGGAGAAGAAGGCAGCAAGCCTAGGGAATGTGAGGATTGCAAAGAAAGAGAGAAGAGGCAGACAGTGCCAGTCAGGGAAAGAGTCAGACCCAGAGAGACAAACCAACATCAAGACAAGGAGATAGGCAGAGATGAGCAGATAGCATCACCTAGTTAGGCACAGAGCTAGACTGACAGAGATCCAGAGAGATAGGGCCTAAGGCAGAGAAGGTATGACAGATGCAGAACCAGGCTCCCAGTCAGGGAGGGAAAAGGAGACGCAGTGGGGCTGCAGCTCTGGCTAATGCCATGTGCTGAAACTGAAATGGCATCAGCTAGGGGCCCCAAACCCTCACCCTCTCTACTCCCTACAAGCCCCTCTAATCCAAGACCCTCCATACAACCTTCTTACCTGGAGGGAATCCTCTGGCTCCCAACACTGTAGCCTCCTCCTGATGGATCCGGGGCTCTCTGGGAGCTGGGTGGCACTCGGGAGGCTGTTTGCTTTGGGCGACACAGCCTCTTCCCCTCCAGATGGAGTGTCTTCCATCTGCCCAGGGCTCTCAGCCTCCCCTGGTTCTAGGTTCTCCCCAGGGTCCAGCTCTTCAGCCTCCAAAGCTACCAGGGCATCACCCCACATTGGAGCTGTGCTCCCTGGCACACCCCCTGGGTTCAGGGTCCATCCAGGCCAGGTGGGCAATGCCTGTGGTTCCATTGCTCCTTGCTCCCCTTTCTCCCTTGATGGGGGGGCCTCAGATCCTCTGTGGCACTGCAGGACCCCAGGGCCAAAGACCAGGGGCATCACCCCCCCAAATGAGGGCACAGCAGAGGGTCATATTGGGCCAGGACCACTTCTCCTCTGGTCAGTCTCCTGGCTCCATCACACTTCATCCAAGGTCGGCAGCGAGAGATCTTTCCTGCCTACAAAGACAAGCCGAGCTGCTGGAAATGAAGCTGGGGTTTGCGTGTGAGTGTGCGCCAGTCTCCGTGTGTGAGCAAGAGAGGGTGTCCCTGTGGGGGCAATGTGAGGAGGCCAGAGACAGTTTAACTGGATGAAAGCATGGGTGTCTGTGTGCAGATCAGTGGCAGTAGATGTTGGGGGGGATGTATGTGGGAGGGGGTGTCTTTGTGTGTGTGTGTGTGTGTGTGTGTGTGTGTGTGTGTCTATCTGTGTCTTGGTGTGGATTAGTAGGTGGGTGTCGCTATAATTAATTGTATTTGCATGTGTGTCAATGTCTCTGTATGACAGTGTCCCTATATGCTCATGTGTCCCCTTCCATGTATGTAGTTCAGTGTCTTTGGGGCTAGCCGGCCATCCATCTGAATAGGCTTCAATCCCTTCTCCACAGCACAGACAAGGCTCTGTTTTGGGCTGGGGCGGGGGTGACGCTGGTTGCCTGTCCAGCCCCCTTCTCTCTCCCTCTCTGTCTCTGCTCTGTTCTATGGCTCTTCTGGGTCCTAAGGAGGCCTGGGACGATGTGCCGCCTGCCTCATAGTCTCTCCCTTAGAAGGCAATGGTTCAGCTCTAAGAAATCCTGAGTTCCCCAACAGCTCCCTGTGCCTCAAAGTCCTTGGCATGGAAGAGGGTCCAAGCATTGGGGTGTGCATGGAGGGAGGGGGATAAAGAATGCTCCCCTCCCCCCGTCCTCCCCTCCTTACCAGCCAGCCAATGGAAAGCCAGCTGCTGGTTTCCATGGTGATGGCGCTGCAATGCTAGGCAGGATAGATAGGCAGAGTCGGGGGCTAGGGGAATGGGCAGCCCATTCCTCCTGGGATCTGCTGCCTAGGACACATACAACACACATTCACACTGCTGCTTCCAGAGCACACTGAGGGAAAGGGATGTGATGAGATGGGATGGGATGGGATGGGATGGGATGGGATGGGATGGGATGGGATGGGATGGGATGGGATGGGATAGGATGGGATGGGATGGGATTAGATGGGATGGGGTGGGGTGGGGTGGGATGGGATGGAGTGGGGTGGGGTGGGATGGGATGGAGTGGGGTGGGATGGGATGGGGTGGGATGGGATGAGGTGCAATGAGAAACAATTGGAATGCAACCACATACCTATCCCTTCCCTCCTCCCTGGTAGCAGAGAGGTCTGAGAGACAGCAGTGAGAGGAATAGAAAGAGGAAAGAGATAGAGAAGGCAAGAGAGAATGAGGGAGGAGAGAAAGAAGGAAGGAGAGAGAGAGAGAGAGAGAAATAGAAAGGCAGACAAAGATTGAGAGACTAATAGAGAAATGGAAATAGAAATAGACAGAAGGAAGGAGAAACAGATCTGGAATCCTTCACAGTTCTGTCTCTACATCCTACATATTTCTCGGAGAAAGCCCACATTCTCTTCCCTTCTTGCCTCTTTCACCTCCTGTCTGCTCTCCATCCTCACTGTAGTTAGAAGTGTCTGCAGGTCAGGGATCTGGGAATACATTTCTACCCTTGTGCTGAATGAAGAGGACATCATTTGTAGTGGTCTGGCGGGAGAGTGGACACACATGTGAACTGGGTTGTGGGGTTCACATCAGCATAGGACTTCCTTGGGATCTCGAATAGCATCCACTATAATGGGGGCAGCGCTACTTCATAGGCACCCCTGCCTTTCCATGCGCCCTCATGTGGCATTCTGGGGAACAGACAACAGCCGGCTGATGTGGGCTTTCTCAAAATGGGTGATTCTGACAAATTAATGTTGGTGCCACTAGGAAAAGAGGGAGGGGACTGTGTTTGTGTATATATGAGTAAGTCAGTGTGTGCATTAATGGGTCCCTGCATAAGCATGTCAACATATGTGTATGTGTCTGTGTGTATCATGGTATATGTGCGTGTGTGAATGTGCACACGTGTGTGTCTATGTATTTGCACAACCATTATGGTATGGTGTAGAACGCAAGTTGAGAGGCCCTTGGGTTCCCTGGGGGACACTTTCTCCCTCTAGACCTTAGTTTCCTCATTTGTAAAATGCGGAAAATTAGTTTGGACTAATGTCGTCTAAGGTCTCTCTTAACCCCAGAGTTTCATTTCTGTATGTGAGCATCGTATGTTTTATTGTTTCCTCTGGGGTTTTACAGTGAGAGCTGGGAGGGGCGGGGCGGGGCAGGGAGCACCCCCTAGTGGGTGTGGATGCTTTTCACTTACTAATGGAGCCCTAGGCCCTAGGCAGGTAGGTATTGGGTAAGGGTTGGGGGGGGGGGGGTGTCATAGCCCTTCTGGGTCCTAAGCATTGCCCCTTTCCTGCTCTCCTGCTCTCTTGCTATACTACCATCCTGAGCTTTTCCCTTGTACCCAGCCAGTATAGACTCTGTCCTTCTTGCAAGGGGCTAGTTCAACCCCAGGGTCCACTTGCCCCCTCCCCAACCCACCCTATCCTACCCCAATGGACAGCACTCTCTTTAGAGGCAGTAGAGAGGAAGTGAAGTACTGCTGGGCCCCCATGGTGATAGTCAGCCACCCCTACCACTGCCCTTCCTCCAGGTTCCAACCCCAACACCCTCAAGGACCCTGAAATGCCCACCATGTGCATTCTTCTGATTCTCATGGCTGCCCCCTTTCCCCAAACCCCCTTCCCCCAACCATTTGTCACCGTCCCACCAGTAACATAATTCTCAGATGACAAGGGAAGGACAAAATCAGTTTTTTATTAGTTGGAGATCACAGACAAAATCATTGATTCCTTTGCCACCCCCCCATCATCTCTTCTTCCTCCTTGAGTCCCGAGGCTTCTGATTCCATTGGGCCTCAGGTCCAGGAGAATTACATTTCCAAGTTTCTCTGGGGATCTTCCCCAGATTTCAGGTAGGCCCCACCTCTCCAGCATTCCCTTATCCCTCTTCCCCCAGAATGTTGTTGAAGGGACCACAAGGTACTACCAAGGGTAGAAGGAAAGGTGGTAAAGGACTCCTAAACTTTCTGGGCTCTCCTCTGCTCACCAGAGTTATCCACTTGACAGCAAAGGCCAGGGATGAGTTTCTCACACAGCCCTTGGTAGATATTGCCATTGGGGACACTAGGCTGGAGCACAGAATAATCCAGGATGGTGTTGGTCATTGGGGAAGCTATTTACCTGATCCTTGGTGCCACTAGGTTGGGAGTCCAGAAGAGGGTAGCAAGGGTGACTGTTGGCGCGTCTCCGAAGCCCACAGTACACTCATCCATAAAGTAGGAAACACTACACCCTACATTGCTGTTAGTAGTGCTTTCTACTTTATGGGTGACTGCACTGTCTGTCTGTCTGTGTCTGTCCAGATGGTGGGTCTGCCTACTTCCTCCTTCTGCCACCTGCTTTGAGAGAGACCCCACCCCCACCCCTACCCCAACCCTTACCTTTGTCCCACCTCCAAAAAGGCCTTGCCATGTCTGGTTCCCCCTTCCTAGCTCCAGACTTCTGGGACAACCCTTAAAGTTCGAGTAGGGCAGTGAAGGGACCCGCCCTGGGCCTCATGGGCGGTGACTCAGCATGGCGCTCATCCTCCCCTCCTCTCAACTTCCCCCCCACTTCCTCTTTGGGTACATCTCCTGTCCTCCAAAGCAACCCCCACCCCTTCCCCCTGCTGCCATTTTCTGGCAGAAACAGGTGTAAATAGTGGTTCCCTTGACAATTGACCCCAATCTCATCAAATTCCCACCTATTTCAGTGGTCCTTACTGCCTTAGCCCTTTCACCAAGAGCATTTCCCTTCTATCCATCCTCCCTTAAACAGTGAGAAGCTCACAATCTCCTCCAACAGGTCCTCCCCCAATCAGATCTCCCTGCCTGGCTCTGTTCTCCCATCCCTGCTTATCCTTAGCTCTGGTTCAGCTCAAAATCACAAGCAGACCCTTAGTCCCTTCTATCCTGTGGCTCCGTGATTGGCCCTCCCACCGGTCGTGAATCCTGGGCACCACAGATGTGGCCATTTTGGGTGGAGGTAGTAATAGAGGGGTCTGCCCCAGAAGAAGCCATGTGCCTCTTTGCTGTCCCCAGTTCCCATAACAAAGCCTCTTTCTAGCACCCACCCTCTGGAGCTCACTGGATATCTCTGCCACTAAGGGTCTCTGCCATCTTCTTCCATCTCTAGGGCAAAGAGGAACTTTTCTACCCTCAAATCAAGCAGTAAAGAAAGAAAAGCTCTGGACACAAGGATCAACTCCTTCTCTGTTCTCCTCTATCTCCCCCAGAAGGTAGAATCAGAAATCAAACCTGCAGCCCCAAGGGTCCTACCGTGAAACCTGGGTTCCCAGGCCCCCTCCCCTCCTTAGCCTGACAACTCAAGACTGCCTGCTCTTCCTCAGTTCCTCTACTTGCCAGCCTGTCTTTCACTGTCTTTCCACCCTAACTCCTTGTGCCTTGGGGCACTACCCTACACCATCCCTCCTCCCCCACTCCTTTCCTTCTCTCCTCAAGGCCTGTCCCAGGCCCAGTTTTTTTTCTCTGACCTCCCTCTTCCCCCTATGTTTGTGAGATGGGGAGAAGGGAGAGAGAGGGGTACGCATTGACACTTACCTGATGGTACTACCATGATGGAGTGGGTGAAGAGTTGCCCTGCTCCAGGCGCTGAAATGGGGTCCTCTACTAAGCGGGCACAGCTTATAACCCCACGGACCACGTGGGGCTTACCACAGAGTGATCAACCACCCTACAGGCTGCTGGCTCCACCCCCCCTCACTCCACCCCCACCCCCAACCAGGCAGGCGGCCCCAGGAGATTAGAGAACTCCTCCCCCCACCCTAGTCTCTGGGTTGGCAAGACAGACTGACAGGAAACCAGTGGCAATGCCACTGGTCCTACGGAGAACAAGGGAAGGGGGGAGGGTAGCAAAGGTTGCACATACTCTAGGTAGGAGCGTCAAAAGACCCTAGACCACAGGACCCTGCTCCTTCCCCTCATGGTACCTGGCAGGCACCCAGGGCCTGTTTTTTTACTCTTTTGCTAGGTGATATATAGGCCTGGCTATTCCTCATCTGGGATTGGAAGGAAAGCTTCCAGAGGGCACCTGGACTCATGATGGAGTGAATCCTACAGTGAAATCCCAATATGAGGAAATGCCTCTCTTCCCCAGGTTCCTCCAGCCCAGAGACCAAAGAGATCTCTCAACTCTCTGGTCCAGAGGTGACACCTAGAGCCAAGGTGATTGACTGTGTGGCCAGAAGCATAAGTCTAAGCTTGCTGGACAACTTCAGTCAAAATGTTCGACTCTCTGGGCCTCAATTTCCCCCAGGAATTGCACTGGAGCATAAGGTGGGGTGCCAGAAGGAAGGACAGAAGATGACCCTATTGTGGGGGCACAGGGAAGAAGGGAGCCAGATGAGTCCTGGAATAGGGCCAGGAACCCAACTCAGGGTCCTTCTCCAAGCATGGGGGGGATGGATAACAGGGCAAGGAGAAACAGATGGGGCCTGAGTAGGAAGGGTGATTGGAGGCCTTTGCGACAGTTTGAGGTACAGATCAAGGGCCCCCAACTCTGTAATCCCTGTGGGACCCCCTTGACCATCTCTGGAACCAAAGGAAGCCTAGCCTAGGAATATCTTCTCCTAGCCAAAGCCCCCAGAAGCCCTTCCAATGTACATCTTTTCCCTTTGAGAAGAATGAGCCAAGTTGGAGCTCAAGGAGGGTGGGGGTCGGCAGAGATACCTGAGGCAGGTGTGGGGTGGAGGACTGGGTCCGAAGGGAGTGCCATTTTCTCTCTGGACAGCACAGGGTTGAATTTGTCCCTTCCTTTCCCTGCAGCTCCCAATCCTGACTGGCCCCCTTAAGGGATCTATGGTGGCAAGTGGAGGGGGCAAGTATAATAAAAATGAAGTGCTTAGGGGAGAAGGTGGGCAAGAGGGAAGAGAGGTGAAGCTTTGGGTAACTGAAATGAAAAGCTGTCCCCCCATACACACTCCCCATCCCCAGGAAAGGAGAGAGGAAGAGACTCCTGGGTGAGCTCAGGGGAGCAGCAGGTGGGGGAAGGGAAGGGCTCAGCGGATGTGGGCACCAGACTGGAGGGCCCGCCCACCTGCCCACCCCACCCCCTTCCCTCATGGTGGGGTGGGCAGGGAAGAAGACAAGAGGCAGGAAGCAGCCCCAGTGCAGGGCCCCCCTCCACCCCGAGGGTGAAGGGAGAGAGAGCACAAAGTGGAGGAAGGAGATGGAAATCTTAGCTGAGCTGGGGATCCAGCAGCCATGCTACCTGGGACCCCAGCTCTATCTATCCCATTCCCCCAGTATCTCAAAACACTTAAGTTTAAGACTGTGGCCACTGTGGAATTGGGAGGAACCAGTTCTGGGGAGATCTCCAAGAGAGGGTGAGGGGGATCCAGAGAGAGGGAGGAACCTCTAGAAAGATCAAGTGCCCCTTTACACAAGGGCTCATGGGGCTACACAGAGTGATGGCCGCACTCCACACAGCCTCTCCAGCTCAGCTCTCAACTTCATAGTCCCCATCACCCTTTCCTTGGAGGTTTCTCATTCACACATACAGATGGATGGAGCACAGAATCAAAGATTTAAATTTCTTTTTTTTTTTTTTACTTTTATTTATTTTGTGGGGGAGAGGGGAAGGCAGGGCAATTGGGGTTAAGTGACTTGCCCAAGGTCACATGGCTAGTAAGTGTTATGTGTCTGAGGCCGGATTTGAACTCAGGTCACTCAGGTCCTCCTGACTCCAGGGCTGGTGCTCTATTCACTGAGCCACCTAGCCACCCCAGAATCATAGATTTAGACCCGGAAGTGACCTTGGAGGTCACTGAGGCCAATCTCCTCATTTTACAGACGAGGAACTGAGGCCCCAAAGAGGTTAAATTATTTTCCCCAGGATCATAGAGCTTTAGTAAGTATATGAGGCAGCATCTGAACCCAAATGTTCCTGACTCCAAGTTCAGAGTCATCTAGCCTCCTTATAATAGGACAGAGGTCAGCTCAGACCTTGCAAGACAGGGGAAAGGGTGATGGTGAGGGAGTAGAGAGAATTGTAAGGCTAGTAGGTTATATGGGATAGAATCCACCATGCAGAAATGGGACACTGCTCCTTTAAGAGACCCCCTCACTCTCTACCCCAGACCCTGGGTGGAGGGGAAGTGGCTGCAAGGAGTGATAAGGGGGATAAGAATATCATGTTTGCACAGTAACCTGGGTTTCAGGACTCCCACCCCTCAGACACTCTTTCTTTGAAGTGTCCTTTTCCCTCAGGGAATCACCCCAGGTCCCCTCAGTAAAAATTCTTGTCCCTCCCCAAAGAGTAGCTCCCCCGCGACAAGTACTGCCCTGGACAGGGTCCCTAGAAAGGCTGAAGAAGAGAGGAAGACCTCTAGGAGTCCCATAGGAAACATAATCTAATCCAACCCCTTCATTTTACAGAAGGAAACAGCTAAGGCCCGGCAAAGGTCAGAGACTTGTCTAAGGTCATGCAGCTAGTAAGCAAGAGAGTCAAAATTCAAACCCAACCCTAGAGACAACAAGCTTGTAGACCTGGTATGCTGCAGCCAGTTCCAACTGTCTCTGGAGAGTTGGTTGTTAAATTTTCAGTGTGATCATTTACACTTTGGAAATTGCCAAACAGTACAAATCAGGGCTTGATTTATTTTTGTCGTTGTTGATTGTCTAGACTTAAAGAAAGTGATGGGATTGAGGAAGAGGGTATACAGTGGAATTGCAGTTTTGGGGTGGTGGGTAGGGGAAAGATGGGGAGAAAATTTGTAACTCAAAATCTTGTGGAAATGAATGATGTAAACTAAAAATAAACAAAAGTTAATTATAAAAAAAAAAGAAAGAATGTGATGGGGAAATTGCTAATAATGTAGATTAAACTTTAAAGTGTTTCCTGCACACACATTTCCCACCCCACCCCCCAGCTGCTTGTTAAACGTTTACCAGAACATCCCTGCTTATTGACTTGACTACTAGAGACTACCACCTCGGCATTCCTTCCACTGTGACAGAATATCTCTTTACAATATAAACCTTTTTGTTTCTACTCAATTTCTCTTCCTCTACAGAGATGTGTAGAGAAGATCTTGGAGACCTCCAGAGTAACCTAGCCCAACACGATGCAGCAGGTTCCACAAAGTTAAAAAGACTTCCAGTACAGGTCCTTAGGTCTGATGGCCAAGGTCATCACCAGAAGAATGGCCACTGAGTGAAGAATTTTTTTCGGTCACAACCCACAAAGTGAGTTGTCTTAACTAAGCAAGAAAGACCCTGATAGATGAAATCACAGCTCTTAAATGTACTGAAATCTATGTAAAAACTTTTACAGGAATCCTAGATTCTAATCCTGGCTCTGACACCAATTAGCTTGTTCGATCCAGAACAAATCCCTACTTTTCCCTAAGCCTAAATTTCCTCTAACATTTACTAATGCTCAGGGGTCACCCTTACTCTCCACCTCCACTTCCCATCTTCCACAGCATACCCAGGGTGAACAGAGGCATTGGCTGTACCCATCCCCTCATAGTTCTCCCTACTCTACCTCAGCATCTTGGGCATATCATCTGCCTGTTTTCAGAGAAGGGCCCCAAGCTGAGACCCGCCTCCCCTGTAGAACTTCCCTATACCCTACCTTGACTTTGTTAGGAATTTCATCATGTCACCACCATGGATGAGACTAAGAGAAGGGGTGAAAATGAAACTGGTCAATAAGGGGCCCACTGCAACCTGGGCTTGGGGGAAAGGGAGTTGGAAATAGTATTTTATTTTTTCCAATTACATGCAAAGATTTCAGCATTCATTTTTCTATAAAATTTTGAGTTCCAAATTTTTTCTCCCACCCGTTTGCCAAGATGGCAAATAATATAATATAGGTTATATATGTGCAAACATGTAAACATATTGGCACATTAGTCATGTTGTGAAAGAAGAAACTGAACAAAAGGAAAAAGTCACAAAAAGCAAGCAAAAAAAGCGAAAAGTCTGTTTCAATCTGCATTCAGACTCCAAAGTTCTTTCTCAGGAGGTGGATGGCATTTTCCATCATGAGTCTTTTGGAATTGTCTTAGATCCTTGCATTGCTGAGAAAAGCTAAGTCTATCATAGCTGATCATCACACAATGTGACTGTTACAGTGTACAATGTTCTCCTGGTTCTGCTCACTTCACTCAGTATCAGTTCATGTAAGTCTTTCTGGTGCAGACTGGGTCCTAATCTTCCTCTCAGGACCCTTTCCTATCCATCCCCACTTAGGGCCCTTAGCCTTTATGAAGCAGCTGCTGCATGCCAGGCACTGTGCTAAGCTTTGGGAAGGAAGCCTAAGGACAAATCATAGCTCTGCTATTTAGTACCTGTGTTTCCTTAGGCAAGACATTCTCTCTCTCTCTCTCTCTCTCTCTGGGCCTCAGTTTATCTGTATAATGAAGGGATTGGATCACAAAACTTCTAATGTCCCTTCCAGCGCTCACCATCTAACATCTATGAATGTACAATGCTGGACAGAGGGAAAATGGGTGAAGAAGGACTTCAGTTGGGCTTATAACCAAGCTAATGAGGATTTCAAGTAAGTATAGAGTGAGTGCCTTACACATAGTAAGCACTTAGAGGTTTCTTTGTATGAATGAATGAATCAATGAGTAAAGAAGATAAAGGGGAGCATATCTCTTGTCCACAGGTCCAGGTCAGCCCTTTTCCCTCAGCTCCACTGCTGGGAGTTGCAGGGTCTCTAATACAGTTTAAGAAACCCCCTAAACAGAGGATATTATAGCCAAGACCAGCTCACAGGCAAACCTAGACATACAATCTCACACTTACACACAGAAATATACAGTCAAGCCTATAGTCATACAATCGCATAATTACCACCATGGTCAGAATGCCAATTCTACTTTTCTCCAGAATTTGGTTTGTAGGAAATCTAGGTAGGCCTATAATTGCACTTGTGGCTTTATGCATTTTTATGACCCCTCCTTTCCATCTTGGTCACATACAGATCAATGAAATGAATAGAACTTTTTACTTGAATGTTAATTTTTTTTTTAATTTTACCACAGAGATATTATTTAAGTAAAGTGAATTTGTATGGTAATTTTTCAGTGTATGCTTAAAAATTGGAAAATAGAGGAAACTGGTTTTAAGTCAACAAAATTGACACTGCTTTCTCTTCAGGTACTTTTTGACCTTTCCAATACAAACCTACATTTATGAGACTTATTTTTTTTTCTACACATCATATAGCTTTAGTAATAGACAGTGAACCCAACACAAGAGGTCTCACCTGTCTGAAGGTGCAACATTGACCCACATATGATGTCCCCATTTGATGGACACCTGGCCAGGTACCATCAGAAAAAACTTGGTATAAATGTGACCTCTAAGCCTGGGTCTAAGTGCCACCTCTGACACATATGGGCTTTGTGACCCTACACAAGTCACCTTAACCTTTCAGGGCCCTAGGCAACTCTAAGATTATGAGTCACAAAGAAGGTGCTAAACTGCATTGATTAAGGGAGCTTCTTCACCCAGGATATTTCTATATCAGTTATTCAAATCTATAGCATTAAAATTCAGTATTTCCCTATATCCTCCTCCAAAGTCTTTCTCTGAAGCTGAATCACAGCATTGAGGTGAACTTGTGTTCTCAAAGCCTACGCCAGGGGAGCCCAGGCTCTGCCAGCTCCTTCCTATCTGGAAAGACTCCAAGAATCATAGACTGAGGTTGTTGAAAGGACCTTAGAAGCCATCTGATAGCACCCTTTCATTTTACAGATTAAAAAAACAAAACAAACAAAACTAAGGCTCAGATGGGCTAGATGACTTCCCAGGAGCACATAGCTATTAAGCAGCAGACCCAGAATTTCAACTCAGCTCCTCTGACTCTAGGCCCAGCATTCTATCTCCTAGCACATACAACAGCACTAGGCTTCTAATTAAAGTTTGTGGACAAGCACGTCTGTCACCTGAGGCATAATCTAATTGATTTTACCTAGCCTCAGGTGAGAAGCCTTTCTCCCAAAAACTGGCCACAACCAGGTGAATGGTTTTTTGAGACACTGGAACTCATGAAGAGACCTGGAAGGACTGGAAGCTAGACTGGATGAAAGTATTCATGTTGATGAAATCATCCCACCTTGAAGTTCTGGCGATGTCATCCCACTATTCAGGAAATTCGAGTGGCTCCCCATCACTTCCAGGATCCAATAGAAAATCCTCTGGCTTTTAAAGTCTTTCACAATTCGTCTCCTTCCTACCTGTGACTCCGCTGTGTCTTCCATCTGAGATTACCTTCTATTTGCTCTGTATATATCTGCACGTACATTTTTTTTTGCATATTGCTGCCTCCATTAAAATGTAAGCTCCTTGGGGGCAAGAGCAATTTTTTTCACCTTTCTTTGTATCCCCAATGCTTAACACAGTGCCTGGTGCGTAGTAGTCTTTTAATGAATACCTGTTGATTGACTGCCTAAGAATATGATATAACATAATACAATATAATACTCTTAATAAATGCTTGTTGATTTATTATCTAAGTACAATATAATACAATACAGCATATTGTATTGTATTATATTATATATGTGTGTATGCATATATACATACACGTACAGTACACACATATTGATAGATAGATAGATAGATAGATGGATGGATGGATGGATAGATGGATGGATGGATGGATAGATGCATGGATGGATGGATGCATAGATAGATGGATAGATGGATGGATGGATAGATAGATAGATAGGTAAATAGATAGATATAGATATTGATAAATCCCCCTTTCAAAGGAATCTAATTTTAGGAGTTCAGTCCTATTCAAGAGTGACTTATTTTCAGACCAGTAGGGGCTATACACACCCACAGTTGTGTAATACATGCAGAAGCACACACACACAAGTGATCGCCACATACTGGCATGTAGTCACAAATCGGTGGAACCCACAGGGTCATACTTCAGGGACAAGTTGTGGTAAAGAAGCAGAGAGAGTTAAAGTGAAGGGATGGGTCAGATCTGGCTGCCCCTCCACAAAAGAGGCAACCTTAAATCTCCCAAAATCAAACCGTTCCCTCTTCCAGGCTTCTGCAATAATAATCACAATCAGTGAGGGTCATTTTTCAACCACGTCTGGCCCTTCATGACCCTATTTGGAGTTTACTTGGCAAAGATACTGGAGTGCTTTGCCGTTTCCTTCTCCAGATCATTTTACAGATTCAGAAACTGAGGCAAAGAAGGTGAAGTGACTTGCCCAGGGTCACACAGCTAGGAAGTGTCTGAGGCTGGATTTGAATTCAGGAAGATGAGTCTTCCTGACTCTAGGACCAGCACTCTGTCTGCTGTGCCACCCAGATGCCCCCAATCATAACCAATAGCTAACATTTATATAGTGCTATGTGCCAAGTACTTTACAATTATTATCTCATTTGATCCTTATAACAACTCTGTAAGGTATTACTATCTGCATTATATAGATGAGTAAACAGAGGCAAACAGAAGTTAAGTGACTTGCCCAAGATCACACAGCTAGTAATTTCTGAGGTCACATTTGAACTCGAGTCTTCCTAACTCCAGGCCTGGCATTCTCTCTCTCTGCTGTGCCGCTAGCTGTCCGCGTGTTCCTGTCCTTACCCCAACCTTACTGATCACTCCTACGTACCCTTCTGTAACTCTAGATTCCCAGGAACAGCCCTTAGTAATGGTATTCCTTATGGGATCTCAAAGTACTTCCTTTGGAGGAGGGTGGTTGGGATGCCTTAGTAGAAAATGGAAAATGCTATCTGCAGTTGCTCCTTCACAGAGTGGTGAGAAACAAATGATAGAATGTAAGTCAAGTGTAACGGGTTTGGGCCAAACACCCATTAGCAAACTTGAATACGTGTAAATATCGATTATAGGATACCCCACCAACTTTCCTGAGGCTGCAGAGCAGGCAGCGCTGGGGTGCTGGGCATCGGAGCTGGGCTTTCCATGAAGGGTTTCTCTGCCTTTTCTTCATAGCCCTGTCCTCTCATTCCTTCCCCTCTCTCCCCCTCCTCAACCTACTGAAACATCAGTGGGTCTAAGCCCTATTTTGCCCTGTATATGCCCTTTTGGGGATCAGGCTAGGGGTCTGGGGATTACAGATCCACAGAACAGCTAAAACGGAGGGGCTGTTTAGAGAACATCTAATCTAGGCCTCTTGGCTTCCCTGTCTTCCTTCAAATACCAGCTAAAATCTCAGAAAACCTTTCCCACTCCATCTTAATTCTAGGACCTTCCCTCTGTTGATTATTCCTAATTTATTCTGCATATAGCATGCTTGAACATAGTTGTTTGTATGTTTAGACTGCAGTGGTTCTCAATCTGGCGGTCGCAACCCCTTTGGGGGTCGAACGACCCTTTCACAGGGGTCACAGGGGTCGCCTAAGACCATCGGAAAACACATATTTCCAATGGTCTTAGGAACCGAGACACCGCTCCTCTATCTGTCTCCAGGCAGGTCCACCCACATGCAAATACGCCCACATTCAAGTATTAAAGGGTCAGGGCATTAGGAAGGTTGAGAACCACTGGTTTAGAGCCAGAAGGAAACTTAGAGGCCATCCTTCATTTTACAGGTAAGGAAACTGAGTCTCAAAGAGATTAATTGACTTTCCCCAATGTCTCCACCATCAGACTGTGCTCTCCTTCAGAACGGGGACTGTCTTTTACCTTTCTTTGTGTCTCTAACACTTAGCACATGGTACACTTAGTAAATACTTATTGACTGAACCACTGACTGTTACAGAAGAAAGAAGCACACAGAGAAGTGACTGACCCAACGTCACACAGTTAGAACCATTGCCTAGATTAAAATCTGCATCTCCAGACTGAGGTAAATGTCCTTCTCTCTATCACCTGTTGCTTCTCTCATACCACACAGGATGAGAGAATGGGGACCCTACTAAGAGAGGTCTAAAAAGCTCTGAGCTTCAAATATATATAATCAACATATAATCCCACCTACCACCACTTCTACCAGCAAGACAGAAGAAGAGAGAGATGGCCCGGCTAGCAACTCCCACCTCAGATCACCATCTTGTGATTTATTTTTTCCCTTCAAAGGCAGTCTTAAAAAGAAAAAAAAAACCTGATTTCACCTGGATAATAACAGCTAATATTATTAGCTATCATAATATTATAGAGTGCTTTGATGTTTTCTAAGTTCTGTATATCTGTTATCGCATTTGATCCCCACAAGAGCTCTGAAAGGTAGGCACTTAAAGTGTTATTATTTCCATTTTTCAGCTGAGAAAACTGAAAGGTTAAGTAATTTGTCCATCATCACACGTTGGAGGCTCTGCCTGACTGGAGGTCTAGTAGGCCATCCGCTATGTGGATTTGTCCCATGTGTAACACAATCCTGTTCTCTTCCCCCAGAGACAGTGGTTTCCAGTTTGGAGATGGACACACCTCTCCTCCCCTCATGGTGGCCCTTGAAGAGATTCAGCTTTTACAATATGAGTATTTCTTACTCTTGGTCATGGTGGGATAGGGGTGGGGTCTGAGGCCCCTTTGAGTGTCGTCCCCTTGTCTTCCCTCCCACCTCCCTAAGTGTTGGGGTTTTCCCTGCTATTGTAGTACGGGCAGAAGAAGGAGGAAGGAAGAAAGAAGGGTCAAGGGTCCTAGTGGTGGGGCAATAGGGCAGAGGGCGGCAGCTGAAACTGATACAGTGATGCAATACTAGCTTTCCCTGCTGGCCCAGCACAATCAGCTGTTGTCCAAGGGAGCCGGAGAGTCACAGGGTAACTGGAGGACATTAACACAGGATCCCCTACCTTATCACCCCTCTCTCCTGCTTAGGATTCATATTGGATCCTGGTTCACACCACCCCATCCCCCAACTCAACTCTGGATTCTTTGCTATCCACAAATAGCAAAGGATTGTGCGCAGGACCCTGGTCTAGGTGCTGGGAGTGAAAGACAGAGAAAGAAGCTCACTGAGGCTCAGCTGATAGTGGAGCCAGTGCCTGGGTTAGAGTCCACTGGCATTAAGGTAGAATTCTGAGAGAAGGGAACACTTCTAGGTTTGGAAGGAGAGGAGAGACTTAACCGTGGGAAGGAGGCACCCAAGAGTACAAAAGGGGAGAAGGAAGGTGATTCGAGTGTAATGTGGAGCAAGCAAGTTAGCTTGGTTGGAGTGAGGGGTGAGAAGTGATGATCCTCTGTGTCAGAGAATTAGGCAAAAAGGGGGAAACTGAGACCAAGAGTGGTATTACTGTGAAGTGCAGGCTTCCTCACCCCCAGGGCCTAGAGAGAGATGGCTGGCTCGATAACCTGTCTCTAAGCAAAGAGCCTGAAAGAGAAGCCACAAAGCTAACCGCTCACAAACAGGAAGGGGGGGTGGGGAGGATGAGCCTCATGAGAGAAGAGGGAGATTGAGTCTTGGAAGGGAAAATAGAAGCAAGTCTGGAGAAATAGAGTCAAGCCCCCAACTCCAGGTGTCAGGGGGCCCCAGGAAGAGGAGTGAGATGTGGAAATGAGGGAGAGAGACTCCTCAAGAGACCAAGGCAAGTTGCAGCCAGCAGCTAAAGACAAGTGGGGTCCCAGGTTCTGCATCCCCCAGTTCCTAGACAGAAAAGAGGCAACCCACTCCCCCAGGGCCCTCAACTCAGACTGGGAGAAAAATCCCTGCTACTGTTAGAGGTCTCCTGAGCAGGAGATCCCATATCACTATCCTGATCCAACCAGGCTGGCAGAGTGTTTAACTCCTCTCTCTTCATTTGTCCCTCTGCTCTGGAGTCTCTCTGATTCGTGAAATTGCCCTGGCACTTTTCTGCTAAGATGGTTCATTGTTTAAGATCTTAAAAGGTCAGAAATGGAAAGAATCATAAGAATGTCCGGTTGAGCCTCCTAATTTTACAGTGTTGTCAGGTGAGGCCTAGAAATGGGAAGAGACTTGCCCAAGGTCATGGAGCTAGCTGGGGATAGAGCCAGAAATAGAATACAAGTCTCTTGACTCTCAGTTCTGGTCTCAATTGCACCATCCCAAGGGACATTCTGCTGAATTCTCAGAGACATCATTGCCTAGGACTCTATACTCACGGGGTGTGAAAAGTAGGAATTATCTCAGGAAGAGCTGTCAGTGGTCCAAGGGTCTCCAGTTGCATTTCCCCAAGAACCAGATGATGGGGAGAGGGGAGAGAGGAAAGCTCTAGGTCTGCTTGGATGACTTTATGGGTGACCTGTGGAAAGTGGGCCATCTTTCATGGGAGTTGGATCCTGCTGCCACTTTGGGTTTGTAAGCATGGAGGGCTCTTATCTTGTGTCCTTTTAGTTATATATTCTCTTTCTCCCTGTATTCCCACCCAGAGCCCAATTCCTCCCAAAAGAGCAACACGGTGGCTCTGCTACAAGGTGGAGAAAGAGGCAAAGGCCCCTGAATCCTGCCTAGCCCTCTGACCTCTTTCATATCATCACTGAGTCATGCATTTAAATCTGGAAGGAACCTAGTCTTCTTGTCCAATCTCTTCATTTTACAGAGGAGGAAACTGAGGCCTGGCAAAGTGAAGTGACTTATCCAAGTTTACCAAGGTAACAACAAGTCAAAGAACTAGGATTTGAATTCGGGTCCTCTGATGCCAAAGTCATCATTCTTTCCACTGTAGCACAATGACTTTGGGTAGGGTCTACACAGGAAAGTGTTGGAAAGAAGCAGACACTGGGGACATAGCAGGGACATCCCTCCCATTTCCATTTTGGTGACTCCTTGTCTATCAATGAATAACTTAAAAAAAGAAAAACGGCTTTGTCTATTTTTTTTCATTACACAGATATCATTTCCCAATAATACTACTTCTCTCCCCAGTGGTTGTTATTCAGGCATCTTCAGTCACATCTGACTCTTCACGATCCTGTAGACCTCTGTCCATGGGGTTTCTTGGCAAAGATACTGGAGCGGCTTGCCATTTCTTTCTCCAGTGGCAAACAGAGGTTCACAATGATTTGCCAGAGGTCACACAGCTAGGAAGTTTCAGAGTCTGGATTTGAATTCAGGTCTTCCTGACTCCAAGCCCAGCACTTTATCCACTGTACCATCTAGCTGCCTCCCCCACAACAGAACTCTCCCTAATAACAAAAAAAGTGCAGTTAAGGACAACAAACTGACCCATTGGTGATGTCAGACAACATTCTATGCCAGTAGGCCACCATTCCTGGCAAGAGGAGGGAAGTACGTTTCATCCTGTCCTCTCCAGCCAAGATTGAACACTATATTCATCTTTCAGTGCGCCCTTGGAGAGAGTCTGAGTCAAGAGAGATGGAAACAAATCAAGGGAGAGAACCTTCTGACACCACTGAAGTGTCCACTCTTTCCCATCCCATCCACCCCCTAACAGTCATGACATATATTACTTTAAGGTTTACAAAATGCTTCATAAATGTTATCTTATTTGATCATCTGTGATTTTTTTCCATAACCCCTTACTCAGGAATAGGGTATTTGGGGGACATCGAAGGGTAGAGGCAAAGAAGCAGAGGGCCCAGGACTGCTGGGTTCAGTTGCTATCTAATGTGTGGCCCTGGCCCTGTGTCTATTCCTTTCTGAACCTCCGTTTTAGACTCCACGAAATGGGGCTGCTAATCTGTGTCCCGCTTTCTTTCCCCAGAGCTAAAGAGAGAAAGACTGAACAAAGAAGGAAGCGTTATCTAAGTTACCAAATAAACTGAATAAAAAACACTGAAGTGTGATTTTACAGAGTGTGGGGAAATTACTGGTGGCCATCTCCCAAAGACAGCTGAAACTGGAGTGGGAGGGACAGAGAGTAAACAGAAGTGGGGGGTTGTGGGGAGGCTGGACAGAATGGGTGTCTGAAGGAGTTTGCAGAACTGCTCCAAGGACAGACATCCCACTCCCCACCCCCTCCTACAAACATACCTTCCTCATTTTAAATATACATATATTTATCGAGTTGAGGGGAGATGACAAGAACGCAGGTGGAAGGGAGGGTGGTGGGGGTCTCTGGCTGTGGCCTCCCCAGCTAGAATGAGACAAGAGGCTCAACAGCTCACAACAGCAGCTCAGCCCAGGAGCTGGAGGCCGTTAGAAAGTGAGTCAATTAGAAAGTGCTTGAAGCAGCATCCCAGGCCCCTGAACCGAACCTCAAAAAGATGAAGTGAGAAAGACTGGTTGGGGAGGGTGGGGAGGGCCCTGGCCCAGAGCCTGACCCAGCCAAATAAGGGCAAAATGCTCCTGGTGCTCCAATCCCCAGCCACCTGCCTCCTTCGTCACAGGGGGGCCCTGCAGAGAGAGGTGCAGAGTAGAGAGGCAGTGAGGGAGGGGCCATGGGACAGGTCAGGGGTGTGAGGGTGGGGGAGAGGCGGCATTTGTGTGTGAGAGAGGATGTGAATGCATGTGAAAACATGTTTGTGAATCCATCCTGCCTGGGTGTGTGAAACTACTCTGATCACAGTGGCCTAAAAATGTCAGCTAGTATGTGCATGCATGCTTGGGGCTAGGGGGCCTCTCGGCTGGGATCCTCAGAAGCTCAGTCCCACACTATCTGAAATGAAATCAGAAGACCAGCTCTGGCCTAGGTCACTTGGGCAGGTTAAGTTCCCTGGACCTCAGTTTCCCAATCTATAAAATGAGTAGGTTTGACCAGATGGCCTCTGAGGTATCTTCCTACTCTAGAGCAATAAATCAAATGTTTATTAAGTGCCTACTATGTGCTAGGCTCTGTACCATGGGTTGATCTATGATCCTATGTCCCAGGTCTCGGTTTCCTCCCCTGTAAAATGAAGGATTTGAATAAGATGATCTCTTTAGGTCATTTTCAAGTTTAAATCCAATGAAATCTATAAAACCCTGAGTAATCCCACATCCAGAAAGCAAAGTTGAGATATGGGTTTGATTTTTCTCTCCAGTTCCCCTAATTGTGGACCCTGGAGGTCAACCTGCTAAACATTGTTGGGGAGAGATAATGGCTAGGTTGCTTTATGAGGCCATTATGAACCCAGAACCCCTGAAAAGATCATTTCATCCATCCCTCTGTCACCTTCACACAAGCTTCTGCCTCTAGTTTATCTGGAGGGGGTAGTTAGTTGAGGATCCAAAGAAAGGGTCCCTGGATAGACTTCAGGGGTCCATGAACTTGGATGAGAAAAAAATTGTATCTTTCTTTTTTCGTTAACTTCTAACTGAATTTATTATTTCCTTCAATTATTTAATGATTCTGAGAAGGGAGCTGTAGGTTTTGCTGGACTGCTCAAGGGATAGATGGATTCATGACAAAAAAAAAAAAAGATTAAGATTCCCTGATCTAAGGGGTGAAATGTAGGTGGATAGGTCACTTTTCTTTCCAATTGTCTCTAGAGAAGGAGATGTCCTAGTTTCCAGCTGCCTCCCTACTTGTCAGCATCTACAGCCTGACTACTCAGCCCCTCTCTCTGTGGTCCGTTTCCTCCAGGAGTAAGCGACCAGATTGGCCACTTTCCTTAGAATAGTTCATTAAAAATATGATTTGTCAGCGAGTTCAGCCTGATCTCCCTCAGCCCTAAAAAATCCTGACTCCTTCCATCATCTTCCCGTCTCCCTATAGAAAAATAACAACAGGGAAGACAGTACTGCACTCCCTCCCCTGAGGCTCCACCCCTATCTCCCCATCCCTCCCTGGGGGTGCAGAGCTGAGGAAGTGAACTCATGGCTTTTGTAAAGAGAAAGAGTAACTTTGGTTTGCCCCACCCCCACCTCTCCCAGGCCTTGGGGGAGGAAGGGACCGTTGAAGACTGGGCTATTGGGAGGTCTAGGGGGTACTTCTCCATCTCCCTCAAGCCCTGGCTCCCCAAAGAAAGTAGAGCATAGAAGAAAAGAAAGAGTGGGCTCTGGACATCCACCTTTCACTCTCTCTTCCTTTCTCCTTCTTTCTGAGTTTCACTTGGGGAACCCAGGGCCCACCCTGCTCTCACCCCACCTGACCAAAGTGTTAAGTTTGCATTTCTCTCTCTGCCCCCTCCCCAATCCCCTGAGAGATGAGGTGACAGTTATACCTCTCCCCCATTTCCTGTATATGCTTCCCCCAATTCTCACTTCCTTCCAGGTATTTCCCATGAGGCAGGGTGGGTGGGAGTGGGGAGATGCCACGTGCCAGGTTTGGAGGAATGAACTGGGCGGGGGGGGCTCCTGGAAAGAAGCTGAGCACACTTGGACAGGTGGGAAAGGGTCCTTTACCCCAGGCATCCATCCTGAGTAGATGCACCTCACTTCGAGCTTCTCTCTGGGGCTGTTACATTTTACCGCAGACTGTTAGAGGGTTGAGGGAGGCAGGCAGGTATCAATTCTCAAAGTGGGTTCCACCTACTCCCTCTGCTTCCCATGGGCCTGACTCCAAAATTCACGTTTTCTGCAAAACGTGGCACTGTGTATTCTAGAACATAGTTCTTAAACTTGAAATTAGTGAATGAGACCTCTGAGCTTCCCAGAAAAGTTTTCATAAAGCCCACGGGTGCACTCTACTTCTGAGGTAGAGTGTCTCGACCAGAGTTTTAGGGACTCCAACTTAATCCTTAAGCCTTGTTATCTGGTTTCACCACCTTATCACAGATTAGAAGCAACAAAGTGGAAGAAGGAAGGGAGTGGGGAAGCTGTTAGAGGGAGACAGGGTAACAGCCAAAAAGAAAGATGACAGTTGACATGAATGGAGACCAAAAAAGTTGAAAAAACAGACACATAACTGTTTTACTCTACTAGATAGATAATAAGGATTAGAGCGAGAAGGGACGTCAGAGATCATCCAAGCTAGATTCTTAATTATGGCATTGAATCATCCAGGAAAAATATAGGCTAAATTATTAGATGCAACTTGGTACAGTGGAAAGATTACTGGCTTTGGAGGAAAAGATTCACATCCTACCTTTGACATTTACTACCTAGGCAACATTGGGGAAGTCACTTAACTTCTGTGGGCCTGAATTTCCTCATCATTCGAATGAAGGAGTTGGAAGCTATGACCTCTAAGGTCAATCAGTCAGTCAGCAAGGTTTTGTTAAGAGCTCAATACATGCCAGGCACTGTGCTAAGCTCTGAACCCATTATACTATGTTCAAAAACCATTGTTTGCAAAGGGAGGGAAGTATGTGATCAACCTTAGAAAGATTTCTATCAGGAAAGTTAGAACAAAAATTCTCAGTATTTGAATGGTACCTGTCATTTGGATTACTTATTCAAGTGGAATACCTCATTCTCTGTTGATACCTAGTAAAGGAGTTGCAGATATCTCCATCTAAGTCATGATCCTTGCTCTCAAGGAGCTTTCAGTCTTGCTTATGAGGGGGACACACACACAGGGAGGGAGAAAGAGGTGAAAGGGGGGAAAGAGGAGGAAAGGGGGAGAGTGGGGAAGGGGAAAGAGAGAGTTAGAGACACAGAGACAGAGAGAAGAAGAGAAAGAAAAAGAAGAGAGAGGGGGAGAGACAGAGACACAGAGAGAGACAGAGAGAGAGACAGAGAGAGACAGAGAGAGAGAGAGAAACAGAGAGAGAGAGAGAGAGAGAGAGAGAGAGAGAGAGAGAGAGAGAGAGAGATCAAAATATATATGGCCAGTAAGGTAGCTTCATTGTATATACTACATACTACACATGGTGTTCCAAAAGTCTTAGTGTGGTTTAAAATTTTAATATCTATTAAGCTTAAGCTATTAAAGCTTAAAACCGCTCTAAGACTTTTGGAACAGTGTGTGTGTGTGTGTGTGTGTGTGTGTGTGTGTGTGTGTGTGTGTGTGTGTGTGTGTGTGTGTGTGTGTGTGTGTGTGTGTGTGTTCCACAGTGAGAGACCATAGAGCAAAGAAAGTCGATTGTGATAGATCCAAAGCCTTCATCAAGGTGGGAAGCTGGAAAGGGAAAGGAGGAATTAAGAAGAGAGAGGAAACAGCTCATTAGGGAAGGGCGGCAGCAACAGCAGGACCAGAGAGCAGCTTTTTGGAGGAGTGGCTCACAGCCGTTTCAGAGGAGAATAGCATGACTGAGCAATCAAGGAGCCAGGGAGGGACAGAGAAAATCAGTATTCTCCTTTAAATGTGGACTTTAAATGCAGTCTGCAAAAATGTCCTGGTTTTGTTCACTATCTTCTGCCAATTTTAAAATAAACACAGAGAAGCAAAGGTGGTGGGTATTCACATAGTGGAGAGTGAAGGGAGGGATGGCCAGTGTGCCCTGATCAAGCTCATGGTCTATGCTTTATACACATATTATCAGCAGTGTTAATAACAAGCTCACATTTATACAGTGTTTTCAGACTGATAGAAGGCTTTCTTCAAAACAACTCTATGAGGTAGGTACTATGTTACTACCTTCATTTGACCAATGAGAAAACTAAATTTCAAAAAGGCAAAATAATTTGCCTAGGGTCCCCCAGGTAGGACAGGTCAAAACCTAGACTTAACCAGGAATTTTTAACCGTTTTTGCGTGTTACAGACCCTTTGGCCATCTGGTGAAGACTATGGACTCCTCAGAGTCACCTTTTTTAATATATTCAATAAAATAAAATAATAATACTTAAATAGTGCTTTAAGATTTGCAAAACAATTTACAAATATCTCATTTAATCTTCAAAACAACTCTGGGAGGTAAGTACTATTATTGTCACCCTTTTTATAGGTGAAGCAACTGAGGTCTAATGAGATTAAATGACTTGTCCAGGGTCACACAGCTAAATTTCTCAGGCTAGATTTGAATTCACATCTTCTTGACTCCAAGACAAGCACTCTATTCACTATACTACCTCAATTATATTGAAATAGTCATCAAAACATGTTTATTTTTAAAGTGAGAAGTTCATGCTGATGAACTCTGAGACTGAAGCAGACTTTTTTCACTTCATTTTTCTTGCTTTTTTTTTTCCAGCATGGCTAATGTGGAAATGTGCTTTGTATGACTTCACATGAGATAATAGATACCATATTGTTTGCCTTCTCCATGGGTAAGGGGAAGGGCTGGAGGGAAGGAAAGAATATGAACTCAAAAAAATTTTTAATGAATGTTAAAAAAAAAAAAGCTCATGGATCCCAGGTTAAAAACCCCTTCTTAAGATTGGGCTAGAGCTGTGGGGAACCTGCAGCCTGGAGGGAGGCCACATGTGGCCCTCTAGGTTCTCAGGTACGGCCCTTTGACTGAATCTGAGCTTTATATAACACATCCTTTTATTAAGGGGCAAGGCAGCTGGAAAACAGCACTAATTTCGGCATCAGAGGACCTTGGTTCAAATCCTGCCTCTGATAGGATCTATGTGGCCTGAAGCAAATTGCTTAACCTCCCTGAATCTGTTTTCTTATCTGTAAAATGAAGTAGTTGAACTAGATGAAGTTTCTTCCAGCTCTTGATCACATGACCTTAAGAACTGTGTTTTACTTAATGAATATAAGACTTTAGCCCAGTCTATGGGCCAGTTACTTGTTCTTAAGTATTCCTCATGCTTTCTTACACACAGTGCGGTTGCAGCTGGGGAGACTATGTAAGAGAGAAAATCAGTGTGCCATGTAACAGGAAGAACAATAGCCGTCCGGTCAGAGGATCTGGGTTCAAATTCTAGTTCTGCTTTCTATAACCCATGTGACCTTTAGCAAGTCCCTTAACAGGGGAGGGGCAAATGGAATCATGTTGAGAAGAAGACAACCTGGAAATTGCTTCCTCATCTGTATAAATGAGTCAGGTGGACCTGCCTTGTAAGCTCTAAACTCTAAAATCCTATTCTTATAGGAACAGAGCAGCCATGGCCACTGAGAACCAGGGGTCTAGAAATTTGCTGGGCTTCTTCACCTCTAGCAAGGATGGAGGTACTTCCCATTATTTCTGGTGCGCCCAAAAGCCAACATGTCCTAACCCTTTGCTCACTCACGAACTGTAAATCTCTCATCTGGGATGGCAGATTGGATTCTATAACATGTGACCAACCACAGGCTCAGATTCTATGCCTTGGGGCATAGACCCCAGCAGGCTGGGGTCTCCCTTGAGAGGACCAGGGCGGAATGTCGGTGGAAGGGACAAAAGACTGTGGGTAGTGCATTGTCTCTTTTACTGGAACATGGCTCTCCTCTTCCCCACAAAGCTCTAGGAGACCACCCTCAAAGCAATAGGCAAAACTACACTGTGAATGGGAGTTGGGAAGGAGAGCTGCTGGAAAAGGATGAGGAAGAGAGAAGACTTAGTATAAAGGAAAGAGATCAATGGCTGTAGAGTCAGAGGCCTTGGTTTGAATACTATATGGACTGCTTAACTCTATGATCATGGTAAGATTGTTTAACCTCCCTATGTCTCAGTTTCCCTTATCTATAAAATGAAAAGGGTAGAGAGGTTGCTTTAAATTCAGTGATCCCTCAGATCGATGGTTCAGGCAGGCAGAAAATGAGAAAAAGGTAGCAATGAGATGAAGCTAGGGGCTATGGCAAAATGGTGAGTTCCAGGATGGAATTTTGGCCTCCACCTTCACAGTGGAAAAATGACCATGAAAGCAAGGCAGGAAGGAGCAGCTTGGTAGTTGAACATAGTTCAGAAACTTGGGACCGAAGTCTCCTCCACTCTAATCTCCCAATTCAACTTCTGTAAGCCGGGGTAGGGGATGGATGGGGGCTCAGTGGCCTAGTCCCCTTTTACCTAGACCTCAGAGCTGCTGTGCAGTGCCTGGCCCCCGTCAGGGAGGTGGGAGAGGAAGTGGTTTGTCTCTCTGGGTGCAGAGAGAGTCCCTCCAGCTTGGCTACAGTGGGGACCAGGGAACAAAAGCAAAAGAAGGTCCTATAGCGAAGAGCCCCTCACCCCCACCTCCCCACCCTTGACAGGGTCTACTTTGAGGAAGGCAAAAGGCAAAGGAGGGCAGCCACACACTGGCCTTGTAGGGAACGGAGCTCTTTCCCCCTCCCCCCAGGGCACTCACAGCCTGTGGCTTTCGCTTCCTGCAGGGCTGACAGTTAGGGCCCCGAAGCGGCACCAGGCTGAAGCAACCCAGAGTGTGGTTATTTTGGGGAGGTCTCTGTGCTCGCCTGTGAGCCATTTTTCTTGCCTTTCCCGCCACCTTCCACCCCATCTCCCCCCTCAACTATTTCCATTTTCTAGGTCACACACACACACACACACACACACACACACACACACACACACACACACACACACACACACACACACACACACACACACACACGCCTGCTCGCTCGCACACACGTAGCTGTAGCTGGGGCTTTCCAAGGGGCTTTTGAGAAAGCCAATGAAAGCTGTTCACATCATGCTCTCCTCAGACATTCAGCACCTGCCTCATCCCTCCCCACCCTCTATGCCCAGTGAGTTAGCATTGGCCTAGAACAAGTTCATCTGGGAGAATCTGAATTTTGTATCTTCCTAGCTATCTCCTAGCAGAGCTCAGCACACAGTAAACTCTTCCAAAATATTTCTTAATTGATCTCACCTCCCTGGGAAGAAGTTTCCTGCCTTCATGATTTCTAATTCCCTTGGCTTTAAAAAAAAATTCTAATTACATGTAAAAGTTTTTTATTATGCATTTTAAAAAATTTTGAATTCCAAACTCTCTTTCCCTCCTTTCTCTCCCCAAGCCATTGGGAAGGCAAACAATATATTGATTATACACATGAAGTCATGCAAAATATTTCCATATTAGCCATGTTGCAAAAGATAATACACACACACACAAAACCCAACAAAAGTAAAGTTTAAAAAGTATGCTTCAATCTGCACTCAGAATTCATCAATTCTCTCTCTGGAGTGTGTACTATTTTTCATCATGGGTCCTTTGAAATTGTCTTGAATCATCAACCTTGGCTTTGAGTGTCTTGAAAGCAGGAACTGTTCTTCCTTGCATCCCCAGAGTAAAGCATAGTGCTTTACAAGGAGTAGATAACTTAAGGCTTGCTCAATTGAAGAGTAATTGTGGACTAAACTTCTGTCTCCTGGCAGGCCGTTATGGACTCTGGGAAGCTACTGGGGTGTTTGTTTCCACAAACTCACGGAGTTAGGGAGAGGTTCAGTCATTTTTCATTTGTGTCTGACTTTCTGTGACCCATTTCAGTATTTTCTTGGCAAAGATACTAGAGCGGTTTGCCATTTTCTGCTCCAGCTCATTTTACAGATGAGGAAACTGACGCAAACAGGGTTAAGTGACTCGCCCAGGGTCACACAACTAGTGAGTGTCTAAGGCCAGATTTGTGCTCAGCAAGAGACTTTCTGACCCTAGGCCTGGGACTCTGTCCACTGTGGCACCTGAGCTACCACTTAGGGAGAGGAATAGAATTATTAAATTCAGTAGGCCAGGAAGACACAAGACTGTTTTAAGTCTTGCATCTCAAATGTTGCTATTTTGATATTTAACTCCAGTAAAACATGCTGCTTAATTCAGTAAACAATCGGACTTTCTGCAGGTTGAAGGTAAAATGTAAAACTCACTTCTTAAAACTGTTAAATTTTATTGATATCTTCTTTGTACATCACCTATATTTCCCAATATATCAGTCATAGGATCAGGGATCTAGAGTTGAAAAGGATTATACCTCAGCAGCCTACTCCAACATATGGGGAAACTGAGATCCAGGGATCATTGACACTCAGATCATTGATACAGAGGTAGTTAGCATCAGCACTGCCCCACCTTCCCCCAAAGAGCCATCCCAAAAAGGGGGGAAAAAATTCAATAGTACTAATAGATTAAAAAAAAAAAGCCTGACATTACACGGAGGGCTCCACATCCATAGTCCCTCACTTCCAAAAACCTATTACTTCTTTTTGCAGCATTCATTTGCTCTGTTGTTTTTCCATTTACATTGCTGTAGCCAATGCATAGTTTTCTCATCTCCCCATGCTTCCCCATGTTCCTAATATTGGGTTTGTGCCCCAACTTGTTAAACCATTTCATAATTAAAAGGCATGTTTCTAATTCTTTGCTACTACAGAAAGGTGCTGCTAGCAACATTTTAGAGTATATGTAGGGCCTTTCTTTTCATCACTGGTCTCAGGATGCCTAGCAGTTGGATCTGTGGGTCAAAGGAGATGGATATTTCAGTCACTTTCTTGGCATAATTCTAAATTGCTTTCCAGAAATCACACCAACTCAACAGTTCCACTAGCAGTATATATGTGTCTTATATAACTTATTTTCAAAACATATGCTGTGATTAATAAAAATTCATTTGTTACTGAATTCAAAGTAGCTTCTGGTCATGTTTTCTTTTGCCTTTAAAAAGAGGTCCTCACTCCAAGTTTGAGAAGCACTGTACTAGAGCAGACCCCAATATTCTCAGAGACTGAAGAAGTGCCATCATGGATTTTGGGTCTCCTTACTAAACTGTATGGAACAGGAGCCATCAGAGCAAGCCCTTCCCCAAAGAGGACAATGACATATCTGGTCTTTCTTCCACAATCAGGTTCTCCAACTTCAAAGGGTGTTAGCTGCATGGGAACAAACTGACTCATTAGCAACCCCAAGTGGCCAACAAGGTACACACCTCTCGAGCCCTTACTAGATAAGGCCTTTAGAAGTTACTGTTTCGCCAGGCCAATGCCTTTGGGACCATAAGACTAACTCACTTGAATCCAAGTTGACATCAGCTAAAGCACTCTCTAGGCACAGGGGTAAAAGACAACATCATGAGGTTGGGGTCAGCCTGTAGAGACCCAAATGAGCAGGAACCAACAATCCTAAGAACCAATCATGAGGCAGCTATGAGACCAGCAAGCGGCAATGGCTGCTTTAATGCTGCAAGGAAATCTTTTCCAAGTATTGGGGGTAGGGTGGAGGACGAAAATAAGTACTATATAAAGTACATGTAGCTATAAAATGCTGAGGGAATGAATGCTAAGGCCTATCATTTTTCTAAACAGGAAGAGCTGTGCTGTGACAATCATTACCTAGCCTCTGGTTTACCTGCTCATGGGCAGGAACAGCTTCCTAGGAAGGTCAGATGGGCCTGGTTTAAGTTGGTTAATATAGAAGCCCTTCAAATTGATGGATGGGCAGGGAAACTATGTTCTAAGTTTTAGCCTTAACACACAAGGTTAGTTATGGGGTCTTGGGGAAAAGTCCTAGCTCTGCACTAGATATTACAGTAGTAGTAGTGGTCTATAAATCATCTGAATTAAATCTTTTCCTCTTAACTAGCAAAAAAGTTGGCTTGAGGGAAGTGAGAAAAGAGGGGGTTTGTTCAGATCATAGGGCAAGGTCTGCTAAGATGAGAATTAAGTTTCCAATAAGGATGATCCCAAAAAATTTTTCTGAGTTGCCAAGTGGAATTACTGAGCTTGAAGTATAGCAGACAGAAATGGAAAGCTATTCCAACTGGATTCAGGGTGTCATTTAGACCAATTCCCAGTCCCTAAATAGTTATACCCTTGATAAGAAAGAGAGAAGGAAAAATAAGGGGAGGAAAACTATTAAGAGAAAAGGATGATAATTTTAGAGCTGAGAGGAACATAAAGGCAACCCCCCCCCTCATTTTACAGATGAATTGAGGCCTAGAGGTATTAAAAACCACTTGTCCAAGGTCTCACAAGTAATAACAGAGCCAGGATGTGAACCTGGCCCTCTAGGGAGGATAAGCAAAAAGAAAAATAGAAAGGAAGGTAGTTAGCAGCCCCTTCTTTCTATGTGCTTCTGGGGTGACTCTTGTGATACCTGACACTTGCATCACAGGTTTTCACTGCTGTTCTAGACCTAGGTAGTGGGATACTTAATTCTACCATTGGAATTCTTAGGGTCAGGTCAAAAAGATGGCCACAAATAGGTCAGTAGGAAAAGCAGGGGCTATAAGAGCTTCTAATGAGGCAAAACCCCAAACATATTGGAATATGAAGATTCAAATGGTCAGCAACCATTTAGAGGCTCTGACAAACTCTGAAAAGATGCCAACAAAGTTAAGGATGTAGCCCCTGTCCACAGCTGAGTAAGAGGAGTTCTGAACCAGAGAACCTGAGAACAGGTACTTCCAAACGAAACAGTTCCTATTTATTATTATCCTCCTACCCACACACAACCCAAGTCTAGTGCTCATAATGGGATAAACAGCACCTAACCTCAACATTTTCATAATCTTATGAATCTAACCCTCTTTCAACAACCCAGAATCCAATGTCCCTGCAGTCAGTTATTATTGCTCTTGACATCCGTCAAAGGCTGGAGAACGGAGGGTAGGTAGGAAACGAGTAGTGTTCTATCAGTTCTCCAGGCAAAAAACTCAGCAATGATAGAGGTCAAGAACAGAGGGTTCACTAAGTCTTTATTGCTGTGTCTCTCGATTTGTAGACCACGCCTCGGCTCTTCAGTTCCCGAACAATTCCTGCAACAAGAGAAAAGAAAGCTCTGTAAGAAAGAAATAGAAACACACAGAACTAGAAACCAAGAACATTTCAGCCATTATGTGGAGAATGGAGGATAGAGAGAGGACCAGGCTCTAGGTCAGGGCTGGGGAACCTCGAGGCCACATGTGGCCCTCTAGGTCCTCAAGTGAAGCCTTCTGACTGAATCCAAACTTCACAGAATAAATCCCCTCAATAAAAGGATTTGTTCTGAAAAACCTGAACGCAGTCAAAAGGCCACACCCAAGGGCCTAGAAGGCCAAATGTGGCCTCAAGGCCACAGGTTCCCCAGCCCTGATCTAGGTAAACTATTCTGAGGTCAATATGAGTAAGAAAGGACTTTGTCATTCATTTGGCTTGCTACAAGTACAAATCCAGGTGGCTGCCTGATGAACACTTAAATAAATGACACTAAAGAGGGACAGTGTACCTTGAGGCAGGCGGCCAGTGACAGACACTGCATAAACTCCAGGCTTGAAGGTACCTAAAAGAGATGAAAAGAGATAATTTTTGTTTATTGTTTATTCTGGGCTGAAGGAAAGGGTGGTTCCTATATTTTCCCCCAACCTAATTTTCCTGCCAGAGCCCAGGAGCAAGAGCAACAACGAAACTGTCTGCCCTTCACTGCAAACAGGGCTGAAGGAAAAAGGATCTGTAATACACTGATCTGAAAGGAATAAGGAAAGGAAATACTTACTGACTCGCTGCCATTTAGAGACCCAGCTGTCCTCCGGACTCATCATTGCAATGATCCTGTAAATGAGAAGAAGGGTTTCCTGAGTTTCTCTTTGGGAAAACCCTTGAGGGTCTCTCTATCCACTTTTATCCTTATACAACCGGTGTTGTGTAAGGCTGGTCACTACAAACTGTCCTAGTCACTGTCTCACTGGTACCAGAAACACTATACAATTTCCTAATCCCAAGATCTCTTAGGGAAGGGATTCTTAACCAATTTTTGGGTCATGGAACTCTTTGGCAGTCTGGTGAAGCCTACAGACTGAGCCCACTCCCCCTGCACCCACACTGGTCAGTTTCTTAGAATAACGTTTTTAAATTAATAAAATAAAATACAATAGATTATAAATACAAATACAGTTATCAAAATATATTTTTTTTAAGTTCACAAACTCCAGGTTAAGAAACTTTTGCCCTAGCCTAGGGAGTAGGCGATGCTTAGAGATGGGTGGCCGGCATAAGAGCAGAGCACCGCTGTCCAGGACCAATGTGACCACTAAACCCAGAGCTTCTGAGAAAGGAGTGCCTTCCCTGCCCATAGCAACCCCTCCAAAAAAGTTTTTCTTAGTGACTTCCTTATTTATATCAACAGAATCATTCGAGCTGGAAACCTTAAGCCCTTTCTCTCAAAGACTCCTGCTTGCTGTCACTTCCCCCACACCCACCCACCAAATTCTCAAAACATCCCCAGAAATCTCCAATGCCACCACCCTGGGTAAGGGGCTTGTTATCTATCACACACCTAAGCACTCCCAGTAGCACCCAAATTGCAATCTTTCCACTTCTAGTCTCTACACTCTTCTTTCTATTCATTCTGTACACCCCTGCCACAGTCGTCTTCCTAAAGCTCACAACTAATGGACTCCATTCTACTGCTTAAAAATTTCCAGTGGTTCCCAGTGGCCTACAAGACACAGTCTACAAGCTGGCACCAGCCTACCTTTGTAGCCTTACCTCACCTTATTCCAGTCTTCTCTCTTTCACAAATACCCTACAATCCAGTCAACTAGGACAATCTAGCATTCCTAAAATATGCCTTTATTCATCTTGCTTCTGGATGTCTGGAATACATACATGTTTTCCATTTTCCCCGCCCAATCTATTTTCTCCACTCAATTTCTATTGACATCCTTCAAAGGCCTAACTAGTCTATGTAACCCTTCCTCATGATGTGTGATTAAGATCTCCCTGGGCCTGAGATACTTCATCTATAAAACAAGACTAGATTGATTCTATTAGGTGCTCAATACATTTTTGGGGGGCGAGGGGGAGGTGTATGAGTTTAATGAAGACCTAGACTAGGAGTTCTTAATCTGGGAGATGCAGCCTCCAAGGGGTCCCTGGGTAGATTTCATAGAGTCTATGAACTTAGATGGGAAAAAAAATTACATCTTTATTTTCACTATCCCCTAACTGGATCTTAGCATTTTTTTCAATTACTTAAAAACGTTATTTTGAGAAGGGCCCCACAAACTTCAGCAGACTGAAAGAAGGGTTCACGATGCAAAAAAAAGTTAAGAACTGGTCTAGATCAAAAGAAAGATGATAAAGAGTCTGGATAAAATGTTAAGGAAACTGTTTAGATGAAATAACTCTAGGAAAAGAAAAAGAATGACAAAGGAGAAGAGAATAAAGTATCATTCACAAATACTAAAGGGAAGATAGTGAACTTGCCAGCTACCATGGCTATTTTCTCCTGTTTCTTCTTATCCTTTAATACAGAAGAGGTAGTTTCATCCTGGAGAAACAATCAGGTCCTGAATTAGTCAGAGTCCTGCTCAATTTAGATGAAAACCAAATGAAAATTAAAATGCTCCTTCTGGAAAGCTAGTCCTCTGTTCTTTGGCTCCAGCCCTTGGGGCTTACTTTCTTACCATTTTTTAATGTTGAACAACACCAGCTGCACACATGGTAAAATTATTACAACGTTCAATTTTTTTTTTGATCAAAGGGAGAACACTCCATAAAAGGAGCACCTTCACTAAAAATGAGAAAGCAACAACCCTTCCTATGTTACACCTTAGTTTTCCCTCTAAGACTCCTCTCCTTCCCTAACATAGGCTATCCTAGTGTCCTAGTAACTTTACCTGCCGTGCTGGTTAGAAAAAGTGTTGGACCCTTCTATATGACCAAACTATTGTACAATGTGAAAGTATTTGCAGATCCTATACATGATTGAATGCCACCATGGGGGGGGGGGGGGAAGGGAGGGGAGAAAATCTGAAACTCAAACGATTGTGGAACAGAATCTTGTAAATTAAAAGTAAATGATTAAATAAAAAAAAATTAAAAAAAAAAAAGAAAAAGTGTTGGAGAATGTGGAGAAATGACATTTGAGAGAATGGTACAACTAAGGAAAAGAGCAAAAACCACTTACCCATCAAAAGAAGAGCTTGTACAGTCATATACCATCTCTCGGTTGCCTTTCATCTGTAGATATGAGTCGCAATTATCACAGCCATCATACTCAAACTGGTCTATAGTCTAAAGAAACAAGAAAGAGATGTGCAGTTAGTAGGTCCAGCTAAAAAGGAAAAAATTTGCCCACCACTATGTTCAGGGAATGTAGGCCCTGGGTTCAATTCTCCAAATTCTTCCCACCCTCAACTTCAACCTTTTAGTGCCTATTCCTTCATTTCCCAGACCCAATTTAAAAGGTACTCAGGCCCCAGCTTTCCTTAATTTGTATCAGTCCTCCCACCCCCAGCTTTCTTCAGCTCTAGTCCTTCCCTTCCCCCACCCCTCCACCTGGATCCTTCTTTGAACTGCCCCTTCTTTCCCCTACCTTCTCATCAGCTCTGAGCACTGTAATCCAGTATTCTTGCCTCTGTCCTATTTCTCACCTCCCTGTCCCTGTACTGCTATTCACTCTTAACTTAATCTATCCCACACTCCAATAAAACTAGAGCATTCTGCCTATACCAAAGTGTCCCTAGCCCATTTTCCGAAATCTCCATCTTAACTTACTGAATTCACACTCTATCTTCTGAAGCACAATTCACCTGACATATCATCTGTGAAACTTTTTGACCCTAATCTTCAGAATTTAGGTTGTTGTTTGTTTGCACCCCTCTAAAGCACTTCTCACGCTGTGAATTATGGTTTTCTGTGTTTTTGTCTCCCACACTAGGCTGTAAATTTCATGAAAGCAGGAACTATGTCTTTATCAAAGCTTTGCATCTATCCCAGAACAGTGGTCTGCACCTAATGAATTACTATTTACCTGAAGTAACTCTTTGATTAAATTTAATCAAACAAATATTTATTAATCATCTACTGTGTTCAAGTAATTTTACTAGACACTGGAGATACAAAGATAAAATGAAGAACAAAAAGTTTACATTCCACCTTTAAAGAATTCATATTCCTTTAGGACATAGGTTCATAAATGCGGCCCAGTCATCCTTGGAGGTCCCCGAGACTGGCTGTGTGCAAAGTCTTGGGGAGATGAATTCTGTGTCCAAGGAAGAGCAGGCTGTAGTACTGTTTGGCTGTAGTGCAGTGTGTATGAGGGAAAGGCATGTGTAATCAGTTTGGGGAGTAAAAATGAATGAGGTGAGATTATGTAGGGTTTGAAATACCAAACAGAAAAGTTTGTATCTGATTTTAGGGGCAGCAGGAATAAAGCTTCTTGAGCAGGGGAGTGAAGTGATTGGACCTGTGCTTCAGGTATATGGCCCATCTCCAAAGCTGCATTCATTGATCTTTCCTGTAAGTTCTCTCCTCTTCCTAATTTTCCTATTATCATGAAAGGCACTATCACTGTCTCAGTCACTCAGACTGGTAACTTAGGCATCAACTTCAACTCCTCACACCCACTCCCCACATCCAATCAGTTCAGGTCTTTCCTACCTTTGTAACAATTCTCCTAAACACCCCTTCCTCTCTTCCGACACTGCTACCACCCTGGTACAATCCTTATCACCTCAGCCAGGACTAGTGCAATCCCCTGATATTTGGTCTTTCTGCCTGAGCCTCCCCCTACTCCAGTCCATCTTTTATTGAGCTGTCAGAACTGATCTTCCTAAAGCACAGGCCTGATCATGTCACACATCTTATTTGATAAATACCAGTGACTCTAATCACCTCTCAGATCAAACCTAAAACTCCCTGTCATTCAAAGCTCTTTATAACCTAGCTCCGTCCCACCTTTTCAGTCCTTATCCCCACATACTCTTCAACCCAGTGACATGGGTCTCTTCGCTGTTTCTCAAACAAGACAATCCACATTCAAACTCCAGGTATTTTCACTGGCTGTCTCCTATGCCGGGAATCTTCCCCTTCCCTATCTCTTAACTCCTGGCTTCCTTCAAGTCCCAGCTAAAATCTCACAGGCCTCCTTTCCCGATCAACCTTAATGCTGATTCCTTCCCTCTAAGATTATTTCGTTTACCTTGTATATATACTAGCATATTAGCAGACTAGTATAACACTGATATGGTCGCCAGCTAGACTATTAGCTAGGTCCCTGAAAGCAAGGACTGGTGGTTTGTGACCTTTTCATAGCCAGCCGCTTGGCTCAGTACTTGTCACAGAGTACGCGCTAAATAAATGCATGCTGACGGATTTAGCTGTGAAAGGCTTTTCATGTCGGGGTAAGGAGCCTGTGTTTTCTCCTTCCCTTGGTTCCTTCTCTCCCTTCAGCCCCCATCCCCTCTACTGACATTCCCCAAATTCTAAGCCGGTACCTTGACCAAAGAACAGAGAAGACAAGCTCGCAGATGTCGTAAATCCTTGGGAACCGTCTCCAACGCCATCGTTACCGCCAGGAGCCGAAGAAAACTTCACCAAGCACCACCGAAAATTGCCATGGACATAACGCTCCACATACTGTGCCGGAAGTATTCGTCCAACCCACTCAGAAGGATGACAACATCCGGCGAAGGCGTACCCCCAGACAGGAACTTCCGCTCCTTCCTTCCGCCCGCCCCTTCAGATTGCCGCGAGATGGTCTCTCCCGCCGAGAGGGCGGGGCCAGGTGACTCCTGGCTCAAGGCCTGCTCCCATCCTGCCTGGGTCGGGCGCGCGGGGGCGAGTTGGGCTGTTGAGGCGGTCGTCTGAAATCTCGTGGCGCCAGAGCGCGCGGGAGGCGCTGCAGTTTCGTCTTCCTCAGGAAACAGAACTCGCCCCCTGCGCGCGGTTTGTCTCACAGGCTCCTCCCCTCTCCTCCTGGTCTTTGGATCGCGCGGGATGCCTAGACGGGTTCTGGCCTCCGAACCGCACGCCGCACGAGATTATCTCGTGTGGATGAATTTAGATTTTAAAGTTTTTCAGGGACTTGGGTCAGCTCTGGGGACTCAAAAACCGACGCCTTGACTAATGCAGTGGAAGCGCATACACGTCGCGTTACCTCCTAGAGCCGAGAGTGACAATTGCGCCACCTCCTGGCAGGACTGTCGGGAGGAACCCAAACTGCGGCAACAATGGGAAGTCTGTGATTCAGGAAGCGGCCAACCCTCTAGTACCCTACCCGGCATTTACTTCCTTGTACAAAATGGAAAGATAAGCGTTATTCTTTCTTTTTGGACAACTAGAAATGATGTCCCTTACACTTTTTGAGCCCAGCCTGTCCAAACTCCGTCGCACGTCCGTTTTCGCGTCCCGGCCGCCTCCTTGCCTTCGCTCATTGGCCTACCTTCCTCACGCCCTCTTCTCTCCACCCTGGTGCAGGCCCTGTCACCTCTGGTTCTGTGGACTGCTGCAGTGGCTGGCCGGCCCTTCGTCAAGCTCCCCCAGGATTAAATAATTCTCTATTTGGCATTCAAAGCCCTCCATTTGGCCCCTTCCTTTCTAGTTTTCTTAGACTTTACCCGAATTTACTCTTCCATCCAGTCGTGCTATTCCTGGCACAGGATATACCATCCTCTGGAGTCAATGCATTTTTACTGATTTCCTATGCTTGGAATGGCCTCCCTCATCTTTACTCCCACTCGCAGCTAAAATCCCACCTTCACTAAGAACTCGTTCACGGTCCCCATTAATACTAGCGCTTTCTGGCTGACCTTACGTTCTGCTACCCAAAGTGTGGAGGGGAGAGGGGCATATGTGAATATTGGTATATGTTTATATGTGCATAGTGGGACCTTGAGGTCAGGGACTGTTTTTGCCCCAGCACTTAGCACAGTACCGGACACTTAGGCTATTAATGCTTGTTGACTGACTGTCCCACCCATCTCCTGAGGTACCATCTTGCTGTGAAATAGCCAATAGAAAAAGTCAAAATTGACTTCTCTAATCTGTGGCTTTACAGGGTGTAAAGAGATGATATGTACCTTTGACCCTGACATCATCATCATTATTCAGACCTTATCCTTAAGACCACACTAAATTAGACCATATGAAAGTTTTTGTCTTTATAACTCAATTTGGAAAGACCTTATAATCCCATTATCTTACTTGTCTCAAAACCCCATGAAGCCTCCCCAACCCACCTATCCATTTTACAATTCAGAAATAAATATTTTATTTACCCAAAGGTAAATTGTGATGGAACCATCTATCCAAATCACTCCTGATCTGTTCTGTGCCTCTGAGGGTGAAGGGATCCATAAAATCTGCACTCTACTAGGAGTCTCACCCTTTCCTAGCCCCAGAGACGATTGGTGACGTTACAAAACAAAAACGCAAAACCAGACCTGTTATGAGGATAAATATATTAGTAAATAAATACATTTCTCAACATAGTGCCTGATTCAAGCATCTTTCTGTGTCTGGTTCAGATATAAATAACCATGTGGGTTCTGAGATGCTGCTTCTCCCCACCAGTTTTAAGAAGCCTTGGAGCTTCCATGGAGAGTTATTCTTGCTTCTCCCACATTCCCATTCCGAAAAGGGGTAGTGCCTGAGAGGAGTGGTATAAGGCTGAAGTTGCCCCAGCCTTTGGCAACTCTATCTCAGCTAGATCCCTCTAGCCCCTGCCCATTAAGAGCCAATAGCCTTAACTTTTGTTCCATCCCACTCTCTCTTTCACATGTTCCCTATTACAAGGGTATCTGTATGATTCACATTGCAGAGCTGAACCTCCAAGCCCTTATTGGCATTATGATCCTGTCTTCCTCCTTTCTATATTCTCTGCAGTTATGGTCTTAGGACCCAAATGCCTCAAGCCTCATCCCTGCCCTGGTAAACTCTTCCCTTTCCTACTTTTTCACTGTCCACTCAGTGAGAGTGAATTGCCTCTTTTTTCCCTATACCAGTGCCTTATGCCACTTGCAGAGATGGGGGAAGGGCAGAGAAATTCTGATGAGAACTACTGTGACCTAGCTTTAGAAGTATGGTCATGGATTTAGAACTGGAAGGAACTTTAAGGGTCATAGAGCACAAATCCTGCTTCCTGCCACTGATCTTACAGATAACAAAACTGGCCCAGTGTGGTTAAGTGACTTGCCCAGGATTACATAAACAATGAAGTGTTGGTCGCTTCTGCAACAGTGGGAGATTCTGAAGGCCAGGTTGGGGACTATGCTTGGGCAGCTTTTTCAGGACCCTCAAGACCCTATGAGTCTAACCTAAAGACTGAGTGACTTAGGAGACATGTACCCTGGCTTTAAATATGTTAGCTCCTTTCCAGGGCTTATTAACTCAGTGAATCACACAACCATATAGTGTTTTCTAGGGGTCTGAATAAATGTGGTCTGGTCTCTGGTGGGCTGTGGACAGAGAAATAGCCCAAAAGTTACCCCTCAACATGGCTGTCTTCAGGTTTAATCTGGAAGACAGCCAGGCTCATAAAAGCAGCAGCTAGGAAGCTCTGCTAGGCACTGCAGATCTCAGCTAGAACCAATATGTAGAAGCTATCATTCCAGAGCCAAGGGCAGGAAACAAAACCAGGGATATGGGAGAGCACTCTCAATACCATCATCCCTTTCTCCTCCACTGGCACTTTTGAGTACAGCCAAAGAAAGGGTGTTCACTGAGCCCCTTTCTTCTCTAGAGGGGGAGGGAAGTGGGAATTCTGAACTGGGCTAGGTGCCAAGTCATCCAGGGCACATTGTTGTTGGAAGCCTTGAGCTGGAGCCTGTCCCATCTCACACTGCCTGTTCACACAGCTCTTCAATCTCCTCCTCTGGACCTGCATTCAGAGAAAAGGGAAGGGCATAAGTCTCTGAAAGAAAGTTTGACTTTGTCTTCCACCACCAGAAGACAGAAAGCAAGGCAAGGAGACACCAAGATAGACAGAAACTGAGAGAAAAGGGGATGGGTAAAAGGGTGACCAGACTGAGAGCCAATAGAAGTGTGTGTGTGTGTGTGTGTGTGTGTGTGTGTGTGTGTGTGTGTGTCCACACATACATATACATATGATATAAAAAATATATAATAAATCTCCAGTGGAACTCAAAAGAAAAGAACATTAATTTTCCTTTCCTTCCAAAAAAGATTTTCAGTACTGACAGCAAGAAAACAAGCACATGACAGGGCCTAAAATAAATCAGTACAAGCATAACAAAAATCAAACAGTATCTCTAAAAGAAGTGTATTATTTTTCTTTTTCCTAAACTCCCTTAGAATTTGTCTTCTTAGGACTCTGGGCCCAGATTGAGTGTGGGGTAGTCCTCTGAAGCTGTCAACAGCTTAATGCCTTAGCCCAGGTATCTGGGCTTGGGAGAAATAACTAGCTGAGGAAAGACAGCTCAGGAAAGGAGAGATTTGGGAAAACAATTTTTCCAAAGCTGAACTTGAAAATTAACCAACTGTTGCCATCTGATTACAGCTGGGAGGTATGAGGTCCCTTTTGGGACAAGTTGGCTCTAGCTAATAAAGCTATCCAGAGGGGGTAGGTAGACCCACATTGTTTCCTTAATCTTGAGGGAAAGAAAGAAACCTAAGGAGACAAGAGTACTTAATATAAAGGGCAGGGGTGACACTGTCCTCAATCAATTATTCAACAAGCATTTATTAAATCCCTAACTTGTGCTAGGCACTGTGCTGGAGATACAAAAACAAAGAATGAAATTATTCCAATTTTAAAGGAGCTTACTTTCTAGCAGGAGACAAGTACATAGATGTGTATGTATATACATATACATATATACGTAGAACAAAATAAAATACAAAAATAGTTTAATACAAAGTAGTTTAGGAGAAAGGGCACTAGCTGTTGGGGGATAAGGAAAGGTTTCATTCAGGTGAAAGTGGTGTTTGAGTTGCATCTTGAAAGAAGAAAGGATTTTGAGGTAGAGTTGAGGAGAAAGTGCATTCTAGGAAAGGAAGAAAGCGCTAGCATGAAAGCACAGAGATTGGAGAGGGGATGTTTTGAATAAGAAACAGAAGGAGCCCATTTGGTTAGATCAGGGAGTGATGTATGAGGCTAGAAAGATGGGTTGGGACTTGGTTGTGTTATCTCTCCTAAAATATGTGTGTATGTGTATATTTACAAGTTATCTCCCCTAAAATATTGTTCTTGTTCAGTCATTTTCAGTTGTGTCCAACTCTTCATGGCCCCATTTGAGGATTCCTTGTCAGAGATACTGGAATATTACCATTTCCTTTTCCAACTCATTTTACAGATGAGGAAACTGAGACAAACAGGGTTAAATGACTTGCCTAAGGTCACACAGCTAGGTGTCTGGGCTTGATTTGAACTCAGGAAGATGACACTTCCCACCTGAAGGCTCAGCACTCTATCCACTATCACCACCTAGCTACCCCTCCTCTAAAATATACTTACACACATTGTTACCTAGCCACAGACGGCACTGGAAGAGAAAGTGAGGCTGGTTCCTTTGCACAGCCCTCCCTCACTCAAATCAAATTCAATTGTAAATCATATCATCTCCCTGATGTCATGGTCCTCTCTGAGAATGAAGGACAAACCACAACCACAAGGAACATATTATCTCCTCTAATATTTATGTACGTTATCTTCCTTTATATGTGTGCATGTATATATGTTATCTCTCCTAAGATATGTATGTATGTGTGTGTATATTATCTCCCCTAAAACCATGTCGGCTTCTTGACAGCAGGGATCATTTTTGGTTTACTTTTGCTATTCCAGTACTGAGCACTGTGCTTAGCATACAGTAGGCAGTTAATGTTTGTTGACTGATGAACAGATCTCATCTTCAGTCCCATATCCTATTCTTCCCACTCTTCCTTCTCTTTCCTACCATTTTTAATCTCTCCAGGAAACTCACCAGGCTGGGCTGTCAGTGCCTGACAATGTGGATAAGGACATGTTCTGTCCTCCAGGACACCAGGACTCCATTCAGTTGGTCTCTCCTCGAGTGGACAAGGACTTAGTGGGTGACAGTGGGTGAGGCACAGCCACACAGGCTGTGAGCCTGAATAACAGGGTCCTGTAGTGTCTGGTAGCAGCCTTGTATCCAGGCCCAGAGGTCCAGGGATTAATGGGTGGGCTTCTTGAAGCCAGGGGTATGTTAAGCTAGAATCATGATGGGGAAGGGCTTGGAAACTAGGGATCGCAGGAACATCCTGGGGTGGGGTGGCTGAGATAGGCTCTAGGAGCCCCCTCCGTTTCCTCTGTTGGTGTCGTGTCAAGACAGCAGATCTCTGTAATCCTAAAGGGCTAGGAAGGTGAGCAGGGCTGGGACCAGAGTTTTCTTCAGAGCCACAGTGTGACTCTGTGAGAGCCCGAGACCTTGGATAAGAGAGCTGCCTAGGCAGGGATGGGGGAATATATTTAGGGGCTTTTTGGACAAGAGGTGGTGGCTCTGACTGGGGTTCTGCCTGGGAAGCTGTGAGCCTAAGCTGGGGTAGTCCAGTTTCTGGGCTAGCTTTCCTGCCATGCCACTGAAAGCGCTTTTGGTAATGATGGTGCCGATGTTTATGGTAGTGGATATGGCTAGACATCTGGACATCCACTTTTGGCACCACTGAGTCCAGAGAGCGGGGCCGATAACCTATACTGGGCTGTACCTCCTCCTGGGTCTCACCTTCAGGGCTACAATATACCAAAGGGTCAAAGTCACTAAGGGAACTTCGGAAGGTAGAGCTGCTGCCATGGATGCCCTGAAGGCTAATGTCTGTGCAATTGACCACTGAGTCACTGGAAGAACCGTGGCAGGGCCCAGAACTGGAGTCACTGGCTGGTCCATCTGCCAAGTAGCCACTTCTCTCTGTACGATAGCTCTCCCCTGATCCACTGCTATCATGTGGCCTTGTCCGTCGTGGAGAGGCTGAGCAAGCTGACGGGTGCTGCATGGAACAGGCTCTGAGGCGGCCCAGCCTCCAGTTAGCAGCATGGGGACGCTGAGGAGCTGCTAGACGAGGCTGAGTGCACACATGTCCAAGATGCAAAGTTCTGGGTGGACGATGATGCCAAGAACCATGCTCCATGGAGGACAAAAAGGGGCCAGGTCGAGGAGGTTGGGCTACTGGAGTCTGTGAAGAGCCCTGCAAGTATGCTGCAGGGAGATGATAGTGGGCATGACCAGGATGCTGGCGAATGAGATGAAGTCTTCTGCCAGGTTCTTGGTATGGATGAGGGGGTCCTGAGGACTGGGAAAATGGATCTCCCTCTAGAAAAAGAGAAGAATTTCAAGATTTGGCATTACTCATTTGATGGCTTAGGGAAACAAGGACCTTGACTGCCGTCCCTCACCTTACATACACACATCCTCTGAAATTCTGCGTCTTTTCTTTTATTCCAACTTGGATGGTCTCTTCCCTGAGGAACCCATCCAGTATATCTATCCCACCACCTTTCATCTACTACTGGAACACTTTCCTCCTTGGTTCTATGTCTGGTCAACTTTCCTCGAAAGAGCTTTTACTCTTGGGAAGTTCTTGGCTCAAATCACCTACCTATGATGTTGAACATGCAGAGTGGGCAGGTCTGGTGCTGATGCAGCCAAGGATCCACACAGGTACGGTGGAATTCATGGCGGCAGGAAATGACCCGTAGCTCCTAGAAGTAATGAGAAACTCCAAAGGATCAAGACCCAAAAGGATATGGAGCCAGAAAAATATAAAGAACCCAGGATCTCACCTTTCCACCCCAACTTCTTGCTGTCTCTTCCTCCTACCTCCAAGAAAAATAAGAAAATGGACAGAACCTGAGAACCCTGGGGCTACCTCCCCAACTTCCACCATTTGGAGAGGAGAGGCAAGAACAAAAGAAACTAATCTAACCCCACCAGTGCATCATATAAAGGGCTTTCCCTACATAGGGTTCCCTGAAGTTCCAGTCCTTCCTTCCTGAGGTCAAGTTGGGGAACTAGGAGGCACTTCCTTACCTGCCCATCTGTAAACTCTTCTAGGCAGATTGCACAGATGGGTGTAGAGCTACAGTTGCTTCCAGAGTCAGACCACTGGGATTGGACTTGTCTGCAATTGGTCCTGTACCTTCGAGTGGCCAACTGGCTGATGGCCCAAGCTGTTCGTTGTTGCAAAGGTTCCTGGGGAGAGAAGCATGAGCTCAAGAATGATATTAGCTGCCCCCTCGGCCCCAGGACCCTACCCCTTATTTAGTACCCTCAGCCCCCAGGACCTAATGCTTTTTCCCCCCAAGAGCCCCCAAAGTGAAGCCTAAACTATAACTAATTCACTATCACATTGTACTTTGCAGTTATTCCTTTTTAAATCCTTCTTCCTCTGTTCTTCTCTACCACACAGGTTCATACAGTTCATATAGAAAATCCTCACATCTCCAGAGAGGATCAATGAGAGAAGTTAGAATAGTGGGTGGGGGCTTGGATGATGAATAGCAGAAACAGTTGAAACTGAACTGAACATACTATCCATTCTACCTTTGTTGCTCCCCACCACCACCAAAAAGGTGAGCCCACCAATCTCACCGGCCTGTGGCGGGGGCGGCATCGGATCCGTAGCACAGAAGCAAGGATGACCACAAAGATGATGCCCACCACAGTGAGGAGGATCCACACGTCATAATCTGGCTATATAGGAGGCAGAAGGGAAAAGGGCAATAATACAAGTGTGACCCAGGTCAGAGACAGATGAAATCTGGGGACCCAGAAGGTTATCACCACCCATTTTCACCACTAGTTCTTCCAACTGATGGGTTTTAGATTAGGAAGATGGTGTTGGGTCTCCCTTCCCAGGGATACTTCCAAGGGGATTATTTCCATATTCACCTAACAGGAATGAGATGGAAACTATTCAGTTTTGGAGAATAAGAAAAAGGATGCTTTGGGAAAGTCGCAGTGAAGTACAAATAGGATGGAGTCCTGGTTGAGTTGCACTGTGGCATGGCAAAAAAAAGTCACTGGGGATCAAGAACCCTAGATCCTACTCCTAGCTCTGTTATTAATTATATAGCCTTGAGCAAGTCACTTAATCTCTTTGTGATTCAGCTGCTTCTAATTATAAAATCTTGGAGCTGGAAGAGAATTTACAAACACAGTCATCTCAGTTTATAGTGTAGAAAATGAAGGCTCAGAAGTGAACTGACTTGGCCAAGGTCACACACCAGCAGCAGGGAGAAGCCAAAAACCCAGGGCTCCTGACTCCTGGGCTACCTTCCTATCTCTCTTTCAGTGATCAACACAAAAGATAAAACCAGGGATAACATTCAAGGAGGCTCCAGAACAGTCCTGCCCCCTCCATATACACATACCCCTGCTGTTCTTCAAAAGACAACATGATAAATAACATCCTGAGAGAGAAGGCGTCCATTGGTTCCTGTCCCATTCCCAAAGATAAAAGGTAGAAGATAGTGGGAGCAGGGAACTCTCACCCAAGCTGGGGGCTCCTTTAGCTCAATTCGCACATGGGCCTTTTGGTTCTTGTACACAAACTCCATCAACTTCTCGGCATCCTTGTCCCAAATCAACACCACTGGCCACCTCAATCCCAGGGGTTGCTGTAGCTGAATGAGATAAAGCACTGTAAATCACCATCTAGAGCCCCCTCTTCCCACCTCCTTCAACTTTAAGAGCCCTGCTGCCCTAGGACCTTGCTGACACCTGGTCCCTAGTTCCCCTTCCCCAGGCCCTCGAGAGATCGTGGATCTGTTTATCCTCCCTCAATCTCCCTAAAGGCTTCCTGGTACCTGCTCAGCAGCTGCACGATCCTCAGTGATATCAAAAAGGACAGCACTTGCTCCTCTCTCACCTGCCATCCGGGCCTGAAAGAGACACAAGAAATAAAGTCAGGAGTCCCAAACAGGGATACTTATCTATAGCTGGGCTCTAGGCATTTTCTCTGGTTGTTCCCCATGCCTGAAATGCCCTCCCTTCTTCCTTTCTGTTAACCTCCCTGTTGTTACGGTTGTTCAGTCCTTTTTAGTCATGTCTGACTCTTTGTGACCCTATTTGGAGTTTTCTTGGCAAAAAACTGGATTAGTTTGCCACATCCTTCTGCAGCTCATTTTACAGATGAGGAAACTGAAGTAAACAGGGTTAAGTGACTTGCCCACAGCTAGTCAGTTTGAGGTCAGAATTGACTTCCTGACTGCAGGCCCAGCATTTTATCTACTAGGCTACCTAGCTGTCCATTAACTTCCCTGGCTTCCTTTAAGTCCAACTAAAATCCCACCTTCTACACAAGTCTTCCCTCTATTAATTGGTTCCTATTTATCCTGTAAATGGACTGCTTTGCAAAAATTGTTTGCATATTGTCTCCCCCAATTAGATCATAAGTTCCTTAAGGGTAAGGGCTATCTTTTGCTTCTTTTTGTATCCTCAGCACTCAGCACAGTGCCTGGCACATGGTTTACTGATTGATTGTATCCTATTCTCATTCTTTCACACATTCCTGCTTATGAATAGGTACTTTTTTTTTCTTGCTTTTTGGAGGGGGGAAGGCAGGGCACTTGGGGTTAAGTGACTTGCCCAAGGTCACAAAGCTAGTAAGTGTTAAGTGTCTGAGGCAGAATGGAATTTGAACTCAGATACTCTGGACTCCAGGGCTGGTGCTCTATTCACTAAGCCACCTACCCATGCCAAATAGGTACTTTTTATGATACACCACATCCACACATACATAAAGGATTCCCTGTATCCCAAGCCCCATAGCAACACTGCCCTCTCCTTATAAGCATGTTTACTCTGCATCTCAAAGGAGAAGAGAAAGGTACTCTCAGTACAGGTCCCTTAAGTAGGAGTAACCACATCTACCTGTTCCTTTTTCCTTCCCAGAGGTGAAAGGCAGAAATACAGGAAAAGCAGAAAGACCACAGAGATCTTGGCTCTGGAGAGACCAGCCTTTCTCTTTAAGTGGTGCTTTGAGAACCTAGGACAACATTGCTAATGAACTCTTTCCTTCCCGTTTCCATGGCCCTACAACAGTCCACCTTAAAAGTTTCTCCTCTTCCACATATTCACCTGTCTCCCTTACACACACACTGGTTGGCTTTGGAACCCTGCCAGGACTGCTAGCTCTTTCCTTGGCTTCAGTTCAAGATAACTTAAAGGAGTCTACATTCTTAGCTCTGTCCCTTAACTCTTGCTGGATGGTAACATCAGGAGACAGGGGGGAAGACAAGTAAGGGGATATTTCTACCCCAAAACAGATAGAAGATAACGGTGAAAGGAAACTCATTTTCCCTGAGCAGATACACATGGAAGAGAAAGATAATAAAACTAAACCAGGTTGTATATGGGAGACATTTTTTTGGTGGGGGCGGGAGAGAGGGAGTATTGCCAGGGTGAATGTAATAGCTGCTAGCTCCTCCCACTTTAGTAAATGGCTCTTTCAGCCAAAAAAAAAGTACTAGCCAGCTTATATTCTAGGGCAAACGATTTTATCTCAATGATAACATCTTAGTTCCATGGATTCCCCAGATCAGTTGCCCTGCAGCCTGGAGTTGCCTGCTATGATCTGAAGCTTCCTTAGCAGCAGAGAAGGAGTTAATCTAAATGTATGAGGTGGTGGCAGGAAGAAGAGCAGAGTGGTGGGGTTGGAATTTACTTACACTTTTTTTTTTCTTCCAGCTCTTTGATCTCTGTGTCCCAGGAAGAGCCTGTCAGGGCAGATCTCTTGCCAGGCAGGCTCCACCAGGCTTCCCTCTCCCCTGAGGGGGGCCCCTTAGTGCCATCGGCCTCTGGGCAAGGGAGCCTGGGGGGAAGGGGAAGGAGATACCTAGGCAATACCCTCTGTGACAAGAAAGAGTATAAGGGCGAGAGTAATCTTCTCAATCTTACCCATTCATTCCTCCCAAGACAGGGCTAGGTAGCCTGTGGCCTGTCCCAGTTCTAAGACAAAAGCTCAGAAAGTCAATTGCCTGGAAAGTCACAGGATGTTAGAATAAGAGTTCAAGAGGTTATTTAGTTCAACCCTGTGCCCCCAGGCACTTAGCTATCCTTGAAAAAAAGTAAAGTCTATAGTTTTCAAAACCTTCCTAGGAAGGAGATTCCATAGGTGTTCTTGGCTACCTCCCTTTTCAGTTATCTGTGACTCGAGTACTAAATTGAGATCAGTCCTAGGGTCTAATCAGACCTAAGGGATAGAAGAATGGAGAATCTGGAGGGGACCAAGGACCAGCAGCTAGGGAAAAATGGGAAATTCCATTAGGAACAGTATGACTCCAGGGCATATTAAAGGGGTTGGGCAGGGGACAAACTCTAACTAAACCTGCCCAGGTTTCAGTGTTCCTTTTGACTACCCAGGAATAAAGAGGTTTGAGGAATCATCTTATAAGTCTAGGAAATAAGATTCCTGAGTCCTGCATTTCCTATCATCTTCACCTCCATCCTAGTTTCACCATCTAGGAAACAGAAATAATGAACATGGTCTGATCTAGGAAAGACAATGTGAGATTCCATCCAGATGGTATGGACTAGATAGTAGATGGAGGTACCAGGATAGCACAGCACAAAGGGGAAGGCAGTCTTCTAAAGATTTCCTTACCATCCCCGCCCTTCTCTTTGAAGGGCTGGGGTAAGGAACAGTGGAAAGTAATTATTGCAACGTTCAAACGTCCCAGCCCATTACAGCCCATAATTACAAAGTAGTAAAAAATGATCAAAGAGCCTAGGATGTTTGCCAACAGGCAAAAACAAACAGGACTTTCAGGTAGTGGATTCTCCTGGCCCAGGTTTGAGGAAAAATGCCAGATTTGGTGACAGATGGCAGCAAGTGACTGGTATTTGTGGATGTACAAAGCCATCAGTTTTCACATCCTCCAAGAAGCCCAAACGATCTCCTTATTTTTTTCTGAAGGGAACTGGTGTTAGATGAAGTCATTAAAAATCTCAGAGATGTAGGGGTATGAGATGAGAAGGGCAAGAATGAATCCTCCAAGGAAGAATTATGGGAATGAGAGTTAAAAAATTAAAAAGTAGATTCACAGACAAGTCCTCAGGTTGAAAGATGATTGTTTTCAGACACTAGCTTTAGTGATAGCTTCTCCAGGAAAAGTACAAGAAGTAGCCAGCCTACCAGGAGTGGCAAAGAAAATTGCTTAGCAACCCCCAGCAATACTAAGTGACCAGGCCAAAATGCATCACTGAACCTGTTTCAAGGCTGCTGGGCCAGTTCCCTTGCTTCTTTGCAAATGCAAAAGTGGAAAACTCCTACATTCCTAAAGAAGCATATAGCCTTCACCTTATTTCTCCACACGGGAAAAGCAAGCAGACCCAGTAGTTCCTAGCACTCTACCAAAATAATATTATTTCCCTTTTACCCTATGATTCTGCCCAACCTGCTCTGCTTATGTCACTTTTGGCACAAGGTACCACATCTCTTGGCCTCAGTTATTCCTCAATAACGTACTTTGAGCCTTCATAGACCATTGGACAAGAGGATATAACCTAAAAAACTGAATCCTAGATCCCACAGTAGACCCTAATGGTCACTCATCAGTCTGCTGGGCTAGGCTGGGCTGGGTCAGGCTTGGGCAGGGCATGGAATCCACTTTGATTCTGAAAAATTTACAAAACCACGTTGGGAATCAATCTTTTCTTCTGAATTACTATAGCACTTTATACTAAACACATGGCTTTTGCTATGTACTATTTGCCTCAGTGATTTGCATAATTTTATTATTTCACTTATTAGATTATAAGCTTCTGTAGGAGACAGACTATGTTTTATATACCCTTTTGTATTCCCTGTGGTGCCTTGCATGTAGCAGGTGCTAAAAAATATTTTCTAAATGAGTGAATTATAGTCTGAGATTTTTTTCCCTCTTTCTGGAGGGGGGTAGGCGGCAATTGGGGGTTAAGTGACTTGCCCAAGGTCACTCGGCTAGTAAGTGTTAAGTGTCTGTGGCCAGATTTGAACTCAGGTCCTCCTGACTCCAGGGCTGGTGCTCTATTCACTGGGCCACCTAGCCACCCTGTCTGAGATTTTTAAACAAGGGAAATGAAGGTGATAAGAGGTGATAGTGCTTCCAGCAAGGTATATATAAATCGTATTATCATGTAAATATGAATTATGACGATGATGATCATGATGATGGTTCTAAGCATGGAGAGAGTGGGAAGCTCTGATGTGAAGTCACGCCTCATCTTTGGCAGATCTACAGACGGAAACCACATGGAGGTCCTTCTCAGAAGACCCTTCCAAGGACAACAGAAAACAGACCAATGAATGGCCACCTCATAATTCCAACTCTGGGATAAGTATAGCATAGACTCTTGGGCAGGAAAGCATGGAGAAAGTGACTGACTGAATTAGTAGAAGATAATTATTTCAGGAGGCCAGGGTAGAACCATATATCACATGATCCTCTCAAAACCAGGAGACTTCAAAGCACATTGCTTATGTGATGGCTCTTGCCCTGTGAGTCATTACTTTACCTTGCTGGCCAATGACAGACAAGGACGGGGGGCTCTCCTTGGGCTCTCCAGCTTGACAATACTTATGAAACCAGGTTCCAGGTTGTCATCATCACTGGCATTGCACAGGTAAAGAGGATGGGACTGCAGGGACAAAAAGACAAGCAATTTAGGGAAGCTTTGGCAGTCATCAGGAAGAAACATTAATTTCAAATTCTCTGATGTCGGCCCTAGCCATTACAGAGTCTGAAGACTTGAAGGAACTTTGTTTATATCCTTCATAGTAGTGTGAACACTTTGATAAAAATAATTGTTATTCTGATGGTGACGGAATCTGGAATTTGAAAGGAAACAGATAGAATAGGAGAAAGGTACCAAAAATAATAAGGAGCCAGTGGCAAAGCAGTGCTGGCTGGATCAAGAATTCTATTTGTCCTTTAAGCCTTCTCTCTCTGGTTTTCAAATAAAGCAGGTACATAATGTCCCAATCATGTTGGAATCTGATTCTCTTTTCACTGGTCTTAGGGAACCCACTAGAACAGTTACCTCTCCTACAGGTTCTCATCTGCCAAATGTTTTTGTGCTCTTTCTTAGCTTCCTTGATATATGCTTCACATATCTATGAAGTAGTAACTAAGCCTAATAATAAACTTACCTGGTTCCAACATACCTGACTGGAAGGATTCTAGACAACTGACCATCCAGTGGAACTACTGGCATACCCAATGCATGGGTTACTTGTTCTTTAATTAGGTGTCTTTTAGGTCTAAGAGATATCTAGAAGGTGCAGTGGATAGAGTGCTTGCTGGGTATGGAGTCATGGACATAAGTTCAAAACTACCCTGAGATACTTACTAGCTGTGTGACTCTGGGCAAGTTCCTTAACCTCAGTTTCCTCAAATGTAAAAAAAAACAACAAACTGTGAAAATGTAGAACAGCAGCTATCTACCAGAGTTGTTATAAGGATCAAATGAGAATAATATTTGTAAAGCGCTTAGTTTAGTGACTGGCACGTAATAGGCACTTAATAAATGCCTGTTTCCTTCCTTGCTTCCTAAGAGGGACAAGTCCCAAAGAAACCCACCAAGTCCATTTGCCCTGGGCCCAGCAGAGCTATTCCTAGGCTGTGAGAAACTGGGTCCAGGCCCTGCATCATGAAGTATGCTAATGGCACTGGGTAGTAACTAAGACAGGGAGTCAGTAGAGAAGATGGCTTTGTTGGTGGAGAAAAAAGGATCCTTAAACATTTCCCTCACTCCAGTCCCATCACCAAGGCAACCTGAACACATAGTATGACCTAGAAATGTCATGTCCTAAATATCCACAATATGGAGCTGGCTCTTAGCAAGAAACGTAAGCATTATACTAGGTAGAAAGCTATCCATACTTTTTCTCCTACTCTCTAGAAAGGCATTCTATAAGAAGCAGAAAGACTCCTAGGTACTAGGTACCTCTCAAATTTATGAAGATGATAATAAAGACTAGCATTTGATAGTCCTTTTTATTTTTTCAAAGAGGTTCCCCATTTTTCTTTCACTGAGACCTCATAGTATAAAACAGGATAAAAGGGACTTTTATCCTTGCCCTCAGCATTTAGGGGCTAGAGAAAAGCTAGCATCTTTGCTCCTACTAGAAAACAAGCTGACTCAGGGAGACAGAAGGGAGCTTGATGGTAGTAATGACATGATACTGTATCAGCAGAGAGATTCCCCAAGGAAAATCAACTCCTCTGTGAGGAACATGACTCAGTGGTAAAATAGATCAGTCAGGGCTCCTCACTCCCTGTGGCCTGGGAGCGTCAGCTGAGTTTGGGGTGTGAAGAGACGCTAGGGCAGAACTCCCTCAAGATTCTGTTACTGAGCTGATCTCCTGAGGGAAACAAGGAAGATGGTACTAAACCTGGTAAAACACACATGCCACAGCTTGTTCCAGCAGAAAATGGCCACTGGGCATTTAAGCTTCAGGTTTAGACTCCAATGATTAGGAGTGAAGAGAGAGTGTGAAGGGCCTGTCCCCCAGCAAAAAGCTAGAGTATACGGAGCAAATGCAAGAAAGAAGAAATTAGAAAGGAGACTGGGACCTTATAATATGATTAGGCCGATCCACTGACTACAGCAAGGGATTTGGACCTTTACCTCCATCTCTGAACAATTCATACATTTATCCAGTAGAGTCTTCTAGATGAGTCAGTCCCTAGTTGGAACCCAATATGTCTGGAGAATAAAATTAATTCCCTCTTCTTAGCAGTTGCGTAAACCTATACCATTAGAGGAAAAGTGTATCACAGGGTTTTTATTCAGCATAAGGGAATATGTGAGAGGTTCCTTCATTAGATATGCCTATTTTCAAGGCCTGCCAGGAACAAAGAGGGAATAGTCAGTGTTTGCTTCAGCTCCTCGTAGGCTGAGGTGAAAATGCTGGGGTGAGAAAACGGTTCTTTTGAATACTGACCTAATGGAAGAAACTCAGAGCTAGCAGGCAGCAGAGCTGGGTGTGTATCTTAATTCTGTTGGTGATCTAATGAAATATACCTTGGGCTCCAAAAAGAAAGCTTCTTTACCACTTTCTGCTTTACCACTTCAACACAGCCAAAGTACCTGAATATTCTTACTTGATCTGTGTCTTTAAAGATTTTAATAATTCAAGAATCACAACTCTTCTTCACTTAGTTTCTAAGCACAATTCTTTAGTCCAATTTTCTCAGAATGACACCAAGGAGACATTTTGCCCTTCCCCACAGGACATTTGGAAACTTGAGGGACAAGTTTTATGAAAAATATTTGTAAATTTACATGTAAACAAAGTACCCACCTAAAGCTCAGATCTAGGACAAATGGGTTACAGGCAGGTACATTTTGGCTGAACATAAAGAAAAAATGGGTAGAGTTTTCAAAAGTGAAATGGTGTACCCAGGAGGTAGTTTGCCTCTCTTACTGAAAATGTTTAAGTAGAAAATGGATAACCTCTGTAAAGGGACAATGCTTCAGGAAGTGTTTGGACAAAATGACTTCTAAGGTCTCTTTCAATTCTGAAATTCTATGATTCTATACTTAAATATTGTTCTGGAGCCAGATCTTAGCCAGGGAACCTGGGGCTCCATAACTAACTCTGCCCCAATTGTAAGGTCCTTTAGAAGGGCAAGGAGAGGAAAGAGAAATACAAACCAATGTAGAAGATCTTTGGAAGGTCTTTGTGCTCTTAGACGAATCAACTATCAAAAAGATACCTTTAGAATCTTCAATTTAATTCAGTAGGGCATGGCCTTTTCTTTCTGTTCCTTCAATCCCAATTCTAATCTAATTCTAAGATATGGAGAACTTTGAAGCAAGGACAAGAAAAAAAGAAAACAAAACTAAGTGTATTTGTTCCTTATGTCTGAAGGTCTCCAAATAATGATTTGGATCAAAATGATTCAATCAAATCAAATCAAAAAACGATTCCCATGCCAATGAATGGAAGCAGTGAAATGGAATAATAATGCAAAAAAAAGAATAATCAGAATGTCATTTCTGTGTAGTTTTAAATGTACATATTTTTCTGCCCCAACAAATTGCTTTCCCTATTATGTTTTGTATAGGCAAAAAAAGTAATATTTTCTAAGGCTGTTTTCATTGTGTAGGGGAGGGTAATGGTCTGGGCAGTGTTATTATTGTCTCTGGTACTAGAGGGAAGTGGCCATTCAACAGTGTGTCCCAGATGATATCCACTCTGGGAGACAATCAACTTCCAATAATCTATATATGTGTTTTGCCAAGAATCTAAAATTTGACACAAATAATTCACAACAGATAGAAATCTACCTGCTGATCATTTAGATTTGACTATAAAAACTACTCAAACAAGAATCACAGCATTGGTGGTGGAAGGCCCTTTATGGCAAGAACAAAGTAGCTACTTGGCCATTAGCTACAGGGAACGTGAGGCAATGAAAAGGACTCCCAGGAAGAAAAAAAGCCAAGTATTTTTGCTTCCTTGTGCCCCAAGGTCTCTAAGTAATGAAGATGCAAACATAATTTCCACATTGGGCAATCTGTCCTCCCAATGACACCTGAACAGAGCCAAGAAAAATGACAAGGGGAAGTGAAGTTGGCAGAATGGGCTCTAGTGAGCAGGGCAGATTGGCGGCCAAAAATACCTTTCCATTTTCAAAGACTAGAAGGAGCTTTTGGAACTCTATGGGTTAAAGATTCATCTGATAGGTCATTTAAAAGTCCAGAAAGCCTAAGAACCCACCAATTTCCAGGGCTTGTCAGAACAGGCAAGTTAAGAGGGGCTCAACTGCGTGGCAATGGGATCGACCTGACTCACATACCTATCTCCCACAGCTTGAATAACTACTCAAATACTATATTTTTCCTTTGTTCTATGCTTTTTCTTTGTTCTGCTCAGTCTCAGGTCTGTTCTCTTGATTTGTTAGCTTGCTCCTTTGACTCATTTTCTGTCCTTTTCTCCTTAGTGGCCCATGTACCTACCTCCATAAAACCTTTTCTGTTACTTAAATCAACCACTCAGTTTTCTTCCTTCCATACCCAACATTATCATCATAAGTGTACAGTGAATGCATATAATTCACAAGACCCTATCCAGGACATCTCATTAGGCATGGTCACTTCCCAACTGGGTTCACCCCTCTTAAACCCCACTAAACAAGTTCTTCCAGTTAGCCTGCCAATTTCTTCTCATCATGTGATCTTAGTACCTCCTCACAAAGGGTACTCCTGGGCTCAGCTAAGCCCCAACCTTAATGCTGATCTTATTTTGGTCTTACAGTCCCCTCTCCAGGAATGCTCTTAGAAAGGATACTCCAATGTCTTGTCCTTCTCTCCCTCATTCCTTGCAATAATCTCAAAGTTCTCTGATTTTGACAGATATTTGCGTGGGCCTTGGGTAGGTAACTTTACTGCCTACTACAGTTATTCTGCTATAATCACAAACACTGGATTTTTATCAAAGGCACACTTCTATTTTTCTCTTCTCAGATTTTGTATTGTCACCACTTTAAACTTCCATTACCTGCCACACCAATCAATCTATCAAAAAATTACTTTATAGAGCTAGAAAAAATAGGAACAAAATTCATTTGGAAGAACAAAAGGTCCAGAATATCAAAGGAATTAATGAAAAGAAATGCTAGGGAAGATGGTCTAGCCATAACAGATTTTAATCTGTATTACAAAGTAGCAGTCATCAAAACTACTTGGTACTGGCTGAGGAAGAGTAGTGGATCAATGGAACAGATTGGGTACACGAGATTCAGCAGTCAATGACTATAGTAATCTACTGTTTGATAAACCCAAAGACCCCAGTTTTGGGGATAAGAACTCACTATCTGACAAAGACTGCTGGGAAAACTGGAATATAGTATGGCAGAAACTGGGCATAGACCATTATCTTAACACTGTATACCAAAATCAAGTCTAAATGGGTGCACGATCTAGGTATAAAGGCTGATACTATAAGCAATCTGGGAAAGCAAGGAATAGTTTACCTGTTAGATTTATGGAGAAGGGAAGATTTTTTATGACCAAACAAGAGTTAGAGAGCATTATAAAATGCAAAATGGAGAATCTTGATTACATTAAATTGAAAAGTTTCTGTACAAATAAAGCCAATGGAACCAAGATTAAGAGGGAAATGGGAAATTGGGAAAGAATTTTTGCAACCAGTGTCTCTGATAATGGCCTCATTTCTAATTAAGAATACAAGTCATTCCCCAACTGATAAATGGTCAAAGGATATGAACAGGCAATTTTCAGAGGTAGGAATTAAAGATATCTATGAGCATATGAAAAAATGCTCTAAATCACTATTGATTAAAGAAATGCAAATCAAAACAACTCTGAAGTAGTACCACATCTCACCAGTCAGATTGGCTAAGATGACAAAACAGGAAAATGATAAATGCTGGAGAGGATGTGGAAAAATTGGAACACTAATGCATTGCTGGTGGAGTTGTGAACTGATCCAACCATTCTAGACAGCAATCTGGAACTATGCCCAAAGGGCTATAAATAAGTGCATACCCTTTGAACCCAGTAATACCACTTCTAGGGTTGTATCCCAAAGAGATCATAGAAGTGGGAGGGAAAACCCATATATACAAAAATATTTATTGCAGCTCTTTTTGTAATGGCAAAGAATGAGAAATTAAGGGGATGCCCATCAATTGGGGAATGGTTAAACAAGTTGTGCTATATGAATGTAATGGAATACCATCATACTGTAAGAAATGAGGAGCAGATGGATTTCATATTCACCTGGAGAGACTTATACAAAATGATGCTGAGTGAGAAGAGCAGAACCAGCAGAAATCTGTACACAATGACAGTCAGAACGTATATGTGATGACCAACTTTGATAAACTGGACTCTTTTCAGCAACGCAAGGTTATAAGACAACTCTTAAAGACTCAGGATAGAAGATGTCTACAGAAAAAGATCTAGAAAGAACAGAGTTTAAATGCAGACTGAAGTAAACTACATGCTCTCTTTCTTTTTCTTGTTTGGTTTTGTTTCCTCTTTCCCATTGTTCATTCCATTGGTTACAATCCTTCTTTACAACCTGACTAATGTCTAATGTGAAAGTATTTGCAGATCCTATACTTTATTACACACTGCCATGGAGGTAGGGGGGAGGAAAGGGAGGGAGAGAAAATTTGAAACTCAAGGGATTGTTGAACTGAATCTTGTAAACTAAAAGTAAACAAACAAATTAATAAAGACAAAAAAAATGAACTTCCGTTACCTAAACTTAGAGATGTTTGCCTTCTATCATCTAGCAAGATACACCAAAACCATAATGTATAAGTTCTACAGCAGGGCAGGAGAGAAACAAACTCTCTCCCAATAAAAAACAACTTTGAGCAACAAATAGGAAAACTGATCAAGGTCCAAGCATATCACTTTGCTTTTTGCTTAAAAAAGGGCAATACCTGGTCTACCTGGTATACCATCTGGAAGTCACTGAAAAGTCTATATTGCAGCAGTAAACTGCTGTAGCCTACACTTATTACATTAAAATTTATATTAATAAACTCTGGGAGCTAATCCTAGCACTGTACCTTACCTACCGTAGGTTGCTATTTCCATTTTTCCAGTTTATAAAATGTAGTAGAGGGAATATGACCTCCAGCCACCAGGCAGGTAAGACAGAAGAAAATTTGGGGCTATCAGGATTTCTGTACAATTTGGTAAATCCAGATACTTGTTAGGCAGTTAGGTGGGATGTGGCAATAAAATTATATGCCAGAGCCCAATAGGGAGTAGGGTAACAAATAGAAGATGGGATATAATGGGCATATTTCTGGGCCTTGCATACAGTAGGCACTCAACAAATATTGTTTAATAAACGACTTAAGCTTGCTTTCCACATCATCTTCTGGAAGACAATGCGACAGACCTAACAGAACTGGGCTCAGTAATCCTAAAACGAGTTATTATAGAATCATAAAAAAAAAATCTACAGAGCTAGGAGGGGCCCTAGAGATCATCTAGGCCAACACCCTATTTTTACAGATGAGGAAACTGAAATCCTAAGAGGTGAAAATACCTCAGTCAAACTGCCATCTAAATGGCACAGTCAGACTAGAACTGGGGTTCTTAAGAGGGGATCTGTGAACTTTTAAAAAATATTTTGATAACTAATTCAATGTAATTGGTTTCCTTTGTAATCCTATAGATTTTATTTTATGCATTTTAAAACATTATTCTCAGAAAGCATTCATCGGTTTCACTGGACTGCTGCCAGAGAAGTCTATGACCCAAAAAGGTTAAGAATCTCTAAATCATGATTTCTAGATTCCAGATTCAATCTTTTCCTACCATTGTTGAGGGGAGGTGAATGGGGAAGGAAGATGTGTGCAAGGTATTCATTAATTTGTCCTATCCTGGTTTATCCCCAGTATTCCTTCTAAGCCTATCTTGGTCCTAAACAAACTTGAATTCACCTTCCTCTAGGGCTCACTCATGCCTTACAGCCTTTTCTTTCTATTAGCCTGAGCTACCCACCCCACCCTGAATTTATCTCTCTCATCTGTTCTCCTAGTCACAACAAAGGCAGCCTGACCCAGAAGCTGTGCTCAGAGATACTTTCCTGGTAAGTAGTCTAGAGTTAGAAAGATCAAAGGGTATCCTGAAATCAGGGGGCATAGAAGCTCTAGTTCTGGCAGTGCTAATGGGTTCTAGTCTGTAGTACACTTAAGACTACAACCTGTACCTCTAGCTCCTACTACCAAGTCTCTTCCTCTCTGAGGCTTTGTTTGCTATTTAAGTTTTCTTTGTTCATTATCCTTCTTCATAGACAAGTTTTGCCACAAAACCATTCCTCTTCAATTTTTTTTGCTGCCCCATACTTCACCAGGCTCTTTTCTTTGGGTTGTCCAAAGGGATGACACAGGTTCTAAAAGAAAGCTAAACTCCCTCAATCAAGAAGGAAGTAAATAGGGAGAGGTAGGCAGACCTACCAGTCTGGGTTTGTTTTGAAATCAGCTGAGAAACCAGGTAAGACAACTTTGAAAGCAAATAAAGTAAAAAGAATCTAGTCTGCCTGAGACAGAATAAGTACCCAAATATGTTCCCAAACAGACATAGGTATTTTCTCAGGTCAGCCAAGACTGTGTCCTATTTAGCTTAATTGATACTTGAGAACTGTTCAAAACAACAATATTCAGAAGAAGTCCATCCAATTCTACCACATTTATGTTAGATCTCTTTGGAAGGATGGCTCTGAACTAAGCTGCCAAGATCTCAGGACCATGAAGATCTGGGAAGAGCCCCAGCACAGCAGTTCTGACCCCTCTGGGGTACAAACGACCCTTTCACAGGGGTCACAGGGATCGCCTAAGGCTATGGGAAAACACATATTTCCCATGGTCTTAGGAACCGAGACACCGCTCCTCTGTCCATCTCCAGGAGGGTCCGCCCACATACAGATACACCCACATGCGAGTATTAAAGGGTCATGGCATTAGGAAGGTTGCGAACCACTGCCCTAGCAATTTATACAAGAAACCTTCCACCAGCTAAGGTACTATATGGTGATCCAAGTCGTGATGCCTAACCAGGTATAACTCCTCCAGGTAGATGAGTAATGAATCCATTTCTCTCCCTGAGCTCTATCAGAAAAGGAAGCTCATCTTGACGCCCCTCATCTGGTTGGACATTGTTCCAAAGAGCTAATCTTAAAGGTTGGGGCCTTGAAGTCACACCCAGGAACAGACAGGTGGCACTGCCAGCATTAACACAAACTCTATACTTCTTCTCAAAGAAGTCTTTGGGCTGGGTCCTCAGGAGGTACAAAGTTCAACCACTCTTACCATAAGAAGACAGTTAATTGGACTTCTACACTTAACCAGATGTACTGTATTCGCAAATATCCCTGAAACACTTAAGTTTTATGGATTTGTCCTTCTATCATAGTCTCATAAAAAGAATGAAGATTTTGAAATTTTTAGAGGTAGAAATTTCTCATATTATTTGTGGTTGTTCTTCAAAAATAAAATATTAAAACTATTTGGTACTGGTTAAAAAATAGGAAAGTCTCCCAAAGAGACACAAGAAAAAAGAAAAGAACCTATATGTTAAAAAATATTTATGGCAGTTTTTGTGGTGGCAAAGAATTGGAAATAAGGGAATGCTCATCAGTTGGGGAATGGCTGAACAAGATGTGGTAGATGATTATAATGGAATACTACTGAGAATGATGATATATAAGAAATGATAAATAGAACGGTTTCATAAAAATCTGGGAAGATTTATATGAACTGGTTCAAAGCATAGTGACCAGAACCTTGAAAACATCGTACATAGTAACAGCAATATTGTAATGATGATTAGCTGTAAAAGACTTAGCTATTCTAATCAATATAATGATTCAAGACAATCCCAAAGTACTCACAATGAAAAATGCTAACCACAGCCAGAGAGAGAACTCATGAACTCTGACTGAAGTGTAATTTTTCACTTAGTTGCTTTTTTTTTCAATATGGCTAACATGAAAAATGTGTCGTATATGACTTCACATGTCTAATGGCTATCAAATTGCTTGCCCTCTGGTGGAGGAATGGCTAGAGAGGAGGAAAGAATCAGGAACTCCAAATTTTAAAAATGAATGTTAAGATAATATATTAAAAATATTTTACCTGCTCAAAACAAAATAAAAAGGATGATCAGTGGAATAGATTAGGCACACAAATTAGGCACACAATTCTCAACTGATGCCCATCAGTTGGGAAATGACTGAATAAACTACGGCCTATGAACATAATGCAAAGAAACACAGTTGCATTAGTGTTTGACAAACCCAAAGCACCAACTACTGGGGACCTACTAGCTGACTAAAATTGCTAAGAAACCTGAAAAGTCGTCTGGCAGAAATTACCCATAGACCGACATTTCACATTCTATAACAAGAAAAGCTCCAAATGGATATACAAATTAGACAGAAAAGGTGACATCACAAGTAAATTAGAAAAGCCAGGAAGAAATTAACTTTCAGATCCATAGCTATGGGAAGAATTCATGAACAAACAATGCATAGAGAGAGAGGATCACAGAAAATAAAATAGACAAATTCTGGTAATACAAAATGATAAAGTTTTTGCACAAGCAAAAACAAATGTAGTTAAAATTAGATGGGAAACAGCTAACTGGGGGTAGGGGTAGGGGTGGTTCTATAGCAAGCTTCTCTGATAAAGGTCTAATATCTAAAATATATAAAGAACTGATTCAAGAGCCATTCCTCAATATGGTCAAAGGACGTGAACAAGCATTTTTCAAAAAGGAAGAAATTCAAACTATTGATAGTTACATAAAAATGTTCTGAAGCATTAATACTTAGGAAAATTAAAATTAAAGAAACCTTGAGGTTCTTTCTCACACCCATCAGATTGGCAAAGATGGACAAAAGGGAAATAGAATTGTGAATTGGTCCAGTTATTCTGGAAAGCGATTCAGAACTAGCCCCAAATTACTAAACTGTGAATATTATTTGACTAAGAGATACTACTATTAGGCCAATATGCCCAAAGAGATCAAAGAAAGAGGAAAAGGACCCATATGTACAAAAATATCTATAGCAGTTTTTTTTGTGGTGGCAAAAAATTGGAAAAGGAGGGGAAGCCCATCAGTGGGAAATGACTGAATAAACTACGGCTTATGAACATAATGCAATACTATTTTGCTATAAAAAATGATGGAGTGGAGGCACAGCCAAAATGGCCAAGTAAAAGCCGGAATTTGCTTGAGTTTCTGCTTTAACCACCTCCAATACCTGTAAAAAAAATGACTAAACAAATTTTAGAACTACAGAACCCGCAAAGTGACAGAGAAAAACAAATCTGCTGAAGGCAGCCTGGCAGGCTGACAGGAAGGGTCTATTGCACCAGACTGGGAGCTGAGCACAGTCCCACATGAGCCATACAAGCTTAGACCGGGGCAGCCCTGATCAGCAGCCCAGACCCAGCCTGTTGATCCAGAGTGAAAGAAAGCCAAGTCCGGTCCCTGCCCCTAGGGCAAGAGGTGGTGGCAGCACAGTGGCTGCAACTGCTGCTGCATGGCTGCCTGTGGAGCTCCTAGCCTACATATCATAGCGGGACCAAGCAACCATTCAGAGGGTAATTGCTCTCGCTTTGACCTGCTTGGACCTGGGTTGCAGTCTTGGGTGGTGGTCCTGGGGTGAGGACCTGGGGTGAGGAACGCCAGTGTGCCAGCACTTGTGGTGGCTGTATGAGGAGGCGTCCTCCTCATAGCTCTGACAACTGCAAAACCCCCAGCAATTTGGGACACAGCTCTCTCCAATCTGGAAGCAGAGTTCTACTGTGGCAAAGAGCTCAAAAGTCAAGTAATTGGCTGGCAAGATGAGCAAACAAAGAAAGTGCAATCAGACTATAGAATCCTTTGTTGGCGACAAAGAGGATCAAAACCTAGAACCAGAACAAGATAACAAAGTCAAAACTCCTGCATCAAAAACTTCCAAGAAAGATATGAATTGGTCGCAGGCCATAGAGGAGCTCAAGAAGGATTTTGAAAATCAAGTAAGAGAAGTGGAGGAAAAATTGGAAAGAGAAATGAGAATGATACAAGAAAATATAGTCAATAGCCTGACCAAGGAAAATAATACCTTAAAAAATAGACTAACTCAAATGGCAAAAGAGGCCCAAAAAGCCAATGAAAAGAAGAATGCCTTTAAAAGTTGAATTGGCCAGATGGAAAAGGAATTTCAAAAACTCACTGAAGAGAATAATTCCTTCAAAATTAGATTAGAGCAATTGGAAGCTAAGGACTTTATGAGAAATCAAGATTATAACTATAAACAGATCCAAACAAATGAAAAAATAGAAGGCAATGTGAAATATCTCATTGGAAAAACCACTGACCTGGAAAATAGATCCAGGAGAGATAATTTTAAAATTATTGGACTACCTGAAAGCCATAATTTAAAAAAAAAAGAGCCTAGAAATCATCCTTCAAGAAATTCTCAAGGAAAATTCCCCTGATATTCTAGAACCAGAGGGCAAAATAGAAATTGAAAGAATTCACCAATCACCTCTTGAAGAAGATCCCAAAAAGAAAACTCCTAGGAATATCATAGCCAAATTCCAGAGTTCCCAGGTC
>CM053584.1:137790328-137809858 GCA_028627135.1 Pseudochirops cupreus | reverse complement strand
GAATAGAACTTTTAAGAGATGGACTTAAGAATAGAATGAGGAAGTACTTGTTCTTTCTCTTTCTCAAAAAGTAATTAAATACTTCTATTATTTCTTCTGTTCAGTCTCTTCATTTGTAAAATGAAGTTGGACCAGGTAGCTTTAAAACCTCCCTAAAAAGTCCACAATTTGACTATTTTTGTGGTCAGTGGCACCTAAAATAATAAAGGTAATTGATCTCATCAATCAGAAAATGATTACTAACTCTGGTGGAAATCTCTTTTATTTTTCAATCTGGATCTGAAATCAGAATGCAGTGGGTCCAGGAAGCTTGAAAATTCTGTAACTTGGATTATACTTTAAATGCAGAAGCACAGTTCTATCATGTAAAACTGGAGACATTTGGCCACCTAAGGAAATCTTCCCATTGATGATGATGAGATAGCCCAAAATCTCAGAAGAGATAGTTGTAGTAACCTTGTGTCATAGATCCATAAGCTGTATATGTAGACAGACTAGTCTCTAGCAGCATGGCAACTCTTCATATCTGACAGTTTTCTTTTGATTTTGGACTTGACCCACCGAGTCCACCAGTCAAAGGAGATGGTGTCTTCTACAATTTTAAGAGTCCTGGAAGCCTTAAGTAGTTGTGGTTTAATAGCTTGCCCAATGTGTTCCACAGCCATATGTTAGAAATAGGACTTGAACGTAGGTCCTCTTGACAGACACAACTGCTTTCAGTCAACTGCCTCTCAAATGCACAACTAGGAATAGGGGGGAAAAAGATTGTGTAGGAAACTGTAAACTTATTTTGTTTATAGTTTTTCCAAAAAGTGTATATTAACTTTAAAAAAATGAAGGGAGAAAAAGGAAGTTACCTAGTTATAATTCTTTAAGTTGGTTAAATGTAACCTGACCCAGTTTCTTTTAAATTATGGTAACTTTTCTTTTTTGACTTGGTTAGCACTTTGGACTTTTCAGTGAAATTAGACCTTGAGGGCAGAGGATATTAGCTGAACAATGCTCCCAGTGGTCATCTTACTATAGCGCATCCTCTTAAAACCTAACTGGTATAGTTGATAGAAGACTAGCCTCAGAATCTAGAAAGCCTGAGGTCAAGTCCTGCCTTGATACTCCTGGCTTTGTGACTTCCTGTAAGCCAGTCAACCTTTAGTATGCCAGTCAGCTCTTTCAAGATTACAAATTTCAGAAGTTACGTATTTGAAGGAGTAGACAAAATTCCTACACTGATGAAAGCACACAGGTACTATCTCAAGAAAACATGTGATACAATGCTTTCAGCTGGATGTCTTCAGACAACAGAAATGGCATATCATGTAATAAACACCCTGAAGTATCACTTAAATATTGTCTTTTCGGGCAGCTAGATGATGCAGTGAAATAGAGCACCAGCCCAGGAGTCAGGAGGACCTGATTTCAAATCTGGCCTCAGACACTTAACACTTACTAACTGCATGACCTTGGGCAAGTCACTTAACCCCAGTTGCCCTGCCTTCCCCCTTCAAGGGGGGGAGGGTCTTTCCTTAAGACCCTAGATCAGCGGTTCTCAACCTGTGAGTTATATTCAATTTAAATACATCCTGCATATCGGATATTTACATTACTATTCATAACAGTAGCAAAATTACAGTTATGAAGTAGCAATGAAAATAATTTTGTGGTTGGAGGTCACCACAACATGAGGAACTATATTAAAGGGTTACTGCATTAGGAAAATTGAGAATCACTGCCCTAGATTATTAGCTAAAATGAAAAACAGGCAAATCAGGCCCTAAAATAAAACTTAGCTCTTTCTTTCCTGGTCTCTCAGGTCTCAGAAGTCTCTTAGATAATTTTATTTTTGGAGCGTTAGTGCTTTATTTGTGGACTTTTTGTTTTGTTTTACTTTTTTATGTTTGTTTCAGTTTTTTAGGTCCAATTCTTTTTTCAGTTTTGTGGTCAGTTAAGTGAAAAAGATCTTTAATGGGTTTAGATCATGAATATTTAATCATGAAAGATAGGGACTTTAGTTACTACTTTAGGAAGTAGAAGAGTTTAGCTCATTTACTGATTAGCAAATTGAAACAACATAAAGGAGTTTGTCAGGAAGTAATGGAGGCAGATAACCTCAGTGTAGAAGCTTCACCCTAGGAAGAAGAGTAACTTTGCCTGATGTTTAAAAATTATAGCCTAAAATTTCAACTTCCCAGATTTTGTATTGACCTTGCACATTTAATATTATACTTTTCCTCTTCATCATTATTTTTTTTTTAAAAACCTATACTTCATTAGGATAAGAGAATGCAGTCATTCACCTGTTGAAAATGCTCAAGTTCAGTCTGTGAAAAAATATTTATCAACTTAACTATTCAGGCATTGTGGTAGATGCACGAGTATGATTTTTTTTTCTCTCAAGGGCTTTAGAGTTCAGAGGCAGAGATAGTAACTTAAACAAGTGATACAATTTAAGGATGGCAAAAGGGGTCTCTGATCTGGGCTAGAGTAGTTGTGGCAGGTTTCACTGGGGATATAGGACTTGAACTACACCTTGAGGGATGGGTAGGATTTAGAAATGGGTATCAGACATGATTGAAAGCAGAAAAGTGTGCTATAGTTGTAGGACAGTAAGGAGACCTGTTTGATTAAAGTAGAAAATTTGGTGTAGAGTAGCAGCATAGTAGTAGATAGAATTTTGGAATTGGAATGTAGAGATCTGGGTTTGAATCCCACCTCTGATACTGGTTATATAGGCAAGTAACCCCTCTGAGTCTCAGGCAACTCTAAGATTGTATTATATAAACGGGTTGCCATCTGTCTCAGTGGAGGAAGTCGCCACACCCCATATGTTTTGAGAAGTAAAAGGAAGTAAGTTTAGGCCTTGAAAGCTAGGAGTTTAGAGTCGGTAGACAGTGGGGAGCAATGGAAGATTTTTGAGCAGATAAATGACATGCTGAAATGTCTAAAGAAAATAAATGTGACATTAATCAGTGAGAAGGGTTGGGATGGAGAGTGAGGAAATAGGTGTCATAGAGGTCAGACAAAAGCTTTTATAATAGTAATGTGAATTTGAGGTGATTTCGACCTAGAGTAATATTAGGACCTGGGGTAAAATGGGAACAGTTAGAATGAAGAGGAGAAAGCTAGGTGTGATAAATGTTTTGAAGGATAATTGGCTGCAGAGGTTAAAGATTTCTATCCTGAGTTGCTAAAAGCACAAATTTCCATTGAAACAAAAATAAAAGGTACAGAAATAAAAAAAAAAAGAATAATGTGCTAAATCCCTTTTAGATTCACCTTTTGATTTTCATTTCTTAGTTTTCTTGTAGGAATTTGCTTATTTTCATGACCATTCTGTGGTCCTTGGTATGTAAGTGGCCTGAAAGAGTTACTGGATCTTCTAGGAGTATCTTAAAACTCTTAGTGTGTAGCTCATATACTGAGAAAAACTGGCTATATGAATTAGTACAGGTGAAACAGTTTTTGCACTGAGACCATAACCCTTTCTATAAGTAACTGCTTTCAACACCAGGTATTTGGTCCATTAAGACTGGGTGTTAGGATTTTGCCATAGGATAGTCTGGTAAAATCATCGGTACTAAAGAATTCAGGTTTCTAGTTTTAAGTTATGGATACTGAAATAGTTTGCTAGAACTAAACATCTTTGTCCTAAATAATTGAGAATTACATTATGTACAGATCAAGAGTGATACAGTTTGCTACCCTTACTTTACTGTATCTGCCATTGTCATGCAAAACTAGTAAACATGCTCTTACTTTTTTATGCAGGACCAGTGGCGGTAGGACAGTTTCACCGGTCATTCCGGCGAGATAGTTTGTCTCCTTATTCCTACGTATCAACTTCATCCCACAACCACAGCACTTTCCCGCTGAAAGGTTTAGATCGGACCCCGATCCCTCCTAGAACGTGGCAGAACTCCCTTGGGATGCACCCAGGACAGGTGGAGACTTCCCCCACTTTCTCAGATAAAGGGGTTCCATTTCCTGTACTGCAGAGGTTTCCAACTGAGGTTACGTATACCCTCCAGCCCAGCACCACATCTGTTCATGTTCAGCAAGGGCCTCAAACAATGGTCAGCTCCTCCCAGAAATATAATAACTACACACCCTCAGCGCAGTACTCCCAAGCCTACTATCCAACAGGTATGAGAAGGTTCTAGCTCAGTAGCTTCCAGAAAGGTACTTTAAAAATGAGTTTTTATAGTCTTAAATGCACTTTAATCTTTGTATAATCAAGTATAAATAGTAAAGAATATGAGATTATATCTATGAAACTGCCCTTTTTCCCTCAGGGCATGTAATAATTGGCATTATTTAAAATCTGTTTTCTTAGATTTTTGTATAGCTCTTAGAGGCTCTGGAAGAACATACATTTTGAGTGAAACTTTTATGCACTCTTAAATTGTATCCTATAAGTCAAATTACAACTGTATCCTGGAACCTTGTTCTAACTCTGCCCTTGGTATCCATCCTGTTTGCCTTGTAAGTTAGGCCACCCCTCTCTGGACCCTAGTTTTCTTATTTGTAAAATAAGAGAGTTGGACCAAATGATCTCAAAGGTCTCTTCCCATTCTTAACATTCTATACATCTATGAGGTAAGACTATATTAAAACCACATTCATTTAATACTTAAGTAGTTCTATAAGGACATTCCCCTTTGCTTTCAGACACAGAATTTTGCCTTATAGAAGAATATGAGAGCAGAGATATTCAACATTTTTGTGTATAAAAGTTAATTTTTGTTTTCCAAAAAACTTGAAATGAGGGAAAGGAAGGTTTCAGAAAACAGGGGCCAAGAGTTGAAAATATTAGCGAAGTTGAGGAGAAGTGGATGGTGGTATATATTGACAATAAAATCTCCCAGTAAATGAGACAGGGGGAATACTTCTGTATTTCCTTCCTAGTTGAGAATCTTGGTAAACAGGAGAGGCTAGGAGTGGATAGAGAGTGAGAGATTATAAAATAAACCAACTTGGAAATTTTATCTGCTGAGGTTTTGACATGAACTGGTAGATGCTAATCTACTGGTCAGACACCTGTGTTATAGTGGGCTTCCATCTGAAAACTTATATCTATTTTGGGGCTACCTTTTTGTACCTTGTATATACTTTATTTGCCATTTTACTCAAATGTATTTTCAGTTTTGCAGACGCCATACTGATGATTTGATTATATTTTGCCTTGTAATATATGGAATACGCAGAATGACAAGAAATAATTGAAACCTGAAATAAGTGCTTCTGCAAAAGAACAAAGAGAGAAGGCAGAATTTTTTCTTTTGAACAAATTAATAATTTAGAAGCATATGTTTTCATAGATTTATAGACCTAGAAGGATCCTTTAGAGTTCTTCTAGTCCATATCTCTTTCTCCAAACAGGACTAAGCATAGAGAGATAGCTAAAAATAGATGAAAGACATGCAATTGGAGCATGAGAGTGAAATGTTTTATTGCTATTTCAGATGTAAGTCTGCTGTGTATTATTTGTATCAGCATTCACCGTTAACTGCTAACTGGACTTGGTATTGACTAAGTAGCTATACTGTCAAAGTTTTTACAAACAATTTTGGACCATTGCACTTCCCTAAATGTAGCAGCGATAGTAATAAAGCTGAGAAGAGGGGACAGTGGTTGGACTGAGCTTGACAAAATCTTTGAAATCTTCTTCCCTTTTAATGTCATTTTAAAAACTGCCCTTTGGGAGGACTTTGGGACCTGCTGTTTTGTTTCAAATAGGGTCATTCGAAGAAACAAAATACGGGCGCTTTAACATTAGCAAATGACTAAGTTGAGGCAGAAACCACATTTTTGTAGTTGGAGCACGTAATTCTGCTTTTGATATACATTAGCAAACTTCCAAGCATTGATATTTAAATTAATCAAGTATTTATTAAGCACCTACTGTGTGCTAGGTACTGGGAATAGAAGTACAGACAACAAAATAATCTCTATTCACAAGGTGCTCATGTTCTAATGGGGGAGACAAGTTTATATATAAATAATGTACAACATAAATGTAAATATAACATAAATGTAAGTAAAATTATATACAAATTAGTTAAATACAGGGTGGTTTGGGGACAGAGGGTACTGGCAGTTGTGGGGATCAGGAAAGGCTTCATGTGCAAGATGGGGGTTTGAATTCTATCTGAAAGGAAAAGAGGGCTTCTCAAGCAGAATGAAGGAAGGAATGCATTCTAGCTTCGTTCAAAAGCACAGAAACCGGAAGTGAACCACGTGAAAGAAAGTAATTTTGACTGAATATCAGAGTGTAGCATGGAGAGTGAGTAGTGTCCCGTGAGTTTGGAAAGATGGGCTTGGCCCAGGTTGTGTAGGGCTTTAAAGCTAAAACGTAGTTTATATCTTATCCTAGAGGCAAGCCACTGGATTTGATTGAGTTGGTCAGGTCTGCATTTAAGGAAAACTACTTGGACAGCATTGTGTTGTTTGGACTGGAGTAGGGAGAGACTTTTGAGGCAGGGTGCTCAATTCTAAATTGGCTGTTGCAATTCTAAGTGGGCTCTAGGTCCATGAGGGCCTGAACTAAGATGGTAGTTGTGTGAGTAGAGAGAACGGGTCTGATGCAAGAAAGATTGTGAAGGTGGAAATGACAAGATCTGGTAACAGACTGGATGTATAGAGTGAGGAATTAGATAATGCCAAATTCATGAACATGGAAGGATGGCTTGTGCCTTCAACAGAAATGGTGAAATTTGGAAGAGGGGAGGACTTGGTTGGGAGGGCTAGTATTGGAAGGATAATAAGTTCAGTTTTCAGTGTATTGAGTTTAAGATTTGAAATGTCCAATAGTCTGTTGGTGATAACAATAATAATAAAAACTAGCATTTAAATAGTGCTTTCAGTTTCCAAAGTGCTTTACAGATATTCTCTCATTCTCATAGCAGTTCTGGGAGGTAGATACTGTTATTATCTCCATTTTACAGATGAGGAAACTGAGGCAGACAGGTTAAGTGACTTGCTCAGGGCCATACAGTTAAGACGTATCTGAGGTCACATTTGAACTCAGGTCTTCCTGACTTCTTGTCCAGTGCTCTGTCCATTAGGTGCCATCTAGACTGGATATATAGATCTTGGAATTAACTTCATAGAGATAATAGTTAAAACCCATGGGAAGTGATGAGCTCACCAAGTGAGAAATGTAGAACCAGGGGTTCTTAATTTTTTTTATGTCATCGACCTCCTTTTTAGTATTCTGGTAAAGCCTATGATGGGCTGCTTAGAATGATGTTTTTAAATACATAAAATACATAGGATTACAAAAGCAACCAATGATATTAAATTATAGTTATGAAAATATAGATATATATTTTAAAATTTATTTATTTTTAGTTTACAGCATTCAGTTCCATAAGCTTTTGAGTTTTAAATTTTTCCCCCTCCTTTCCCTCCCTCCTCCCCAAGATGGTGTGTAATCTTGATATGGGCTCTACATATATATTCATATTAAATATATTTTCATATTAGTCATGTTGTAAAGAAGAATTATAACTAGTGGAATAAACCATGAGAGCAGATAGTATGCTTTGATCTGCATTCAGACATTCTTTCTCTGGTTGTGGAGAGCATTTTCCATCATGAGCCTTTTGGAGTTGTCTTAGAACCTTCCGTTGCTGAGAAGAGCCAAGTCTGTCAAAGTTAGTCATCACACAGTGAGGCTGTAACTGTGTACGATGTTCTCCTGCTTCTGCTTCCCTCATAGCATCACTTCATATAAGTCTTTCCAGGTTTTTCTGAAGTCTGCTTACTTGTCATTTCTTATAGTTACAATAGTATTCCATTATATTAATATACCACAACTTGTTCAGCCATTCTCCAAGCTAATGGGCATTTCCTCAATTTCCAAATCTTTGCCACCACAAAAAGAGCTGCTATGAATATTTTTTATACATGTGGGTCCTTTTCCCATTTGTATGATCTCTTTGGGATACAGCCCTAGAAGTGGTATTACTGGATCAAAGGGTATGCATATTTTTATAGCCCTTTGGGTATAGTTCCAAATTGCTCTCCAAAATGGTTGGATCAGTTTCACAACTCCACCAACAATGCATTAGTGTTTCAATTTTCCTGTATCGTCTTTAGTATTTATAATTTTCCTGTTTTGTCATGTTAGCCAATCTGACAGGCGTGATGTGGTACCTAAGAGTTGTTTTGATTTGCATTTCTCTAATCGGTAGTGATTTAGAGCATTTTTTCATATGACTATAGATATCTTTAATTTCTTCCTTTGAAAACTGCCTGTTCATATCCTTTCACCATTTGTCAATTGGAGAATTACTTATATTCTTATAAATTTGACTTCATTCTTTATATATTTTAGAAACAAGGCCTCTATCAGAGACGCTGGTTGTAAAAATCAAAATATGTTAAAAAAAAAGCTTCATAAACCTTAAGTTAAGAACTACTGATATAGAGGGAAGAGGATCAAGAAAAGAACCTTGGGAAAAAAAAAATCACAGTAGGTATCATATAAATGATGAGCCAGCAAAGGAGACTGTGGGGAGTTGTCAGGAGGAAAACCAAGAGAGAGTAGTGTCAAGAAAGCCCAGAGAATAAAGAGTACCCAGGAGGAGGTGGTGGTCAGTTGTGTCAGGTGCAGCGTATAGGTTGAGAAAGATAAGAACTGAGAAAAGATGATCAGATTTGGCAGTTAAAAACTCACTGATAAGCAGTTGAGTAATGAAATTAGAATCCAAATTTCAGAAGGTTGAGGAGTATGGAAGAGGAGAGGAGGAAGTGGAGGCCGCAAGTGAAGACAACATTTTCTGAAGAGTTTGGCTGATAATAGGAGGAGGGATATGGATAGTTTGAGAGGGTGGATGATAGGGTCTAGAGAAGTTTTGTAATGATAGGGGAGTTTTGGATTTGTAAAGGCATTAAGATAGGAACCAGTTGATAGGGAGAGGTTAAAAATTTGAGAGTGTAGGGGAATAATTGAGGATGTATTATCCTATCAGATAAGAGGCGAGGTTGTCCTTGGCTAGGAGAAGGGCTATTTCTTTGTTAGAGAAGTAGATAGGAGGAGTTGGGAGATATCAAGAGATTTTTGAGATGAAAAGAATGAAAGAAGGAGCTTATATTGAATGGCTACAGTTTTGTCAGCAAAGTAAGAGGTAGTGAGTATCCTCCCTTGGGTGAGTGGGAAGGAGGTAAGGTGTGAGAGGGGCTGGAAGGGGTAAGAAAAGATTTTTAACTCCTTGAAAAGTGAGGTAGGGAATCAAATAGAGAAGAATAAAGAGGTCACACCTTGCTGTGATAAGGACCTAGTTGAGATTAGATTTGTACTATACCTATATTTAGTACAGGTAAGATACACATACGTGTGTATAGTTTGTTTGAATTATAGATTGCTCCTTTCCCTGTGTTGCTGGGAATTTGCCTTTCCATTTTCCCTCTCCATTATAGAGCTCACCAGTGGCCCAATATGAGCTCTAGTTACTTTTAATCTATACTGGTACTGGAGGGGTGAGGGTGAAGAAGGGAGGGAAGGTGAGGAATAAATGCCATCTAGCTAATGGTAGACTGTTTCTTCCTCTATCCTGTCTGGGTCACACTTTCCACCCTGCCGATGAGGTGGAAAAAGAAGGATAACAGGAACTAGAGGAAGGTGAAACAAGGGCCCTAATGACTTCCTCACTTCTTACTTAGTTCCTATCCTAGAGCCTGTCCCTGTCCCTCACTTTCCCCACACCTAGTTCTTACCCTGCTGAAACCCTCTCTACTATTAGTGTCTTGGAACTGTAAGAGTGTATAGTCTTCCTGCCCATTGGTATAATTGTGTCTGTGGGATTGGGAGTGGGGAGAATAGCAGGAGCAATAGAGATAAATGCCTGGCATCCTAAGTTGAAATTCTAAAAGGGTTTTTCTCCCCTAGAAACATTATGGTTAGGTTATGAGTTCCAGTAATGCTAGACTTAAGATACATTATGGGTTAAATTAGTTTTTGTAGACTAAACTAGAAATCTAGTTAAGTATAACATTGTTTTTAGAGCAAAATATATTTTAGTTCAAATAACTGATTTGTAAAGATCCACTTAAAGTAGGAGGCTACCATATATGTATATTATGTACTAGAAGAAAGTCCCAAGTAATTTTGATGACTCAAGTTTTGAAAATTGAGGAAATGTGTTTTGAAGGAAACGTGTTATAGATTCTGAGGTAACTGGTATGTGTCTTTTTCTTTTTCTATTCTTTTGGTAGACTGCAATTCAGATTCTGTTTTCTGATCACTGTTCTTTCCTCTTTAACATTATATTTTTCCTTTTACTCTTTTAAATCCTTAAACTTTCTTTTTGGTCGTCCTCTATCCTCTGGAGATATTAAATGCATATACATATTGGGATAGAGTGCTGTGTTGAAGCACTGTCATACTCTTAAAATGGCAAGTGTTGCCCCCCTCCCCTCCCCAGGTAAGTTTTCAAGTTAGTTTAGAAATTATGTTGGTAGATTGATCTCTAGCTTTGAACTAATAAACAAACTTAAAATTTAGAGGTCTAAATGCTAAGTTAACATTAATACTTTTATAGTCAGGTACCATTTGTTGTTTGAGTCTTGCTGAAAAGGCCTACTTTGAAAATATAAATCTATGTTTTTTAGTGGAAAGAAAGTTTCCAGTTCTTTACTGGAAAGAAAACCTTAAGTCATTTAATTTTTTATTGCTTTAGCTTCCATATTTGTAAACTTGGCAGATTGGACTAATTGATTTCTAAGGTTTCTTCCAATTCTAAAACTTTTTTTTTTTAATGAAATTGAGGCTATGACTGCAATAAAACCTGTAGTTCTCAGCCTTGACTAAGCCTTTTCCTGCCACGAGGGGGAGAAACTGTGTTGAGAGCTGCACCCAGGTTTTCATCTGTCTGTATTAGTAATTATTAGTATTCTGTCGTCTAGCCATCCATCCCCAAACTACTTCCCTTTATTTCTCTTTGAATTCATTTTCTGTGGAATCCATACTTTAAGGATTATTATATAAAGGTAAATATTAACATAGCTTCTGATATTTAAAAAAGTGAACATCTGTGTGATTTTAGAATTACAATGCTGGAAAGGACTTCAGAGATTATTTAGTTAAACTGTTTTAACCAACAAGTGTTCATCTAGCCTCCGTTCAAAAACTTTAATGACAGGGAACTCACTGTTCTTGGATATAGACTGTCACATTTTTGGAAAGCTCTAATTATTAGAAAGTTTTTCCTTATGCTAAGCCAGAATCTTTCTCTTTCTAATTTCCATACATGGTTCCACTTTGGGAAATAAACAGAATACATCTTCTATAGGACAATGCATGATATAGATTTGGATTATTTCCTCTCTTCCCTGTCTTTCCCCTCCCTATTGTCTCCTCTCCCTTCTCCCCTTCCCCGTCCCCCCAATTATCTCTTTTCCACCTTCTTCAGTTTATCCTTTTATAGTGGCATGGTTTTGAGACTTAACCATCCTCTTGTTTCCTTTCCATTGATTGCTTTAAATGGTAAGCTTTTTGATGAAATTCACAGAACTTTTTTTTCCTTTTTTGAACAAGGCCTTTAGATATGGGATGTTTTACTTGTTGCTTTATTAGCATGCACTCAAAATAGGTCAAGGAATTTAATAAAGTGTGTCTAGTCTAATTCATTCCTAAAGATGTAGTTATAACAGATGACTTAATCTTGGAGAGTTGACTTGTATTCTCATTTGGTACATGAGAGACCCATTTTATTCATTTTAGACTATATTTATACTGATAACTGTTCCAGGGAATTCAGACTTTTTCATTCTTAACTGCAAATATAATGTTTTTAAAATGTTTGTATTAGCTAAGCTATCTTTTGCAAATTTTTCTAGTTAGGCATTTAAAAATAATAATAAATGACTGGAAGCATTTCTAGATTGTTTTGGTTGTCTTAATGCTTTGATACTTTGATGGATCTATGTTCTCATCAGTTCGTACCTGGCCCATTTAGTGCTTTTCTTGATTGTGTCCTCCTGTAAAATATTCTGCAAGAGCTCTACCCAGAGCACTGAGGATCTTAGTCTACACAGATTAAGTGTTTGTCATTGAAGCGCTTGGATGACCCATCTATTTTCTCTTGCTACATGACTAGCCCATCCACTTTCCTGGTCATGCATTTGATAATAGTCTTTATGCCACTTCCCTTGTGTAGTTCTTCCTTGGTAGCATTTCAGAGTTGGCCAGCCACATGCATCTCCATTGACCTTTTGGTGACCAGCAATTTTAATCCTTCAAGAACTGTTCTATTTTAATATTTGTAGTTTTATGCAGCATCCTCAGAAGAATATTGTTAAAAAGGGGCTTTTATTTCAAGGAGAAACTTAGAGTCCTTAAAAATATGGAAGAGTTTCCCCCAAACAGTAGAAGCTGTTCTCCTCCTCCAGGTCAATTCTGCACTCAATTCACTGTCGATGCACAGTGTCTGTTCAAGATATGTATACTAATGGATCAACTTGTCTATCCAACTGTACATTAATAGTCTTGAAAATAGGCATTTTTCATCCTTTTCATTTTTCCTTCAAGGATAGACCTTTTTGAGTGATTATGGATCTCATTTAGTGTGCTTTACACTTTTCCTGGGCTTAATGCAATCCTTACAATGTCATCCACAAATAGACCTGTAGGGAATCTATAGGGAATCCCTGTTCCATTTGAGGTCTAGCAAGCACTTTTGACAAGTATACATCTGTTTTATCTTTTAGTTGATATTAATAATCAGAGAGTAACTATACAAAATTGTCTTTGTTGTTAGCTTCTCTGAGAGAATCTTATGGATTTGAGATGTACATGGGAGGAAACTTGTTGGAAGAGAGCTTAACCACAGCGTTTGATTATATAAAATTAGATGCTTTTTTGTAGACTATAGATAGTAAGCAGAATGGTATCTTATTTCTGTACACCTTTTAATCAATTGTAGGATAATAAAGAAGTTATTTGCTATAGAGTATAATTTGTGAAAGCCTTGCCTGTTTCCCTCAGATACCTTCATCATGAATACCTTTAATGTGCATGTAAATTATTGTCAAAATATATCTATGAAAAAGCAGGCATATAAGTCAGGGTTTCTTGATATTCTTTCAGTCTGTTCAATTCCACCAGGATTTATTAAATTACTACTACATGCCAGGCACTACAGTGGGTGCTGGGGATACAAAAACAAAAGTTAAATAGTTAATAATAGTTAATAAATAATTAGTTAATAATAGTTAATAAATAGTTAAATCTTAACCTTCAAGGAGTTTTATTCTGCTGGAGGAAAGCAGCAAAAAAGAGAAAGATATTAAGTACCAAAATGTATGAAGTAAATACAAAGTAATTTAGGGCATGTGGGGAAACCACTAATAATTGGGAAGAGGAGATCAGGAAGAGTTTCTTGTAAGCTGTAACATTTGAACTAAACAAGCTTTCCTTTGAAGAGAACTGAAGATTCCAAGAGGTGAGTAGTCCAGACTTGAGAAAAGCAGGGAACAGATTGTAAAAGGGGCATAGACATGGGATGGGAGATATCTGGTATAGGGAATAGCCTGTAGATCAGTTTGGCTGAGATAGAGAGTATATGTGAAATCAATTTAGAATAGGAGTTCTTAAACTTTCTTGTGTCGTGGACCCCTTTGGCAGTCTGTTGAAGCCTGTTGACCCCTTCTTAGAAAAATGTTTTAGCCTAAGATAAAATATGTAAGATTACAACTGATATTAAAATATAATTATCAGAATTTTTTTTTAAAAAGACAGTTTACCTCAGGTTAAGAACCCCTGGTCTAGAAAGGTAGGTTGTAGCTAGATTTCAAGGACTTTAAGTTTCAGAAACATATTTTTCTCCTGGAGGCAATAAGGAAGCACTGAAGGTTCAGTACCTGGCTTGACCAGGTTTTTGACCAGGTGTAGTGACATTGACCTGTGTTTAGAAATACTAATTTGGCAGCTATATAAAAGATGAATTGACTTGGGGAGAGGATTGATGCAAGGAGATGCAGTCATAGTCTGCTGCAGTAATTCAGGCAAGATGTGAAGGCCTGAAGGAGGGATATTGGGATGAACAGAGACAAGGAGACAGATGTGAGTGATATGGAGGGAGAATTGACAGGATTGCAACTAGTTGGATATGGAGAGTGAGTGAGAATGAAGAGTTGAATGAATATAGACTCCCAGGTTGCAAATCTGTGTGACTAGGAGGATGGTACCCTTGACAGAGATTGGGAAATTAATTAGGGTTTGGGGGACACACAATAAATTGTTTTGGATACGTTGAATTTGGGATACCATTGGGACATTCAGGTGGTGATGTCCAATAGGCAGTTGGAGATGGAAGGCTGGCTTTTAGGAGAGAGATGAAGGCTGCATAGATAATTTGGGAGTCCTGTTCAGTGAAATGATAGTTAAATCTCCAGGGTGGCTGATGAGATCACCAAGGGAAAGATGGAGACCAGGAGTACAAGGAGAAATAGAGGCAAGACTTGCAGAAAATCTTGCAAAGGAGGTTAAGGAAGGGATAGATCAGACAGGAGAACCACAAGAGAATACTGTCATGAAAACCTATGGAGGAGAGAGTATCCAGGAGAGGATGGTCAACTTGTCAGAAAGGTTTGGATTTCAAGAAAAATAAGAACTGAGAAAAGGCCATTGGATTTAGCTAGAAAAGAATCATTGGTGACCTAGAACAGAGCTGTTTCAGTCAAATAGTGAGAATGTGAGGGACTAAGAAGCAAATGAGAAATTAGAGGGATTAGCTCTTTCTAGGAATTTGGCCATGACAGGGAAAAGGGTTTCATAATGTAGTGCAATATCGTGAATTAAATGAAGGGTTTTAAAGGATGGCAGAGATCTGGGCATGTTTGTAGGTAACAGGGGAAAAACCCCTCATTAAGGAGAGATTGAAACCAGAGAAAGGAAATGAACAAGGGGAAGCTCTTGAAGTGGGGTTGTTAACAAGGAGAAGGGCGTCTGTTTTCTCTGATGCTAAAGATTTAAGACTGAAAGGAGAAATGGGAATTGACAACAAGGGTGCTAGACTAGAAGAATAGGGGGGAATGGAAAGACTGGAGGTCACAGTGAGCATGAAGAAGAGGTTTAGGAAGAGTCAGACAGAAGAAGATATTGAAGGATAGGCGATTGTAGTCAGAGATAAAAATTTTAAATTTGTATCTCATGAAAGTGGAACAGGTATGGATAATGGTCAAATTAAGGTACTGAACATCCCTGTGTTTGACTGAGGTGGAGTGAGGATGGCATTTGTAGGAGTTTAAAGAGTGAGACCAAGAAGTTTTGAGGGAATATGGATAAGTATGTTAAGTTCCCAAGGGAAAAAGGTAGTGTTTGAGGTGGAAAAGAAGGCTGTGAGCCCAGGTTCTGATCTCCTTGAAGTACAGAAAGAATGAACTGGAGGTTGGTAGCACGACTAAGACAAGAAGTTGAACTGAATGATATAGATAGTATGACCTTGTCAAAGGAAGAGAGGCTTCTGAGTGGCAAAAGAACAATCCTGAGGTGAGATTGAGGATTTAGTAGCTCCTCTTTCTGGTCCTTTGCTTTTGGAGGGGGTTGAGAGAACGCAAACTCGTTACTAAAGTGGGTGATAGCCTAAGGGATGTGGTATCTTCTTGGGGAAGCCAAATTTCTATTAGCACTAGAAGATGGATAGTTTGTAGGGAAGATATATAGGATGGAGGAGAGGGTTGTTAAAACTTTTTTACTATTGTCTTTTGGAATTTGTTAACAGGATTGGGTATTCCGGAGGACAGGATGGAATAGAACTGTGAATGTGGATGATGTGTAGTGGTAGGGCTGGGTTGCATAGGGATGAGAATGTATCTTTTTTTGGTAATAAGGTCTGAGATTTTTTCCCAAGAATGTCATATAACCCTTGCCTACCACCATTTCTACTTTTATTTATCTAAAGATTTAATCCCTCAGTATTTCTGCCATGTTCATTTTTAAAACACCATTTTAATATCATTTCCACATCCTCTTAAAGCATATCCTGGATTATGATGTTAGAATTCAAATGTTGTTGCTCTGCTAACTTTGATAGTAAAAAGTTTTGTTACAAAAATCTTTGTAGATCTTTTCCATTTTTAATGTTTCATAGTGATGTATTTAGTTGCCATCTCTTTCTGGAGATCAAGTGTTTGATTAGAGAGAATTTCTAGGGTTTTTTGGTCTCCTTGTTCTGTTAAATGATATCATTAAGCTTTGTTAGGATAGTCTATTAATATCCATTCTTCCATCTGTTTCCTATTTTTGGAGTGTCAGTAATTTGTTTAAAGAGGTCAGGTTGGAGTTGTTTTAATTGCATACCATGTTTTCCTCATTTTTATTCTAGTTTAGTAATCCTGTTGATCTTTATTCTAACAATTTGGTAGTCTGAACATACAAAGACAGCTGATTCAAAATGTTTCCGACATCAATTACCAGTTATTTACTATTTAATGTTAATTTTCAGTTTCTTGTGATACTATTTAGTGAGTGCTCTGTATGTCCTTTGCCTCTTTTCTCTTTCATGATAAGTATTCATGATATATAGGTATTAAGTGCAGTCTATAGGTCTTTAGTCTCTCTCATTTCTTAATCCTGAACAATATTTTTGAACATATTTTCACTATCCTTTCCTGTTTCCAGCTTTGCGTTGAAGTAATGAAATATTGAAGTATATGGCAAATTAATTTGGAGGGGTTTATTGAATTAGCCATAGAATTTTTTTGCTCCGCAAATCGTTTATTTTTATGGTGGCCTTTTTGCAGATGCTTATTTAGCATAGAGATTTCAATAGATGATGACCAAATATCACCCCATAAAAATAATGATTCTTGTTGTACCTGGACACAAAGTAAAGCTATCTTCTCTAACTCCTTTATTTGCGTCTCCAGTGAGAAACTGTGAGCAGTTTATGTAGTAGCAAGTTTTGCCTTTTGGTTTTGTTTATAGTGAAAATGCTAAGATGAATATAATTCGTTTTCCTGTAGTAGTGTCTACTGGTTGATCTCTGGACAAAGATCTCCCTCTTATTAGAGAATCAGCAACCATTGTTAATGTTTAAAGATGATCTAAAAACTATAATTATTAGTGCCTTCTCATCTCTCTGCTACTGTCACTTCAGAAGTGCCTACACACAGGACTGAGCACCATTTTATACTTTTCTGTGTTTAGTGGTAACAGCTAAGAATTCATCACCAAGTGGCCAACCAGCTGCTGGTGAGGAATCTTTCCATATCTAGAGTGGTGCTCAGAAAGAAGATAGTGTCTGTTGATAAGATTAATCAAAGCTTTTCTGATACATTTAGAACCCTACCAGAGCTTGACTTCATTACCATAGCCTTTGAGAATCCAGATTAGCATGGCATGATAAGACATCTAAATAGAATTTCGTGGAGATTCTCTTAATAACTCCCTAAAATGCTTGCAGCTAGTGAACTGATTGAAATAAAAATTTCAATGTTGGAAGTATTTTAGCAGAACAAAATCTCTTTTTTTTTAAAAGATAATAGCAAATAAATTGGTCATGTTAAAAATATTTTGCGTATGACTTTTTAAAAACCAGGTCTATACTATTTATAGTAAACAATATCAGTGAAAAGGATTAAATATGTTAAAAAAACAACCCAGTGCAATTAAACTTTTGGTATTTTGCAGCAAAATTGAAAGAGGAGTACTCTTACATAATAGAGGCTGACTGTAGTTGATGTATTTCCTGTGTTTGTATTATAGCTGTACTACAGTGTTGTTCCCCATCTACCCACATGGATGCCCTAAGTAGCTGTGTCAGTCCCACTGCCTCCTCCTATGCACATTGCAATTATTTCCAGGTGAGTGCCTTAAGATAACAAAGATTCTCTGTGATTCATGACTGGTGGGAATTCTTTTTGGATTAAATCTGTGATTTCTGTGGTATCTGTGGTATATGGGGAACTCCCTCTACCAATATAGACAAGCATCTGCTCTGTAACTTGTAGTCTTAAATAGTTATGTGGGGCACTGGGAGGTTAAAAGCCTTGTCCATGGTCACACAGCGAGTATGTCAGAAAGAAGACTTGAAATCAGGTCTTTCTTAATCAAAATCAGGCTCTTTATCCACTATGCCACATTGCCACTGGGAATCCATAAGATCATAGAATTTTGAGCTGAAGGAATTTTAGATTTCTTGTAGTCTACCTTCTCCCTTCTTATTTTGCGAATAAAGAAATGGTCCATGAAAGGCTTAAGTGACTCGCCCAAGGTCATGTGCATAATAAATAGCAGAAATTGTACCACATACCCCAGGTCTTCTGATCTCAAATTCAGTGGTCTTTCTGAAACACAACTGGAAGAATGTTTTAGGAATGTTAAATATTCAAAACTAAGTTGAGGAGTGCATTTTTAGACTTTGTAATACTTTTTAAGAATATGAGATTTTTTTTTTATCATTGAGGGTAGTAGTAGTAATAGTAGTTGTTGTTGTGATTATTTAGTCATATCTGACCCTTCGTGACCTCATTTGGGATTTTCTCAGCAAAGTTACTGGAGTGGTTTACCATTTTCATCTCCAGTTAATTTTTATAGATGAGGAACTGAGGCCAACAGGGCAAAGTGACTTTCCCAGGGTCACATAGCTAGTAAGTGTAAGAGGCCAGATTTGAATTCAGGACGATGAGTCTTCTTGACTTGAGGCCTGACACTGTGCCACTTAAGTTGCTCTAACAGGTTATTACCTCTAATAATTTAGAGTTATGTCTTTTATACCCTAATATAATTTGTTAGTTATTCTGGCTAAAAAATTCACCAAGAGCCAATCTGATGGTTAGCCTCTCTGAATGTAGGCATGTTATTCCTTAGACAAACTAGCCCATTGCTAGGCTTCTACTTGAAGTTTCTTCTTTAAGTTTGCCAAAGCTTATGCTTCACTGACTAGCCTTTGAGAACCCAGGATCACTTCCATATAACAATAAAGCATCATAATAGGATTTTAATGGAAAAGAATTTGTTTGCAGGCTTTAAAATATGAAACCAAATCCAAAATTATAGAATAATTTTCATTCTATTAATGAAATTGAATATCAGAATAAATTTGTGATCTGTCTAGGTCACTATATTAAGTATATATATATATAATCAAGGATGATAAATCAATTGTAGCTCTCTGTGGTTGCAAAAAACTGGAAATATAGGGGTTACCCATCAATTGGGGAATGGCTGAACAAGCTATGGTATATGAATGTAATGGAATACTATTGTGCTATAAGAAATGGGAAGGAGATGGACTTCATAATTACCTGGAGAGGCATATACGGACTGATGCTAAGTGAGAAGAGCAGAAACAGGAGAAATTTGTACTCAATCACAAGACACATTGTATGTGTGATGATGATCAACTTTGATAAACTGGACTCTTCTCAGCAATGCACAGTTATAAGACATCTCTGAAAGTCTTAGGATGGAAGGAGATACCTAAACTCAGAGAAAGATATAGAAAGACTATAGTTTAAATGGAGACTGAAGCAAAACTCGTTACCATTCTCTTTCATGTCTGGTTTTGCTTTCTTTTCCCAGTGATC
>CM053584.1:137758449-137789828 GCA_028627135.1 Pseudochirops cupreus | reverse complement strand
GGATTGTGGAACTGAATCTTGTAAACTAAAAGTAAATAAAATAAATGAAAAACAAATGAAAAAAAAGAAAGAAAAAAGAAAATAAAAGGATAATAAATCATAGAGCAACAAAATAAAGAAATGTGTAGGAAAGACCTAACAATGAAAATGATTCCTTTAGCTTAAAACTGAGTGTTCTAGGTACCAATTAGAAAACACAATTACCTATGACTTTAAAATGTTATTCTATTATTTCTAGTAGAAAGCCAGTTATTCTCCCTGTTTACCTTCATCTATTAGTACCTCCTATGTACAAAGCACTGGTATTTTCAGATTTCAGTCACTTTAAAGATTAATATATTCTTTTTTATAACCAACTATGTAGCTTCAGTTCTTTTAGTTTTTAATTCAAAGTCAGTTATCTAAGTCATGGCAATAGGGTAGGATTCTAGGTAAAGTTTCACAGCAGATTACTGAACAGAAATCTCGCTTTGGGTGACTATTTCCATAGTCTCTTTAGGTAGAATAGACAGATCTCTAGTTTCAGTGAATTAATGAGCTTAAAAATCTGTGAAATTTTTTATTTCGGGGTCCACATTACTGAAGTAGTGTATAGTAGAGGTAAAGTGATATTTCTTGACTTCTTTTTCAATGCTTGGTGACAGCGGCTACTTGTGGTAGGGTTCATGATGATGGACGTGTCGTTTCAGCTCAATTCAACAAACTTTGTTTTATTACGTACCTACTATGTACCAGATACTGTGCTAGGAGAATAGAAAGTCAGTTCTTGCTCTCAAGGACCCATTAGACTGTGACCTCCTTGAGAACAGGGCCTCCCCCCCCCCCCCCCCAGACCTTAGCACAGTACCTGGTATGTAGTAGATGCTTAATAAATGCTAATTGACTGACTGACTCTATATGAAGAAATACTCATTGTTAAATAATAGATGGCTCTAAAATTTCCCAGTAAACCTTAGTGTGTGATTGGTACATTTCTATTTCATACTCACCATCTTAACTGTTTGCTTGTTATTTGCTATGTATTTTATTTTTCCATTGAAATTTATTCTGTTTTCCCAGAATCCTCCAATGCAGTCTTCCTATCCAGTTGAATTTCTACCATCTAACTGGCCGTGTGGTGCTACTGATGAAAACAAGAAAACTGAAGTAAACTTGGAAGCTGTCTTTCAAATTGTAGATGAGTTGCATTCATCCCCTAAACTGGAGATGGTAAAGGTAGAGCCTGTAGAAACCCAGGGGCCAACTTCCCAGTCTAACAGGGGTCAACATATCCTGGCAAATCCAAGCAATAGCAATCCATCTTCCACGAGTCAGACTAGCCAGCTGGAGCCACTTACTCCAGTGGGTTCAGATATTACATCATTTGTGGTTGGAACAGAACAAGCAATTACCTGCTCTCTGCCACAGTCACCTGAGTATATCTATACCATCCACACTGCTCAGCCTGTTGAAAATACCACTGCAATAACAGTTCAGGAACCTGCAGGAGCCATCCAACAAGCTCATGTAAAACTGAAGGAACAGCTGAGTCATAATCTATCTCCTTCATCAGTAGTATTTGTACAGGAGGGGCTACCATTCAGTGCACATCAGGTAAGAGGTTAAAAAAAAAACCCACCCTAGTAAAAGTCATAGGAATTGAGTGAGTTCAGCTGAATCCTTCATTTTTATCAGAAGTGCCCTATTGGAAAGAAACTGTTCAGGTTTTAGTTGTGTATAAGACAAATTTCTTAGATCCTTCAGAATCATAAGAAGAATCATAATGATTCTCCAACTGTATTTTCATTGTGACCAGCTAGAAGTCACCAGGAATTTGCTTTGGGAATTTACTTGACCAAAAGTTGGTTAGCCACTTTCTCCAGATTCTGCTGTGTTTTTGTCCAGGAGGTTTGCAAAATATGTACATTGCCTTCATAGCATACTTGTTACTATTTTTCCACTTAGATTCAACCTTTGTAAAAGATGCCAAGATGTCATCTATCCTTCCTGTACAAAAGCTTTGTTGAAAGCTTCCCAAGGAACCTGCTCCTTATTTTAACTTGGGTGGAATGTGGATTTCTAACTGTTTCGCGATTTCTGATGTGACTAATCATTCACTGTTCAGTTATTTTCTACTTTGAGTTGTACTTTATAATTTTATTTATCCAATTCCCTTATATCCAAGTGATAGAAAATATTTTAGACTATGTAAACAAGCATAAATAGTCCTCTGAGTACTATACTAATAGTAATTTTTCAGGATAATGATTTGCAGAAGTTACTCACAGGTATTACTGTATCCCCCCTGAAAGGGTGGTATTCTTGGTGGATTACCACAGAACTTTCTTGCCTATCCTCAACACATATTGTGAATAGCTAGGTATGTTAGATTGTATTTTCCCATCTTTCTTATTTACTTTCCTATTGCATTGGAAATTTTGAAGGATGAACACTGACTGAGGGATTACAAAGATGAAAGAAAGTATTTTTATTGGTTCTGGTCTGTGACCATAAAACTAAGAAGCTTTAGTTTTCCAGAGTGATAAGAACAGTTGATCAGTGGTAAATGCATCAAGATGAAAATTTTTAAGTTAATGTTACAAGTTACTTCCTACTTCATGTTGTATACTGAATCTTTGCCAGACCTTCTGGTTCTTGAAAACTTAAGTCTGTAGTTTTTGCTGGGGACTCCCAAGAGAACTATTTAGCATCTCTTTTCAGTTCTCTTCTAATTTTTAGTTCCACATTCTATTTAGTTTCTGTCCCTTCCATGTGTCTTTGAGTGTTGAGAGTTGGGCCTCTGGGTATTCTGTATTTGAAATATATTGTAAATTTGATAGACCACAAGTTGAGGTCCAGAAAGAAGACTTGTTAGGTATCTTCCTGTGCTATATTCTCTATTTCAGATACACTAACGGAAAGGGCCAATCAAGTTCTACTGTCTGTTAGCTTTTATATCCCTGCCCAAAAGTTTTGGCTTTCATGATTTAGAACTACATTCCTGCATAAAGTTGCAATTATTTTGGTAAATAGGTTTTTTGAATGTCATAATTTCTGAAAGCTACATGCCAGTAGAAAATCGGCATTTTTCTTTTCTCTCACTGTTTATAGTAGCTGTGTTTGTCATTTGCCTTTATTTCATTATGTACTTTAGTTTTGAAATAAAGTCAAAGAGACAGTGAATGTAGTTCAGAAAATTGGAGAGCTTAGCCTAGTGGTTTAGTTTGCCAAGTATATTACTTAGGTACCTTAAGGGAGTAGGGTAGCAAATATTTTTATTTCTTTACACACTTCGTAAATGATACATCTACTTTATCCCACTGAATACACAGATGGCTCCATTGATAAAAATGGAAGCTCATCCATTGCTTAGAGATGAAGAGCCCCTTATAATTATACTTTTTGGGTCATGGACCTGAAATAGAATTTCCCTGATAAAAGAAGTAAACTTGAAATAAATCCATATAATGCCTACATAGGGAAAGGCTCAGAGTAATGAGTGGGTTTGATGTTTTAGGTGGATGCCAGTATAAAGTGCCAGACCAATCCACCTGAGAATATCCTTCCTTCAGAGCAGATGGGATTCCTTATTTCAGATATGGGGCCAGCCAGCAAACCTAGTAAAGATACAGGTTCATCCACCCCAGCCAGATACAGAGAGCGAAGAAGCAGCTCACAACAGGGCAAGTCCCCTGGTAAGGATCATTTCTTAAAAGTTTTCGACACTTCTCATAATCAACAACTCAGGGATAAAACTGTCAAGAAGTTAAATGAATGAATAAATGAGCTTTCTGGGTCTTCAGCTTACCACTCAGGATTGTACAGTGCCCATTACATTGGCATTATTCATGATTGTTATTTAACAGTCTATTTTTTTATTGGTTGTCCCTGAAAGGTAGGTTGGAATTATTTTCTCCATTTTGTAATTTGAAAAATTGAGGGATCAAAAAAAAAAAAGACAACTCAAGAAAAGTCTAAAGGAATTGTAATTGTATAGTACAGGGAAAGACCAGGCTAAAAGGGTAACTTAATTACTATCTTTAGGTAACAGAATGTTATTGCAGGGAGTAGTTCTTTTCTAGTCATGGATGATAGTACAGGAGGAAGAAATTACAGCATGAGAGAGCCCATTGGACCTTAAGGAAAATATCCTGATTACATTAAAAGGGTTATATGAAATGTGACTATAATGTAATGAGACTAATATGCTTTTCAAAGCAAATGAAGGTTCATAACAAGGATGCTGCCAAGTTTTGACTTTGTAATTCCAAGGCTGGCTAGTTTTATACTGACCATTATGGTAAATAAAATTAGATACTGGCATAAAAATGACTTTTAGGGCAAAGAATTTGAAAATTTTAATGAAATAAACTCTGTAGATAAAGCATGATTTTAAAAGAATACTAGAATTACACAAAAGGTTTAAAAATGCAGGGAGAATATCTATCTTGCATGAAGTGGTTACCCATAGGACTGACAAAAATATTGAAGAGGTTCTTCAAGATAGACAATTAACTGAGAATGATGGAGTTATACTTGAATGAATAAACAGACTTGTTCTGAAAGACAACTTGAACATGATGCAATTTTTCTGATGACATGCCACATATTTTAAATGATTAGCAGAAATAGCAAAGACTACATATTTTGTCTAGGTTCCTTTTAAAGATAAAAAACAATTTTAGAGCAAAATAATACTGGGTAATAGAAGTATTTTTTGTTTGAAATTATGAAGGATTTTAGAGATTTACATGTCCAGGGTAAAAGGAATGGACAGTAATTCAGTTGATTGACTTCTTTGCCATGATAATACTTTTGTTCACATTGTACTTTCTGTAAAAGCTTTTGAACAAAAACCGCTTTGTCCATCTTGATCATATCCTTTATTTCTGTCTTGATGACTTTCAGAAATTTTAGAATAATCAATTTACTTTTAAAGGATTAAAGGATGAAGGTTGGCCACTTTTAAACATATATATACATATATACACATACATATATATTTTGCTTTTTGGAGGGCAAGTGGGGTTAAGTGACTTGCCCAAAGTCACACAGCTAGTAAGTGTGTCAAGTGTCTGAGGTCGAATTTGAACTCAGGTCCTCCTAACTCCAGGGCCGGTGCTGCGCCACCTAGCTGCCCCCACTTTTAAATATATTTAAAGCTTATGACAGACTCTGAAGGTTGTTTCAGCAGGGTTTTTTTAAACAATGGCAGCATCATTGCAATAAGATATAACCTCTAAAGTTGACTATGGTGAAAGGCACAGCATGCACTTCAGTGTATAAATTATGGTATATATAATGTGTTTTTAAAATCTCATTACTTTATAATCATAATTCATAAGTAACTTTAATATGAAACTAAAATTTAATCCCCAAACTAAAAATAAAAGAAGAGGATAGACCTCTTTCCAATTTTAGCTTAGCCAAGAAGCAGGGGCATGGGCTAGACAATCTTGTAAGATATCTTCCAGTCTCTGGATTCCATATTAGAATTCTCAGGTGAGCCTTGGAGGTCATATACTTGGAATGATGAAGTATAGAGTTCAAACTATGCTAAAGATTATAGTGTTTTATATAGTATGACTTTTTTTTGTACTGTTATAGATGTTCATGGGAGGAATAATTAGCAAGCTTCTTAATTATCCTGATTTTTAAGCATCTTGTTAAGTCTTTAAATTGCCTTGTGCCTTGATCAGAGGCATTGGCAGATGAAACTCTTAACCGGCTTTGGGTTCTTGGTATGAAATGTAAGACCTCTTAAATTTGAGTATACTTATAAAATCTAAACACAGTTTCATTTATTAATGGCAAGGGAGCATCTGGCCTATAATTAAGACTGAATTTCTTAACTACCTTTTAGAATTGAAATACAGGCAGAAGTAGAATTCATTAATTTGCTAATTGTTCTTCCCTTGCCGGAGCTTAGCCGGACATATGATCTACACAGCATAGCTATATGGAGGTTTTGTGGCTTTAAGAGTCTTTTATTAATAACCAAGTTCAGTGCAAGATTTGGATACCTCCCATTGCTTTTTTTGGCTTTAAGAGGACTACTCAACTGATTTTTTCCAGTCTAATTGTCTCATCTTTACTGATTTTTGCCTTAAAAAACACCAAAAAACCTCCATCATTTTTAAAAAGCAGTCATTGAATTGACTACTGCAAGGTAAGACGAGCACTGGGGGCTCCCTCTGAGGTGATTCGGTTTCACTTAATGGTTATTTATTGAACACGTACTGTGCATTGAGTCCAGTATGAAGAGAAGTAGGAACACAGAACAAATACCTTTAGGGGTTGTTTAATAGAGTCAGGAACCGTGCCTGGATTCCCTTTCCCAGAGAAGAAAAATGAGGGACAAGCTCTTCAGATAGCACTCCCAGCCTTTGTTACTGTGTTCTGACCCTGAAAACCGAGTTTATCAACTCATTCCCAACTCTGTTGTCATTTCTTTATAGTCTCATAGAAGCAAGAAGCAGCCTTAGTTCAAGACAGTGTTATCAATTAGCTTTGTAACCAGAGTGGGAGACCAGCACAGAAGGACAGAAATGAGAGGAAGAAAACCCCCCTGCCAGCCTTAGCTGAAAAACTAATTGTATTATGTTTGTTGATAGCTAGTTTGAATACTTCATATTAGCTCCTTATGCCTTTTTGGTCATCATCAGAATTAAACCAACCTAGGGAAGGCATAACCTGCTTTGAAGGAAAAATTCTTGTCTGAATTTGAAAAAAAGATCAGCATAGAAAATATCTGCAATGGCTAGTAGTATATTGTAAAAATAATATGTTTAAATTCCACCTAATATAGTTTAAATACTATCTGTGAAGTAACTTTTGGGTGTTAATCTGACATATAGTTACTTGATAAATATTTTCATCCCTTTTTTTGATCTACTACATAAAAGATTACATTGATTCAGACTTTTAACCCAGTGTTAAATGTTACCTATAAGCAAACTATTTCAAGTTCAAGCCCCCAACCCTACTCTCAGTGCTTCTGGCTATCTACGTAGTCCTTGGAGTTGTTGAATCAGAGTATAATGGTGAAGAGAATAACATGATGACATTTTATTGTGTCTCATTCACATAGCACATCTGAAACCTGTATTTCCTTAGCGTCTTAGATATTCTGATGCCTATCACAGTACCCAGTCTTTCTTTGGAGCCTGGCTGGGGCAATTTTCTTTAGAGTAAGAGGGTAACATATATTTAGAACAGAAGCTTTTCAAGAAGCTATCTTTCTGAATGACCTGAGGGAAGGTGGTGTTATTGTAATGGCAGTTTATTCACTTTCTGTGAGTAGTAGTATGCTTATATATGACCCTGTGCTATTTTAGGTGAATTTTCAAGGTTATTGTTTGACTATATCCTTTCCTATTCTCATTATACTCTATTTTCCTGACTTGGAGGGGAAAAGATGTACCAGAAGATTTAAGTCCCAGCACTCCAAATTGGACAGTTTTCTTTAATAAGGTACAAATTGTGGATCCTTTGGTGAAGCAAAATGGGTTAGTGGCTAGTAAACTAGAAGTTGGGAAACATGGGTTCAAATCCCAGTTCTGTCACTCATTTGCTATGGTACTTGGTCATGTCTATTAACTTTTCTGTGTCTAAGTTTGGCTATATTTAATATTGGGATAATAGCTCCCTAAACTTGACCTACTTTGCATGGATATTAATGTGTCTTTAAAAACCTTTTCAAAGAAAAACGCTGTATGAATACGTGATGAGTTATTGTTACTATCCAAAATCACAACCATTTACAGGTAGAAACACTACCAAAATTTGAATTTCGGTTCAGTATTGGGAGAATCTCAGACATAGCCATAACACATTCATATACTTGACCTAAATAATGTAATGTCTGTGGTGTCAAGAAAATAAAAAGTGATGTCACAAAGATGGGGATATCAAATTGAAATACAGTGTATGTATGTGTGTATATGTGTATATGTATATACATATACATTACATATATCTTTTTATGTTTTAGAATGTATTATTATTAGCAGTGGTATTATGAATAATAAATGGGTTGTAGACAGAGTAGTAGCTCTGGGTTTTTTTTTTTTCAGATATCCAAGTTTTATGTTGACCCTTAGTAAATAAATAGTGAATACTTTCCTAAAGTGATTGCTCTGGTCAGATTCACATTTAATGGTTTGGTACCATAGAAGGACCCAGGAAAAGTTATTGGCCTCAAGGGGGCAGCAATACTTTAGTACCTCTTCCTCTGAGTGGGTGAGGCTGGCGGAGTGCCATCCTCTTTCACCTCAGTTCCTTCTTGTGCTGGATGGGAGGACATGGTTCTTCTCAGTGGTCTCATCTGAGTAAAGATTCCAATTTATTTTCTCTGTTTCCATTTCTTTTTTTCCTCCTTTGTCCCATGGTCCTTGCTCTGTAAAGTCTTTATTCCCCAGCTATTTCTTATTGAAGATGCTTCTTCTCTTGGATATGGAAGGGACATTGGGGGAGTCTCAAAAAATATTTTTATTCTTTTGAAAAAAAAAGTTTTTGGGGTGATTTTTGAGTAATTTTCTTATTTTTATTACATTAAAATGTTGTTAAAATGTGTGTGGAATTAGACTATTGTTTCTCTATATATTTTGTAAAACATTCATTTCATGATTCTTTTTCCTATGGTAATTGTTTATGGCCAATTTTCTTGTGCAATCTCTTGTGATTATTTGTTGCTATGTTGTGTCACTTCTGTTTAGGCTATTTAATCTGTGGGAGTCATGGCCAATACTTCTCAGTGGAAGATATTTTTCCCTTCTTTGTCTTTGCTGTTTCTGTTATTTCTCTTTTTGTAGGAGAGGGTAACTGTGTTTATAGTGGTGTGTGTGTGTGTGTGTGTGTGTGTGTGTGTGTGTGTGTGTGTGTGTGTGTGTGTGTGTGTGCATAGAATTAAAACTTTTGATGGAACTACCTAGGCTTTTTTTCACTTGATCATGCCACGTTAATGGACTTGTAGAAAACCCTTCCCCTTAGGTTTCAATCTTCACAACTCTGACCATCTGTAGCCAGAACATCCCTTTAGAAAGAATAGGTGCTCAGAGAGTGAGGCAAACTCAAATTAGAGTGGCATTCAGATTATTAGAGTGGGTTACTACATGTTTATACCTTTTTAGAAATTGAGGCCCCAAGGTTTATTGTTGAGAAGAGTAAAGTGTGGTCTTCCTAAAGCTGTGACCAAAACATCATTGTCACTGGCGAGGAGCTCAAATCATTCAGAAGATTTCAGCCACCATTATTACAGTGCTTCTGCTTGTGAGTAAAATGAAGGCTTGGACTAAATGATCTCCATGATACCTTTTAGCTTCAGTATTCTGTTAAGTCTATGATTCTAATGTCAATACCATTGGTATTACTTAATATTCTGATATTCTGATGAATATTACTATATTTTTGCATTCTAACTTTAACAGACCATTTCAGTAACTAAAGTGCTTTGAGTATTTGCTTCTCCATTCATTTTGGCATATCTTGTCCTTTCCTTTATCTCTCATAGAACCATAGCAATTTAAAACTGGAAGAAACTCTAGAGAGTTTACAAACGTAGAAATTCCCTACTCCAGAGAATGACTCACCCCAAATCATTCAGCCCTCCTGATTCCAAGTCCCGTGCTTTTTTCTACCTTACTGTGCTGCTTCCCTAAGTGTCATCTTGAGCCCTCTCCTTTTTTAAGCTAAGGCTCTCCAGGTTAGTTAGGCATTTTGCAAGATCCAAAAGCCAATAGGCATTTATTAAACGCTTACTACATGCTGGGACTTTTGAGATGTGTTTTATGAGAAGTAATATCACTGATACCCAGCTATCATCAGCATGTATTATACCTAGAGAAGCATTGGAGCATACGTTATACCTCCAATTTAATTCAGCATTTTTTGAGGACCTACTGTGTGAGTGCAAAGTGCTATAATAAAAATAGATATAAGACATATTTTCTTTCTTTTTTTTTCCTTTTTTTGGAGGGCAGTTGGGGTTAAGTGACTTGCCCAAGGTCACACGGCTAGTAAGTGTTAAGCGTCTTGAGGCCGGATCTGAACTCAGGTCCTCCTGACTCCAGGGCCGGTGCTTTATCTACTGCACCACCTAGCGGCCCCAAGACATATTTTCTGTCCCAAAATCTTGACAAGTGTCCAATATAAGAAAACATGAAATGCATCCAGAAAACCAAGAAGAAGAGCAAATTAGGCACTGCATTTTGCTTCAACATAACTTCAACAACTTGGACTGTACTCAAATATGCAATTTATGGCCAGAATGGAAACTATGCAGCTTCATGTTCCATTGGAATTTTGAATTTCATAGACAAAACTGAATGTCAAAGGCAAAGCCCAAATTACTCTTTAAAGAAAGGAATCCCCATTTTTGGTTCTTGAATTGTGGCTAAAATTTCATTAAGTTAAAAAATGGCTGTAGATCATAGAAGGATGTTGTCAGTACTCCATTACAAGACCTTTCATCTTTTTAACCAACTTAACTACTGTGTCACCTAAACTCTTCTCTTCTGTGATAAACATACAGATTTTCCTTCCAAGTATACTTGAGAATATTCACTTGGTATGGTACCAGCTGTGCTATCTTATTATATATTCATAGGTCACCTTGGGCTCCCAAACTTCCTGACTGGCAGTTTTGTTAACAAAGGGACTTTTATTGTAATAAAACTGTTGTTTCTAGATTACTTTCTAGCTGTTTTCTTTTTAATAGAAGCTATATGCTGAGTGCTAAAGGGCTACCGCAAGCCCCATTCATTAGAGTTAACAATGCTTATTGCTGCAAGTTTCCGATCCACTTCTTTTCACTAACTCTGCATTTGTGTGCATGGTCTTTACGTTTGTCTCTGTTAAACATCCCTTCTCTGACTCTGCCTTCAAAGCAGGATGATATTTACTCCAGAACTTCTTTTAGGGCATAAAGTGGCCCAGTGACCTTTTCCTTTAAAATTTCTTTAGGGTATTACATCACAGTATTGTTAATCCTTCTCTATTTGACAAGGAACTGAGGTAGTTAGAGAATGACCATTGGCTCTTAACAGATGTTTCAAGAAGAGCAACATTTGACTTTGCGTCTTAACTAGATAGTCCTTGGGTCCTTCCTTCCAGTTTCCTACTTCCCAGGAATGTGGTGAAGATTATTTAGATATATCTGTTATGCACTTTGAGCTACTTGAAGAAAGATGTTATGTGAATACAAGATATCGTTGTTACCGTTATTATTGTTGTTATTATTCAGGATGTATTGAAGTCACCCATAAGTGGTAAATTGATGACTCATTCCCCTTCTGCAAGATGCTGTTGTGGGTAAGTAGATTGTTCTCTAAGGGTAGCTAAGACTGAACCTGACAGGATGAATGAGCATCAGATCATAGGGACCTATCTTATGCTAAATGTGACAAAGATAAGGTGCTTCTTTATATGCACCCTAGAGGCCTGCCAAAGGTGGTAGCAAAATTCTACTTTTAATCAGTTTGCTTGCCAGCATGTTTCCTGAGACCACATTATCATTCTAATGCGACTTCACAAAATCGGTATCAGAAAATCTCTGTTCAAGTTGCTCATAAATTATAAAGACCTCACGTAGTCTTTCTCAGTAGACTTCAGTTTGTTAGGACAAGCTGTGAAGTACAGAACATTTTTACAACTTGATCCATGAAGTGAACTGGTAGGACTAAATGGTGGGGAAAGGGTGTGTTGTTGGTCATAGTGCCCAATGTCTGCTCAAGTTCTGCTCATGCTTCTCAGTAGGTAGATTTTTCCAAATGTGTCACTCCTATAAAGCGGCCATGATTTGGCTTTGTGTTATGAAACCAGTTCCTAGGCCAAGAGCTCTCTACTGTCTGCTCAGTGCCCCTTACTACTTGGCTCTACGGTCATTCTGCTTTACTTTGCTCCAGTCTTCATGCGTCATCCTTTCTCAATTGCCTCTGTAAAAGATGCACTTTCTCTTTTAAAGACAATGTAAATAAGCCTTCCTTGTAGCTCTTAAATGTCCATAAGTAGGGGATCTTCTGGAGGCAGTTGTCTTTGGAGGAGAAGTAATAGTTACTTATTTGTAACTTTTTTCCATACCCCACCCTTCTCCTTTCCTAGCGTCAAGGAAATAAGATTTCATTTGTGGGGGGCCTATTCCACACTGAACTGTATGTTGCTGTCTGTTACCACTTCTCACTCATAAGAAGGTAGCTGAGGTGAAAGAGGCTTGTCCACATCATCAAAAGGAGAGGTATTTTAAATTCTGATGGTCCCTTTTGGCCAACAAGTTGCTTAGTAGTGTTTATGTCCTCTAGGGCTGTAGGGTCTCCCCGTTATTGAGAATCTGATGGAGCAATATTACAGGTAAGACATTTCATTTTGATTCTGTACATACCCGCCCCCTTATACTACTCCCCATAGAAGTACAGATGCGAAATGTCTCATTCTTCTTGCCTTAAGAATACGATTCTGTACAGAACTGAGAGTTGGGCTTTGTGCTATCTGAGTGGCATAAAATGAGTTATCATTCTTTTCTCTTTTTAGATCTCCATCTGCTGGTGGATGTGGCTTGCAAGCAGGAGCACTTTCCAAAGGAGGAAGAATTAAAAGAGTGAGGAATGGATGACAAATGTGACATTGTGCACTAGCTGTCGGCTAGTTTCCTGGAATCAGACTGGCCTTGCACATGACACGCAGTTGGGAATTTTTTCAGTTGTGTTAAAAAAAATTTTTTTTTGTTCATTGTGAATTTTATTGGGAATTGGTCACTTTGATATTTGTTACATCTGTTCAGTTCAAATTCTTGACCTTGACAAGCTATAAAACATCTAGTGGTCAGATTATTTAGTTACCCAGATCCCTTACAAATGGAAAGCCCTGGCTGTCTGTTACAATCAGGAAGCCTCTAAAAACTGCCTACAACCATGGTACTGGAGAACATTTTTTTTGGTGCTGATTTGTCATCTCGCTACTCCAGTGTGCTATGAATTGTAGTCAGCAACTCCACTGAGGAGTTCAGTCTATCTGTTTGAAGTCACAGTGTGTCCTTTTAAAAGAGGATTGTGTGAGAAACAGAGGCATGTAAGGTCACGAGATCATAGGTCTGAAATGGGTCAGGGATTCCAGGGAAGCAGCTCTGGGAAAGAGCTAATTTTCTAAGTGATTAACCAGGAAATGCTCTTACTTCCTAACCCAGAATTCTGTTTCAGCAGCAAGGCGTCTGGACCTAGGACCATCCATCACACTTAACAGCCGCTGATTCCTTTAACATTAATGGAAGCATTCTTCCATTTTCATATTTTCCTTTGATTTTAATGATATATTATCATAAATGGTAAGAAAAATGGTTCCTGTAACATACTGCTTATTTAGATGTCTTCTAAAGAAAAGTATTTAACTTGTTTAATATATTGTATTTATAAATGCTAGTAGATTTAAGGGTTTAATGGCTATGTATTTGTATTAATATTGAAAGATAGAAGGATAAAGGATGCATGTGTAATATTTCTATTCTGATGGGAGATTGTATAGTATATGAGAAAAGCAGCATTGATATGTAACACAATACTTTGCTTATTCAGATATATATATGCGTATGTGTGTATCTATTTATGTATATTATATATATGTATATACATATATATGTATATGTAATATGTAGTAAATCTTAATCTTTATCTGTAGAAAATACAGTACCCGAACTTTGAGTCACTGGAGAGAACTGGTTGGCAGTTATTTAGCAGGAGCTATGCCTCCTATGTTTTTTTCTAGTTTACGTCTCGGTTTCATCTTCTGAGAGAATTCTGGGTGATGGGACAGACTATAAGGTCTTTGTTTTAGCCCTCTTTAGGGTTCTGAACTTGAGCAGTTGGATTGTGGGGCTAGTTTTGAGGTTTATCTCCCTAGGGGATATATTCTTGGCTGCTCATTCTCTGTGATTAACTCCCCTCTCCTAAAACAAAATAAAACAAACAACATCTCTGTTAGAAGCTTTCACATTTCAAACTTTTAAAATAGGCTAGTCTAGTACCTTCATGAATTATGCCTCAGTTTGCCTAGTGAGTACCTGAAAACATGAAACTCATTTAAAAAAAAGGTACATAATGACATGGCAGGTGTATTCTGCCAGCTATGTGGGTGTCCTGAATTAATTTCTGAGATCCCATTGTTTACAAAGGTTGATTAAAAACCTTGGAACTGTTATGGAAACCAAGCTTTCTGGAAAAGGATCAACTCTACAGTGACTTCAGCCAGTCCAGCTGTCAAAGTAGGTCCTTCAGGGTGAACTACCCATGTAATCGGGCTAGGAGGTGTCCATGTGATGGGCATTTGCCCTTGTTGGCAAGGCTCAAAGGAAAAGTGAGTTGTTGAGGCCCCATCCAGTTTGCCTTTGGCAGACTATGTAAAGAGAGACCCCACTGGCAAATAAGGGAACTTTGCTTTTCCTTTGGTATGTTGACAAACTGATATTACTGTTCAGGTGATGCTCCTTCCCTTAATCTTGCTTTCTCAGATCTGTACATTGAAAGAGGTGATATCTTTTTGGAAACATGAGCCAAGCAGGAGCCTTGGCATAGATTTAGATTTGGTGGTTTTAAAAGGCTTAATTAAGGAAATGCCATTATCAGCTTTCCGAATTTTTTATATATGAATACAACAAAGGCCAAGGAGCTGGATCTCCTGCCATACTCACATGCATGGTACTTATCATCAGCTAAAGCTATCCTTATTGACTTGGGGGGAAAATGGCAAAAGATAAAATAGTCTCTGCATGAATTAGCTAGTAGTGCATGGCACATGCTAACAAGGCTCCTGACTTGCACCTCAGTATTTCAGCACCTTAAGCACTGATGTATTTCAGTCAACAATAAAGTGAGTGTTCCAACTAGACACATTGTCTTTTTGTTTTCTTATCATGGTGATGTATACTTTGATTTTTTTTCCATATAAAACTATCATGATGTACATAATCATAATAGGAAAGTCAGAAGGGAATGTACTTTTAAAAGCAAATTTCTTTTTAAAAATTGACATATAAAGATATTTTCCCCCCATTTGTATTTGAATAGAGGTGAGTACTTAATCTTCATTTTACATATGAGGAAATTGAAGGTCGGAGAGATCAAGTCACTTGCTTAATTTTAACCTCCATATTAAAGTACTTCAGTATAGTGTCACTAACTGCTGAAGAGTATTCAAGATTTTGACTGAATTTATAGAGCCAGCTCACTTGATAATTCTGATTGTTACCCTCTATTTTTATGCTGACTTCAGTATAGCATATTGATTTGATGATTTTTATATAGACCCCTCTGATTTTGGCTTATACATCTTTGTGAGAGGGCATCCTTTATTTTCTCTAATGCTTTATAGTATTTCATGGCCTTCCTGTCAAATGTTGAGAATTTAAAAATTTCTGATGGAGATTAGGAATTTGGACAAGTGTGTATGTTAAATTGTAGGTTTTGATCTCTTTTTCATTTCCTTACATGTTTCAGGATAGACGGAGTTAGAATCTATTAGTAGTTAGTCTTTTATTTAGTCTCTCTGAAGATACCTCATTTTTGGAGCATGTACATCAGAGCTGTGGTAATTCATATTTTGTTTTTCTTGCAATTGCACTATTGCAGAATATAGACAAAATACAAATAGACAGCTCTTAAGAAACATGAAAATTCTTTCCTGGTAAAATGATCAGTTCTGTCCTTTAGAAAAGGATGATAGAAAAAAATTTGTATGCCATACCCTCAAAGTCTGGACAAAAAAGATAGCATGCTAAAGTAAAAAAATTGTTTCTGAAAGTTCTATTCTTGGTACTCCTGGTCTAAAACCCTGAAACCATCCTCAGAAGGGTTATAAAGAAGCAAATGTCTAAGATGAACACTCATGCTATTTAATCAGTCAGGCAATGAGCATTTATTAAGAACCCTCTATGAGTCAAGTACTGTACTGGATGTTAGGGATATGAAGTTATTAAAAAATATAGCTAGCATTTATGTACCACTTTAAGGTTTGCAAAGCGCTTTACAGATATCTCATTTTATCCTCACACCCCCCCTGGGAGGTACTATTATTATTATTATTATTGTATTAATAGTATATAGTATAATATTTTACTATTATTATTACAATACCCATATTTATTGTTATTTAGTCTTGTCTGACTCTTTGTGACCCCTTGTGGGGTTCTCTTGGCAAAGATACTGGAGTGGTTTGCCATTTCCTTCTGTAGTGGATTAAGGCAAACAGGTTGTGATTTACCCAGGGTCACGCAGCCAGCGAATGTCTGAGGTAAAATTTGAACTCAGGGTTTCCTAACTTCAGTTCCAGCACTCTGCCCACCTTGCCAACTAGCTGCCCTTGAAAATCGATTATACTTGGAAGGAAAAATGGTTAACCACACCCAAATAATTCAGTATGATTTCTTGCCAAACCTTACACACAGAATCCTAGCAACACTGATTACTAAGTAGGTACAATATATTTTCCATTACTGCTAATGACAAGCTTATAAGATAGGCCATAGTTTACAAGTGAAAGAATGTTCAGAGAGCATTAATGATTAGCTGAGCATTATATTTCTTAATGCCAGTGATCTTCTTGCTAAGCATATCTTAGCCCTTTTCTTGGATTCATCACATCACAACTCACAGACTCTTGAAACCTTACATTGAGGTCATAGGTCTGACCTCCCAGGGATGTCAGAAGAGACTAACAGTTGAATTCCAGACCTCTGACATCAACCTGACCTGAGAGCTCCTTGCAGGAACAGTTTAGAAAAGAGTTACTGAGTCTAAATTAGCCAGAAGAAAATCTGTGCATGAAATGGACAGAACCCTTCCTAGGGTTGTAGACATAATGGTTCAATAAATCAGTAAATGCTTTAACAGGGAGTCACTTTAAATCTGACTTTAGACCATTTGTAGGCACTACAACAAGAAAACAGGAGAAAACCCTTTGAGCTCGGATTTATAAAACCTCATTCCTTTATCTCCTTTGGCTTTGCATTTTATTTTCTTTGCGTTTCCTCATACCACCATCATTGCTCCATTAGGTACACATTTTGCTTTGATGTTTCTATGAGTGACCCTGATTTACATGACATAGCTTGCTTAAACGAAGGTATCCATTTGTATTGAATGCTGTTAGTCAGTGGCTCGATAGAGGGAGTAGAGGAGCAGAGACAGAGAGAAAGAGAGAGGGGGAGAGAGAGAGAGAGACAGACAGACAGACAGAGAGTGAGAGAGAGTGAGTAAGGAGAGAGAGGGAGAGAGAGAGATTTTGAGACTGACTGAGTGTGTACATGCCAGCTGGGAAAAGGAGGGGTGGTTGCTTCTGACTGCTCCACCCTCACTTTGTGTCAGCAGGTAGAGAGAGTGATTGCAGTCCCAGGGGAGGGAGTCAGAGAGCTAGTACAAACCACAGGCTTCCTCTAGGGATTTGATCCAGAATTGCTTTCCTGGAAGGGAAGCACTCGATTCCTACCGAACTTTCCAAATCCACTCCATGATTCAGAGTTACTGCTCCCTCTGGGATTTTTTTTTTTTTTTGCTTTTGATAGTGATATCAGCCTGCTCTGGGTGAATTTTTGCTGGTGTGTTTACTACTCTGCCTTCTTCCTCAAGATTTTTTGCTCCTCGGGAAAAAGAGGGACTTTTGTCTGGAAAAGAATTTTCAGAAATGATTTTGGATTGTCTAAGTGCTTTAAAGTTCCTGGGGACACTAGCATTCAGACTGGAGTAAGTTTTTTCCTTTGATCTGGTTGGGATTATTTTTTCAGGCTGTGGAATTTCACTTGTATTTTACCTGCCTAGTGCTGGGCTCTCTGCAGTTTGATTGTAGAGTAACAGAGTGGAAGAATGAGGTGTACTTGGTTAAGCTGTTGAAACATTTTTTGTGAACAGGATCTATAAAAACATAATTGCATTTGTTTCATCCCCTGTGGATTCCTGTGGGCCCGACAGCACAACAGGTTTGCAGATTTCTTTTAAAATTACTCTTTTTCTCCGCCTCATCAAAAGGCTTTACTGTAACAGTTTCATGCTTAACTGCTGATTTACTTGGCTTTTCAGCCTGTATTGGAAATTTTGAGATTTTTAACTTGACCTCCAAATGCAGTGAATGTGTCTGGGAGGTGAATTTTTATTTATTTGGGGATGTGTCTTTTTTATTTTTATTTATATTTGTGTGAAGCAAAGGTTTGAATTTTCAAAAGTTTATGGGACTAACATCATATATAAATCAATATCATTCAGGCCCACTTTTGCTTTTCCTGGGTGTTCTGCTGAGAACCTGTGACTAACCTCCCCTTTCCTCCCTCCCTCCTCCCCAAGGAATTTGAAAACGTGTTGGGAATAGCCTTTTGTTTCTCTTATGAATTTAGGGAATTATAGATCATAAGATCAGCATTTTAAAATAGTTTCCAAAAGTATCTCATTACATGATAATATGCTAGGAGTTTCAGCTGGAAAATGAAGCTGAGTTCCCCAAGACAATGAGAATAACAGGGACAACAATGTGAATTTGAATTGGAGGATAAAATAAAACCAACCATTTCAAATGGACGTCCAAATATCAAAGTTATGATTAATCAGTATTATTCTGTAAAATGTGACTCCATTTAAAATGACACTGAATTATAATGACAAATTTTAGTGAAGAACAAAAAAAAATTAACAAGATGTCAGAGTTTCCTAAGAAGTATACAAGTTCAATGGAACTAGAAATATAGATACCTGAATATTATTTAATATAGAGAAACATTCTAGTAAGTACCCATTGTAGCATCTTTTGGCATCCCTCAGGTACGACTTGAAGATATATTTTGTTCTTCTCCATTCCAAGCCCTTACCCTTCTCCTTTTTCCTGATTTTTTTGTGGAAACTGTATACCTTGGAAAGGGTCATCCCTAAGCTGGATTTTTTCACCATCACTTGATAAGTGAGTTTTGGTGCTGATTTTTGTCTTTCTTAGTTTATGGAATTTGGCCGTAGGTGGCTTAGCACCTTCATGCATGTGGAAGTCTAAAAACTAAGTACTATTGATCTAACAAAATTCAAAAACAGGCATTTCTTAGTTCCCTGCCATGTACAAGTTACTGTACTAGGCCTGAGTGATACAAACACCCAAAAAATCCCCAGTCTCTGCCTTCAGAGTTCTTGTATTCCACTGGTTTGAAATTCAGTTGTTAAGTAAAGTTGGAAAATCCAAAGAGAAGTGGTCTCTTTATTAGGTAGAATGAAGATGGGAGAAATTGTGACACCTTCAGAAAAAGTGATTGATGGCGTCCCACTCCTCTGCTCCATCAAGAATGCCACCTATTTTGGGGAATTTAAAGAAAGGAAGGGCTTGACGGACTTTGTATTTTTTGAAATTGCAGTATAAACTGTTGTTTCCCCTATTTGCTTGGAGCCAGGAACCTTCTTTAGATATTAGCTGGCAGGATTGGGAGATACCTTCCTGATCAGTATGTGTGGACAAAGTGTTTTGCTGCAGCTGGTAGCATGAGTGGTGGCCACCAGCTGCAGCTGGCTGCCCTCTGGCCCTGGCTGCTGATGGCTACCCTGCAGGCAGGCCTTGGACATACAGGGCTGGTACTCGCAGCAGCAGTGGAATCTGAACGATCTGCAGAGCAGAAAGCTGTTATCAGAGTGATTCCTTTGAAAGTGGACCCCACAGGAAGATTGAACCTCACATTGGAAGGAGTGTTTGCTGGTGTTGCTGAGATTACTCCAGCTGAAGGAAAACTGATGCAGGTAAGGAGAATTTTATTGTATCTTACCATTTGTTTGGAATACACATTTCTCCATTAACCTCTGAAATTAGTTACTTCTTTTAAGAAAGTTCACAATTGTGTTTCTTAGGAGTATGCTTATCTTACATCAAGGAGCCAAAGTGTAAAAGATCTCACTTTTAAACTGTTCTTACTTTTAAGTATGGCATTCCATTGATTTTCAACTTTAAGAAACATCTTTGTGATTGGTTATAAGTGTGTAGTGTCTGAATAGGTAAATTAAAATCGGGGCTTCATTTGAACTGATCTGAGGATATTATTTTGTGCCGTATTTAAAGTGAGCTCTTAAAAGGAAGATTTAATGTTTTGGACACCATCTTGAAATTCTGTGATACATCTATGATAATTTTATATCATTTTCTGGTTGCTTTTATAATTCAGTCAGGTTTGAATGTAGTGTGGAATGGTGGAAAAAACACTGGATTTGCAGTCATGAGACCTAGGTTTGATCTTTTATCTTCCTATTATGTGACCTTGGGCAAGTCAGTTTCTCTGGATCTCAGTTTCTTCATCTGTAAAATGAGAGGTATAAATGTTCTCTAATTTCCTTTCTGGCCTTGTATCTTATGATCTTGTTTTTGTTTGATTGTACTGTACAGGTGGCACATTTGTCGCTATTTATGTGTGGCATATTATTAATAAACCTGCTATTGGAGATTGTTATTTCATTGCTTCCTTACCAACATGGACCTATCTATCTACACAAGGATTTTTTAGAGCATTGACTTTGGTGTTATAGAGGACCTAGATTCAAAAGCCTGGCTTGGCTACTTATTTATGTGACTATGGGAAAGTTACTGAAACTCTCTGGGCCTCTCACCTCCTCTTTAAAATGAAGGGGTTGGACTTGATGACTTTTAAATCAGGGACCATTGGCCTTCTCATATCTGGCCATATTAAATAAAGTTAGTTCAGACATACAGTTCCTTAGGCAAGTCTGAGATTTAACTATCACTAATTCCTAGCCTGTTCTTTATGTGTTGCATTTATGCACTGAACTGGGGCTATTTTGCAGCCCAGTTGCTCAAATCCCACAGTGGAGACTGAGCCTAGAGGACATGTCCCTTCAGACCCAAAAGTATTTTGCTATTGATTTATTCATTTTGTTAAAGGATACCCATTGCTGTAGCTTCTTAAAAACAACAGAAACAAAAAAAGCAGCATTTACTTTTAAGTGTCTGTCATTATCTCCTTCAGTATACAATCTTAGTTTGTTTTTAAAAAAAGGCATATTATGAGTGAACCATTGATTTGAATGGACTTTTAAGTTTTGATGAGTACTCTTGAGAAAGGTAAGGAAATGAAAACAAAACCAGACCAAAATGGTGGGCCTGAAACTAGTACAGATTTTCTGAAGGAGAAGTTGTACTATGTACCATGAAACTATAGAGAATCAAAGGGGGAAGGGAATGAATGTGGGAAAAGCCTCTCTATTTTTCTATATGAAAAATGTGTAATTCATAAATTTCTGTCTAAGAGATTACTTTTTAATTTAACCTTTAGTTTTATTCTTAGTGATCAAATAGTTGGAACTAGTAATGTGACCTTGAAATTGCAAAGTAACTGGCCAGCTTTCTGGCCATAATTAGGAAAGTAAAATTTTCTTCCTGCCCCTGGCTAGTGCTTAGTTAATAGTCCCGAAGCATGAAGTTTGAGCTCCATTTTAATTTTTGTTCTAGGCATTTTCACTGTAGAGGCATATCTTTTTGTGTCTGAACCCTTTGGGAGCCTTACTAAGCTTTTTGTGTTAGTAATGTCCTGTGGCAGCATGTTCCATGGGTTAATTATATGTTGCACAAAATAGTTTCCTTTTTTCCTATTTAAGTTTGTGTCTTTTATTATGATGCTTGCACGTCTGTTTATATAAAATAGAAGGGGTAAATAAGGAACACCAACAGCATTTCTGTGCTGTTTATCATTATCATTATATTATTGTCTGGATGTGGGGAACTTCTGGTTAGAGAATTTCTCCCAAGGCAGATACATCTGTTCTGCACCTTATACTTTTATCTAGTTACCTGGGGCACTTAGAATTTGTGACTCGTCTAGGGTCACACAGCCAGTATGTGTCATAGGCAGGATTTGAACCCAGGTTATCTTGACTCTTAAAACCAAGGTCAGCCTCCTATCCTATGCCAGGCTGCCTCTCAGTGCCGTTAATTAAGGCAGCATTTATCAGATGTCTATTTAGTCTCATCTTTTTTTCCCTGTGGTCTAGATCTTGCCAATTTTAAAAACTGACTTTGAACTTAGTGAATTACTTTAAACAGATACGTTGGTTTTAGATGCTCTTTCTTTCATTTCCCCAGGAGAAATTGAATCTTATCTAGTTATTTACCTAGCCTTTCTGACTTTTTTATGGTCTATTCTAGTCTAGACTAAATAATTTTGTGTTGTTGATAAGTTTTAAGTTCCTTATTACCTTTTCCCTACACATAAACTGCTTATAAGTCATCAATAGAATTATATCAAGTTCTAATACTGACCCCTAGGACTCTGATATTAACCTCATTCCCCACATTGATTTAGTCTTGCCCTTCCTCTTTTTTGTTTTGAAAGTCTAAGTAAATTATATCCATTTTTTGCTTAACTCTGAAACTAGTATAGATTTTTTGGTTATCCATTTTTTGGTTAACTGTTTCAAAGAAATATTAACAGGTCAGGGAGAGACATGCCTTACTTACCTTTATGGAAGCCATGTTATTTGGTCCTTATTAGATTACCCTGCAACTCAGGTTTACTCACCTGTGGTTAACCAAAGTTGAAGTCCTGTTTATGTCTCCCAAGGTTGTGTTTTGTGGCAATTTAGCTTTCTCAGTGTCATAGTGTCACAGTGTCATAAATCTAAGGTTAGTCTTTGATTTTAGAGAAATCAGCTATTTTGGATCCTTGGAGTCAGGAAGATCTGAGTTCAATGACACTGTGCGATCGTGGTCAAATCATTTGACCTCCCTGAGTTTCAATTTCTTAATACCTGTAGTACCTATTTCATAGGGTTTTTGCGACGCTCAAATGCAATAGTGTCTCTACAGCACTTTGCACACTTTAAAATGAACTCTCTTCACCCTCTAAATTGAGGCCCTCATCTCATAGTTTAGCAAGAAAATCAAGGCCATTTGCTAAGATCTTGCTTTTCTTCTCATTTTAAAATCCATATAGTCATCCCTCACTATCTCCTTCTTTGCTGTTATCTCAGAGGAATAGTTGGCCTTTCATCTCACCAGGACCAACTCTTCTGCATGTGCCGTTAGTTTTCTCTTATCTGATCCAGAGTATCATCCCAGCTGGCATCCCCTCGTCTCTTCTAGTTCAGTTTCTCCTTATCTACCAATTCCTTCCTTGTTGCTTACAAATATACCCAGGGCTTCTCTGTCCTTAAAATATCTCCCCAAAAGAGAGCCACTTTTTTCTATTTTTTTTTTGTTGTTGCCTTTTTGGAGGGGTGAAGGTAGGGCAATTGTGGTTAAGTGACTTGCCCAAAGTCACACAGCTAGTAAGTTTCAAGTGTATGAGACCAGATTTGAACTCAGGACTTTCTGACTCCAGGGCTGGTACTCTATTCATCCACTTTTTTCTTCTATCATTCTTTATCTTTCTGACCTTTCTCAGTCAGGTTCCTCAGAACATCTGACTCCACTCATTCATCGCCTCTTTTTCTCTCCTAAACCCTTTGCAACCTTCCTTCTGACCTCATCACTCAACCAAAAACTACTCTCTCCAAAGCATCTTATGATCTCTTATTTGCCAAAGTTAGTGGCCTTTTCTCAGTCCTCATCAATCCTCCCTGACCTTTCTGCAACATTTGAAACTACTGACCACTTTCTCCTTGAGATATTCTCTCCTTTCTGAATTTTTGTGACATTATTCTCTCTTGATTCTCCTCCTACCCATAGGACTAACCATTTCTGGCCTCCTTTTTTATGTCCTTGTCCATGTCAATAATCACTATGGGTGTAGCCCAAGTCTCTCTCCTGTGTTTTATTCTATTTTCTCTCTTGGTAACCTCAGCAACTCCTGTGGATTCAGGAGGATTCTATATAGATAACTCCCAAGTATATATATACAGCCCTAATTATCTTTTCTGAGTTACAGTCATACATCACTAACTGCCTTGCCTGTTGGATATTTCAAACAAGATACCCCAAAGACATCTCAAATCCAGCATGTCCAAAATCTTCCTCCCTCCCTATATAACTTAGCCCTTTTCTGAACTTCCCTGTTGCTATAGAGGTCACTACCATCCTTCTAGTCACTTGGGTTTGTATCTTCAATATCATCCTTGACTTCTTACTTTTTCACCCCTCATTAACCTGTCAGTTGCCAAATCTTTTTCATTCTATCTTAATAGCATCTCTCTCTCCTTCCCCTTCTCACTACTCATACAGCTACTACCTTTGTTCAGGCTCTCATCCTTCCTGCTTGGGACTATTGCAATAACTTCCTTATTGGTCTCTCTGTCTTCTAATCTCTCCTCCTACGCCAGCCTATCCTCTAAAAACAGCCAAAGTGATTTTCCTGAATTGTAGGTATGATCCTATAACCTACAAACTGAAAATCCAGAGGCTCCCAGTGTGTTACTAAGTTACTTTTCTAGCCTTCTTCTGCAATATTCTACTTCCTGTGCTATGTGGTCCATCCATACTGGTCTACTTGCTTTTCCTCAGACACATGACATAGCATGTCTTGTCTCCATACCTTTCCGCCAGCTTATCTCTCATGCCTGGAATGTTCTCCTTCTCATCCCAGTGTCCTTGTCTTAGTTTCCTTCGTAACAAAACTCAGGTACCGTTTTCTTTATGAGGCCTCTGCTGGTTCCCCCAAGCTGTTAATGCCTCATCCTTCAAGGTTAGCTTGTGTCTGTGTTTAAGAAATGTTTGTTAGATTGAAATGCTTAATGTTTTCTCCCTGCATTGTGGATTTACCTCTCTCTCCTTTGAGATGAGTTGAACTCCATAATCATTCACTATTTTTTAGCTCATGTGTAGGTTGGTACCTGCCACAGTGGGAAAGAAATGGAAATTGATGACCTGTTTTGTTATAAGATTAAGGAGCCTAAGGTACAGTTTTGAGAAATGTATTATGATCAGATTTTTACCGTGTTTTCCCAAATTGTGGGTTTCTGGCCACTAGTTTTGAAAAGTGTATGCTTTGAGGGTAAAAGGGTAAGGAAGCACTGGTTTATTCCCTTGACTTTTTAGAACACGTTTTTATTGATATTTATTGTTTCTTACATCGCCATAATTATCCCAGGAATCTTTTTCCCTGTCCCTTCCAGAGAGCAATCCCATTATAACAAATAGTATTTGTTAGGGAGGGGAAAAAAACTCAGCACAGCTTATCAATACATTGGAAAAAGTCATAAAACATGTACCGTGTGTAACACCTGCATACCTCTCACCTCCACGAAGGGGTAGATTATGGGTATCTTCTAATATCTCTTTATTTGAGTCTTACTTGATTTCTACAATTTTGTTTCATTTACTTTTAATATATTACTTTGTAGTTCTTTCTGCTTACATTGTTATAGTTAACTGTGTATACTGTTTTCTTCACTCTACTTATTTCACTCAGTATCAGATCATTAAATCTTTTTATACTTTCGTATCTTCATCACACACATCATTTTGTGCCACACACTTATAGTTCATTACATTCCTGTACCACAGTTTGTTTAGCCGTTTCCCAGTGGTTAGGCATCTGTTTTGTTTCTAATTCTTAGCTGCTGCAAAAAGTGCTGCTATGACTATTTTGAATATATGGGAACTTTTCTTCTTAGTGATGACTTCCTTGGGTTATTATAAGCTCAGTAATGAAGTCCTTGGTTCAGAGGGTATGAACTAAAATTTTAGTTACTTGATTTGCATAGTTCCAGATTGCTTTCTAGCATTGTTATACCATTTCACAGCTCCACCAACAATGTGTTAGTGTATCTTTCTTTCTACAAACCCTGCCGCATTGTTGCCATTTTTGGATCATTTTTGCCCGTTTGCAGGATATGAGGTACAATCTCAGTTGTTCTGATTTGCATTTTTCTTATTATTAGTGATACAGAACATTTTTTATGTGGTTATAAATACTTTGCAGTTCTTTGGAGAAATATTTGCTCATATCCTTTGACTATCCATTGTGAAATGACTATTAGTCTAATATATTTGTTGTTTATATATCTTGGATACTAATATAACTTTTATTTGAGAAATTTGAACAAAGATTTTTTTGCCATTCAACCACTTCCCTCATTCTGGATGCAGAAACTTCTTTTTTATCTTTTCTAACTGCCTCCTGCTAAATTGTGTAGGGTTAAGAATACTTCTCCTAGTCATACCTGTGAGAAATATATGACTTATTTCTCTTTGAATTTTTTTATAGTATGATCTTTAATATTAAGGCCACGCATTTAGAATATATTGTGGAATATGATGTAAGGTGTTGTTCTAATCGTAATTTTTACCAGATTGCTGTCCAGTTTTCCCAGAAGTTTTTATCAAATAAGGAGATTTTCCCCCAGTTAAGTTTATGTTTTCCACTTTATCAAACACTGAGTTATTGAGTTCTTTGATTTCTGAATCCTCCTTACCTAGTTCGTTCCATTAATCTATTTAATCAATACCAGATGGTTTAAATGACTGTTGCTTTATGATATAGTTTTAGGTACAGAAATGCAATTTCCCTCTTTTTCCGTACTACTTTTTATCATTTCCCTTGATATTGTGAATCTTTTATTTTTCCAAATGAATTTTGATATAATTTTATCAAGTTCTGTAAAGTATCCCCTTGGTAATTTGAATAATATACCATTAAAAGTATAAATTAATCTTGGTAGAATTGTCATTTTTATTATACTGGTATGGCCTAGTCAGGACAATGAATATTCCTCTAGCTATTTAAGTTATTTATTGCTTTAAGGAACACTTTGTAATTGAATCTATACAAGTCTTTTGTGTGTTTTGGGAGGTTGATACCCAGATATTTCATATATTTTGTGGTTATTTAGAATGGAATTTCTTTTTCTATTATTGTTTCTTATGTTTTGTTATTATTATATAGAAAAGCTGTTGATTTTTGAGGATATTTTATAGACTGCAACTTTGCTCAAGTTATTAATTATCTCAGTAATTTGTTGATTCACTAGGATTTCTTGAACCATCATATCATCAGCAAACAGCTAGCTTTTTCTCCTCTTTACCTATCTTTATTCCTGTAATTTTTCTTTCTTTTTCATCTTATTGCTGTCACTAGCATTTCTGGTACTATATGAAAAAACAGTGAGGGAGAGTGCACATCCTTGCTTCAGTCTTGTATTTATTGGGAGATGTTCTGGTGTATTCCCACTGTATATGTTACTTGCTTTTGGTTTTAGATAGATCCTTTCTATGATATTTTAAAAAAGGTCCCTCTTTGTAGAGTTGTGTTTTTGTTTTTGTTTTTTTTAGCATTAAAGAGTGTTGTACTTTATCAAAGATTTTTTCTGCATTTATTGATAATCATGTGGTTTGTGATGGTTTTTTAAAAATTTGATGAATAATGTTGATTGTTTTCCTAGTGTTGAACCCTCCCTGCAATGCTGGTATAAATCCCTCTTGATCATTAATGAATGATTTCTTGGATAAATCACTGTAGCCTATTTTGATAGGATTTTTGTTAAAAATTTTTGAGTCAACATTCATTAATTATGCTGACTTATAGTTTTCTTTCCGTGTTTTATCTTTCTCTGATTTAGTTATTAGGATTATAGTTATCTCATAAAAGGTTTCTGGTAGTGTGCTTTCTCAGTTTTTGAAAATAATTTGTGAAATATTAAGTATTAACTGTTTTTAAAAAGTCGTGATAGAATTTTCCTGTGAATTCCTCAGGGCCAGGAATATTTTTCTTTGTTCCTTTATTGGTGCGTATATTACTTTTGAGATTGGGTTATTTAAGATTTCCATCTAGTCTTCAGATAGTTTGGGTGTTTTATATTTTTGAGGGTATTCCTCTACTTCTATTTTGTTCTCAGTTTTGCTAGCATACAATTCTGCATATGTTCTTATTATTTTTATTTCTTTTGGTTTTGATGTGATTTCATCTTGTTAATTGCTATTTTATTGATTTGATTTTCTGCTCTCTTTAATCAGATTAAGGGTTTATCAATTTTATTAGTTTTTTTCAAAGAACCAGCTTTTAGTTTTATGTGTTCAATGTTTATCTTTTTTTGTTTCTAATTATCTATTTTTCCTCTTATTTTTAATATTTCTTCTTTTGTGCTTGTTTTAGGTTTGTTCATTTGTTAGTTTTCTAATTTTTAAAAATATATATTCAGTTCATTAGTTCTTTTTCAGTTTTGTTATCCTGGGCTTTTATCAAGTTTTCTGTTTATTTCCTTAGGAGCTTAAGTAAATCAGGCTCTTTTTTACTTTGAGTTTGAACACTTCAGTTATCTAATGTTTCTAGAATTCGAATATGTATCTGTAGCTTAGTAGAGACCAAATGAAGAGCCAGATTTTCATTTCAATCAACTTTTAAAATTACATATAAAGGGAGACCATTTTTTAAGTGCGCCCTCAATTTGTTTTACCATATTAAAAAAAAAAGGCATTAAATTGCTTCTACAGTAATGAAGAATGGCTGTCTCAGCTTCATTTGGTGGCCTTAAGGGTCAAGATGTGATGTTTCTTTATCTAATTTTTACCCTGACTTGTTTATTGCTTAAGTGTTTCTTTGTCATTCTGTCACCTTTAAGGTAGAATCAATCAAGTTTAACAGGATCTAGTCAGAAGTTTCCATTGTAACATTCTTTGAAATTGCTAGAAGAAAATAAGAATGGTAAATGTTGCTTTTAATGTCTTTCTTTTTGTTGCCTGCTTCCTCTTAGTTGGCATTTAAAATACTCCTGTTTTACCGGGGAAAAGATTCTGGGTGGTTGATGCCTTTCCTTTCCCCTATTATGGCAGAATATAGACATCAGTCATAGGATGGATACTGTATGGATAGGTTCAGTCTGCATTATTGGAGGGAGTAACCGCATTGATGAGAATACAGATTAACTGGAGTCTGTTATTATCATTGCAAAATTATGTTGCTTATTTTTCCATGTTGCCTAAATATGTCATTGCTAAAACTTTAGTTGTAACCATCTTCTCCTTGACCTTCTCACTTTGCAGTTTTCTTTCCAATACTTAAAAATACTACTCTCTCTGACTTCATTACCTTCAAATCCTCCAGGCTCATCCTAAACTTAGAACAAAGGTGGGGAACCTGTGGCCTCAAGGCCACATGTGGCCCTCTAGATTCTCAAGTGCAGCCCTTTGACTGAATCCAAACTTCACAGAATAAATCTCCTTAATAAAAGGATTTGTTCTTTGAAACCTGGATTTAGTCAAAAGGCCACACTCAAGGACCTAGAAGGCCAAATGTGGCCTCGAGGCAGCAGGTTCCCTACTGCCTCTTTAAGATACCTTTCTTTATATTTCTTCAGGATTTTCTCTTAATACCTTCTGGGGTTCTTAGTCACCCAGAAAGGTTAGATTAAAAGGTAGATTATTATATTTTTGCTTTATTCTCATGTGAATCTTCTTATCTGTATACCATTTAACCTGCTGGTATCTGTGTGGTGGTGGTTTTTTTTTTGTATGGGGGAGGATAGGGTAAGGGTGAGATCACTGCTTGATACATTGTTGACCCCTTATGAATATATGTTAGTATTAATATTACTACTCCTATTAAAACTCTATTAATAACTTCTAAAGAGGCAGAAAACTTAAGGTTCAGATTTTACCTATAACTATGATCAAGCCAACAGGGGATAGTTCCTGAAAATACTTATTTCATAGGGTGATTTGTGAGGTCCAAATGAGATCATGAATGTAAAGCAAAGCACTTTGCAGACTTTAAAGTGTTATGTAAATGTCCATTATTACACCTTTCTCCCTGTCTCTTTATAAAATTTTCTTTTCTTAAATTTTTTTTTCGTTTTGAACTTCAGTACAAAAAGACAAAAAAAGAGAACATTTCCATGTGTATAATACAACATAAAAAGAGAATTCAATATAAAACCATGAATTTTCATTTCACAGTTTACTTTTTTAAAAAAACTTTTTAATAAATACTACACATTATTTTCAAAGCTACTCTGCTTTTCTGTGCTTCATTCTAAGTTTTCTTTCTAAGTTCTCTGCTGTGCACTTGATGTACTTATTTGGTGCTATACCAGACTCCCAAAAGACTATGTTTATAGAACTAGAAAAAAGTTATAGCAAAATTAATTTTGTTGCTGTTGTTCAATCATTCAGTTATGAATTTCTTTGTGATCCCATGGATCATAGCATGCCAGGCCCTTCTATTCTCTATTATCTCCCAGAATTCATACTGAACAACAAAAGGCTAATCATAAAAAAGGGAGAAGAAAAAAGGATCTATCAATCAGTACCTGATCTCAAACTGTACTACAAAGCAGAAATTGTTAAAATGATTAGGGTGGGGGGAAAGAAAGAGAAAGAAAGAAGAAAGAGATAGAGACAGAGAAAGGGAGAGAGCGAGCCTGTAATCAATCTGTGGAAGAGATCAGGTATACAAGATATAAAAACTAACAAACACAGTACCATATTGTTTGATAAACCCAAAGACCCTACTTCCTGGGGTTTGGTCTCACTATCTGACAAAAACTTCTGGGAAAATGGGGTGTCAGTATTGTAGATATCAGATTTAAACCAACATGTCATAAACAAATTAGAAGAGCAAGGAAAAAAAATTACCTTTCATATCTATGGATGGGGAAGAGTTAATGACTACACAGGTGATAAAAAGAATCATACAAGATAAAAACGGACAATTTTAATTCTATAAAATTTAAAAGGTTTTGCAGAAATCTTATGTGATAAAAATTAGAAGGTAAACAGTAACTGTGGGAAAAATCTTTGCAACAAGTTTCTCTGATAAAGGATTCATTTCGAAGCTACATTAAGAACTAATTCAAATTTACAAGCCTAGGAGCCAGTCAGTAGATAAATGTCAAAGATAAATGGTCAAAGGATATGAACAAGGTAGCTTTCAATGGAAGAAACCTAAGTTATCAACAGCCATAAAAAATGTACTCTAAATCACTAATAATAAGAGGAATGCAAATTAAATCAACTTTTGAGCTTGATTTTATACAAAGGTGGCAAAAGTAGAAAATGGAAAATATTGGAGGGGGTATGGGAAAACAGGCACACTAGTGCGCTGTTGGTGGAGCTGTGAATTGATCCAGCTGTAATAGAAAGCATTTTGGAACTCTGCCCAGAAATTTACTGACTGCCTTTTGACCCAGCTCTACCACTACCAGCTCCATATACCAAGGAAATCAAGCGTATGTACAAAGACAAGTGTATGTACAAAAATGTTTATAGTAGCTATTTTGATGGCAGCCAAAAACTGGAAATTAAGATGTCGTACTGGGGAATGGCTAAATAAATTATGATATATGAATATCATGGAAAATTACTGTGGTATAAGAAATGATAAAATGAACAATTTTAAATAAATAAATTTATTTATTTTCTTGTTTACATCATTCATTTCCATGAGATTTTGAGTTACAAATTTTCTCCCCATCTTTCCCCTACCCAACACCTCAAAACAGCCATCCCACTGTATAACCCCTCCCCCAATC
>CM053584.1:137742178-137757949 GCA_028627135.1 Pseudochirops cupreus | reverse complement strand
TTTTCCCCCTGAACTAGTTAAATGATATGTTTGATTAAAGTAAGAGTGTTAACCCATTTTGAGTTGCTTTCCTTCAGAAAAGCAGATCTAAGAACCTGTGCTAGCAGCCACACTGGGGGTGCTGGGGTGCTTGCTGATACAGATGTGATAAGAGTAAGATCCCTGCTATGTAAGCTAGGTGAGTTTTACCCCTAACAAAAGCAGTGAAACTATCCTTAAGACCTAATTGGCCCAGGACACTAAGGCTTAACTACTTGACATAGTTTCTTAGTGGCATAAGTGTAAAAGTCCAACATATGAGAAATCAGGAGCTCCTCAGGCTTAAAATACACTGCTGACTATACAGGCATAGCACCATGGCATATGTGGAGGCAGAAGAATTCAGCCTAACAGAATCATTGTTGTGTCATTGTTGAATATCCTTTCTGTGCTCTTGTTAAATACATTTTTTGTTAAATATTATATGGTCTATAAATTTCTAATTTCTCTTCAATCTCAAGCTTAAACTATTGAACCAGCCTAAGTCAGGCCTGGTGCAGAGCATAGGTTCTCCCTTCTCCTCAGGACAAAGGGAGGCTTTCTGTTTTTCTCACATTTATTGAGTTATATCCTGGGGCAAGTTACTTGCTCTCTCATTTGTTTTCCCTTCTGTAAAGTGAAGATGATACCACCTTCTCCAGTCTACCTATTTACAGAGTCATCTAGAGCTTCTTAAAATAAAATTATTACATTAATTCAAAGTGTCATAATATATTTTAGAGCTGAAAGGGACCTTTGAGATTATTTAATCTAATAGTTTCACTTTGCAATTGAAGTCAGGATCCACTTATTTTTAGTAAGAATTTATCAATTCTAGTTGCTGTCGGAACATTTCAGACAGAAAGTCAGTTCATTTATTATACATCTTTTCTGCCTCACACTTGGCAAATAAGAAACAGAAGAAAAGAGAAAGAAAAGGGAAAGACAGAAATTTCCAAAAAGGAAAGAAGTCCTTGCCTTTAAAAAAGATATCACAAAAAAGGAATATTTTTTAAAGCCAAAACAGATATTTGGAGAACTTAATAGCTTTTGTATTTAAATACATAAAGAACAGGTAAAACTTCACAAGTGTAACTCCTTGTTGTTTGTCCTTTGTTCTTGAAGAGGACCATGATATCATGGAGGTGATGCCAGGGCATGCAAGTGAATTGGATTTAAGTGAGGGAGGGCTGTGCAAAGTCATCAGCCTCACTTTCTCCTCCAGAGCCATCTGGGTACAGTGGCAAGATATATAGATCAGGATGACTAGAGATAGCCCTGGATGCAGTGGTACACCTTGGTCTTTTTAAGCTAAAGGTCTTTAACAGGTCTCAGTTTGACTAAGGCAATGCCTATTCAGTGATTAAGACCAAGTAAGAAATGAGGCTGAGATTGACCTCTTTTACTTAATCAAAAAAAAAAAAAATCAATCTAAGAGGGGAGGACTTTCAGGGTTCCTGACCAAAACAGAAACAATTACTATTTATATTCCTTTGAGCCAGTCTGGGCCCAAACAAATGATCAAGTACTGCTTGGCCTGGGACCTATTATTGGCCTATCAATGAGATTCAGAGTGATTTGGGTTTAAGGCATGGTAAAACCCAAGATATCTTGTAGGGTTTCAGCTAATCACAGGGGATCCAACTGGAACTGGCCAACGCAGCTCGCTCCTTCCTTCCCTCCTTTCCTCCTTTCATCCCCTGTGTCCTTATAAAAGTATCATATCCTTACCTGCAAGTGCTCTGCCCAAAGGAATGTAAATTTTGATCACTGAAACCTCTTAAGATATCTTGAAATTTATAGGCTAGAGTTTTTTCCTTGGTACCTTACCTTAAACCCAAATCACTCTGGCTCTCATTCATTGATCAACAGTAGGTCCCAGGCCAAGTCCCACTTGGTCATAAAGCAAGGACTGTCAGTAGAAAATAACCATAATGAAAATAAAAGCAAGGCAATTTGAGAGAGGGAACCAATAGCTGGAAGGATCCAGGCTTCTTGTAGGCGGTGATGCTGGAACTGCATCTTAAGGGACAGAGATGAGGATGGAGAGAGTTCTACCCATGGGAGATAGTGTATAGATGGCATGTGGAGTGTAATGTAAAGTAACAGAGAAAAGCCAGTTTGGTTGGATTGCAGCGTGTAGGAGAGGGAATTTGGTATAATGATACTGGAAGGATAGGTTGGGGTAAAGTTTTGAAGTACTATAAAAGATAAACATATAAAGTTTACAACTGATTCTCTAGTCAATACTAAGCAATTGCAGTTGACTGAGTAAAAGAGTCATATGGTTAGATCTGTGCTTAAGAAAAATCACTTTGTCAGTGACTGAAAAGGGGGAGAGACTTGAGGTCAGAAATCCTTTTAAAAGGCTATAAAAATCAACTAGGCAAAAGGCCATGAGGGCCTTGAACTAAGGTTGTAGTTACAGGAACTGAAAGAAAGCATTAGATCAATCTGAGAGATATTCTGGAGGTAGAAATGGCAATATTTTGTAACTGATTAGAAGGAAAGTTGGGAGTAAAGAAAAGGTAGAAGTAATGAACCAGAAAGGCTAGAAGAATGGTGATGCCTTCAACAGAAATAGGAAAGTGTAGAAGAGGGGTGAATTTGGGGGAGAAAGATGAGTCTGTTTTGAACATACTAAGTTTGAGATACCTATGGGACATCCAGTTTGAAATAACCAGTAGGAAGTTGGTGATATAGGACTAGAGCTCAAAAGCAAGAAGAGCTGGAATAGATGTATGGGGATCATGTGCATAGAAATTATCATTAAATTCATAGAGGTTAGAGAAAAAGAGATGGGAAGGAAAGAGTAGAGAGAAAAGAGGAATAAGGGGCATGGGACAGAATCTTGGGAAGTCCTTACACTCAGGAGGTATGATCTGAATGAGAAACCAACAAAGGAAAATAAGAATAGTTAGCCAAAAAGCCCAGAGAGGAAGGAGTATCCAGAAGATGAGAGTATTCAGTGGTATAAAATAGAGAAGACAGATCGAGAAGGAAAGTACTAAAAAAAAAAACAAAAAAAACCCCATCAAATTTGGTGATTAAGAGATCATTGTCAACTTTAGGGAGAACAATTTAGCTCAAATGAAAAAAACAACTTACAGATTTCACTGTCAAATTGGTCAAAATAGTTAAAACAACAAAACTCAATATTGGCAGGGTAGTAGAGAAACAACTATACAAATTCATTACTGGTAGAATTGAAAACTTATAGAAACTTTTTGGAGAGCAATTTGGTAACACAAAGTTGAAGGTACAAAAACAATCTTATCCTTTCTCAAGCCAACAGTTCTAATACTGGGAATACACCCTGCAAGTGTTTCAGACATAAAATGAAACAAGTGCTCTGTTAAAAATTTTTTGTAGCAGAATTATTTATTATTACAGAAACCTGTATACAACCTAAACATCCAACAACCGGGAAACAATGTCTATATAAATTTGTACATTAAGGGAATACTACAAAGCAATTTAGACTGATGAGTATTTGGAATATAAAAAAAAATCAGGAAATACTTTTATAAACACAAAGAGGGGGTGTCAGAACCAGAACAGAGTGAATATGCCCTGTACTCTTACAGAAGAAACATAAATGAAAATTAAGAACAAAAAATTTTGATGGTAGGCTTAGAATAGCTGAAAAATCATGATGATGCTTATACTTTGGAATAAATTAATTAATTTAAAGATGTATTCATTTAAACTTAGGAAATTCTTGCTTGTTTCCCCCCAGTGAGTGACAATGTGACATTATTCCATTGAATGGTAATGTATAATAGAAATAACTTAGGCCAAAACAATAATATTGCATGATCAGTATTATTCATATAGATATGAACTATCCACAGCCTCTTTCCTAATAGTAAAGCCCAACCACAGAGTATTTGGACTTATGAGCTTCTTATTGTGTTGAATGTTCTGAATGCATATGCCTTAAGTCTATGTTTATCTTACTGCATCCCAAAGTCAAATGTGAATTAATTAGATTTTTTCCAGTCTTCCATTATTCTATATAAATTGAAAGTTGACTATTTCAGATACTTAAAGTATAAAAGGAGTTCAGTCACAAAATCTACAGAATTAAAAATTAATCCATTTGTCAGTACTTCTTGATCAATTTCAATAAAACTTAAACTGTTCTAAAACTAATTACTTCAGTTTCATCTATTAGGTTAAAGACTGATTAAAACTAATCAGTGGGAAATTAATAAAAGTAGATGTAGCAATAAATAGAAAGGACCATGTAATTGGATGCTGATCTGTTCATATCTTTTCAGATGTGACCAGTGAAAAATAGTAAAAATATTAGGTTTTGACAGGAATGCTTATCTAAAATTTTAAATATTCTGGAACCTATTATCCTCAGAAACTCTCGGGCCTGTAATTCCTTCCTAATATGTCATGTACCAAGTCATATAAAATGAAATCCAGAATGGCATTCTGCCTATCTCCAGTACAATTAGAATTGTGTCATTTTAGAGCTGGAAGGGAAACATTATTATTATTTCTGATAACTCTTTCATCCCTCTGAAGTATGAGAAAACTGAAACCTACAGGGTTTAAATAACTTGCACAAGATCATATTTCTAGTTTGTGGCAAAACCCAGGTAATTCTGATTCTTAGTTCAGTGCTCATTTCACTATACCACAATGCTTGTCTACTGACATTTAATTTAAGAGGTCATATTTCTACTCTGGGTTATGAATCAGGTAGAAATAAGAAAGGATAAATGAGTGTTCAATTACAGAAAAACTTCAGGGGTGTGCATAGATATCAAATAAATGGAAATTTTTCTAAGGCCATAAACTACTTACTACTGTCCTCACACTAAATTATAGCTACTCTTACAGAGATCTGCAGCCTTGATCAGTAAGTCATTTGGGAGTCTAAGAAATCAGTTGCACAGTTATATTGTGATAGTTAAAGAAAAAGTGGCTTTTGATGTGATATCCTTAACCATTCTAATTATTCTACTCTGCAGCTGTTTTATATTCAACCATCCTATCTTGTAAATTTTATGAAAGGGTTGGCTAGGTGGCGCAGTGAATAGAGCACTGGCCCTGGTGTCAGGAGGACCTGAATTCAAATGTGGACTCAGACACTTAACACTTACTAGCTGTATGACCTTGGGCAAGTCACTTAACTCCAGTTGCCCTCCAAAAAGCAAAAAAAAAATTCAAATACAATACTTATTCCTATTGAATACTTGAAAGTGCATAGATATAAATGGATTTTTTTTTCCCCCTTAAAATGATAAGAAGTATCTGCCTAAGACCATTAGCAAGCATTATTTGTAATGAGGCTCAGCTAGAAGTCTTCCCAGTAAGATCAGGAGTGAAACAAGGATTTCCATTGTCACTAGTTTTATTCAGTTTTGTATTAGAAATGCTAAAAATAGCAATAAGAGAAGAAAAAGAAATTTGAAGCAATTAGAATGAGCAATGAGGTAAGAAAATTTTCTCTTTTTGCAGACAATATGATGATATACTTGGAAAATACTAAAGATTCAACTAAAAAGTTAGTGGGAACAATAATTTTAGCTAAGTAGCAAGATATAAAATAAACCCACATAAATCATCAGTATTTCTACATATCACCAACAAAACTTTCCAAGAAGAGATAATCTATTTAAAATAATTGTAGACAATATAAAATACCTAGGAGTATATCTACCAAAAAAAAAAACCTCAGGAGCTGCATGAACATAATTATAAAACACTTCTTATTCAAATAAAGTCAGGCTTAAATAAATGAAGAAATATTAATTCTTCATAGTTAGGCAGAACCAATATAATAAAAATGACTATTTTACCCAAACTAATCTATTTATTTAATGTCATTCCAATTAAATTGCTAAAAAAATATTTTATTGGGTTAGAAAAAATAATAATAAAATTCATTTGGGAGAAGGAGAATATCAAAGGAAGTAATGAAAAAATGTAAAGGAATGGAGGTTTAGCATTAGCAGATCTTAAACTATATTATAAGGCAGTAATTATCAAAACTCTTTGGTACTGCCTAAGAAATAGGAAGGTCGATTAGTGGCATAGTAGACATACTACACAGTAATAAATAATTATAGTAATCTTGTGTTTGACAAATGTAAAGATTTAAGCTTTTGAGGTAATAATTCATTATTTGGTAAAAATTGTGGAGAAAACTGGAAAACTTTCTGGCAGAAGTTGGGCATAGACCTATATCTAAAACATTTATGAAGACGAGGTCAAAATGGGCATATGACCTAGAGTATAAAGAGAGATATCATAAGAAAATTAGAAGAACATGGAACATATTATCTATCAGACTTAAGGATAGAAGAAGTATTTATGAATCAACAAGAGACAGAGGACACATTGTGAGGTGCAAAATGGATAATTTTGATTACATTAAGTTAAAAAGATTTTGTACAAATAAAACCAGTGTTGCCAAGATTAGAAGGAAAGCAGAAAATTGTGAAAAAAATTTTACAGACAGTTTCTCAGATAAAGGTCTTATAAACTGAGAGGATTCATTAACAGACTGGATGATAGTCAGGATTCAAAAAATATCATGACAGACTAGAATATTGAGTTGAACCTAATTGAAATTAAGTAGGAATAAATGTTAACTCTTTTACTTGGACTCAAAAAAATCTTCACTAGTACAGGATGGGGGTGGCATGGTTAGTTAGTAGTTTGTCTGAAAAGGATTTGGGGATTTTAATGTACTGCAGGTCCAGTGTGAATAAGCAGTGTGATGTGGAACCAAAAAAAATTAATGCAACCTCAGACTGAATAAAAAGAGGCATAGCTTCAAGAAATAATGAATGAGGCTATAGCCCCTCTGTACTCTGCCCTAATCAGACCACATCTGGACTATTCAATCCTAGGCACCACAATTTAAAAATAATATTGATAAATTGGAGTGAGTTCAGAAGAGGGTAACCTGGATGAAGAAAAGTCTCATATTCATTCTATATGAAGATTATTTAGAGGATCTGGGAATGTTTAGCCTTGGAAAGATAAGACTTGGTGGTAGGGGTCAGGGAGAGGATAAATAGTTATCCTTCAAGTATTTGAAGAGGGAGAGGCATATAGGTGGTTTAGTAGATAGAGTGAGTGCTGGGCCTAGAGTCGGGAAGACCTGAGTTTATATCTGCATGCAGACACTTACTAGCTGTGTGGCCCCAGGCAAGTCACTTAACCTCTGTTTGTCTTAATCTTCTGGAGAAGGAAATGGCAAACCACTCCAGTATCTTTGTCAATAAAACTCCAATATGGTCCCTGGGTTCACGAAAAGCTGAACACAACTGAATAATTGAACAACATTTGAAGAGAAGTGTCATGTGGGAAAGAGATTAAGCTTGATTTGCTTAGTCCCAGGGAACCTAGAATGAGGAGTATTGGGTAGAAAGTTTCGAAGAGGCAAATTCAGGCTTGATGTCCAGAAAAATTTCTTGACAAGAGTAACTCAAAAGTAGAAAAGGGTTAGAAAAATAGTGAGTTGGTCGGCACTGTTTTTTTTTAAACAAAAACTGAGTGACCACTTAGAATATGTTGTAGAGGAGATTCTTACTCAGATATACCTTGGACTATCTGACATATAAAGTGCCTTCTGATTCTGACATCTTATACAAAAGTGAAAAAAGATATTGTCCCTGCCCTTAAGGAAGTTACAGTCTAGTTTGGGGATGGAATTAAGACTTGTACATTGATAAATATGTAATGTAATGTAATGTATTGAGGGTAAATGTAATGTAATGAGGGTAAATGTAATGAGGGTAAATATTCAGGAATAACGCTAGAAAAATTTTCGGGGAGGGAGAATTCACTTTCCTTTCAAAAGATCCAGGATGGCTTTATGGAGGAGGTGGTATTTAAGTTTAACTTTGAAGGAAGAGACTTCAACAAGTAAAGATATGGAAGGAGTACATTCCAGACACAGGGGCCCACTCTGTGAACACAGAGGCAGGAGAGAGCTAAACAAGATCAGACAGTAGTAAGTAGTTCAGTTTGGTTGGAATGTTGAATTTGTAAAGGGCAGTAGGTTGAATCGTGTGGAAAGGTTGATTACAATTAGGTTGTGAAGAATGTTAAATGCTAAGCTAAAAGAAGTTATATTTTATCTGAGAGACAATATGGAATCATTCAAGGTTTTTGAGAAGGGAATGACAAAAGAAAAAGAAACAAAGCTCTGTGCTTGGGGAAGATTATTTGACAGTTATATGAAGGACAGATTGGAGAGAGTAGAGGCAAGAGACAGGCAAATTAATTACAAAACAATTACCAAATAGATCAGGTATAAGGTAAGAAGGGTCTGAACTCTTATGAGGGAAAAGGGAGTAATGAAGAAGGGAAGATCAGTGTAAGAGATTAGTGCTTTCTGTACAGTCATAACAGGTAGAAGGAAGATTAGGATTGAATGTTTAGGGTGTGATTGACAAACTTCTTCATTCTTAACTTAAAACTAGGTAAAGATTATAGAGCTAAGATACTCAGTATCAAATTAATTAACATTTACTAGGAGCTTATTAAAATTACAAAATACTCTGCTGGGTGCAGAGATGAAAGAGGACATAGTCCCTGCTTACATGAAACTTAGTCTAATTGTGAAGATTGTTGTTGTTGAGTTGTTTCAGTCATATTCAACTCTTTGTGATTCCATTTGGGGTTTTCTTGGCAACAATACTAAAGTGATTTGCTGTTTCTCTCTACAGTTCATTTTGTAGATGAGGAAACTGAGGCAAAGAAGATTAAATGGCTTGCCTAAGGTCACACAGCTAGTAAGTGTGTCAAGTGTGTGAGGCTGAATTTGAACTTGGATCCTTCTGACACCAGGGCTGGTGCTCTATTCACTGTGCCACGTAACTGCTCCCAAAACTCTAATTTTTTAAGGCTTTGAATGAATAATTTTGAAGAGTAAAAAGTAAAATAAGTAACTACAGTAAACATGTAATACATATATAAAATAGTACATGAAATGTTATGAGAGACTTAAGGAGGGGTCACATTTGACTGTGGGAAAAAGAGAAAGCCACAGGTAAAAAAAATAGTGTGTCAGCTGAGTATTGAAGAAAAAAGATTTCAACAAGCAGAGCTATGGAAAGGAGTGTATTCTGGGAATAGGGAATGAATAGAGAGGTAAGAGAGTGATTGAGGCTTGAGAAGCAGCTAGGAGTCTAGTTTCTTCTGACTCTAAGAGTATGTGAAGAGAAATATGGTGTAAATAGCCTGGAAAAATGGGTTGGAATTAGATTACAGAGGTCCATAAATAGTAAGGAGTTGGTATTTTATCCTATAGTCAGTAGAGAGCCACTCAAAATTTTTGAGCAAGAAAGTGATATGATTAGATCTATGCATTAGGATCATTATTTTCCCATCATTTTGAGTGAAAGAAAGGTAAATGGGGAAATTAAATGTGACCAGAGCAAAGCAGAGAGACAGAAGAGAGAGTGCTGTGTGTGTGAGGAACAGTTTGGTTAGACCACAGAATGCAGGAAGGGGGAGTAATATATAATGAGGAAAGACTGGTTGGGACCAAGTTGTAAAGGGCTTTAAATGCCAGAGTTATATTTTATCCTAGAGGTTCTGGAGTTTGTTGAGTAGGGGGAGCAGTGTAGTCAGACCTGTTCTTAATCATTTGGCAGCTATGTCAAGGATGGCTTGTCAAGGAAAGAGGTTGAAGTAGGGATATCGATTAGAAGGCCCTTACAATAGCCCAGGCAAGAGGTGATACCCTTTATTGGCCTGAATTAAAGATGATGGCTCAGTGAATAGAGAAAAGATCAGACTGTGATATGTTTTGGAGGTAGGAGAAGACTTGGCAATTGGTTAGATATGTGGGGTGATAATACTGAAGTAACAAACTTGGAAAAATGATGGTGCCCAGGACAGAAATAGGGAAATTCAGTGGAGGGGAAGGTTTGGGGGAAAAGATAATGAGTTCCGTTTTGGACATGTTGGATTTGAAATGTCTAAAAGGTGATACAGGATTGAAATTCAGGAATGAGACTAGGGTTGGATATATACATCTGGAAGTCATCTGCATGACAAAGATAATTAAAATCTTTGGGAGTGTAATGGTAATGGAATTTAAAGATCCTCCTGTATTGGCTTGGTTTTTGGGTTGAGTGTTAAAACCCAGAGCTTGTGAATCCCACTTGTGGAATGGACTTGTTGATATGAAGAGAGAGGGCTGAACTGGGAGGAGTTGGTGCTGTGGATTTAGAGAGAAGCCCAAGCACAGAGAAAGCACAAGCAGAGGAGGCCAAAGGTGCTGAGAGAAAGACTGCTGAGGGCCAGTTGGAGCTGCCCAGGACTTTTGAGAACTGCTACCCGGAGCTGCCAAGAATTGAGGAGGCATGGCTGTGATGCTGGTATTTTGTCTGTCTCTTTTGGTGTTGTTTTGCCAGATTCACCTGCTGTTGGTTCAGAAACCCTAAAGGAGGTTTTTCTTGTTGTATGTTTACAGAAATACTGGAAGAGGGCCTTGCTGATGTTTTCAGGGGTTCTGGGACTGTTCTGCAGGCAGAGAGTGACTTGATGAGGACACTGGCAATGTATATTGTGGCTTTGTTGAGCTTTGTCTCCCCAGGAACAGAGATTGCTGAGTACTTGCCTCCTGTCAAGATGAAGACAGGACTTCTCCTTGGGCATTGAATGCTGTGATGATATTTTAACCTTGTTGTAGCTTAAGGGTGGATAGCCTTTTGTGCTCTCCTGCCCTTTTTGAGAAAGTGCTTGGCGTTAATGGATAGTATTTTAATTCAGTTGTGATCCAGGGGTGGGAAAACTTAGACTTTTTTTGTGCTCTCTGATTGACCAAATGAATGTACTTTGCTTATGACTGGAAACTAATCTCCATTTGAGAAGAGACTAAATACTGCCCAGGAGTGGGCTACTTTTGACTAATGTACTGGCCAGGGGTGGGATACTTGGACCTTGGTACTTTGCAATTGAATTGAGAACTTATTTGCTAAATGAATGAATTATACTGTATTTTGATTTTCTCTGTTCTGTGGATGTTACACTGTATTTTGATTTTCTCTATTCTGTGAATGTTTTGCCTTAATCTGTCATTGAATAAATAGAGTTTGCTATGCTGGTAATCTGAACCTTGGAAGTTGACTTTGCTTGGCATTACAGGGAGCTGATAAGATCATCAAGTGAAAATACAACATGAGAAATACATTATACAGCAAAGGGTACTTTATCTAGGTAAAAGTAATAGGATCTGAACTATACTGGTAGCAGTGTGAGTGGGGGAGAGAGATGGGAGATGTTGGACAGGTTGAATTAGTAAGTAGGAATTGGCAACTGATTTGAATCTGGTGGCAAGAAAGTAGGAAGAGTAAAGAAAAATGTCTGAGGTTTTGAGGTAAGGACAAATGGTGAAAATAGGTAAGTTGAGGGGAGATGTAGGTTTAGAAGAGAAGTTTTGGACATAAAGTTTGAGGTGCTCTTGGGACAAGCAGGTAGAAATTAGAGATTGAAGTGTATGAGAGACTAAATCTGAATATGTAGATGTAAGAGTCACCTGCACAGAAGTGATGATTGAAGCAGTGGGAGTGGATGATATTGCAAAGGGAGAGAGAAAGGAAGGAGGCCTAGAACAGAGTCTTGTGGGACCCCTTTACTTAAAGGGCTGGAAGAAGATCAGTCAACCAGAGACTCTAAGGAATAGTCAGACAGGTAGGAGAACAGAAAAGAGGAGTTTCATGCAAGCTGAGAGAGAAAAGAATATAAAAAATGGAAAGGATAGGCAGTTGTGTTAAATGTAGCAGAAGAAGGCCAGGATAGAAATGAGGACTGAGAAAAAATAATTGAGTTTGGCAGTTAAGATATTCTTATTGACCTTGGAAAGAACAGTTTTAGGTAGCATTGTGGTAATCAATTCTATAATGCAAAGGATTATGGATTATGGAGTGGGGGGGTTGTTATAGAGAACTAGGCAATATAGACTGCTCTACAGAAATTTAGTAGTGAAGAGAGAGTACATGATAGATGAGAAGAAGCAACACACTGTCAAAGGAAGGAGTTGGGTTTTTTGTACAAATGGTAGTTGTTTCAGTAGAGGAAGGGATGGGGGAAATCTGAGTATATAGGGAGAAGAGAAGGAAAGTTTGAAGATGAGAGAAGGAATTATCTGTGGAGTAAGCATATAAGATATGTCATAAAAGTATGCTATATTTTTTTGCCTCATTTTTGCTACAAAGCTAGTAGCTTCCCTGATTTCCAGGTGATAATGCTTTTCTCTTGGGGTTTCTAGCATCCTTTTTGTATCTTAATGGCTGATAATTTACACAAAGTTTATTAACCAAAGATTCTTATAGAGACATTTGAGTAAATGGCAGCTAGGTGGTGGATAGAGCACCAGATGTAGAATCAGGAAGGTCTGAGTTCAATTCCAGCCTGAAACACCTACCAACTGTGTGATACTGAGCAAAGTCATCCTTTATTTGCCTCAGTTTCCTCATCTGTAAAATGGAGATAACAAGAGCACCTACTTCCTAGGGTGGTTGTGAGGATCAAATGAGATAATATTTGTAAAGTGCTTAGCACTTTAGTGCCTGGCACATAGTAAAAGCTATAAAAGTGTTAGTTATTATTACTGTAATATTAATGTTGACTCCTCTAGACTTCTGCTAATGTGGAGTTAATATTTCAAGCCCCTGAAGGCTAAAAGAACTGGAAAAAACCAAACTCCAATCAATCATGAACATTAATTTTGGTCTATTATGTGCAGAAGACTATGAAATATACTGTGGGAGATCATCAGGAAATTTTTTTGGACAAATAAGACACTTGTACCAAACTGCAATACAAGATGTCCCCAAAATCTTGATGTTGTTTTAAGTTATTAAAACTTAAAACTGCACTTTTAGGATGTTGTATATATAAGACAAATGTTGATAAATGCAAGGAGAGGTCCAAATGAAAAGTGCTAAGCTTTCCTTTTCTCAGGAGGCATTCAAATGATTGTAGAAATTCTTTCTCATGTTCCTCATGAAGAGAAAAAATACCAAATCACATGGAATATGGTTATAATATTTTTGTTTATTCAAATAAGTACTTGTTTCCAGAGCAGTGGTTTACAGCCTTTTTAAGTGATAAGGACCTCTTTTTAATATTAAGACATTTGGGGGGTCCCATAGCAGAATAGTTGTATTATTAGTATAGCTTGTTTGAGAATACAGTGTGACAAAGTATCAGTCCCTGGTATGCATATTAGATTCTTGAATCCTCTGTAGTAATTCCATGGTTCCAAGTTGGGAATCATTGCTGCAGAGCAGTAATCTCCAAAAGGGGGTTCATACACAGATTTCTACTGTTTGGGAAGAAAATATGGATGCTACTATTTATATTTATTTTTAATTTAAAATTAAATTATTTTTTGGACATTAATATGTAGAACCTATTATGTATTCTAAAAGCATTTTGTTTATTTTTACAAACATTTGTCTCTCCCTCCTACTTCTTCCTCCTCCTCCCAATGATTACTCTCACAACAAATACACATAGTCTAGCAAAACAAATCCCTACATCAGTCATATCCAAAAATGCATGTCTCATTTTGGATTTTAAGCCCATCACATTGTTTTCAGTAAGTGAGAGGCATAATTGATCTTTAATCCTCTGGGATTGTGATTTATGATTGCATTGTTCTTCTAGTTTCACTTCACTTTGCATCACAGAGATCATCCTGGTTTCTTCTAAAATTATCCATTTTGTCATTTCTTATGGCACAATATTCTATTGCAAAAATTAATATGTTTATATTCCATTGCATTCATATGCCCTAATTTATTTAGCCATTCCCCTAGAGTTAGACACCCCCTTAGTTTCCATTTTTGGCTACTACAAAAAGAGCTTCCATAAATATATTTATATATAAGGACTCTTTTCCCCCCTTTGATTCCTTTGGGAGTATTGGCCTAGTAGTAGTAGTATAATTGGGTCAAAGGGGTATGAACACATTAGTCATCATAGTACTGCTAGATCTATGCCTGTCAAAGGAGAAAAGAACCTATATGTACAAACATTTATAGCAGTTCTTTTCATCATAACTAAAAATTGGAAAATTAAGGGACTTTTTTCCTGTTGAGGAGTGGATAAACAAATTATAGCATATGAATGTGGTAGAATATTTTTGTGCCATGAGAAATGTAAATGTAAAATGTTAAAATGGACAGAGGAAACTCAGAAGACCATTGTGAAGAGTGACGTCAGTTTGTTAATAAGTATTAAGTGCATACTGTGTGCCAGGCACTGTGCAAAGCATTGGGATTACAAAGAAAGCCTGTTATCAAGGAGCACATGGCATAATGGGGGAGACAACATGAAATATCTATTTACAAACAAAATATATATGTGATAAATTGGATATAATGCGGTAGATGGAAGGCACTGACATTAAAGGACATCCAGGAAGGTTTCTTATAGAAGGTAAGATTTTAGCTAGCACTTGAACAAAGCCAGAAAAGTCAGAGGATAGAGATGAAGGGGGAGAGAATTCCAGGCATGAAAGACAACCAGTAAAAACATCTGAAGTCTGGAAATAGTGTTTTGTTTGAGGAAATAGTGTTTTGTTTGCCAATCATGGCAGCTTTCCTGAGGACTGCTGTTGTGAATAATTTTAAGGGTCTAATTGCATAGTATAATGAGCTCTCTATTTAGAACTAAATATTGTTCAATAAAGTAAATTATAACATTCACAACAATATAACAACTTATTACTAAGGTGGTCACATATTCTTAAATAAAACATATTATTCAGTATATATTATAATAATTTCCTCACAAAGTATATATTACTGTATCTCCAAAGTCAGGGGTTCCCAGCCTAGCGTTTTCCTAGCATAACACGTCCTTAAGGTGTGGCAGAAAATACAAACACCATCCACCTCTAGCTTACAGTAAATTATAAGCTCCTCAGTCAATACAGAGTATCCAAGTAAAGTCCTCTTTCATCTTTTTTTTTGACCATTGTGACATTTTTATTGACAAAAATAATCCAGCAAATGATATTCATAGACGGTGACCACGGCGACCTTTCTGCGAGTACTGTCAGAGGGGATTGGAGTGACATCCTCAATCTGCCCGATCTTCATTCCAGAATGTGCCAGGGCTCTAAGGGCTGACTGTGCACCAGGGCCAGGGGTCTTAGTCCTATTTCCCCCTGTGGCCCTTAGTTTGATGTGAAGGGCAGTGATGCCTAGTTCTTTACATCTCTGTGCAACATCCTGAGTGGCCAACATAGCATCATAGGGAGAAGATTCTTCTCTTTCAGCCTTGACCTTCATCCTACCAGTCACTAGGCAGATGGTTTCTTTGCCAGAAAGATCAGTCACATGGACAAAAGTGTCATTGAAGGAAGCAAAGATATGGCAGACACCAAACACATTCTTTCCTTCTGCAACTTGAGGCCCAAGGCTGATGACCTGCTCTTCCTTCTTTTCCTTCCCCTTGCGAGGTGCCATTTCTGCTCCTCCACTTGAGCCGCGAACACCCGAAAGGAGTCCTCTTTCATCTTGACTTAAGGTTGATTTCTAAGTCCTATGTCTCTTTCTCTGTGGGCTGAGTGCTCTGAGCGCTCTTCTGGATTCTCTTGTATGCAACTCTCTGCTCCTGCTTCTTGTCTCAGCTCACAGGAGTGACTCCACTTCAAGCTCTTCCTGCTATTAATTGACAGCAGGCTCTAGGGGCTCCTGCCCACAGCTTAAGTTTCTGGGAAGACAAAGCTTAACAGGGATACAACAGTATTTTTTT
>CM053584.1:137694777-137741678 GCA_028627135.1 Pseudochirops cupreus | reverse complement strand
TATATATGCAATTATTATTAGTAGTAGTAGTAACTACATCCAACTGGAACTTGAGATACACAGGCACTGTGGTTGGGAGATCCATCCTGCCCTACCGAAAAGTCAGAGAGGTAAGGGGGGAAGACATAGGAGAGAATAGATAGGGTGTGGGAGGATACACTGGGATGGCTGTTTTGGGGCGGTGGGTAGGGGAAAGATGGGGAGAAAATTTGTAACTTAAAATTTCGTGGAAATGAATGATGTAAACTAAAATAAAATAAAAAATCAATTAAAAAAAGAGATCAGTGGTAGCTTTGGAGGGAGAATATTTGTTTGAATGACAATATCAGAAGTAAGATTGTAAAGAGTTTAGAGGAGATGAATTGGAGGATTAGGGTCAGAGTTAGGATTAGAGGCATGAACACAGAATTAGGGTTAGGATTTGACAGATTTGTAGATGGCCTTTTCAAGGAAATTAGCCACAAAAGGGGGAAGAGACATAGGATAATAGCTAGTGGGGATGAATGACTCAAGTGAAGCTTTTTTTTAAACTGGAGGAGACATAGACATTTGGGGGTGTGATATGGGGGCAATCTATAGGAAAAATTGGGATGTACAGGGAGATAGCCACATGATATGAGATGAAGAGAGAAGAGGAACTTTTGATGAATGGCCTCAGTTATTTTGGTTGTTTTTTTTTTTTTTAAATAAAATATGAGGCAAGGTTCTCAGTTGAGAGGATGGAGGGAAGAGGAGCAATGGAAGGTTTAAGGAGGGATGAAAAGTTTAGAGAAGGCTGCTAATTAGGGAGATATAAAAGGATTACCTTCCTTTAGTGAGGGCACAATTGAGTTTATATAATATAAATTTGTAGTGGACCCGGGCAGCATAATTCTGTAGTGTGTGGGTAGAAGTGAAGGCAGTAGATAGTGGGAATAATCCAAGACTGAAGCTTGGTGTAGGTATAGAGCAAGATCTTTGATACAATAAGAGGGCAAGGGAGGACAGAGTAAAGTTTAATTGGTTCACCAAGGAGTGAGGGTGGGGAAGGGAAGACAGTGTAGGTAGTACAGGGGTGATATCCTGGGAAAGAAATGGGAGATAGAGGGATTAGTGGTTACAGTGAGGATAAAGAACATGTTTAAGGTTTCAAGGAAGAGGGAAAGGTGGAATGACAGTTGTGTCTGATAAGGGAATTTCAAAGTTTGTGAATGTAGAAATGGTGCATTTGTGGATGATGGAAAGGTTGAGAGTATGACTATTTTTGTATGTATCTGAAGATGGGGTGGAGGAGTAGATTATGTGAAATGAATAAGTTGTGGAACTAGTGAAGTTAATGTATTTGTGTGAGCATGAATATATATATATTGAAATCCCTTAGTATGAGAGAAAAAGTTGGGGAGGAAGACTGTAAGTCAGGCACTGAATTCATTAAGGAAAGAAAGGTAGTGTCCTGGAGATGGATAGACAACAATTACAGAATTTTGATTGAGCGGTAGATATGGATTGAGACCTTAGAATGCATGCAGTGACAAACCACAAGTTCAGAAGATGAAACACACTAATCGTCTGCTGTCTGAGAGGTGATGAACCTAAAATGCAGAGAATGAGATAAATTTTCAGCCATGACCACTGTGCATGTTTATGATGAAGAGGGTTTATTTTTTTTAAATTTAATTTATTTACTTTTAGTTTACATCATTCAGTTCTACAATCCCTTGAGTTTCAAATTTTCTTCCCCTCCCTTTTCTCTCCCCGCCCCCCCCCCCCACCACCACATGGTGGCATGCAATCAAATATAGGATCTACAAATACCTTCACATTAAACATTAGTAAGGTTGTAAAGGATTATAACTAATGGAATGAACAATGGGAAAGAGGAATCAAAACAAAATAAGAAAAAGGAAGAGAGCAAGTAGTTGCCTTCAATCTGCATTTAACCTCTGTAGCTCTTTTCTCTGGGTGTGGATATCTCTTTCCATCGCGAGTCTTTTCGAGTTGTCTTATAACCTTATATTGCTGAGAGGAACCCAGTCTATCAAGGTTTGTTGTCACACATACATTGTGTCTGTAATTATGAATAAATTTTTCCTGGTTCTGCTCTTCTCATTCAACAACAGTTTATATAAGTCTCTCCAGGTTATTATGAAGTCTGTCTGCTCCTCATTTCTTATAGCACAATAGTATTCCATTACATTCATATACCACAACTTACTCAGCCATTCCCCAATTGATGGATATCACCTTGATTTCCAATTCTTTGCCACCACAAAAAGAGCTGCTATAAATATTTTTGTACATATGGGTCCTCCTCCCACTTCTATGATCTTTTTGGGATACAACCCTAGAAGTGGTATTACTGGGTCAAAGGATGTGCACTTATTTATAGCCCTTTGGGCATAGTTCCAGGTTGCTCTCCAGAATGGCTAGATCAGTTCAGAATTCCACCAGCAATGCATTAGTGTTCCAGTCTTTCCACATCTTCTCCAGCATTTGTCATTTTCCTGTTTTGTCATCCTAGCCAATCTGACTGGTGAGATATATACCTCAGAGTTGTTTTGATTTGCATTTCTCTGATCAAGAGTGATTTAGAGCATTTTTTCATATGCTTATAGATATCTTTAATTTCATCCTCTGAAAACTGCCTGTTCATATCCTTTGACCATTTATCAGTTGGGGAATGACTTGTATTCTTATAGATTTGACTCAATTCTCTCTACATTTTAGAAACGAGACACTGGTTGTAAAAATTCTTTCCCAGTTTCCCACTTCCTTCTTAATCTTGGTTACATTGGCTTTATTTGTACTGAAACTTTTCAATTTAATGTAATCAATATTCTCCATTTTGCATTTTGTAATGCTCTCTAACTCTTGTTTGGTCATAAAATCTTCCCTTCTCCATAGATCTGATAGGTAAACTGTATTGCTTACAGTATCAGCCTTTATACCTAGATCATGCACCCATTTAGACTTGGTTTTGGTATATGGTGTTAGATAATGGTCTATGCCCAGTTTCTGCCATACTATATTCCAGTTTTTCCAGCAATTTTTGACCAATAGTGAGTTCTTATCCTAATAACTGGGGTCTTTGGGTTTATGAAACAGTAGATTACTGTAGTCATTGACTTCTGAGTCTTGTGTACCCAATCTATTCCATTGATCCACTACTCTTTTCCTTAGCCAGTACCAAGTAGTTTTGATGACTGCTGCTTTATAATATAGATTAAAATCTGGTATGGCTAGGCCACCTTCTCTAGCATTTCTTCTCATTAATTCCCTTGATATTCTGGACCTTTTGTTCTTCCAAATGAATTTTGTTACTATTTTTTCTAGCTCTGTAATTTTTTGATAGATTGATTGGTATGGCACTAAGTATGTAATTTAATTTAGGTAAAATTGTCATTTTTATTATATTAGCTCAACCCAGCCATGAGTAACTGATGTTTTTCCAATTAATTAGATCTGACTTTATTTGTGTGAAGAGTGTTTTGTAATTGTGTTCATATAAGTCCTGGGTAGGTTTCTTTTTTCTTTTTTTTCAGTGGGGAGGGACAGTAGGAGAGGTAGATTGTAAATGCATATAAAAATAAATTTTTTAAAATAAAAAAAACCTCAACCTTTTGTTGCCGAAACAATGTATTGCCTACAAAAATATTCATCTGCACACTTGAAAACTTGGAAACACAATTTTCTAACCTGTTTAAAAGTCTTTGAAATGAAGGGTTTCTGTGAATGTTGAACTCCTTAAAAATATTAAAAAAATGTTACACTTCCTGATTAGTTTGCAAGAACAGCTGATTGACAGAGAAGGTGGAAATTTACTAGTTGAATTTCAATAAAAAATCTTTGTAAAACTCGTAGGTACTGTGGAAAAATTAGTATGCTGTTTTAGTAAACACAACCAACAATATACTTTTTCCATTTAGATCTCCATTTGAGGTATCTTTTCCATATATGACAGATGGTAAAACCAAATACTGAGATAAACTGAACTTAGAACCAGACCTTCAGATCACTGTATCACAAAGTGTTTGGCCAGTATTTGGAAAACATGAAGCATATTTAGTCAAACTGCTTTTACCAAAAGTTTTTAATATTTTTATGAAAGCCAAAAGAATTTTTTGTACCATTAAAATAAAAACAAAATCTTTTGAAGGCATTGTTTATTTAATCTTTCCCCATTTTTGTGTTTTATAATGACTATGATAGTACTATAGTACATGTAATTTATAAATATACATATATTAAGAATATGCACTCAAAAAGTTTACTGATAGAAATACATGATGAAAAAAGTCTAGAGACTACTGTTCTAAAATTTGGGGCATATTTTATAATTACATAATGTATTAAATATATAATGTGCTAATAATAATATGTTATGTTCTTTATAAAATATACCCAAAATATTTTGAAAGTATGAAATAAAGATAAAATAATCAAGACATTTATTTGTTAACAGTACAAAAACTTTTTGCTTTTAAGAAATATTTCATTAATTATGCTTCATTATTTTGGAAAATTCCCTGTTCATGCCATGATTAATATAGCTAATCAAATAGGTGAATTTTATTTTTAAAAAGAGACTTTTAGTTGAGAGATAAAAATGAAATAAAAGGTCATAAGTGAGTGAACATAACAGCTTTTTAGCAAAGTCCCATTTCTCTGTGTATTCACCATAGATGATGTAGAAACTAAGCAAAATTGTCTGATTTCAACTCAGCAGAAAATTTGCAATAGAAATCTATTCCTCTTTCTTTATGTGTTGTCTCCTGTCAGTGGCATCACACCCTAATTTTCCATTCCTGTTTGAATATTTTAATTTGTGCTTCTGGTAAGAGTGTGAGGAATGTTAAGAAAGACAGTTCGATTGGATTGTAGAATGCCAGAAGGTGAGTAACATAAATAAGACTGGAGAGATAGTGTGAGGCCAGGTTCTGAAGGACTTTAAATGCCAAACAAAGGAACTTGTATTTGATCTTAGAGCCAAGAAGGAGTTATTGAAATTTATTGTGTTAGGGGGCTAACATGCACATTAGGAAAGTCACTTTGGCAACTTTGTGGAGGATTGGTTGGATTTGGGAGAGACTTCAGGCATGGAGACCAATCGTGAGGCTATTGCAATAGTTTAGGCATGAGGTGATGAGATCCTGAACTAGCGTAGTGATTGTATGAGTGGAGAACAAGGGATAGGTGAAAGAGATTTTGTGGAAATAGAAATGGCATGTGAGTCCTTGGAAAAAACAGCTTTGAAAGACTTCAGAGCCCCAGTCAACTCAGTGATAAAATGTGAGGCCAAAACAATGAATGTGAAATACCTCACATACCTCTGACAGAGTTATGATGGATTTAAAATTCGTGGCCAACAAAGGAATTTGTTTTGCCTGATTATACAGTTATACAGTGAGGACTTTGTTTTGTAAAATTTTGTTTATGGGGGAGGGTAGTGAGAGACTTGGATTAATTTTTTTTAAAACCAAGAGATATTCTCTAATGTACCACATTTATTTTATTATAATTTAATTATGTTCAGTGGTCTTAAAATTGACTTAAAACTCAGGCACAGAATCACACTGTTGAAGATAATGGTGAAAATACAGTATCATTCTTGCCACTAGAAAAAATATTTTAGGGTGCTGCCTTAATGAGGTAGGACTGTTTTTGATATTACTGTGAATGGGGAGTACTTATTGAAAAGTGTTATGTACACAGGAGTTGAAACAGACACCATTTATATTTTTAAATTTTTGCATTGCTAAGACATGCTGTCATAAAATAAAAATTTAAAAGAATATATATGTGTCTTGAGTAAAAGTGAAGAGTAGAAGATAACACTAAGAGTTTAAACCAGAGTGACTGGAATCACTAATCACGGTGGGAGAGTTGAGATGTTTCTTGCTCTCTCTTGTCTCCTACCACCATCACTTCATAACCTCTCATCCTTTGAGATTCATGTTACTCAAATTTGTCACCAAATCCAGATCCTGGTAGCCATTATGTTTCAACTACCACAATATTTTCCTTTCTTATTCAATTATTTTGGTGACTAGATTATATAGTCTTACCTCCTCAACTTTTAAGCTCATATCAGTGGATATGTGTGTGTGTGTATGTCTTTAAATACCTTAACTTCCAAGTTCTTCAATCCATTCAATTCCCATGACGTACTCCTACACTCTCCCTTAATTACATGGTCATATACATTGTTAGAGAGTCATCCTGTTGAACTTGCTATTACCCACAAGTGTTCTACTTCCATGTTCATGAACTCTGAAATTTCTTTATCTAATCTTAATCTTTTATCATTCTATCTTTCGCACTGCTTTTTGACCCTTAACACTGTTCTTCATTCTTAACACTGTTCATTCATAACCCCAATCCCTCCATCCCTCAGTTCTTTTCCAGGCCATCACTTCATACTGGCTGCATTTGGCTTTCTTCTCTATTTCAGCCATCCACACCATCTGCTATACTTGAATCCTATGTACTAATACTGATCATGCCTTGCCAAACTCTGTTACTCCTACTGTCTAACTTCTTTACTCCTCTTTGTGTGCAGCTGAACCGAGGTAGAGAAAGTCATGAAACTATGCTGACTAGCTTTACTATGAATTTGTTATATTATTTCAGCTTTTACAAGGCAACTTTTTTATACTTAGTTGATTTGTTTCTCACTCACCACATTGGCTGTTCCAAACCTCTTCATTCTTCTAGCCTCTCCTGGCACCCTGTCTTTATAACCTCTCAGTTGAAAACCTTGTCTCAGACTTCACTGAAAAAATTGAAGCCATTGGCTGAGAGATCCCTCTTCTTTCCCCATCCCTGTCTTGCATCATTTAGATGTTTTCTGCCAGTATCTTTTCCCTCACCCTTGTCTTGCTTAAAGAAATGACCCTTCTTGTTGGCAAACTCCTTTACATGCACCCTTGATCTCATCACATCCCATTTTCTCCATTGCCCCCTCCACAATCCTCCATCTACAGTTTTTAATCTTGCTCCTTTGCCATTCTCAGAAGTATGTCCACGTCTTAAACCTTCATCTTCATCCTATCATTTTTATCAGATATTGCCCAAATCTCTTCTCTCCTTTGTCAAACATAGTATTTGATCCCAAGTTTTCCTAGCTTCCAAGATATATTTCTGTCTACTATACCATGTTGGTGTTCTTCTAATAATTATGTACATTATAACATTTATACATAAAATGGAAATTATAAAGATATGAGATAAAGATGAATCAATCTTTGATTCTAGAGTCAGTAGGGAGTCACTGGAGTTTCTCAAATAAGGGAATAACATATTCAGACCTGAACATTAGGAAAATCACTTTGGTAGCTATGTAGAGAATAGATTGGAGAGAAGAAAGACTTGAGGCAGGGCAGCCAATCCAGAAGCTCATGCAATAGTCAGGGCAAAAGTTGATCATAACCAGAATTACAGTGGTGGCTGTGTGAGCAGAGAAGGGGACAGATACTGTGGAGGTAGAAATAATAAAATTTGACAGCTGATTAGACATGTGAGGTAAATGAGAGTGAAAAATCCAAAATTAAATTGGATAACTGGAAGGATGATGATGCCCTCCACAGAAACAGGGACTTTTGGAGAGGAAGTCGGTTGGTAGAAAAGATAACGTAATGAGACCTGCAATGCAAATCACAATTCATCCATACCTGTTCATCTTGTGCAACCCACTCTATCCCACTCAAAACAAAAAGACGAGGCTTTCCTATTCATTGCTGGTCACTGTCTTCAAGTACAGAGTCCACTGAATCTACCAGGTAATTTGTGAGTTCAGAGTTGAGTATTCTGGGGAGTAGGGACGAAGCATTTTTCTAGAGCAATTTTTCCCAGAGAGGTCATTGGTTTTTGTTGTTTGTCCTTTATTTTTGAATAGGACCAGTGACAACATGGGATAATGTCTTGACTTGCATCTGAATTGGATTTAAGTGAGGTTGTTGGTAGGTGCTGAGTAATGGTTAGGCAATAACTACTCTGACAGGCCAAAGTTAGTTAAGAAGAGAGAAGATGAAAATTTACAAAGTGGAAGCTGAAGGAAGAATGGGAGAAAAGGTGTTGGGGAGGGGAGTAAAGCATAAGTTTGTTTGTGTTGCAGAGAAGCCCTATGATTGACTATCCTCAGGAATTTAGGGTGGGATCCATCTTACTTACTTGCCCCTTGGGATCAGGCCATAACCCTCTTGGGGATCAAATTCTACTCTCCCAGGAGGCCCTCACCTCCAACTTTGTAGACCATGGTTCCAAAGAACCAAAGGAAGGATATAGCTGTACTGTCTTAACTTTTCTTTATAAATTGTAATTTACATCTGAGTTATGGAAAATATTTTTGTTTGGTGGTAATAGAGCCGATGCAGAAGATATAGCTATGAAGAGAAGAATTCAGCATACTAAAAATCCCCTCTGACTAGAGACCTCTCTAGTACAATTTAAACTCTCAGCCAACTGCATTCCATAGAAAGAGAAATAAAAACCTGTACCTTTTATAGAGTTGGTGAAGACTATGATCTCTTAATTTAAACAAGGTACATTATTTGTATTAATGAATTGGGTTATAAATAATTATCCTTCTGTTGGTATTCAATTAATAAAGTTCTACAAACATTTATTATTATTGTGCCATATGTAATTGGGGATACAGAAAATAAAACAATAAAAATAAGTAAAAAAAATTTAAATCCCTACCTTCAAAGAATTTACATTCAGTGGAGGGTAAATAAATACAGTATGTACACAAGTAAATAAAGACAACATAATTTTGATTGTATTGCAAGTAAATACAAAGTAATTTCAAGAGGGATAGAATTCTGACAGCTGGTAAAGACTTCATGTTTGAGGTGGCAGCATAAGCTATGCTTTGAAGGAAAATAAAGATTCTTATACAAGGTTTGACAGTAAAGAATGTGTATTCTAGACATGAAGGACCATGTGTCCAAAAGCATGGAGCCAGGGGTTGGAATATCATGTATGGGGCTGTATTTAGGGGTGATGTTTAGAATGAAAAGTGTATATAAAAGTGTGAGTAAAAAAAAAAGTATGAAATGGCTACAGAAAGGTAGGTAGGAGCTATAATTGTGAAAGACTTTAAATGCCAGACTGAGGATTTTGTATTTTATGCCCTCATCAATATGGGAGCTATGGAAAACTTTTAAGGAGTAGAATGACATGGTCAAATCTGTTTTTGGAATATTCATTTAGCAGCGGTTGGAAGATAGAGTAGAAAGGAAGAAGAGCAACTAAAAGGTTATTGTGCTAATTTAGGCTAGAAATCATGAGGATTTTAAATAGGGTAGATGTGTGAGTAAGAGAGGAGGTAGATATAAAATAATGTTGTAAAGGTAGAATCAATAGACTTTGGATACTGATTTTTTATAAGGGTTGAAGGAGAGAGGAGACACAGATGATGGTGCTCTCAACAGAGATGGGGAAGTTTGGAGAAGGGATAGGTTTTGAGGATAACATAATGCATTCATTTTTGGACTTGATGAGTTTAAGATATGTACAGAATATATCCATGTAGGGATGTCCAGCAAACTACTGGGACTAGAGTTCAGCAAATTTATTAGGGTTGGATATTTATATTTAAGAACCATCTGCCCAGAGATACTAATTGAATCCTATGTGGTTTGGCTTCTGACCACACTTCTCAACTGAAACAGCTCTCTCCAAAATTACTGGTCACCTTTTAATTGCCAAATCTGATAGCTTTTTCTTAATTCTCATCTTTCTTGATCACTCTGCAGCATTAGATACTGTTAAATGCTCTCTCTTCCTGGATACTTTCTCCTCTTTTATTTGAGGGGAGGGTGCTGTTATCTCTAGTTTATCTCTCTTCAGTTCCTTTGCTAGTTTATTATCTAGACCTGGCCCCCTCCCTATGTATATATCCCAAGGTTCTGTCTTGAGCCCTCTTTTCTCTATATATTCTCTTGGTGACTTCAACTTTCAAGGCTTTAATTATCATCTCTATACAGATGACACTCTGATATATCTAGATCTAGCCTTGTTCCTGAGCTCCAGTCTTGCGTTTCCAACTGCCTATTAGATATGTCAGGCTAGATGTCCCATAGTCATCTCAAACTCAACATGTTCTATTGTTTTGCCCTCACTCCCCCCGGACCCCCCAGCCAAGTCATATTTCTTCTGAACTTCCTTATTTCTATCAAGGGAAACACTATATTTTGTCACCCAGATTCATGACTTGGGAATTACCCTTGACTATTCACTCTTCCCCACTCACATTTCCATTCATTTACTAATTTTGGTATTTCTACCTCCCCTACATCTTTCACATTCATCTCCTCTGTACTGACGTGGCCACCACCCTAGTTCAGGCCCTTAATCATATTTTGCTTGGGCTATTGCAATATTCCAATTGATTTCTTTGCCTCAAATCTCCTCCCTCTTTGATCCATGCTATACATAGCCATCAAATTGATATTTCTAAAGCATAGGTTATGACTATGTCACTGCCTTCTTCAGTGAACAGTGGTTTTCCATTTCCTCCGAGATCAAATACAAACACTTATGTTTAAATTTTATTTTTTTTTTGTCTTTATTAATTTGTTTATTTACTTTTAGTTTACAAGATTCAGTTCTACAATCCCTTGAGTTTTAAATTTCTCTCTCACTCTCCTCCTCCCACCCCCATAGCGGCATGCAATCAAGTGTAGGATCTGCAAATACTTTCACATTAGACATTAGTCAGGTTGTAGAGAAGGATTGTAACTGATGGAATGAACAATAGAAAAGAGGAAACAAAACAAGGAAAAGAAAGAGCAGTTAGTTTGCTTCAGTCTGCATTCAAGCTCTGTTCTTTCTAGTTCTTTCTCCAAATGTAGACATCTCCTTCCATCCTGAGTCTTTTGGAGTTTTCTTATAACCTTGCATTGCTGAGAGGAGTCCAGTCTATCAAGGTTAGTTGTCACACATATGTTGTGTCTGTCATTGTGTACAGATTTCTCCTAGTTCTGCTCTTCTCACTCAGCATCATTTTGTATAAGTCTCTTCAGGTAAATATGATATCTGTCTGCTCCTCATTTCTTATAGCACAATAGTATTCCATTTACATTCATATACCACAGCTTGTTTAGCCATTCCCCAATTGATGGGCATCCCCTTAATTTCCAGTTCTTTGCCACTACAAAAAGAGCTGCAATAAATATTTTTGTACATACGGGTCTTCCTCCCACTTCTATGATCTCTTTGGGATACAACCCTAAAAATGGTATTACTGGGTCAAAGGATATGCACTTATTTATAGCCCTTTGGACATAGTTCCAGATTGCTCTCCAGAATGGTTGAATCAGTTTGCAACTCCATCAACAATGCATTAGTGTTCTAGTTTTTCCACATCCTCTCCAGCATTTGTCATTTTCCTGTTTTGTCAATTTAGCCAATCTGACTGGTGAGATGTGGTACTACTTCAGAGTTGTTTTGATTTGCATTTCGCTAATCAAGAGTGATTTAGAGCATTTTTTCATATGCTTATAGATATCTTTAATTTCATCCTCTGAAAACTGCCTGTTCATGTCCTTTGACCATTTATCAGTTGGGGAATGACTTGTATTCTTAATTAGAAACGAGGCCTTTATCAGAGACACTGGTTGCAAAAATTCTTTCCCAGTTTCCCATTTCCCTCTTAATCTTGGTTCCGTTGGCTTTATTTGTACAGAAACTTTTCAATTTAATGTAATCAAGATTCTCCATTTTGCATTTTATAATGCTCTCTAACTCTTGTTTGGTCATAAAAATCTTCCCTTCTCCATAAATCTGACAGGTAAACTATTCCTTGCTTTCCCAGATTGCTTACAGTATCAGCCTTTATACCTAGATCGGGTACCCATTTAGACTTGATTTTGGTATACAGTGTTAGATAGTGGCCTATGCCCCAATATAGTAGTTTCTGCCATACTATATTCCAATTTTCCCAGCAGTTTTTGACCAATAGTGAGTTCTTATCCCCAAAACTGGGGTCTTTGGGTTTATCAAACAGTAGATTACTATAGTCATTGACTGCTGAGTCTCATGTACCCAATCTATTCCATTGATCCACTACTCTCTTCCTTAGCCAGTACCAAGTAGTTTTGATGACTGCTGCTTTATAATACGGATTAAAATCTGGTATGACTAGACCACCTTCTTTAGCATTTCTTTTCATTAATTCCCTTGATATTCTGGACCTTTTGTTCTTCCAAATGAATTTTGTTACTATTTTTTCTAGCTCTGTAATTTTTTGATAGATTGATTGGAATGGCACTAAGTATGTAATTTAATTTAGGTAAAATTGTCATTTTTATTATATTAGCTCAACCCACCCATGAGCAACTGATGTTTTTCCAACTAGTTAGATCTGACTTTATTTGTGTGAAAAGTGTTTTGTAGTTGTGTTCATATAGGTCCTGGGTTCGTTTTAGCAGGTAGATTCCCAAATATTTTATAATTTCTACAGTAACTTTAAATGGGATTTCTCTTTCTGTCTCTTGCTGTTGGATTTCATTAGAAATATATAGGAATGCCGAGGATTTATGTGGGTTTATTTTATATCCTGCAACTTTGCCAAATTTATTTATTGTCTTAAGTAGTTTTCTACTTGATTCTCTAGGATTCTCTAAGTATATCATCATATCATCTGCAAAGAGTGATAGCTTAGTCTGTTTGCCTAATTTGATTCCTTCGATTTCTTTTTCTTCTCTAATTGCTACTGCTAATATTTCTAGTACCAGATTGAATAAGAGGGGCCGTAGTGGGCATCCTTCTTTCACCCCTGATTTTACTGGAAATGCTTCTAGTTTATCCCCATTACATAAAATACTTGCTGATGGCTTTAAATAGATGGTACCTATTATTTTAAGGAAAACTCCATTTATTCCTATACTTTCTGGTGTTTTTATAGGAATGGATGTTATATTTTGTCAAAAGCTTTTTTTGCATCTATTGAGATAATCATATGGTTTCTGCTAGATTTATTATTGATATGATTAATTATACTGATGGTTTTCCTCATATTGAACCATCTTTGCATTCCTGGAATAAATCCTACCTGATCAAAGTGTATTATTCTTGTGATAAGTTGCTGTAGTCTTTTTGCTAAAATTTTATTTAAAATTTTTGCATCTATATTCATGAGGGAAAGTGGTCTATAATTTTCTTTCTCCATTTTGTCTCTTCCCGATTTAGGTATTAGTACCATATTTGTGTCATAAAAAGAATTTGGTAGGACTCCTTCTTCACCAGTTTTCCCAAATAGTTTATAGAGTATTGGAATCAATTGTTCTGTAAATGTTTGATAGAATTCACTAGTAAATCCATCAGGCCCTGGAGATTCTTTCCTAGGGAGTTTGCTGATGGCTTGTTTGATCTCTTTTTCTGAGATGGGGTTTAAGTAATTTACTTTCTCTTCAGGTAATCTGGGCAATTTGTATTTTTGCAAGTATTCATCCATTTCACTAAGATTGTCAAATTTATGTGCATACAATTGGACAAAATAATTCCTAATTATTGTTTTAATTTCCTCTTCATTGGAGGGTAGAGTCACTCTTTTTATTTTTGATACTCATAATTTGGTTTTCTTCTTCTTTTATCATATTGACGGAAGGTCTATCAATCTTATTGGTTTTTTCTTAAAACCAGCTCTTAGTTTTATTTATTAATTCAATAGTTTTATTAATTTCAATTTTATTAAACTCTCCTTTGGTTTTCATTAATTCTAATTCAGTATTTAATTGGGGATTTTCAATTTGTTCTTTTTCCAGCTTCTTCAATTGCATGCCGAATTCATTGAACTCTATTTTCTATATGTTTAAATTTTAAAACCCTTTAGTCTGGTTCCAACTTACTTCCTGAGCTTCATTATACAATTACTTCCCTGAGAGTCTAGTTTGTGCTGGTTTTCACACATAGCATGCCATGTACCTGCTCCATGCCTTTGCATAGGCTGTCCCGCCATGCCTGAAATAAACTCCCTCCTTACCTCTGCTTCTAAGAATTCTGAATTTTCTTTAGAGTCAGGTCAGAAGCCATTTTCTATGTGAAGCTTTTGCCTATTCCCCCAGTTATTAGTTCCTCTCCGTCCTTGTATTTATCCATTACTTTGTATTTGTTTCATATATTCACCTATATGTAATGTTTCTTCCCTCAATAAAGTGCTGCTCGAGGGCAAAGCCTGTTTTATTTTTTTCTTTGTGTCCTCAATTCCTGGCACACAGGCACTTAATAAAGACTTGATTGATTTAACCCATGGAAACTGTTGGTCAGGCAGCTAGATGGCACAGTGGACAGAGTGTTGGACTTGAGTTTGAATTCTGCCTTGGGCACTTACCTGGGCAAGTATGACCCTGGGGCAAGTCACATTACTTCTATTTGCCCATTTCCTCTTTTATAGAATGGGGATAATAATAGCATTGTTAACAACAGGATTGTTGTGAGGGAAAAATTAGATAATATTTGTAAGAGGCTTCGCAAACCTTAAAGTGTTACATAAATGCTAACTATTATTGTTATGATCATTAAGAGTGAGTATAAATTAAGAGAACAGAAGAGGGTCCAAGACAGAGCTTTGAAGAATGTTCACATTCAGTGGTTGAGAGAAGGGTAGAGATTACAAAAAGAGACTGAGAAGGAATTTCCAGACAAGTAGGAGGGAAGACGAAAGGGTTCCAGTATCACGAAACAGAGGAGGGAGAAGATGAGTCAGTAATGTTAAAGGCTGCAGAAAAGTAAAGTGGAATAATGACTTAGAAAAGAATATAGGATTTAACAGGTTACTGGTAGCCTTAGAGCAATTTCATTTGAGTAGTAGTTTCAGTTGCCAGATTACAAGGAATTGAGAAATGAGTTAGAGAAGGAAATGGAGGCAGCAAGTGTAAATGATCCTTTCTAGGAGTTTTGTTATAGATGTAGGAGGATAGTTTAAGGGGTGGCAGAGTTAAGTGAGAATTTAAGTATGGAAGAGTCATGAGCATGGTTGTAGGCAATAGGGAAGGACCTGTTTGATATGGAAATGTTGAAGATCAGTAAAGGTTTGGCATGATCAAGGCAAGGCAAGCTCCTTAAAGAGATGGGAAAAGATGGTCTTGAGAAGATGGGCCTCCTCCAAATTTCCCCATCTTTGTTGAGAGGCACCACCATCCTTCTAGTCATCCTTCTCCCTTCCCTTTCTCTCAACCCATATGTAGACTAAGTATTGAAGACCTACTCATTCTACCTCCTCGATGTATCTTGCATGCACCTCTTCTCTTACACAACCTCCACCCTGTTCAAAGTCTTAATCACCTCTAGCTTTCTATCCTATCCTATCCTATTCTATCCTAATCCTCTCCTCTCCTCTCCTCTCCTCTCCTCTCCTCTCCTCTCTTCTCTTCTCCTTTCCTGTCCTGTCCTGTCCTATCCTATCCTGTCCTATCCTATCCTATCCTATTCCCCCCCCCACACACACAAATTTTCCTTTTGGTGTACTTCTGTACTCTATCTTCTACCCTGCTGCCAAATGAATATAATCCAGTGGAGGTTTTGATCTTGGCAAAGAAAAGAGCTATACCTCTACATCAAAGACCAGAGCAAATGAGGAGAGAATGGGGTATGACAGTACCTTTGAGAGAGGAGGGAGCATGGGTTGGATAAAATAAAGTAGGAGAAGTTTTCTACTAACGGTAGCAGGAGAAGGAAAGAAGAGGTTGTAGTTTAAAAAGGAAGAGGCTTGGAATAACTTATGAAGAGGGTGATAGACACTCATTCAAGAATTACGTAGCATAAATTTGTACTGGTGGTGTGGTTGGTGTGATTGTGACCTTGTCTAGTAACGTTCAGTTGCATGGGGAGTGGAGAAGGCAGATGGAAGTAACCCAGAGTTGGGGTTTGTCAAAGTGTATCTAGTAGTAGGATAAGAGGGCAAGATTTTTAAGGGTAGTTGATAGTGAATGGTTGAATTGGTCAACCAAAGGTGAAGATAATAAAGAAAGGGAAGTGAGGCCAGAGCAAAGTTATAGCCAGAGAGAACAGGTGAGGGATGGAAGGATTGGACGTCATGAAGAAGATGAAGAATAGATTTAAGAGGGACAAGGCAGTCAGACATTGAAGGTTTAGGAGGTATCAGAATTTTTAGTTTTGTATCATGGAGACAGAATAGTTAGGACTGATAGATAAATTAAGGATGTGACCATCCTTGTATAGCTGAAGAGGAGTGAAGATAGAAACTTAGGAAGCCAGTGAACTTGAAGGCTGGTATGTTTGAAAGAACATCCACATACATATTAAAGTCCCTAAGTATGAGGGTAGATGTTGGGGTATAGTTGAAAGACTATGAATCAGGTACTGAACTCCTTGAGAAGAGAGAAGGAATGTTTTAGAGGTAGGTTTCAGAGGTCTCTGAGACAGAGATTTATACCAGATGATAAAGATGGATGGATTGAACGAACCTCAAAGGAAATTTGGAAGTAACAGTGAGGAGCAAGGAAAATATGCTTACTCTTCCTTCTGGCTTAGTGTTTCAAGGGGATTGAGAGAAGGAATAACTAGTACTGAAGAAGGTAGCAGGAATTCATTATTGTCCGGGTTTAATCAGATTTTCATTAGGGCAAAAAAAAAAAGGAAAGCGTGAAGTGAAGAGATAAAGGGTAATGGAGAATGGGGTGTCCAGGAATGGAATGGAACAGGAAGACAAAGGGGGATATGAACTGTGAAATGGTAGGGCGGAAATGCATTTAGGTTGAGAGTATTAGGAGACATAGGAAAGGGGCAAGATTTTTTCCTCAGTATTTCTTAACTTTCCATCACAAAGACCAAAGGAACAGGAACTGGGATTTTGATCACCATAACACAGGGAATAAAGAATTGATGGGAGTGCGGTTCTCTAGGTTCTTTTGATGAAGGAGCATGAAGTCGGTACACACACTTAGGAATGTCATTTATTAGAGAAAACAATCTCAGCAGCAGTAAGATTTCAGAGGTTTGTCTGTTAATGGGACCAGGCAGGATAAAGCTTTAGTCCAGAGGTAAGTAGATATCTGGAATCATCAGGGAGGAGTGGAAATGGGGCCATCTGATTAGCAGTTGTATGTTGTTAAGCCGTGACTTTCTGCATTGTGTATGGGAGACTTGGAAAACTTCCTCTAGCAAAGAAAAGAGAACGGCTCACAGTGTTGTTGCTCTGGGCCACACAGTGTACATAAAAGCTCTTTCTTATAGGCCTAGCTTGTACAGGCAGGCCTGCTTCTCTCAAAGACTGAATCACATTTTTTTCCCCAGGGGGTTTCCAACTAGTTTGTTCTTCAGAAAAACCTTTTCCCTTCCCCTGGTGTTCACACCCTACAAATTTCTTTCTTCCAACCAAAGAAATTTTTTTATAGTCAGAGATCCCTGTCCTCAGTCATTAGACATCAAAAGATGTTTGAAAAAGGTCTAGGGGATTATGTGAGTGACTAGAACCTGTCCTCAATGCAAACTTGAAACATTAGAAGGCTCCTAAAATAACGTGTCCATTCCAAAGCCAAGAGGCAATCTAATTGGACTAAAGCCCTAATTGGGACAAATAACCTTTTTCTTTTTTGGTTGAGCGCTGTGTTCCCGCCCTCTCCCAAAAGCCGAATGATCGAAAAGCCTCTTCTGGGCCGGACTTGGACGTCATTTGTTTTGGTGTTGTGGCTTCCTCCTTTTGTTATTATCTCATATTACAGCATAACAAGGTAATGTTTTAAAAATGTTAACATCCACGTTTCATCTTCTGGGGAGCGGGGTGTGCTCTGGGTTTCTCCTGAGGCCACTGATGATTTCGCCAAACGCAGGTAGGTACATTCTCTGCATTCCCCAAATCTCTGAGGTGTTGGTGATCTCATTTCCTTTTACAAAGGAAAACCTCAGAACCCGGAGGGCCTGAACTCAGGTCTTGGCAGGTAAAAGGAGGAGGAACTTATTTTGGATTTCAGTTTATTTGACTGAGTCAAGCATGAAAGAAGCATAGCACCTACATCTCTGAGGTCTGAATTTTGTTATCTAAGTAAGGTTAATTAATATAAGAATGTTTTGTCTCTAGCTGCATCAACTATATGTGTGTATGTGTACATGTGTGTATATATGTATATGTGTGTGCCTTGAATATCTTGATTTCCTTGCCCATTAATAAATCTCTGTATTTATCATTTATCCAGATCTTTGTGGAACACACATATAAAGAGATACAAATTACCCAACTTTTACTCCTGACTGGAGAGCTTGAACATGAATACACACACACACACACACACACACACACACACACACACACACACAGAGTATAAAATGATGTAGTGAGGTAATGAAAAGAGCACTGTCTTCAGAGTGGGAGGACCAGGCCTCAAATTCTGCCTTTCATGGTTATTACCTGTGTGACCTTGGGCAAATCACTTAACCTCCCTAGGCTTCAGTTTCATCATCTGTAAAAATGAAAGGTGTGGAATTAGGCCTATAAGATCCTATCCAGCTCTAGATCTTTGATATTATATATGGGACTTACTTACTTATATACTTTATACGTAGTATTTTTTTCTCCACACTTTTTTTCACTATTCACTTTCAACTTTAATTCTGTGGCTACAAAGCAGAAGAGTATCTTCCCTCTACCCTTGTTCTCATCCACAGAGTAGAGGTTATGAGAATAAGATTCCGGGATAATCAAAACAATTATTTTAAAAATTTATGTTGATGCTTGAGGCTACATCAACTTTCTTTTTTTTTGGCATCTTTTCTGTGGTCTCCTATTTGACAGAATCCTATATTGTCCCTTCTAAAGGGTCTCCCAGAAAATGGACCCTTATGTATTCAATTCAGCATGTATGTATTAAGTGCCTTCCATGTAGTAATAATAACATGCTCCCCATCTCTTGGTAAAGAGGTAAAGTGACTCATAGTATAAATAAAGCATATTTTTTGGGACGTTGCCAGTGCTAAAATTTGTTTTTCTTAAACTATACATATTTGTAACAGTAGTTTTGTTTTTCTTTCATTTTCAATTGAAGGAATAGGGAGGGAAGGTGAATTTTTGCTAATTGAAACATACATATATGTGTGTATGAGGTACCAAACTAGGCAGGTAGGCATGGGTAGAAACATAAAAGAAACTGTCCTTCCATCTTCTAGTCCTTCCACACACATAGACATGGGCATACATCCACTTGACCTGGTTTAGATTGCTGTTCCTATTGTTTTCCTGCCTTAGCAGGGGGTCCCTGCTATTTGTTAAACTCTGCCTAAGTCCAGATCTCTATGGGAAGAGAGAGAGATCAGGTACCAGCATCCCACGTTTATGCCAGCAGGGATGGTGGTGGTCGAGGGAAGAGAGGGGTGTCTGGAGAAGGTTGTCACACCTTCCCCCCACCAATAGATATCCCTTTCTAGGATCTTTGGGCCAACCATGCATGGTTCAATTAGCACCTAATCAGCAATATAATTAATAAAAATGGGAATTTCTTTTTTCTATATACCTTCTCTTTTCAATAGCCAAACTGCTATAGGAAGCCCTCTACATTTCATGGTTTCACTTCTCCTTTTGCTCACTTCTCCACCCTCACTTTTGATATCACCATTCAACTGAAACCACTGAAGGCATTCTTTCTAATGTTTCAGAGCATCTCTTAATCCCCTCAGTCTAGCTTATAGAAGACTACTTGCTCTTCCTCATGAATATAATACTCCATCTCTCTATTATGCATCTGTGTGGATTGTCTCCAAAACCCAGAATGGGTTCCTCATTCGCCTCTATCTTCTTTCAAGAATCAACTCAAATCCCACCTTCTAGGAAGCCTTATCCAGGCCCTTTACCACTAATGTGTTTCCTGTGAGATTATCTTTCATTTGCACTTTATGTATCTTGTATGTATATTGTTATTAACATATTGTCTCCTCCATTAAAATATAAGCTCCTTGTAGTTTTGCTCTGTTATCTCCAGTACTTAGCACAATTTCTGGCACATAGTAGGTACTTTTTCACTCAGTGACTAAATACAGTAGTCTTTTTTTAGTTCTCATCCTGTATAACACCTCTGCAATTTTGATTGCTCTTATGCTACTTTTTCCTAGTTCTCTTCCTTATTGGTCTAATCATTCTGCTTACTCTTCTTTGCAAGATAATCATTTATATCCCACTCCATAAATTTGGGTTTCTCTCAAAGTTTTACAGTGGACCTTCTTTTGACTCTCCACTCATCTCAATGAGCTTACTAGCTCCCATAGCTTCAGTTATCATCTGTAAATGACTCCCTGATCTGTGTATCCAGCCTTCTCTTCTGAGCTCCATTGCTCTATTATGTCAGAACATCTATAGGAATTTTTTATACTCTGAAATGTTCAGAACAAAAATTATCATCTTTCTTCCAAATGTCTTATCTATATTAAAGATACCACTGTCCTTTCATTCCCCCGGGTTTGTGATCCCACCATTATTGGTTTTGTCCTCCTTCTCATCCACCATATTGGTTGCCATATGTCATTGATTCTACCTCTACAATATCTATCATATTCCTTTCTTTCCTTATCCATGCCTACCCCCCTAGTTCAGTAACTTACTACTTCTTGCCTTGACTAATCTGATAGCTCCCTAATTTATCTTCCTGCACCCAGTCTTTGTTCACTGTAATCCATCCTCTATACAGCTATCAAAGTAATCTTTCTAAAGCACAAGACTGATCACAGAATTCCCTGCTCAAGAACCTTCTGGTGGCTCTCTTGCCTCTAGAATAAAATATTCCTCAGTTTGACAATTCAAAGCCTTTCTCCATCTGACTCCAGCCTGCCCTTTCAGGACTTATTTCATGTTACTCCTCTTCATATATACTCTATTACAGCCAAAATATCCTACTTGATGTTCCCTGAATTTAGCATTCTGTCCTTATCTTTGCACAAGCTATCCTCTATGTTTGGAACTAATCCAATTTCATCTCTGACTCTTAATAATCTCTAGCTTCCTTCAAGGTTTATTAGCTCACATGCCAAGTCCCATGAGAAGCCTTTCTTGTTCCCTTTACTTGTTAATGCTGTTTCCATCCTCAAGAGTTCATGCATATGATTTTGTTTACTTGTATCTTCCAGACTGCTTGACTCCACCCACCCCCCTTTTTTAGTTCCACTTCTTAGAACCATGCCTTGCATATGTTAGATACTTAATAATTGCTTGGATTAGAAGCTACCAGGTTGTTTGAAGGAGTGACCTAATCTTCTGCTTGAACAGGTTTTCTAGGGTCTTTTTCTCTCCCTTTTCCTTGCCAAATGAGAGTGCCATTCTAAGCTCTTAGCCCAAGTGCAATGGTTGCTCTGAATGAGATTTCCTTCTTGGAGGTCTTTAAGCAATGTCATTGTTCAAGTACATATTAGAGGGGATGCTTTTTGCTGTTACAGGTTGATTAGATAGACTCTGAAGTTCCTTCCAACTCAAATTCTGCAGTTCAACAGATGACCATTGTGGTAGTGAGAGAATCCATTCTGAGCATGGGTGATAAAAATATGAATAGGGAGGAGATAAAATAATCCAGTTTAACTGCAACATGAAGGGGAGTTGTATGAAATGATGTCATAGGAGGGCTTGTGGCAGGCTTTGAATGCTACACTTAGCAATTTATATTTTTTTATTAGGTAGGCCATTGAAGGATTTTGTTTAAAGGAGTAACATCAGATTAAGGAGATTATTTAAATCATCTGTGTCCTAATATGTGTCCTGAACACTAAACGTTGTCTTTGTTGCTTCTGTTTAACACTGTTGGCATGCTACAATACAGGTTTTTTAAAGGTCAACATTTTAAAGGCAATTCTATCTTGGATTTACATAAACTCCAAAGATACTAAATTTATCATTTTTTCCAAGGAAGGTAACCTTAAAGTTGAGGATTTAAATGTCAAATAAGCAGGAGCTGCCAAAGATCCTCATTCCTTACAGCAATGCTAAATTGTTCACATTATTCTTCTGTAAATATTGGGTTATAAGTTTGTTGTTATTCTAGGCCTTACTTCTCCCGATCTCAGTTTCTTTACCTGCAAAAAGAGGGGTTGGTCTAGAGGAGCAGTAGGGAACCTGTGGCCTCAAGGCCACATGTAGCCCCCAGGTCCTCAGGTATGGCCCTTTGAATCCAAACTTCACTGAACAAATTCCCTTAATAGAAGAATTTGTTCTATAAAACTTGGATTCTGTCAAAAGGCCACACCCAAGGACAGAGAAGGCCATATGTGGCCTCCAAGCTTCAGGTTCCCCACCCCTGGACTAGAGGATCTCCAAGGACCCTTTCAACTATGAGCCTATGAACTGTAATGGCAGAGAGAGGTAAGTTCAAGGGTTCAGGTAGAGGGTTTTCCTCTTGTTTATGTAGGGTAATTGAGCTAGAAAAAGCAATCTAACTTGCAACTGAGTTTTCTTGCTCAGTAACTTTTTCCCCCCTAACCTGAGGTGTACTTGCACTAAACTAATGTTCTTATGGGAACTATGGCTTTAAAACATCCCATTTTTTTTTGGCAGCATTAATCTTCAGTGTATGGAATTTGGCGTTATATTTCCAATTTTATTATTGGGGTTTTTTCCCCTCTAAAAGGAAGTTTGAATTGAAGGCTTCCTGGCAGAGTTCCATGCTTCTACCAAACCACCTGTCCTGGCAGAGACAATGGAATCAAAAGTCAAGTTCTTTATGACTGCACCTGCCTTACACTCTCTGCCAGCAGTCTGATTCTCTCTTTCTTAGCCAAACCCTGCCCAGAAACAAATTTTGATGCCATTGCACTTAGCACCAAAAACGTGGCTGAACATATCCAAAGGCCTCGAAACCCCAATTACAGGAATACCAATTCTGGTTCTTTCATTTACTAATAAAGTGACCTTTTTGCAAAGGCATCCATTTTATAAAATCTATAGAATGCAACTTGTTTTTCACTTAAGTTTTCAAGATTTTTGTAAGGGTACATTGTTACAGATCATTTTGTAATAAAATATCCAAATTCTTAATGCTGTTTTTAATCTTATAGGCCCTTTTTTGTAATTCTGCATTTGAGATTTATTGAAATCAAGGGATATAATAATGGTTAGACAACTGCTGCAAAATAGTTCAGGCAAATATCTATGGTGCCAGACCACCTCAGAGAGTTTCTAAGACTCCTCTATTGTTTGTTGTTCTTCTCTTCTTTCTCTTCTCCAAAGTGCAAGTAGCCACCAGGCACAATGCTGAGCTCCCCTCTGAATAAGTCAGCCTTGATGTAAATGGTGGGATGGTGTCTTGAGAACTGTTGATTTAAAATATTCAGAATACCTGTCCAGTGGCTAGCCACATGCTTCATACTTTTGTACCTTTGTGTAATGATGTAATGTGGAAATGGAGTGAAAGAATCCCTGAATTAAATTTGAGTTCTTCCTGCCTGATCTCATTGCTTGAAATAGAATACTTTATTTTGGGTGGTTATTTAAGGAAATGTTAGGAAAATTGAGTTCAGCTGTCAACCTACTTGGGCTTTTCCTGAAACATCTAAGCAAGTATAATTTATATTTTTATGTAGCAGTGGGGGAAAGATGGAGGTTTGGGGATAGCAGCATTCTTAAAAGAATATATATATTTAAATATATAGCATAGTGTGCTAAAGGGAATGAATAACAATGTGGACATTGTGGAATTGAGACTGAAACCAAGGGTTACTTGGTTTATGAAGTGAATTATTTGCTTTTTTAGGCCTTTATATTAACCCTCTTCCATAGTGATTGAGAGTAATCACTGATCAAAACAGTTATTCTTTAGTTTCTTTTTAGCTTTTGATTTCTGAAGGCTTCTGTGGCACATTATGCTATGTGAACATCATTATTGTTTTTTAAAATCTGTAATTTGTCTTCTAGATACTGCTCTATCACCAAATGGTTGCTTTGTGTGTTGTAGGGTTCTAAGTACCCTCATAGCTTTATTGCAGAATTTAAAAGTTTGAAAATCATTGAGCTAAAATGAGAGTAAAGCCTGTTTTATTAATACATAAAAATCTAAGTCTTTTTACCAAATCAGATCATAGCTTCTCTGAAGCTTGTGGTTTTTAGAAAATTGCTTTGGCTGAAAAATTCATCATCCTACAATTAACCTTGGTGGTAGCTTTGGGTGAAAAATTCATGATCCTACAGTTAACCTTGATGGTGAGTCTTTCTGGATGTAGCTAGCTAAGACAGGTCCTTGGGTAAGAGCTGTCTAGTCAGTCTATTCTAGAGACCTTTCTAGCTTGGTAGGACTTGTCAGTCTTGCTCTGATGCCACAACCTTTGAGAACTCAGGGTCACCTCCACACCATAGTGAGGCTTTGGAGTAGGACTTATGTTAGGCTTGAATAACAGTGTTTTAACTGTAAGATTGCTGAGGTCTTTTGTTGGTTCAGAAATCATTTTCAGGGAAAGACCTATATTGGAATTATCTCATGACAGATATCCCTATAGCAAGGGGAATTTATATTCAGTTCTTTGTAACACAATCATTTTGAAGACTCAAAAAAAAAGGCAAATGAAAAGGGGGGTGTTATTAGGGTATCTGGAGAGTTCCTTGTCTTCCGTACTTCCATACCACCTGTTCCTAATTATAATTAAACATATACAATCTAAAACCCTTTTTGAAGCAAATTCAAATATCATTTTTTCAATCCTTACTAGTTACACAGCATGGTATAACAATTAGAATTCAGAAGACTTTGGGTCATTCCTCTCCTTTGTGATGGTAGGAGACTATCTTCCCTTCCATAAAATGGGAGCAAAAGTGACTTTTTTTCTATTAAATGAGAGTAAAAAAATATTTTTTGAGACCTTGTGAAGATTAGTGAATGTCTGCAAAGCATTTCAAATTCTTTGAAATGAAGGCTACCAGGTAAACACAGTATCCTTGTTATCATTAGAAAGGAAAGCCTGGCATGTGATATTTGAGGTCACTTGCTCAACTAGAGCTTTCTAGCGGCATGTTTGATGTACTCCCTCTCCCTCCACTTTTTTTTTTTTGACCTTTAGTGCTTAATATCTTTATACATTTATTGAGGCTATTGGCCAAAGTCTTTAAATACTAAGCAGTGGGTGTTAAGAAGGGGAGATGGCTAAACATCCATATCCTGAGTCCTGGAATTTTCTGAGAATGTGCTCAAAGTAAGCAAATCATGCTGCTCTCTTAAAATATCTGATTCTTCTTTAAGAGGTAGTCTCTGTGACTAGGAGTTTAATTTAGCCACAGGTCAATTTTTTTTTCCCATCTCTCCCTACTAATGTTTTACAGGAAAGCCTTCATTGAACAGAATTTGTGCCAAATTAACCCTTATTTTCATATGTTTATTCTATATTTGTGAAAAAAATGGTAAATAAAAAGATAATAATGTTAAAGTTTAATTTATTTTTCCTCAGGGCTATATTCTAAAATCCTTACACAAAATCACTCTAATGAATTCTTGTGATGGGGCTGTGACAATGACCCTGGATTTTCACATGGTGTAAGCACTTGCAGACTGTACTGTGCTGGAAAGATCTTTTGAAAATGGTTTCATTGATAAACTCCCTGTTGTCTAAGAACCTACCTTATCTAAGGATGGAAAGTTATCACCTGTGGTTGGCCACAAAATTGTTAATTCTTTAGCCATGGCAGCTGATGGACAGTGATCTGTTTCTGATTGAAGGAAGACTCACGTCAATGAGATCCCAGATCCATAGAAATATGTATGATGTTAATGTAGATTTAACCCTGTATTCTACATTTCAGCATTTAATTTATTGTTCAGTAATTGATAATGATGACTATGGTATACCATAAGAGTTTGACTTATCAAAGAAAGATTATTTAGGACACATTGTGGTTATAAAGGCAAAAAAAGAAAACTAATCCATTTTAGGAATATTTTCATGAGATATTAAAATCAAAAGATTTTCTCTTTACTTCAAATTAAACATAATTAGTTCTTGGGCAGCAGACAATATAGTTGGTCATAGAACCATAGTAGAACCTTTCTAACTTGATAGAGGTTTTCATAGTTTATGTTCCATTCCTTGAGCATGCCAGTCAGTACAGATTTCCTCTGTATGCTACTAGTCTTTTATCTCTACTTTGTGAATGAAGGTTGGACTATATATTCTCTGAGATCTTTTCCAGTTCAAAATACCATGGTATATTGTATATTGGTATATTCTTTTGCAAAAACTAGCATATTCCATATAATTCTAGATTCATGACTCTGCCTCAAATCCTGTTTGTGGTGTTATATAATAGTTTAATGAATTTCACCTGAGATCATAGGATCATAGACCTACATAAAGCTAGAAAGGACTATAGAAGCTATTTACAACTACCTTATTTTACAAGTAAGAAAGCTGGGGCCCAGTTAAATGTCCAAGGTCACATAGGTTGTAAACTTCAGAAGTAGATTTTGAAAATTGACCCCCTTACACCAAAACATTTTTATTTTATTTTTGTCTTTTTCCCTCTGCACTTATTTAGCATCATAGAACCTCAGGGTAGGACATCTTAGAAGACATCTAGTCCAACTTCAACTTGATCACAGATCTATTCTACAACATCCTAAGCTTGCCCCTAAAAAAGGGGCAATTACTAGAAATCCAGCAGGTCCTACCTAGGACTCACTCAGAAATTGATTAGGGGAACCAAGTAAGCCATTTGACTGCTGATAAAAAATTATTTGAAATCAACATGTTTATTTTTTATTAAAAGGCTCTCAAACACTAGTGTTAAATTACTGTAATGCTATGGCCACTTCTTTGTACTACCTAACAGTTGATTTATAGGACTACCAATTCCTACAGTCATATGCTGCTATTGTTATCTTTAAGAAATTGGATTGAGGATACATTTTCATCCTTGGGGGAAGCTTCCTAATCAAAACAGGTCTTGAGCTGGTCTTTGGGATAGTCTTTTGATGACTAAATTAATCCTCTGCCATTGAAGCAATGCTTATTATAAATCAGCTTTGCTAGAATGGTCACAATGATCATGAATGACCTCAGGATGTTCTCTTTTCTGTAAACTTATCCTAAGTCTCTTCTCCACCCATGGTTTTAGTTACCATCACTTAGGAAACGAGAATAAAATCTGACCTCTTCTTACTATATTGACATTTCTTTTTGTGCATTCCTGCTTCCAGCTGATTTTCTTGATGTTCCTTTGCCAACTCAAACTTAGCATTTTGGGTTTGAGCTACTTCTATTTCCTGTTAGTCCCTACTTACGTTTTCTCTTTCTATAAATGTTATTTGTTACTAAACTCTTGTTATATGTGTTTTGTTGGTATGTTCAAAAAAACCTATTTTAACCTCACTGTCATTTCTTCTGCTTTTCTCATTTTCTGTTTCTGAGTCATTCAGGAAATATGCCCAGTTTTAGCATTATTTTTTTACCTTAAAAATTCTTTTTTGTGACTTTTTTTCTCTTGATCATGATAGATATTTTAGCAGCATGATTCTGATGACTTGGAAATTTACTCTTTGCTGTGCACCTTAACAGATTCATAGTCTACATTCAGTACATATATGAGATAACATTATATTGTTGAATAGATTGTTGTATTGTTGCTATTGTTCATCTGGAGACAGTTTTCTGCTGGGCTGCAGTAACAGGCAACAGTGTGCCAGTTTACAGGCCTGTTGACATCTGTGTCTTCACATTAAAAAAAAATCCTTTTTTACCCTTTCCAAACGAAAGCTTAGAGTTTGGAAGAAATTACCAAATATTTAAAATGAGGAATACCTGAAAATTGCAACAATTTCGGTTTTTTCTGATCTTCATTTGACTGTAATATATGGATTAAATACTTAGATTTCTTTCTGCAGTTTGTTTGGAAAGTATTCTTTGTGAACAACCATGTTTTCATCATCTAGAAAACTGGCCATTATAAAGATCATGTGCTTTTCTTTCTCTCAGATTTTAGATAGAGTCAAATCTTTTCTTCATTGAGTTTAGTAGTATTTGAAAGTAGTATTTTTCTCTCAAAAGAGCATTTTCCAGCTCTTTGATTTCAGGGCCTTCTGATTTCAACATTATGACAGATTCACTTGACAAGAAACTTGACTGTTTCCACTAGGTCAAGAGGGCACAGCACTGACCTGTCCATCACACATTAAGAAGAGAATTACTTAATAGCTATTTCTCTGGCAAATGATTTTGGATGTACCTGACCAAAGGGTCAAGTCTCTAATCTAGAATAGTTTGGGACTGGATGCCTTAAAAATCTAGGGGGCTTAGAATCGTGTTCTTGACAAATTTTAATAGTATTCTTCTAACAATTTTTTTGAAACTAGTAGATACTATGACTGATCATTTGTCTGTCTCAAAGTCATTACCTTATGTTTTCTCTGCTTAGGATTAGTTATGAAAAACAGAGATTTGTGGTGGTTATCTCATGAAGGAGGAAATATAGTATTCTTTATAATATTTTTCATATATTAATTTTTCCAGTAAACTTGTATGTGGAAAACTGATAAAGAACTTTACTTTCTCCTTGATATACTTTCCTGCTCAGCAAATGCTCTCCTTTTGGTAGAATAGTTTCAGCCTTCTTGTAAGTATGTTTAATAGTATTTAGACAATTGTACCTCATATAGTCCTTGCCTTAAAGTTGAGAGAGATTGAAATTGAGAGAGAAATATAAGCTGTTCCTTAAGAGTTCTGAAGTTGAAAGAAATAACCAGTGTGTATAAAAAAAAGTTCAGTTACTAGAAAGAAAACTTATGACTATTTCCTTCCTATCATTACTATCCTCTAAGTAGTCATCTAGGTGGCCCTTGTTCCTTGTGAATCATCTCAAGTCCTTATATCCTTGTTGGTCTCCATTGAACTTGTAGTTTTATCTCTTATGAAGTAAGGGCTCCAAGTAGTGTACAATATTTTAGATTTAATTTTGAAAGTGCTATTTAAGTATGCTTGTTTAATTTATCTTGTTTCTATTACATATTTCATATCAGGGACTGGTCTTTGCAATATTATATATTGAATTCCTACCCAGTTGGTTTTCCCATTACCCACATGGCTTTCTAAATCATCTCTCTCCAAGTGTCTCAGCATATCAGATACGCTTCTTTTTTTCCCATTCCATTTGACATCCATACAATTGCAGAAATTAATTTGTAATTTCTTTACCTTTCTTTGGGCCATGCTTCTGAGAATTAAAGCACAGGGGGCAGGTTGTAGAGAATTATGTCTGATCTCAAAATTAAATCATCACTTGATGTTTATCTACTTTAAGGCAGTTTTACCTTTAGAGATCTAAGCAATGACTCTTCAAATATTCCTTTATAAGATTTTAGCCTGGCAAAAATGTCCATTCATGTTACAGAGGCCAAGTTGGCCAATTAAGTTGAGCCCTCAATTTTTTCTGTTCAAAAAAGGCATACTCTATAGATAGGAACCCAGAAAAATGGGACTGATTCCTTAAAGCAGCGCAGCACTCAATCCTATTGCTATTCAGAATGTTGTACAAAATTTATCTTGCACCTGGGCTGTGGTGTTTTTTAGAGAGCTTAGAACATTATGATGACTCTCAGAAATCCAAATGAGTTACACTACACTTTAATCAAACTTGTAATGTTGCATTCATCTTCTCCTTAAAGTGATTAAGTTGGAGAATAACCTTTCAACATGAAGATTTCTTCCCTCAACAGCTAGGATGGGTCATAGCTGCTTTATAACAATAATATTATATACACAGCAGGTTAAGACAGGAGATTAAAAAGACCACATCCAATTGATACTGAAGGGGAAATTAAAGGAAACACAATGTAATTATGATAATTATATTTAGGCGCAGATAGAGGACCTCAAATTGAGAATGTTTTGTGATAAGTTACATAGTGCTCATTCTTGTAACACCATTAGGTATGTGGAAGCAAAGAAACAAAATAACCCTCCTATCTAGATTACTGCCTTTGGTATGATGGTGATGATGATGTTAAGTTTTAATGTGGGCATAGGAATGTAACTATCTTGTATATTTCTAAATTTCTAAATATTCTTTAAGTCTTAATCATAGGTACTGCCATGTATAACACTTATAAATTCATTCAGAAGCCAATATGAGTCTTGTAAATAAATCATAAACAATTTCTATTATCTTCTACTGGAACACCTGGCGCTTTATACTATTCAAACCAAATACCAACCAGGAGCAGTGTTTCCTGACTTTGAAGATTTGTTAAACTTGTTGCACAGAATACAGTTTTTATCATTGTAAGTGTTATCTTCCTTTGCTTTAAACCAGCCTCTTTTGGAATGTCACCATTTACTATAATTTTGAGGTGGCCTTTCTCCCCACTATTTTGAAAGAACAGAATCCTGATCTTGGTCTACATTGAAATTGTGTATGCTATCTGCATATTAGTAAAGATGTTGTTACTTTGTACTCTTGGGGAAAAAAAATTCTTTTCTCCAATAACTTTAAATTAGTTCTTCTAGTCCTGCTGTTTTTAGGGTTTAAAGGCATGTTGTATGTAAATTTCAGTTTCATCCTATCCTGATCTTTCTTAAGCTGCTGACCATGAAGAAAGACTTTTAACCACACCTCCTGAATAATTTAAAAAGGAATTTAGTCCTTCTGGCCTTGACCATGGCCTAACCCTGACCCTGATCAAGCCCTGGGCAGACCTGGAAATTCAGCCCCCACAGCACCTTATTTAGGGCTGATACTATGACTTTTTGCTCAGGTCTCAGGAGAGAGTGAGAGAGCACATTCTGAACACTCCTTTTGTGTCGGCATCTCTGTGAGGTGCTTTGGAAGGACTCCAGCCAGGCATGGAAGGGCTCTTTGATAATATCTGACGGGTGGGTAAGAATTTCAGGCACCCAGCCAAGATACACATTGCCTGTAATCGTTAACTTGGTCTGTAAACAGTTCAAACGGCACAGGAGAGGCCGTCAGTTATTACATTAGAAGAAGGCTTTCATCTCACTTGCTCAGAAGCCAGGCGTCCGGGCACTGGCCCCTACTGTGGTGATTGGAAGCATAGTACTCTGTGTAGATTTGCCAGAGCCCAAGTATGTTAGGGCCATACAATGGATCCCTGCTTTGAATGCCTGACCTTTAAACCTTTAGCATTGCAGCAATAACTAAATCATTACTTTCCTTTTGTTCTGCACCTGGTGGAGGCTGAAAAACTCCATGAGGAACAAACTCTAAGAGTGGGATGCTCTTCAGCAATAACAAAATTTCATTTCAGGCCTGTTCCATTTTCTTACTCATAACCATGTTCCAAAAACTTTTTAGTTGTTCTCTTCCCCCTAAATCCTGCAGCCCCAATCTCTTCTCTGCCTTCTTGTTCAGTACAGCATATCCCTTTCCACCCATCAGCTTATCAATCAGCCACATATATGACTACTTACTATGAGCAAAGTATTGTGATAGGTGCAGGTGATGCAAAGAAGTACAAGTCATGATTCTTGACCTTAATCTAGTCTGGTTCGATAGTTAAGACCTGCATATGTAGAAAAGATAGTAAGTTGCAAGTAGTATGGTCAATGAGTCTTATACTCGTTAAGATGAGAGAGCAAGCATTTTGAGTTATGGGATGTTGAGGGAAAGATTTAAGTATTATTTTTTTTTTGCTTTTTGGGGCGGGCAGGGCAATTGGGGTTAAGTGACTTGGGGTTAAGTCACATGGCTAGTAAGTGTTAAGTGTCTGAGGCTGGATTTGAGCTCAAGTCCTCTTGACTCCAGGACTGGTGCTCTATTCACTGAGCCACGTAGCCGCCCCTTCAGTATTACTTTTGACTTAAAAACAGCCTGACTTTTCCTCTTTCCTATGCTTCTTGGTTTCTACTCTCCTTCTTTCCATTATCCTTTGTAGGTATGTGTGAGGAGTAGGGGAGACTACATAATGGTGGTCGTTGGCAAAGCACTGGTCAAGTCATAAAATGTGGGTTCAAGTCCCATTTCTTTTAGCTTTGTGACCTTGGTTGAGTCACTAAGCCTTAATCTCTCCTTCTGTAATAAAGCAGGAACTAGAATAATAACACTATGTCAAAGGATTGTTATAAATATTAAATGAGACAGTGATGTAAAAATCCTTTGTAATTGTAAAGTTGTCATACACATAAATGTAAATAAATTTTTCACAGAGTTGCCACTACTATCATAATAGACATTCAATGCATATTTGTTGAATTGCAAGTTGTTTAAGCCTTCCGCTTATATTTAACTGACCTGAAGATTGCAAAGACAGATAATAGCTGTCCTCGGTAGCTTTGTACTCTGGTATCTAGGATAGGGCCAGAGGGTAACTGGGCATCACTAGTTGAGAAGTTAGACAGGTAGACGGAGAACCTGAAGAGAGCAGTGTCATAGAAGCTGAGGTAGGCAAGAATATATAGAAGGGAGAGAATAGTTAGCAGGGACTTAAGCTGCATACCGGTAAGTAGGATGAAGCCTGAGAAAGCGTGGTAACCCTGTTAAGAGTATTTTTTGAAAACCCCAGTTTTGTGAAGAATTTTTCTCTTGGATCAAGCCAAACTGTCTCTGCAACTTCCTTCTTCCCCTCCTTTCCCTTCCCCCCCACCAACACTTTGGACTTTGGAAATACCTGTTTCTATCTTCTTGGTTCAAACCAGACAAGCTTTACTTTTTTTCTCTTTGATGGCTCTTTACGTACTTTCAAGACACTGTCTTCCCCCACCCTTCACAACACACAAGAATTTCCTCCAAATTAAACATACTCATTTCCTTCAGTTGCTCCTGACATCGCATGGTTTCAGATACCCTCACCATCCTTTGAATATGTTTCAGCATATGAATGTCCTTTGTAAAATGTTGGGCCTAGAACTGAATTTAATGCTCCATATGTGATCTGACTAGGGCAGGGTAACTATAAGTAGTATTTTGGACATTGCTTCTATGAATGCAGTTTGAATGAGCTTTTTTTTTTTTTTGGTATGCTATATGATACTGTTGATTGTTATTGAGCTTGTACCTAAAATCCCCAGATCTTTTTTATACCCATTGTTGATTTGAAGGTTTGCAAAGCGTTTAACATATGGCATTTAATTTTTACATGTGAATACACGTAGGTTCAGAAACACTAAGTGGCTTGCCTATAGTCACAAAGTTAGTAATTAGATTTTTATCTAGGCTTCCCCTCCAAAGTCCAGTACTTTTTTCTGCTCTACCACATTGCTGCTACACAAATTAGAATATAATTAAATGCACTGGCATGAGGCATTTGAGAAGTGAGAGATTCCTTCTACTAGGGGGGTTCATTGAAAGCTTCATATGGCACATGGACTGGGCCTTGAAGGGAACAGTGTGGTACAGGAGTAAAGAATACTTGATTCAGTATCAAGGGATTCAATTCCAGTTCTGCTACTTAATACCCTTGTGGCACCCTAGACAAGTAACTTAATCTCTCTGGGCCTCAATTTCTTCATCTATAAAATGAAAGACTTGGACTAGATGACCTTGCTGATCCCTTCCAAATCCAAGTCTATGATCTTATGAAGGAATTCAGTTGGCAAGGATTGGGATATGGGTAGAATCTTTTCCAGGTGTTAATAGACTAGTGTTTAAAATTGTAACAATTCAGAGAGAGGAAGAGGCAAGATGTGGGACCAAAAAGTAATATTCCTTCCTTCAACTAAAGTAATATGATGGCCATGAGATAATTTTGTCCAGAAAAATTTGGACTATCCAGTATAAATAACTGACCTAGATCACTTATTTAGTTAAGCTTGTGCTTCTTACTTTCTTTGTCCTGTTGTTGCAATTTGGGGGCTAGGGGGTTGCGGTACAATTTGGTGTGGTATTTTTTTAGATATGAGGTTAACCTTTTTTCCCCCCCCAAAGTTTTCTTTACTGAATCTGAGCCTGGCCTAGGAGTCAGTTTAGATTAATGAAGCTAAAAGGTGTAATCTGAAAATTTGAAAACCTAGGTTCTGATGTTTAATTTTCCTCTTATTTATGTGATCTAATTATTCAGCATCAGTTAGCTACCCCTGTCAAGAAAATTACTTGCCTCCACCTCATCAGATTACATTATAGTAGTCTCATAAACATTTTTCAATTATTGTTGCCTGCCAAAAGCGTACATTTTGCAAAGTAAATTAATTGATACTGTTTTGTCATTTTACTTGTCCATGGCAGTTAGGTAACTGGCTATTTGTAAGCATGGATTATCAAATCTTATTTATAGAATAAAATCATTGAATTTTAGAGCTGAAAGGGACTTCAAAGAAGGTCTTATGGTAAACTATCTTAAGAGAAATGCTGACTCTCCCTTTGGAAAATCACCTGCTTCAAATTTTGTTTCCACTGAAGCCCTCTCATCATTGATTGTCACCCACACTTGTAACAATTATGTATAGTCAAGTAAAATTGACCCTGTCCAAAAAAGAACGTGTTTCAATTTGTACCATTAGTTCATTACTTCTCTGTCAAGGAGGTGGGCAGCATAGTCCTTGGGAATTATGGTTGGTTATTTTGTTGATTAGAGTTTCCTGCCCCCTTTTTTATTTTTATTAGTGAGAGGGTGGTGAGGGTGCTCAGCCTGAATTCTTTGTTTAATGCAGTCTGCTTCTATTCCCTTGCTCTTTTCTTTCAATCACAGGAAGGAAAGAGAGTCCCATCACAAGTTCTTATCCTTTATTTCCTCTTAAATTCCTTTTCAAAATCCCCCTCCATGATTAGAGCTTTGCTTACAACTGTTCTCTCCTTTAATCTACCTTCCCCCTTATTTCCATTTCTCCCTTCTCAGCTTTCCTTCCTGTTTTTCTGCACCTGCATAATCATTGCACCTTTTTTTTAGTCCAAAAATTGGTTTGTAACCTTTCATCGTGTAATTGTCACATGGTATAATTCTATTCATCATGCTGCTTAAAAGGTACATAGAAGTAATGTATTCACCACTGTCATGGATACAGTATCTCTTGCACATTATGAAACCCATGCGTTGAATTCTCAGAACACTCGCATTGTCCATTTATTTCTGAAAGCCAACTTGCATGATTTGTTTAGAACGCTGGTAATAAATGGTAGTCACTCAACCCAATGAAGAGCCCTAGGCACAAGGGGAACAGGCAGCAGATGACGCTACCTTGAGTAAGTCACATGATATGGTAAGACTTGCATCTTCCCTTACAAGCTAAACTGTACAGTTTGTCTGCCAGCAATACGTTGATTTGTGAAGCAATTCTTTCTGATTATGGATAAATATAAAAACTATTTTTTGGGCTTCAAGCTGAAAGTGATTGTATTCACTCAACAGAATAGAAACAGAACTATGGAAAGAGTTTTCAGTGAGTAAAAAATTGGTAAGACACTGGCAGAAACTAAAAGACAAGTAATACCAGCACAATTTTAAAAAAGCACATAATTGTCACACCCCACTTTTTTACAAAAAAATTTGGTATAAAATCTGTGATGATTATGGAATGAAACATGGTATATGTATATTTTTCCCTTCTTTGACAGATGAAATTGAAGTTCTCCCACCCATTTTTACTCATCTTTATTCTACTTGGTGCACCCAAATTATGTTAAGAAATTTTCTCCACCTTTTCTCTCCCTGCCAGTATATCTCCTTACTCCTCCTTTTCCTTTGATGATTGAAACATAAAAAACAAAACAAAACACTTTCAGGCTTCTCTGTCTCTTCCTCTGTGAACCCTGATGATGATACAGTTATGAAGAGATACATATCTCAATATCAAGATGTAAACAGTTCATCCTTGTGTAGTCCCTTAGGATTTTTCATTCATATTTACCTTTTTACATTTCCATTGACTCCAGTGTTTGTATTTCCAAATTTCTAAACAGCTTTGCTCTTTTCATGAGGAATACTTGGAAATGTTCTATTTCATTGAAATTCCATTGTCCCCCTCAAGGATTATACTTAGTTTTGCTGGGTAAGTTATTCTTGGTTGTAAGCTGGTATCTTTTGCCTTCTGGAATATAGGCAAGCTTGCCACTTTTTTATTTCATTGCTGCTAAATCTTATATGATCCTGATTGTGGCCCTTTAATACTTGTTTTTTTTCCTGGCTCCTTGCAACATTTTTCCTTTTTTTCAGGAGCCCTAGAGTTTGGTGATAATATTCCTGGGAGTTTTTATTTTGAATTTTCTTTAAGGAGCTGGTTAGTGAATTAATTACTATTTTCATTTTCCCCTCAGGTTCTAAGAAATCTGGGCAGTTTTCTTTTAGGATCTCTTGAAATATGGTGTCTAGGTTCTTTTTTTGGTGTTGACTTTCAGATAATTCAGTGGTTTATACACTGTGCTATCCACCTGATTCATTTTTCATCCTAGCATTTAAAATCCTCCAGGAACTGGCCTTATCTTCCCTTTTCATTTTATTTCTCTCATTCCTACAACATAAACCCTTCTTTTAAAATAAGTCCATCTCTGTACTGTCTCTCTGTGTATGCCATGATCATTCCTGTCACTGTATCTTTTCCCATTATATTCTCCTTTTCTTTTATCTCTTCCTTATCCAAGTCAAACCCCAGTAGATTATAAACTCCTCGAAAGCTGGGACTTTTAAATTTTTGTCTTTATATTCTCAGAGCTTTGTTTAGTGCCTTGCACATACCACGTAATAAACGCTGGTTTGAATTGAATTCAAAGCCCAGCTCAAGTTGTTTCACCTCCACAAAACCTTAGTCAACTATTTGAACTCGATCTCTCTCTGCTTTCTTTGGACTTCTAGAATAGAAATACCTCTACCATACAAGGTAGCATTTGATTATGTACTTTTTTGTACCTTTTTGTGTCTCTTCTGTGTTCTGCTTTTTCAGCAAACTCTTATTTCCTTCAGGACAGTTTGACATTTCCCACAACCCAATCTGGAAACAATAGATAGGCAGTAAAAACTTGGTGGACAATGCCTAAAGATAGGCAGCTAGATGGCTCACTGGACAGAATGTTGGGCCTGGAGTCAGGAAAACTTGAGTTCAAATACAGCCTCAGACAGCTAGCCATGAGACCTTTGACAAGTCACTTTACAGTTTCCTCGACTATAAAAAGAGGATAATAATAAGAACACTTAGCTTGTAAGGGTGAGAATTAAATGAGATGGTATTTATAAAGCACTTAGCACACTACTTAGGTGCTATAGAAATGTTAATTATTATCATTGATGATGGTGATGACTAATTGACCTTGTTTGGTGCCCATGCTGATCAGCCCTTGGGAATAATCTTAGGTGTCTCTATCCAGCATATCTATATACCACATCAGTGATTCTCTGTATATCTTGCCACCATACACTAGGGATGAGTGATATTTGTGACATCCAAATTCAATTCAGTAAATATTAAGTACCTACTGTGTGCCAGGTACTGTTGTAAACACTTGGGATACAAAGAGAAGCAAAAGACAGTTCTTGCCCTTTAGGAGCTAACAGTCTACTGAGAGAAACAATGTGCAAACAGATAAACAAAGCAAGCTATCTACAGGCTAAATAGGAAATAATTAAAAGAGAGAAAGCCCTGGAATTAAGAAGGGCTGGGTAAGATTTCTGTAAAAGGTGGGATTCCTGCAGAAGACTTTAGTTGGGACTTAAAGGAAGCAAGGAAGTCAGTATTTGGAGAGGAGGAAGAAGAGCATTCCAGGCATAGGGGACCGCCAGAGAGAGTGCCCAGAAAGGAGAAATAAAGCATCTGGTTCATGGAATAGTCAGGTCAGTATCACTATATCAAAGAGTTTATGTTGGGGAGTAAAGTATAAAAAGACTGGAAAGGTAGGAAGGGGGCTAGGTTAGGAAGGGCTTTGAAAACCAAAAAGAACATTTTGCATTTGCTTGTGGAGTCAGTAGGAAGCCCCTGGAGTTTTATCGAATAGGAAGAATGACATAATCAGACCTATGTTTTAGGAAAATTATTTTAGTGGCCAAATGGAGGATGAATTGGAGTTGGAAAAGACCTGAGGCAGGCTGTTGTAAACAAGATGTGGTGTAATGAACTAGAGTGGTGGCAGAGAAGGGTGTTATTGAAAGATTGTTACAAAGGTGAAATTGACAGACCTTGGCAACAACTTAGATATGGGAGAGTGAGGAGTCCAGGATGACACTTAAATTTTGAATTTGAGGGACTAGGAGGATAGTATTGTCCTCCATTGTAACAGGGACAGTAGGAGGGGTGGGGTTTGGCGGTCCTAAGGGAAAAGATAATCAGTTCTGTTTTGGACGTGGAGTTTAAGATGTCTACTGGACATCCAGTTCAAGATGTTTGAATGGCAGTTGGAAATGCGAGATTGGAGGTCAGCAAAGAGGTTGGGGCAGGATAAGATTTAAGAACCATCACCCTAGAGATGGTAATTAAATCCATGGAAACTGATGAGATCACCAAGTGAAATAGGTGTAGAGGAAGCAGAGAAGATGGCCCAGGACAGAAGAAACCTGAGGGACACCTAGGATTAGAGGGAGTGATCTGGGAGAAGATCTAGCAAAGACAGAGGGATCAGATAGATGGGAGCCAGTAGAGAGAAATTGAAAATAAGTGAAAGACTGGGGTTGACAGAGGGAACAATCTGGTGGAGGAGGCAGGATAGAATGCATGGTAGGAAGCAACTTTAGCAACTGTGTTGTAGGGAAGATGACCTCCTAGGTACCTTCCAGCTCTAGATCTGTGATTCTATATGACTCTGAGGTAAAACTTCTAAAGGTAGACACAGTGTCCTGATGACTTGGTACTCCTGTAACTTAAGGCATCTATACATCTGTACATCTATTACAGGCATCTGTACAAAGACACTCTCTCCTCCACCCCCCACCTCCAGTAACAAGCATCAAAAAGGGGCAAAAGGAAGTAGACAAGGCCTAAACTTATTCACAACAGCATACTCAACTGTCAACAGCAGTAACAGATAAGGTGATTTTTATTGGAGTTGGGGGAGTGTTTCTACCTGTAGTAAGTGATTCAGAAACTTTGTTCCACATTATATGGCACCATGAGACTACCTATGATGTAATGTGCTTATTATTACCCTTTCACCAACTGGGCTAAAAGGAAATGCGTTATTAGATGAAAGTCGGCCAAAGTATGGTTGCCTCTTAACTTAGTCTGGCTCAGAACTTGTGAATTCCAAATGTTGTAAACACAGTGTGGTCCAGTAGAAAGTAATGACTCTGGAATCAGAGGACCTAGGTTTAAATCTTGTTTCTGACAATACTTGTGTGACCCTGGACATGTCACTTAACCTCTTGGCCACATTTTCCTCATCATAAAATGAAGGGGTTGGACTAGATATTCTAGAAGTATGATCCAACTTTGAATTTTCTTTCTTACTTCTGTGAGGCCAACTCATCATAATCCTAGTAGCAAGACATTTCTTCCTTTCCTCCAAATATATTTTAGCATATATTTATTCACACCATACAAATTGAACAAGTTATTAAACTAGGATGTCTCACACAAGGACTGAACCTATACAGTCCCGAGTCATTGAACTTGAATTGGTTCATTTTTTAAACTTAAATTCTTGGAGTTTCTTTCCAGAAATGAGCTGGAGGCCAAGCATCCCATCAAATAGACTTCTGGAAAACCGTAAGCACAAGGTATTTGCATTCATTTGTTCAACAACAGTGAACTGACTATTCACTATGTATTGACTACTCATTACTCACTGTGTTAGGTGTTCTTTGGAGTGGTAGTGGTGGTGATGAACCAGACCTGTAGTTTTATCACCATAAGGAGCTCTTCTTGAAGAGCTACCAGTGTAGATAAGAACTTACTTTATTCTATTATTATATATTATAGGGTTTTTTTGTTTGATTATTTTTTTAAGACTGGGTTTCTTTATTTTGCTCAAGCTAGAAATACATCAAGGAATTCCTCCAGGGCCAAGTCCCACTAGTGATCATCCTGGGAATTCTCCATTTCTGACCTGGGCAGAATCACTTCTATTTAGGACCCAACCAGCTTGGACCAATGAATGTCAGAACTTTATCAGGTGGTATTCTAGAACAGTGGAGAGAGAGTTGGCTTCAGAATAAGAAAGAAAATAAGTGCTATATATGAGATACAAAAATGAATGACAGAGTTTCTGCCCACAAGAAACTTACAGTCTAATGGAGGGATTTTTTCCCCCCTAAAAGAACTATAGTACAAGATAGAACATGTGAATCGTCTGTTCAGAGGAATCATGGAACATTTCATGGAGGTTATGGCATTTGAGCTGATCCTTGAAGAATAAGTAGGAGGTTCCAGAAAGGTGATGGACTTAAAATGTATAATAAAAGATATATTTCTGGACATGGCCAATATGGGAATTTGTTTTGCTAGACTATATTTGTTATGAGTATTATAGTTTTCATTTTTTAAAATGTTCATTGGGGGTCAGATTGTGGAAAGGAGAGATAAATGCTTATGAAAATAAATTTTTTTAAAAGGATAAACAAGACTGTAATAGGCAGAGATAGATGAGAGGAAAAAGGAATAGCATAGAACCTGGAAAGCCTAGATTGTGTTTAGAGAACAGTCCATTGACCTGTTTGACTGGAGCATATAGGAGGAAAAGCTGATAAAGCTATAATCATAAAGGTCTTTGGATGCCAAGGTAAGGAGATTAGGTTTAATTCAGTAAGAAATCAGAAATATTCTACAGTTTGTTTTTTTTTTTAGCAATTCTGACATGATCAGCAAGATATTTGGCAAGTGTTCAGAAAGGATTGGAGGAAGGAGAGACTCAAGGCAGAGAGAATGTTTAGAAAACTATTACAAAATGAAATAATGTGGACCTGAATTAGGATGGTGGAACTGAGATAAGAGAGAGAATAGATGGATGAGACATTGTAGAGAATGTAAAATTATTTTTAAAATTGTAGAGGTAGAAGTAACATGAATTGGCAAATGATTTGGACGTGAAAGGAGAGAATAACTGAAGTCTTGTGCCTGAGAGAATATATAGTGGGGTCATGAACAGAAATGGAGAAATCAGAAAAGAGTTTATTTGAGTAGCAAGATAAATTCAGATTTGGACACATTGAATCTGAAATATTATCCACTTGGAAATGCCCAGTAAGTGTTTGAAAATTCAGGACTAGAGTTTAAGAAAATGGAGTGGCAGCTGTTGAATATGGAATGGTAGTTAATGGCCAAGGGACAGGCAGACCCAGAAGGTGAAGGGATAGGTCTTTCTGTAATTGACTGCATTTAGAAGAAAAGAGAAGGAAGAACAAGATAAAAGGAAACATCCTATCAGAGAGCTTGGATGGAGAAGAAGAATAATGCAGTTTCATAGGATCAAAGGAAGGAGTTAATTTTAAGGAGAAATTAGGATGTATTTGAAGTGATAGTTCTAGTTTGCTTTTCTTAACCATGTAACCTGATGACTTAATGTAGGACCTATACCTTTTTTAAAATTATTTTTGCTTTAGCTGCTCTGCTGTGGATTAGTCCTTTACCCTCACTGAAAAGGTCATTTGTTTTAAAAAAAATTGTACTTAGATTTAAGAGGTTTTTTTAAACTATAAGAAGCTCAAATGAATTTTATTTTCAGAAATAGAAATAACATTTATATAAAATCTAGCTCAAATCCTTGTGTGATTTAAATATCAGGGAAGCTATCTATAATATAGTGCTTTTGTCTTTCCTCCACTTTTTGCCTGTCACTTGTTTGACTCTTGAAAGTCTCTTAGTTTAGTTCAGTAGGATAAATCCTGGACCCAAAATTCAGAACACTTCCATAATCAATTGCTTAGTCTCTCTAAATTCCAGGTATCTAATCTATGAGATGGTTGGGGTTGATATGGGGGGATGGGGGTAGGGAATGGGAGAAAATGAGTGGGGAATTAATAGCTAATAATAGATTGTAAAAGCACTTTGCCAATATGAAATGGTGTGTCAATGCTAAATAATAGTTTTAGTTTAGGAAGAGAGGCTCGATTAACAGAACAGAAATAAGGGGCAGGGGCAAAGGGCAGTGCTGCCTTGTACCTTGATACAGTGTACAAATCAGAAGCACCGCCATTGATCTTCATTGACCTGTGGCTTCTCAACCCAGGAATTTGGCTCCCCTCCCTAACTCTCTAAGTACTTCCCTCACCCACTCAGTCTGGGGAAGGCACCTCCCCAAGTCTCCTGATAAAAACAAACAGGAACTGCTGTTCAGCAGGGCCAGCTTGATAACAAAGAAGATTCTTCCTCTATTATCAGAAATTTATCTTTTCATATCTCTTACAATCTGTGCTTAGCAAGAAAAATAAAGGGGTTTGAGCAGTTAGGAAATAACAAAGAACTCATAGTTCATAAAAAATAGGCAAGGAGATATTTGGAATAGTTGAACATACCTTTGGCTTGAGGTGGCCTTTTGGCTTGCTGACTAAATCACTAGTGAGTCAGAACACCGGAAAAGTGATTGTAACAAATGACTAATAACCTTGCAAATTTGTGTGTGGTGCACTTATGTTTAAACTTGGAAAGTTAACATCAGTATATTCATATATACACGTGTAAACTTGAGAAATTAGAAATATATTTGTATATTTAAACTCAGGAAAACATAGATGGGGAACCATTAGCCATTTATCAAATCATCTTTCCTGTATTTTGCCCCATTATAGATTTGATCAATAAGCTAAAAAAAAGAGCTCTAATATTTGAAGGTGACCAGCCACTCCAAGTCAAAGGTTCATTCAACTATTTCAATGCTTTTGATGACTTTCAAACTTTTCCTTGAAACAAAGACCCATATTTATAGCATCAGTATTTTTCTAGTAAATGTTATGGGCTACAAAACATGAAACACCAGTCTCCAAATCATTTAAGTTGCAAGTCACTCAGTGGCCAATGCAAAGATTCTTGGTGGGTGTGAAAAATTTCACAGGAGAAGTGATATAAAATGTCAGTTGATTGAGAAAGGAGGTGAACCAGTGACATAGTGACAGTGAGGGATAACCAGTGGAGCAGTGCATATGTCCCACCAGTCTTCACAAATGTCAAAGAGATCTAGAGAAAGGTCTCCATCATATTGTTTGGGATCTTCCTTTGAAGGATTTAAGAGAATGGCATAGGCAAGAGTCATACAAGATGAGAAGTTGTGGATAGGTTGCAAATTGTACCATTGTATGGAATATGCACATAGATGAGATCATAGATCTCATCATCATTGACATGTATCATTACTCCATGTTCCAGTTTGTTGGATAAAGTGATATTCCATACCACTGCATTGTTCAAAAATCTCCAATTGGTTCTCTGTTGCCCCTAAGTTTAAAACACAAATGCCTATCTTTGGCATTTGAAGCCCTTTTCAATCTCTCTCTAGCCTGCCCTTCCAAGCTAATCACATATTATTTCCCCTCACAAATTGCACTTCCAACTAAAGGGGCCTAGTTATTGTTTCTCATACACATTATTCTTTTTCCTGTCTCTTTGTCCAGGCTGCCCCCCATACACTCTGCTCTTTTATCTGTTAGAATCCCTGGCTACCTTTAAAACTCATCTCAAGTGCTGCTTCCTATATAATGCCTTTCTTCACCCCTTACTTTCCTCACTAATTAGTGCCTCCCAGTTACTTTGTATTTGCTTCTATATGTATGTTTCCCCTATTAGAATGTAAGGTACTTGAGATCAGGAATTGTTTCATTTTTATATTTGACTCTCCAGTGTCTGTGACATGGGACTATATAGTAGGCATTCAGTGGATGCTTGTTGATTGATTCTATGTCACAGATTTATTGTGAAGATGAAATGAGAGTTTGTAAAATAATATTGTGTTTGGCAGGTACTGTGGATTCAATAAATGGGACATTCCATGAACAGTTAATGAATTGATTAAGAATTAGGAGATTAAGAGAAGTTAACCTGAACAAGGTGACTTTTGAACTGTATTTAAAGGAGGCATTAGAAGACAGAAGGGGAGGGAGAGAGACATATATTTTGAGGTCAACTGCCCATCCTTAGGGAATAAGGATATGTAAACAATGAGTAGCTAACTTTAAAGTCATCTCAACTGCCTTCCCTTGGATTAAGGTGGAATTCATTATGTTTTTGTTTTGTTTTTGTTTTTTGGAGGGCAGTTGGGGTTAAGTGACTAGCCCTAGGTCACACGGCTAGGTTTTATGTTAAGTGTCTGAGGGCAGATTTGAACTCAGGTCCTCCTGACTCCAGGGCCAGTGCTCTATTCACTGTGCTACCTAGCTTCCCCATACATGGAATTTATTATGAAGTGGTAGTGTTTCTCTTTGTATCACCAAGGCAATATTCACAGCATCGATGGCAACTATGAACGTTCCAGCATAGTTTTGAATTGCAAAATATGAGAAACTCTCCATATAGCAGACAGAAGCAAAATATTTATTCAGACACCAGAAAGCTAAAACCAAACACCAGAAAACTGAGTTCATCATAGCAACAAAGAAATCTATACACAGTAACACTTCAGAGAGCAACACCATCCCAAAGCCTTCTCACAAACAAACACTCACAAGCATAGCTGTCTCCTTGCCTGTGTCTTCTCTCCTCCCTCTGTTCTAACTGCTCTGACTCCCAGCTTCCTCTGGGCTTTGCTCCACCCTTCCTGCTCTACCTGTTCAGCAAACTCCTTCCACCATAGGCTCCATGTGATTATATTCAGCCTATTAAGGGGCAGAGAAGATCTTCAAATTCCTATTACCATTACATTCTCCTACCTCACAGACTGTCTTGAATGCTGGCCCTGTTAGTCAAAGGATTCCCAGTCCTACCCCTTTCAGGTTATTAGGGAGAGCAGTTGACTAGGTAGATGTGTTTATAGTCTTGTGCAGCCAAGGCTACACACAGAGAAGCCAATATTTGGAACAGAACTAAAGCTAAACTCAGAATTCCTAAAGCAATCTTGCTACCTCGCACTTTAAGCAGGAAGATGAGAATGAATTAAACAATATAGGCAATAGACATAATTAAAACCTGTTGGTGAATTAGAGGGATGTCTACCCCAAGCATATGAAGACTTTTCCTGGCAGAGTAGGCAATTTGTACCAGCAGCCATGAAGCAAGACACCGTGAAGCTAAAGAGCTTAATCCAGCATCAAAGATGTCGAGATCATCGCCTGCCTTTGGAGCCATTGTCAGTTATGACTTTTGTCCTGTCACTAGACTTTAATGACTCTATAAGAGAGAGTGAGGCTGATGACTTTGCACAACTATGCCTCACTTAAATCCAGTTTACATGCAAGTCAAGACATCACCCATGATGTCATTGGTCCTCTTCAAAAACAAAGGACCAACAACAGCAACCACACATTAGGGATGCCTGAGAATTGTGGTTATAAATGAGTTATTATTCTGCAAAGAAGAGCTGAGGTGGGAGAAGGTACATTTACATTTCTCTTCTTTGGGGACAAACTTAGTCTTTATAATTTCACAGTCTTCATTTTTAACTATTTTGATGGTCTTTCCATGAATGGTAGTCGTAAATATTTTTGAGTTACATTTTCATTTATTTTTTTTATTGCATTGCTAAAAGCAAATATTTAAATAAATATTTAAATTTTTATTTTTTACAAACATTTATCATTTTTCCTTCCCTCTTACCCCTCCTGTGACCAATTGAAGAACAAAAAAATGATGTTTAAACCCTCATAACAATTAGGTATTTTTTTTAGCAAAATAAATGCCTTCACTGGCCACATCCAAAAATGTATGCCTTACTTTGCATTTTAAATTCATCACCTCTTGGGTAAGAGAGATAAGCCACATGATCACGGTTTATCATTGCATTGATTTGTCATTGCATCATAGTTTTAAAGTTTTTCAGAGTTTTTCCTTTATGTTGTTATTGTCATTGTATAAATTGCTCTCTTAGTTTTGTTCACTTCATAATGCTTCAGTTCATATTAGTTTTCCTAGGTTTCTCTGAAACTGTCCACTCCATCATTTGGTGTTTTTTTTTTCCAATTAGCTTTCAACATTCATTTCCACAAGATTTTGAGTTACAAATTTTCTCCCTGTCTTTCCCCTACCCCCACCCCAAGATAGCAAGCCTACTGAATACCCCTTCCCCAAATCTGTTCTCTCTTATATTCTCTCACATTCCCTCCCCTAACTTTCTAGAAGGGCAAGATGGATTTCTATACCCCAGAGCCTGTATATCTTATTTCCCAGTTGCATGTAAAAACCAATTTTTTTTAACATTTGTTTTTAAAACTTTGATTTCCAGATTCTTTCCCTTCTTTCCTCCTCACCCACCCCCACTGGGAAGACAAGCAATTGTAGTTATGCAAAACATTTCCATAGTAGTTATATTGTGAAATACTAACTATATTTCCCCCCACTTATTCCTTTGATCCTGTCCCTTTTCAAAAGTGTTTTCTTCTAACTACCCTTTCCCCCAATCTGCCCTCCCTTCTATCATCCCCTCTCTTATCCTCTTCCCTTCTATTTTCCTGTAGGGTAAGATACCCAATTAAGTGTGTATGTTATTCCCTCCTTAAGCCAAATTCAATGGGAGTAAGGTTGATGACCCATTCCCTTTCACCTTCCTTCTCTTCCTCTCCATTGTAACAGTTTTCTCTTGTCCCTTTTATAAGAGATAATTTGCCCTATTCTCTCTCTCCCTTTCTCCTATTCCCAATATATTCCTCTCTCACCTCATAATTTTATTTTTTAGATATCATCCCTTCATATTCAACTGATCCTGTGCCCTCTGTATGTACACACATATACATACACTCACATATATAATTATATACACATACACCCTCCTATACATACATATATATGTATGTATACATATATATTCCCTTCAACTGTCCTCACACTGAGAAAAGTCTCATGAATTACAATTATTGTCTTTCCATGTAGGAATGTAAATAGTTCAGCTTTAAAAAGTTTCTTATGATTTCTTTTTCCTGTTTACCTTCTCATGCTTCTCTTGCTTCTTGTATTTGAAAGTCAAATTTTCTGTTCAGCTCTGGTTTTTTCATCAAGAATGCTTGAAAGTCCTCTACTTCATTGAATGACCATATTTTCCCCTGAAGCATTATACTCACTTTTGCTGGGTAGGTGAT
>CM053584.1:137632372-137694277 GCA_028627135.1 Pseudochirops cupreus | reverse complement strand
ATATAATATGGAGATATATATATGAGTGTGTATGCCTATGTGTGTGTGCATATATATATATAATTCTTTTAAAAATCTGAATAGGACAGAACACTGAAGGTCAGAATAGAACTTTTAAGAGATGGACTTAAGAATAGAATGAAGTACTTGTTCTTTCTCTTTTAAAAAGATCTTTCTCAAAAAGCGGTCACAGACTTCTGTTACTTCTTTTGTTCAATTACTAGTTTGATGTAACACACACACAGAAAGGGAATTCTAATGGAATTAGAATTTTGGAAATACAAGTCTTTTTCAAGTCTTTTTTTAGCTTTTAATGTGACTGAGTTTGAGCTAATTAATCTTCAGGCCATAAATGCCAAAACTTATTATCTGTGGAATATGTTCTTCCTGGGTCTATGAAGCAAAATGGTTATTTTCCTGCCTTCCTGGGCCTAAGAAGTGAAATGGTATTTTTCTGGGGGCAGGAGTTGAGGAATCTAACCTTTAAACTTTTTCCTTTCAGACTGATTTGCAAGTTTAACCAACATTTTAAAGTCCTGCTACTACTAAGCACAGGATGGACAAACGAAACAAGGTCTTTCCCTCATATTTCTACTGAAATATTTTAAGGTTGTTGCCTAGAAAATGGATATGTTATATTGGTAGACCTATGAGATCTGGGTCTAGAAAAAAAAAAGATAAAAAATGAGAAGGCCACAACAGCAGTCAGATAATAAAGCTAAAGAATAATACAAAATCAAAAACAGGAAATGAGAAAATGCATATATTGTGATACAAAGTTATTAATAAGGTCTGAAGGGAAGAAAAATAGCAAAATAGCGTAGGCAAAATGGAAAAAGGAAAGATTTAGAAGGCAGACTAAGAAAGGGGAAGGGAATAAGCATTTAAATAGTGACTACTATGTGCCAGGTGCTTTTTGAAAACATCTCATTTGGTCCTTACAACAGCCCTGCAAGCTAGCTTCAATTATCATCTCCATTTTAGAGTTGAGGAAAATGAGGCAAACAGAAGTTAAATGGCCAGGATCACAGACCTAATAGGTCATCAGGTCTTCCTGACTCTATCCACAGAATTACCAGCTGCCCCACTTAACTATGGTTAAAATAGGGGTACACCTTGACATTCACAAACCTGTAGCAGGACTGTATTTTATTCAAATCAGAAATAGTCATCCCCCTCCAATCCCCAACTCAGGGAATCTAATTTAATATCAAACAGTCCACACTTGCCATACATTCTATATGGCTTTGAGATATGAATGGCCTGATTAGCAACGAGAAATAAGAAAGGTTGAGAGACAGACATTAAATACCTAGATACAGATATCACCTGCAGAATGAATGGATTTTGAAAGTAAATCCTTCTTTTAAAATGCAGGGGGTGGCAGTTAGGTGGCACAGTGAATAGAGCACTGGCCCTAGAGTCAGGAGGACCTGAGTTCAAATCCAACCTCAGACATTGAGAGACTTTGGGCAAGTCACTTGACCCCAATTGCCCTCCTTTCCCACCTCCAAAAAGGATAAATAAATAAAAAATAATGAAGGAATTTTAAAAACTCTGATCACCTAAAGAACTTAATACTACCTAAATTAAATTATTTATTTGATGGTAGTGATTTTTCTAAATAACAGATTAAGATCTAGAAACTGCTGTTCTTTCTATTAAAAATTATTCACTCCCTGAGTGTAGACAAACTAGAAAAAAGTCATAGAGGAAAAAGAGAATGAAGACTTGAGTGTTAATATGTCTAAAGAAAACATATAATAGATTTCATTTCTGTGTATGTCAACGGAGGACAAGATTTCCAGTTACTTTTCCTTGTGTTCACCAGGTAGTCGGGTTCAGAGTGGGCTGGTGACAAATCTGAGATCTTGCCAAATTTATGCCTTGGTTTACACTATTCCCTTTCTCTATCAGAATCAATGACCACAACATAAAAGGGTATTCCTTCTAATAGATGAATATATTCCCATTCCAATGCTACTTTATCAACTTCATTCACCTAGAGGCCCCATTCCCCTTACAGGAAGGTATGGAGTCATCAACACTAAATCAAATATGCCACCTATTATCTCATCTTTCAAAACCCAAGAAACTAACAGCCTGTTAGGCTGCTCTTTTTTTTTTTTTTTAATAATCTAGAAGCTAGCAGTGAATACAGCACCGGCCCTGGAGTCAGGAGGACCTGAGTTCAAATTCAGGATCAGACACTTGACACACTTACAAGCCCTGTGACTTTGGGCAAGTCACTTAACCCCAATAGCCCTCCAAAAAGCAAAATAATAATAATAATAATAATAATAATCTAGAAGCTAGTCTACTTCAGAAGCTAACTAATCCCACAGGGAAGTTCCATACTCCTTACCTCCAGTATTTTTCTTTTTTTCTCTAATTCTAGAAAGTACAGAAATGCCAACAGGTAAAGCTACACTGAATGTTACTATTACTCTTCTAGTTGAAGGTAATGTCAAATTGAACTGTTTTTTTTGTAATTTGTTAATTTCTCCCAGATTATCTTGCTTTGTAACCTATTATCTCAATAGTCAGAGAATGGAGATCCTATATCATAATCTTCTTACTTCTAGGTTCTGGAAATTGTGTCACAAATGAAGAGTATAAAGATCTTTAAAAATAAAATACAACTCAAATGGCATGACTCTTTTCTTTTGCAGGAATACTGAAAGGTTAGGCATGCCCAGGGGCATACTCCTCTAAATAGAATGAACCCCCAAAATCAAAATAACATATGTTTTTGGTTTTGAATGGTAACATTCACTATGTTTTGCTTTATTATTTGCATAAAGGTTGACATTTGGGTCCAGTCTGCATCTTGTGTACAGCTGCCAGAATTCCAATAAGCATTTAAAACCCTACAATCTGTTAAAGCTCAACCACATGATTCTGTCTGGGGTAGAAGTGTAATACCTCACTTAAATTTTTTTAAAATACCCTTTTATGTTTATATTTTGTTCTAAGATACGTAAACAAGCACCACCATTTTAGATGTTACTATAAGATACATATATACATACCATATGTAACTATACAACATTTCTACTAAGATTTTTTGGATGTACAAACTGTTAGAAGTAGGCTTGTATCTCAATAACTAAATTTCTACAGAGTCTTGCCCACTTTGCCCAGACAGATCCAAAATTCTATCATTTTTGTCTTTGTGACTTTCTGGTTCCCTCCAACTTTGACTTTCATCATGCTTTTTTCACTTGTAAAAAGCAATCCCATTTCATTTCCTTTATGGAAGAGAAGGGTCCTTTCAAGGATCCTTTCTAAGAACTCATGGCCTGAGAAAGGTCTGTGATCACTCTAAATATGGGTATATCTCGGAAAGACCAAAGGATATGGCAATGTATATGTAAATCTTGACATTCAATTGAATCCCGTGTAGGTGTCAAGTCCAAAATAAAAAGCACACAGGAGAAGCCTGTTAGGCTGCTAGTGAATAGTAATTGATGAGTTCTAATATTTAGTCTTCAGGGATGCAAGGTAATAGCTTGACCACAGGAGCTGGGCTGCCACCATTGAGAATGGGTATGGGATAGCTGGATGTCTCAAGAAGAAAACTGACATATGGAAAAAGGACGTGGTGGGGCCTAAACAGATAAGGGATGGGAAGGGAGGGAGGAGGCTGATCCTGATGTCTCAAATGGAGATCTGGGAGAGAGACATAGGGGAGGTCTTGATATTGCCTCAAGGATCTATCAAGACAAGAGAGAAGAGGCTCTCAAGGTGTAGGATTTCCCTCTACCATAACTCTTTCTGCAGGAAGGGGAAACCGAGTCTCTGCCACGCCTCCTCCCCCTCCTCATTCTCAGAGGTTCCCCTAGGGAAGAGGCACTGACCCTTCGGGGGTTGACCTCTGCTCCAGACCCGGGGAAGGGAGGGCTGCTAGGTGTGAAGCTGCTCTGGCCACTCACCGTGAGGCTCGGGCCGGGCCCCCGACGGCGGGGGTGGCGGCGGCGGCGGCGGCTCCTGGTGCTGCAGCGGGGAGGTGGAGGCCGAGGCCGAGGCCGAGGCCGAGGTGAGCAGTAGCCGCTGGAAGCGGTTGGGCGGGCGGCAGGAGACCTCGAGGCCGGCCGCCAGCTTGGCCTTGTTGGCGCTGGTGAGGCGCTTGAGGTGCACCAGCAGCTGAGGCTGATCCCGACGGAAGTGCGGGCTGTGGAAGTGGTGCAGGGGCCCGTCGCCCGCCGGCCCGCCCCCCCCGGGCCCCGGCCCGGGCCCCGCCGATCCGGGCCCCCCGAGCACCACCTTGCGGAAGCCGTAGAGGTTTAGCTGACGGATGAAGCTCGTGAAGTTGGTGGTTTTGAAGAGCTCGGGTTCAGCGCCCCCGGCGCCGCCGCTCCCACCACCCCCGGCACCCCCGCCGCCTGCCCCTGGAGGGCTCAGCAGCTCCGCCTCGAAGAGAGGCTGGTCGATGAGCAGGCCCTCGCCGCGCCCGTCCCAGCGGATAGAGCGGTATCGCGGGCTGTTCACCAACCGCCACAGCTTGGCTGGGAAGTTATTGGGGTTGATGGGCGTGGAGAGCAGCGCTTCCTCCATGGCCCTCGATGCCCAGGCCTCGCCCCGCCGCCACCGCCGAGCCCGGCTCTCCCACCCCGTTCTCGATCCCCCCGGGGCTTCGCCTCGCCCTCCCCCCTCCTGCTCCCCCGCTCCCTGCCCCGGCTCCCAGGAAACCGTTGGTGCCCGAGGCCCCGCCGCTCCTTCAAAACCCGGCCAATGGGGCCTCGAGTTCCCGCCGCGTGCCCGCTTGCTCTTCGCGCCCTCCCTCTCCTCCCCCCCCCCCCGGCTCTCCCCTCCCCCAGAAGTGGTCGCCCGAGGCCGATCAAGCCAGGGGGCCGGGGCTGCCCAGAGCCGGTGGTCACCCGACTGCCTGGCCGCGTGCTCCCTGGCCTGAGCCGCTGCAAGAAACAAACCTCGTTCCGTTAAGGAACCCAGTGTGACCTTCCTCCCCCCACCCCTCCCCCCAGCAAACAGAGAGTGGCAGGAAAAAGGGGAGGGGGGAGGAGCAGGGAACGACGTGTGTGTGTGTGTGTGTGTGTGTGTGTGTGTGTGTGTGTGTGTGCGCGCGCGCGCGCGCGCTTTGGAAGCAAAGTCCACCAAGTGGTAGACCCAAGTGGTAGAGGATGGGGCTGAGAGTACCTGGGCTGGATTCCCAGGACTTGGGTTCAAATCCCCTATCCTGCTCTGGGCCTGCCTGGGTGACCTTGGAAAGGTCACTTAAGCTGTTTAAAACCCTGTAAAAAAAAATAAGTAATGGAGACTGGGGTCCATGCTTATCATCAATAAGAGGCAGGTACCCTATGCTCCCAAGTCCCAAGAGGGCATTGCCCTTATCCTCTTGGTCAACAGCTCTCAACTGAAAATGAGCTCTAAGTGGGATCCTGTACTCTTTAGGACTAAAACCCTGTGCCTTTGCTCAGCCCAGTTTATTAACTTTGGTGTGGCTAAAGACAAAATGTTCAAGGGAAGTCAATGCCAAGGGGGAAGGGGGAGGAGACAGGGCTCCTAGGTACTTGAGAAAACTCTCCTAATCTATTCCCACAGGTTTAGTTACAAGTAACTAGAAAAGAAAGAAAAACTTGGAACAGATGGAAAATAGCTTCTCAGGCTCTTGGGTTCAGAACCCCACCCCAAGTCAAAAGGGTTTAAGAGATTTGGTGTCTATCACAGAAAAGGGGATGCTGAAAAACGGGGAGATTGTCAGTGAAGGATATATTGCCAGAGTACTGCTCAAAGTAACAAAATTTAAGTGGGGCTCTTAGATTTAAAATCTACAACAAAAATTGTTAAAAAAAAAAAAGATAATAAAGTAGTAAAAAGACCCAACAAAGCAGCACTAATATAGAGATTTTATTTAAACTGTATTGAGTTTTTACAGCACATTTCATGTTTGTCACAATGCGACTAAACAGTTTGGATTTTTGGCCACATCATATTACTTTACACCCACAAGAGCTCTGAAAGGAGTCTTTGATGAACATAGCTGAGCTGGAGGCCCCTAAGTGTCTCTCTTTAATACCATGCAGTTTAACTCACTGTATGGTACAGTCCCTCAAAACAGCCACACAGTGGATAGATACAGTCTCCTCTTTTCACATATTGCCACAGTCTTAACTTTTTTGCTTTCTGAGTTTACAGACCACCATGAAAAGTACAGAACTGTGCATGGGCAAAGTAAAATGTAAATGAAAAGCAGGTCAAACAATTAAAAAGCCACTCAACTTTCAATTTAAAAGATCAGAGTGTACTTCACAGAATTTTATGTATCAGACTACATACTAGATAAGGAGTGAACAGTTTGTTACTTTTTCAGTGGCCTCATGAGTTTCCTGCACTGGAGTTTCCATTATTCAACTCCTTCATGTAAAATGTTTTTTTAAAAAAACCACCAACAATCCCAAATCCTTTGCTACTTTGACCTAATATACCATTGTGTTTTCCTTACACCCATGGCATTAGCACATGGTCAGAATAAAAACAGCATTGATACTTCTCTGTAGGAATCAAGAATAGGTCAGAACTTCTAATTATCCTCTTCCTAAATGCAGATCCTAGTTAGTTCTCTCGAAAATGAAAAAGTAAAAAGTCTTGGGGATAAAATTCTAGGAAGCAACATAGAAACAGTCAAAAAACCTGTTATCCCAGTCTTTCAAACAGGATCAGCTTAGATATAATGCTTTGTTGTATACCCACTATCTAAAGAGGAAAGGAAGTCCAAGAGGAACTCCAGGAAGTGGTTTCATTATGGACCAAGGAGACTGTATCTGTCCCACAAACACACATAATACTACAGGACGTATCACTGTATCTTTTGGTTAAGTGCCACTGGTACATGTTATGATGAAAAGAACAGAATGTACAGTCCAAATGGACCTGCATTTCTCTCTCCAAATTTTGGTATCAATGCTATATCCTCCTCTGTTTGGGTTCCATTGTTAAGTGCACAGAAATAGACAGCAGCATTTGTTCTGAAACCCTCACATACCAAACAGTATATTCCAGGAGGTAAAAACCAAACACTAAATTCTACCCTCAAGGTGTCAAGTGTTCAGGATAAAGAGCAGTGTGACCCAGAGGAGGCAGTAGCCAAGGAAAGGGCAACATTGGAATTTTTTTTCTACGTTCATGCCAGGAGAGGATCAGGGTGTAGTTCCTGTGTTAGCACCAGGATGACTGGGAGAAGTCAGGCAAAAAGGGCACTGAACAAACCAGCAGACACCTCCACAAATGGATTTTTTACTTTCCCCCATCTCCTCATTTTTTACAGCTCATACCTTCAGAGCTGACCACTGGGTGACTGAGTCTACTGCTTTCACAGCTCAAACAACTCATCTGTATTGGGACTGGATATCAAGAGAGATTGGCTCTGCTCCAAAATGAAGTTTTGCTCCTTCTAATTTCTTCTACACTTAGTATCCACCATACTGCCAGCTCATGAGCCAAGAAACAAAAACATCCAACTTCACCATTTTCCAAAACATTCTTCAAACCAAACTCCACAGAAAGACAGAACTAATGCAGCTACACTGGAGTGTCTCTAAAGACTGAGCCTTCATGCACAGACACAGAGCACAGAGGTATGCTGTGGAGATCATCTCAGATAAGATAAGGACTCCCAGCTTGTACATTATAATCTGCTTTATCAGGGTGGAGAAATGGGAGCTGAGTTGCCACTTGGAGTTTGGTTATAAACATGTCTTTCTATTGCTGTTTGGGCACTTTGCACCAGGCAGTACCTTTGACATCATCATCTTATGACCCACCCCCCCAAGGTGAAAAAAGTTGGTGTCACCTACATAACCTTAAGTCTCCAGACCTTTAGGTCTGGAGCAGAACCTTTTACACCAAGGTGAGATTCTCACCATTAGAGGACACTCTGCCAAACTGGAATTTCTCTGCTCCAGTCTGATGGTACCAAGGAGGACTTCACAAGACGGTGTTTTCGAACTTTGTGTTCATGAGCCACACCAAGGAACCTTCAAAACTATACCTGAAGCAGATCCTCCCTTCAAACCTGCTGAAATTGGACAGGTGGTCTCCACTGGCATTCAGCTAGAAGCTGTAGCAATGGGTTTCTTCAGATGTTGGCTCATGAGTTCCCTGGCACGTGACACTTGGATGTGTTCGTAACATGAGTTACAGACAAGAACTGGGTCATAGAGCTGTTGGTCAGGAATGGGCAGCTTCAAGTGGCAGCATCCAGCACAGAACACATTCCCACAATTTCTGCCAAAAGATAAAAAGAAGACTTTAAAATGCATATGTACTGAGAATAAGTGATAGAGTGGAAAAAGGTTTCAGAGGTCATCAGTGTAGGAAGGATAAACCTACGAAAAATTAAAATACACAGGAATCATTTCTGATTAAAGTCAAAAGATCTTGCCTGCAGTGGTGTCTCCTTTTGGCCAACCAGAATTCACAGTCACAGTTATAGCAGTGAGATGCCATATGGTCTGGAACCCAACGAGTCACCTGATAGAAGTAAAGGGAGAAAAATCCAGGTTGTTTTCCAAGTAGATTGCATCAACAAAATAAATTTCCTCTTATTTTACAGGTGGCTACCATTTGCATTACAAAATTTATAACAATAATAATAGCATTTACATAGTGCAAAGTGCCTGACATATCATCTCATGTACATATCACTCATCTCAGTGAAGGATAGCAGTCTGTAGTATTGGCAAATGTGCTTGTATAATATAGATACCTCAGTTTCTTTCTTATCAACAGGTTCCCAGCTTGCTTCTGAAAGGCAGTCCTCACTGTGATCAGAGCCAAAATCCTCTGTATCACTGCCATCTGACTCTTTCAAACATGTCTAAAGAAAATACAAAGGCACGGAAAAACAGATGCTCCTTAAAAATCCCAAGTCATTACCTAAAACACTAAGATTTTCACCCTTAGATCATCCCACTAGCAGATGGTGACAAATGGCACACGAGAGCCATTTCTTTAATATCCTAACCACAGAAAAGAGAAAAAGTCTATATATCATATATTATACTATGCTATATTAGTGTTCTTATATTCCCACGAGGAAATAAGTTGGTCCTCAGAACAAAAAACATGATGAAATAATGCTGAGAAAATGACCAGTAGAACAAGGTCATTACTTACAAAGTCATCCTCATAGTCCATGGGTGGCTCTGCTGGAGGCGCACAGCAGTGACGGATATCCAGCCTCATCTGGAGTTCACGCACCTGTCTCCGTAGCAGCTCTACCTCTTGTTTGTACCCTGCCTCAATTTGTCGCAATCTATGCTGGATCACATCCGTGGGGAAGGGGAGGCCATCATCATCCAAGTAGAGAGGAGGCACTGGAGAAGGGCAACTCAGTGGAACAGGCTTTGTACTAGACACTTGCTTGCAGGGGCCAGAGAGCCATGTCCGGTTGTTTTTTCCTGCTGAGCCAGTACAGTGTCCACTGGAATGCTTAGAACAAACAGGTGACTTCACACATTCTCTCTGGGCCCACTGGCCACCAACATAGGTTCCTGACCCCCGTATCTGCTTACTGTTTGACCGCTTACTGCAACAGCCATAGGAAAGCAGACGTCTAGGGGTCTCCCCATTTGGGAGTGAAGTCACCATTCCCTGGAAACTGTCCCAGTTGGATCCCAAAAATGAAAATTCACTTGTCTGGCTCTGGGAAATTGGCTTTCGGATCAATTCCAATGGTCCTTTGCCAAAGCGAAGATTCTCCCATAATGGCCCATTTCTAACATTCCCTCTTTGACCAACATCTTCCTCCCAGTGGGCAGGATCCAGCTGAATATTCAGCTGCTGCTCCTGGGTAATATTTGACACAGAGTCTGAAAGGTCTTGGCAAGGGGGACCCAGGAGTGGGTCTGGAAGAGTTTGGCAGGCAATACTTGGTGGGTTATGAAAGACACCTAAACTGTGGTTTGATGCATCTTTGTAGGGCACGCCTGGCATGGGGTCTAGGGGAGCTTGTTCAAGAATGCCTTGATCAGGAGGGGAATCCTGGGAGGACTCTGGAAGTTTAAAGATTCCATTACATTCAGAGGAAACAACCTGGGAGAGCCTACTGGCAGCATTTTTCTTGGGACTGTGTGTAGATAGGTGTTCTCCAATGTCATCATAAGTCCTACATGGTTTGTCCAGAACAGGAGGGCTTGCAACTGGTTCACAGTCCTTAGTTTCTTCCAGGTCTTTGATTTCAGGATCACAGGGGTAGCTCTTCACTTGCTGTAGTACCATGCTATTTAATAATTTGTAACTGGGGGGACAGTTTATGTGATTCTTCAAAGTATTATTGCTCAAACAGTCTTTTTGATTGCTGGGCTGTGGATGAAGATGGCCCAGTTCCTCCACTGGCTGTTGAGAGCTGCCTGGCCCATGTTCTACTAAGGGTATATCTGTTCCTTCAGAACTACTGTGCCAGGGCTCCAGGCCTGCCCTGGCTTCCTGACAGTGGTTATTTAGGTTGGGATCACTAGATGTCCGAGTCAGTGCACTGCTGGTGTCACAAGCAGAAAAAAGATCATCCATGGACCTTGTTTTAGGTAACCTGTGAGAACAAGGAATAAAAGCCTATAAGTCAGGAAAGAGATTCAAAACCAAAGCAAAGATTTATAAATTATTCTATGGCCAAGTCAATGTGAACAAATTAGTTGTTGAGTACCTACTAGGGTGGTGACTACATGCTAAGGAGATACAAAGAAAACCCTATCTCATTACGGACTGGTGATTTCACAGCTGTAGAGTTCCCAGTGAGGATCTTCCTATACTAATGCATATCTAGAATTTTTTCTACATCTAGTCTTAAGAGTGTTGCCCAGAGCATGAGATGAAGTGACTTGCTCTGAATCATACGGCCAGCATGCAGAAACAGAATTTGAACTCAAGTCATCCTAAGGATTAAGCCAAACTAATTATCACCTTTATATAACACTCCCAAGTCTTTATCTCCAGTCTCAAACTTTTTCCCCCATGTTCCATTCTCACATGTCTACTAGCTGGCTGGACAAACTCAACATGTTCCAAAACATCCTCAACAAAAAAACAGTTCTTTCCTGTTAAGATCATCACCATTCTTAACCGCTTTGCTTCACACTTTCCTCATCTATAGAATGGGGATAATAACAACACCTACCTCAGAGGGTGGTTGGGGGAACCAAATGAGATAATATTTGTAAAGTGCTTAGCACAGTACTTGGAAAACAGTATGTGCTATATTAATGCACATTCCTTTTCTTTCCCCTTCCAAGTCACCCAGGCTTAAAATTTTGAAGTCATATTTTGATGTGAGAGAATAGTCAAATCAGTGGCAAAAATGTCTAAGTATTTCCAAAATGTTTCTCACATCTATCCCCTCCTACTCATTCCCACTGTTATCCACCTTGTCTGAGATCCTATTCTCACCTTGCCTACTATAATTACTTTCTAACAGGTCTCCTGGTTCGAATTATATTACATGTAGGAGCAGGTTAGTAGCACAGTAGAAAGAGCATTGATTTCAAATTCAACCTCAGACACTTACTAGTTGTGTGATGCTAAGCAAGTCACTTAACTTCCATCTGCCTTAGTTTCTTCAGATGTAAAATAGGGATAATAACAGCACCCACTTCCCATGGTTTTTGTGAGGATTCAATGAGATATTTGTAAAGTACTTAGCACATCTTTTTAGCTGAAATGTTATAAAGTTCTTCCAACTAATGCAATAACAGCTAACAGCATAGCCAGAAGGTTTTTCCCTTTGACTCTCAAAAGTCTCAGGTCTAAGGTTGTTTGTCACTTCCAGGCAGAAGACAGGAGCTTATCTGTCCTTTCAACAAATTTTTCCTCTTTCAAGTGGCCCAAAACGGTTGTGATACATACAAAGTTAGACAAGTATTATACTGAAGGGACTTGAGGTCAAGCCAGAAAAAGATAAATTGAAAGAATTAAAGATGTTTAGCTTATTAAAAGAAGAATTCAGTTGACATGATGCTGATTTTAAGTATTTGAAAGGCTACCATGTGGAAGAGGAATCAAACTTGTTCTGCTTAGTCCTAAGTGGCAGAACTTAGAGAAGAGTAGGTCGACTAGTAATCTAGTTCTGAAAGATTAGACTCAAGCTTTTGGAATAAGATTTGGGGTAAGAACTCATCATTTCACAAAAATTGCTGGGAAAACTGAAAAACAGTTTGGAAGAACCTAGGCATAGACCAGTATCTCATACCATATACCAAGATAAGGTTAAAATAGATACATGAATTAGACATAAAGGGTGATACCATAAGTAAATTAAAGGAGCATGGAAAAATGTACCTATCAGATCTATGGATAAGAAAAGAGTTTATGACCACACAAAAGACAGAGGGGATCACAGAAAGTAAAATGGATAATTCTAATTATATGAAGTCAAAAGCTTTTGCACAAATAAAACTAATGCTGCCAAAATTAGAAGAAAAGCAGGAAACTAGGGGAAAAAATTTTACAGCAAGTATTTCTGATAAAACCCTAATTTCTCAAACATATAGAGAACTGTGGCAAATTTATGAAATAAGAGCCATTCCCCAATTGATAAATGGTCAAAGGATATGAACAGTTTTAAGAAGAAATCAAAGCTATCAATCATCACATGAAAAAAATGCTCTAAATCACTACTGATTAGAGAAATGAAAATTAAAACAACTCTGACATACCACCTCGCACCTATCACGTAGACTAACATGACAAAAGGAAAATGACAAATGCCGGAAGGAATGTGGAAAAATTGGGACATTAATGCACTATTGGTAGGATTGTAAACTAGTCTGGAGAACTATTATTCATTCTAGAGAACAATCTGGAACTATGCCCAAAGGAGGATAAACCTGTGTATATTACACAGCAATACCATACTACTAGGTCTATATCCCAAAAAGATCAAAGCAAAGAGAAAGGGCCTATTTGTACAAAAATATTTATAGTGGTTCTTTTTGTGGTGTCAAAGAACTGGAAATAAAGGTAATGCCAAATGATTGTGATAGAATACTATTGTGCTATAAGAAATGATGAGCAGCTCAGAAAAACCTGGAATGCCTTATATTAACTGATACAAAGTAAAATGAGCAGAACCAGAAGAACACTGTATACAGCTGTTACTGTTACAATATTATATGAGGATCAACCATGAATGCCTCAGCTACTCTCAGCAATACAATGAGCCAAGACAATTCTGAAGGAAGTACGGTGAAAAAATAATATCCATCTCCAGAGAAAGAAATGATGGAATGTAAATGCAGATTGAAGCAAATTTTTTCTTTACTTTCTTTATTTTTCTTGTTTGTTTTTTGTCTGTGTTTTCTTTCACATGACTAACACAGAAATAAAACCTGTAGCAATGGGGTGTAGAAATCCCTCTTGCCCTACAAGAAAGAGGATAAGGGGAGGAATGGGGGGGAAATAAGAGAGGGCAGACTAGGGTAAGGGGTAATCAGTATGCTTGCCATCTTGGGGTGGGGGGTGGGGGAGAGATGGGGAGAAAATTTGGAACTCTAAATCTTGTGGAAATCAATGTTGAAAACTAAAAATAAATAAATTCTGAAAAAAAAAAGAAATATAACCTGTATCAAATTGCTTGCCTTTTCAAGGTGGGGGAGGGAGAAAGGAGAGAATTTGGAACTCAAAAATTAAAAAAAAAAACCAAATTTTAGAAATTATTTTTATACGTAATTGGGGTAAAAATAAAATACTTAAAAATATATGTGTGTATGTATATATGTATGTGTATACACACACACACACACACACACACACCCCAAAAGAAAAAAAGAAAGAAATGATGAGGAGGATGGTTTCAGAAAAACCTGGGGAAGATTCATATGAACTCATGCAAAGTGAAGAACAAGAAGAGCACTATACTATAGTAACGGCAATATTGTTAAGGATGATCAACTATGAAAGACTTTGCTTCTCTGATCAAGACAATGACCCAAAACAATTCCAAAGGACCTGTGATGAATGAAAAATGTTTTCCCCCTCCAGAGAACTGAACTCTGAATGCAAACTGAAGCATACTTTTTTTAGAGCTTCATTTTGCTTGGGTTTTTTTTTTTTACTTGTGTTTCCTTTTGCAACATAGCTAATATGGAAGATAGATAGACTTCACATGTATAATGGATATCAAACTGCCCTCTCAGGAAGGGGGGAGGGGCAAAGAGAGAGGGAGGATTTGGAAGTCAAAATTTTAAAAAAATAATGACTGTTAAGTTTTTTATATGTAATTAGAAACTATTTAATGAAATGAAAACATTTTTAAAAATAACAATCTGTTGAATTGAATAGAATAGACTAAATAAGAAGTGTTCTATGAGTTAAGAGGACAGAGAAAAACTACCCCGCTGGATTGGTTGGAAGAGGCTCCAAGAAGGGTGTGAAATCTGAGCTGGACTTTAAAAGGCTTAGTAGGATTTAAAGAGAAAGAAAGAAGATGGAGAACATTTCAAGAAGAAAAAAAATGGCATAAAAAAAGACCACTCACATTTGATTTTATAAAACTAGAGTCAACCTTCATGGAGTGACTCCCAAGTCTTTCCAGTGGCCTACAGCACACCTCCATGTGGCTATCCCATCACCACATCATCTTAAACACATTCTCTTTCCCCAAGAGTTAGCTTTTCAACATGATTTCAATAGCTGTCCTACTACTTTCTGGTTTCAAATCTCTAATTCATTGTTAGTTCTTTCTTTCTTCACCCCCATTCCTGTTCCCAAAACCTGCAGGTAACTCCTTCAATCTGATCCTAGAGAACAATCTGGAACCTTCTTTTCCATAAACAGTACTCTAAATACAGCCTTCACATGTGCATTTCTAAAATGACCTTCTAACTGGTCTCCTTGACTTCAATCAGCTTACCACATCATCAGATTAGTCTTCTTAAAACATCGTGTTCATCATTTAATCCCCTATTTAAGAATCTATAATGGCTTACTCTTGATTACCAAATCAAATCCACAATAATCAGACTGGCACTCAAGATGTTCCATCCATTGGCTGAATCTTCTCATTCTTTCCCATTCTTCCCCTTCTATTCTGGTCAGCCAAATCTCCTTACTATTCTACCCTTCCCCCCATCCTCCCCTTATTTTGACTACACTTCTACTAATGGCTTAGGTTATGACTAACATTCATGACACTTTCCTTGACTAATCACCTCCCACAGTTCTCTTTCCTTGCTTTTAATTTCCTCAGGTATTCTTTATATATGCAATCTGTAACATTCCACAACTCTTACAGGCTTATCTTTAGAATATCCACAATTAGAAGATCTCTGAGAAGAACCATATTGTTTACTTCAGAATCACAGAATATCAGAATTGGAAGAGACCACAGTGGCTATCTAATCTAACAAAAAGAGAGGTCATAAAGCCACAGATTTTGAGTTGGAAAAGATCTTAGAAATCATTAGGGCAGCAAGATGGCACAGTGGATAGAGCACTGGGCCTGAACTCAGGAAGACCTGAGTTCAAATCCAGCCTCAGACATTTACTAAATGTGTAACCTTGGGCAAGTCACTTAACCTCTCTTTGTCTCCATTTCCCTATCTACACAATGAGGATAATAATAACAATGGCACTTACCTGACATAGGATTAAATGAGATAATAAATATAAAGCACTCCGCACAGTACCTGACACATAGTAAGCACTATATAAATGTTAGCTATTAGCTATTATTATCTGGTCCAATGTCTCCCTGCACAACAATCTCTACAGAACGGCATCTGGCTATCTAGTTTTTGCCTATAGGCTCCTAGTGAAGGGGAATCTGCTCTCCTTCTGAGGCTTTCCATACCATGACAGGTGTCCTTGTTGGGACATTTTTCCTGATATCAAGACAAAGTTTGCCTCTTTGCAACTCCCTCCCCATTGCCTGGTTCCGCCTTCAGAGGTCACAAGAAGGGTCACAAAGGTCACAAAAATCTAATCCCTCTTCCACGTTAGGGCCCTTTAGATACCTGAGTCTTTTCCCCAATTCCTTCAACCTATCCTTCTATGACAGGAACTCATATGTCTCTTTCCTCTTCCCAACTCTTCCAGCAGGCCAGGGAATAATATTGAAGACAAAGTAAATAGCCCCAAAAGCACAATAAGCACTTACTGAATTAAAACAAAAAACTGGGGAGGTTTTCTTGTTTGTTTTTTTATGATTAAAGACTTTAAAGCTTCTCTGCACAAGGAGATCATTTTAACTTCTATTTACATCAAAACTTCAAAGATCAATGACTTCATCACCATGGAGAATCCTTCCTCCACCAAGGCAGACTGTAATGCCTTTCCTCTCTCCTCTAGCAAGGTCATGGCCAATCAGCTGGTTATGAGCTTCTTTAAGATTTCACCAGACTAATTCTCAGACAAAAGAAGAACAGCTTGTCACCTAGTACATTACCAATTTGGTGTTCTGCTAGTACAACTCTCAAGAGAGCAGGATCTCCACCACATCACAGTAAGATATTAGAACAGGACTTTGGCGAACCAGATAAAAAGAATTTATCAACTTAAATGTCTGCTTCTTTCTGGAAGACAAATCAAGTCTACCCCCATATGGGGATTCAGTTCCCACAGACAATCAGGTCCTTCTGACAGCTAAAGCTGGAGGACATGTCAAAAGTTCTCACACAGACTCCCTACATCTGACAACAGAAAAGCTATTGATGCCAGGCCATCACATCCCCTTCTGTTTAGGGCTCCACCCACTCCTTGATGTGTCACAGAATTAGAACAGCTCCAGGAAATGCTGTACATTGAGAGAAGACCTCAAGAAGACCTCAAGCTAGCACCTTGAACTAGCTATGTGCCAAGGCAGTTTTTCACCCAATTTCAAAGACTTGTTCTAAATATATCAAGAAAGACCTACATTTAGCCAAGGAAGGGGAAGGAGGAAAAGGCTTCTGTTACCTATCCAGAGATCGGCCAGTAAATTCCTGACTCTGAGATACTGGAGGAAGGTAAAGGTCCATGCTATCTTCCCCAAGTGTGCATGGAGATGATGCTGGAAGATACACAGCTGTCCAGAGGTGCAGGGCCCGCACATGACACACAGGATGGAGGACCTGAGGAGACAGCACAATATATTATTCAGTCACTTACAATGATGCTTCAATCTGCCAATGCTTCCTTCTCCAAGCACTTAGTGCTACTTCTGCCACTACCAAACCCTGCCAGCTCCTGCCGTAACCACTAGAGTGTCCAAGCTCACCAGTTCCGATCCCGGAACATAAAGAAAGTTGTGGAAATTCTTGTTGCCGGCTCGGAGGAGGGACCACACAGAACAGGTCCGCTTGTAAATGTTGCGCATCTCTCGTTCCCATGGGTTGTTGGCCAGGAATGTGCCATACAGACAAGAGTACGTGTGCTGTACCAGTTTTACCTAAAGAACCAAATCAACTCAGATCTTAGGAACCTGACTGTCTGTATCGGCCCTTTCTTAGGCCACAAGCTCCCAGAGACAAGGGAGATCTTTTAACTTACCAAGAAGGCTTCATTAAATTCAAACAGACAAGGGAACTGCTTAAGCAGCTGGTGAACTGAATCAAGCCACTGGAGAAACACTGGGCACTGTTCATTCTGATCCTCTGCATTCTCCTGGTGACCACATCGATCACCAAATTTATGACCAAAGTCTAGCCAGTCAGATTCCACCAACACTTGGAAGCCCTGTGAAGGAAGCAAACACTCTAAGCCTTGGGATTCCTTAAGCAAGATTAGAGAGAGCCCTTGGGGTATTCTGTGGAAAAGGTCCTGAAGCAGGACTCATTTACAATCAAATCAATAAGCATTTACAGCGAAGTGAGAAGTCTCATCTTAGGAGAGGTTTTAAAGATTTCAGTCTAGTGTGTACACTGGCCCCAGACTTTCTAACAGAAAATTTCAAATTCAAACCCTCAGTTCCCAAAATCCACAACCCAAGACATTCCTTCTTCCCTCTCTTCTTCCCCAGTCACCATCTGTACCTCCAAAGTCCTATAGTAGGGATCCAATAGAATCTTTGCCAGGGCTACAATCTGCGGAGTACGGTCCCAGCCATCTGAACAATGCACCAGTACTGGCCGGCCCTCCCGGTCCACTGTGTTTGACACCAGCACTGCTGCCTTCAACATCACTGACAAGTGCTGCAGCCATTTGGTGCTCTCCAATGCTGACAGCCAGCTATTTAGATGAAGGTAGCAAAACTTGTTACTGAGGGCCCCAAGTCCCTGGAAGACTCCCTATCAGTACACACAGGGCCAACAACTCCCCAGTGAGTGGAGAAACCAAAAGACACAACACTGGAGGCAAATGAGTCACAAAACATTCCTAAGAGAAGTACACACTTCAACCACTCTCTCGACAAGTTTCTGTTATTTAGAAGACTATTAAATCAAAGAAGTTATCCCTCATGCCTTTCACATCTCATGACAAACTACTAGGCTAAGAAACAGAACTGGGATGGCCAGGATTGACTCATAGCAAATAGAGATTACAGTTACACCCAGGACAAAGCTTCCTGAACCAATCTAAACTTAAATGTTCAGGTCACTTTCTTCCCTGGAAAAAGAACATATAGGATAAAATACAGCCTGGGACGGGATCAGAACAGCAAAGAGTACTTACTTGCTAGGGTCTGGCATCTGACTGCAGACAGCTCGAAGGTACTGGAAGCTGTTCCGAATGGAATGGATATTGGCCATTCCCATGAACACCACTTCACAGTTGGGATAGTACTCTGCAAAAGAGAGAAGAAGCAACAAGAGCCAGTCAAGAATAGAATGCCCTGCGGGCAGCTAGATGGCGCAGTGAATAGAACACCAGCCCTGGAGTCAGGAGGACCTGAGTTCAAATGTGACCTCCGATATTTAACACTTACTAGCTGCGTGACCTTGGGCAAGTCACTTAACCCCAATTGCCCTGCCTTGTCCCCTCCAAAAAGCTTTAAAAAAAAAAAAGGATGGCGTGCCCAGTGTGATGAGGGGAGTGGAAACTATGATGTACGAGAATCAGCAGAAGGACATGTCCATGTTTAGCCTACAGAAAAGAAGACTTAGGAAGGAGACATGACGGGTCTCTTTATATACTTAAAAAGCTGCCAAGTGGAAGAGAGATTATATTTGTTTAGCTTGGCCCCAGATGGCAGAATTAAGAACTAGGGATGGAAATTGGCAAGAGACAGATTTCAGGTCACTAAAATAAAAAAATACAGAACAATTAGAGCTTTCCAGAGGTAGAATGGGCTGCTGGGGGTGGTGAGTGGGAGTATGAAAAGGAGAGGGAATCAGTTGCCCATCAAAGGAGGTTTCCGAGCAGAGTTCGGACAACCACTTGTTAAGGATATTGTGGAAATAACTGCTGTTCAGATATACACTGCGCTAGTTGGCCTCTGGGGTCTCTTTTAACCCTTGAGATTTTATATTCTAAACAGGAAAACAAGAAGGGGGAGGCCTCCTGTCCCCACTTCTGCACCTGCCTGGAAAAAATGGGGCCTCAGAGTGAGGATTAGATCTTCTTATAAACTGAACTACTCTGACCTCTCTGGACACCACACAAAGTAGGTGAAGAAAAGTAAGTTGTCAGCAAGTACAAGGGAAAAGGTGAATGTACCTTCACATTCACAGCCTCCGCCCTTGGCCCGGTTAGCCACTGCTGCTGTGTAGGATCGAGCATCTAAGATGAGCAGCTTCTGGGGTGCTCCAGTGCTCTCCACTCCAGAGCATGCTGTAAGAGAGGAATCTAAAACACATGGGGAAAGGACACCCAAGGTAGGAAGGTCAGAAACAACTGTCCCAGTTTTCCCTTGTTCCTATGGCACTCTCCCTCTTACTCAGCTAAAGGAGAAAGAGCTACATACATATTAAGTGATAACTCCCTCCTCCCACTGCCACACCTCAGTTTAATTCCTTGGGAACTAGGTTTAAAGTAAAGCGTGCCCCTCAGTACTGAGTACCACATCTTACCGAAGTCAGCATCACATGTTTCACTTCCCTCACTGTTCCCATTGAAAGGGACACCCCCAGCTGCCCTCACCCCAGGATCCAGGGCACAGGCTTTGGCAATAGATGTAACCAGGTACTCATCATCAGCATTGCGCCAACCCCACCAGCTGATCTCTGGCTGGCTGCAGCGGGCAATCGCGGCCCCATTGCGCAAGTGCCTAGAAAGAAGAACATCGTCAAGCTGCTTTCAAAGCAAAGACAGAGACCTGTCCCAGAGAGCTCAGGGGCACCAGAGAAGCCAACCGAGAGGCAGAGAGGGACAAAAGTAACAAGCTTCTATATTTAAAAGATGACCCTGATTCTGTAAGATTTGTATAGCACAAAACCTGTTAGATACACACAGGAGGGAAGAGGATCATACCAAGAACTCCAAAATCATCAATAACTTTATCTGGCTGTCAGTATCCCATGTAGAGCAAATGTTTAAATTTTTTAAAAAGCTGACTGACTTCTCCATAAAGATAATTTCTGGAGGAACAGAATCTCCTCCTAAAAGATAGGGCAAAAACAGAGCAGAGCCCAGAGGTCTTGACTCTTCATGAGTCAAGCCAACCACTCCCAAAATCCTAAATGCCTGAGCTTCCCATAGACAAAAGTGGAGACCCTTTATCCTCCTGAATAAGAAAACCTCCTCTAACATCAACCTTTCCTACCACACACACAAGTGCCATTTCCTTACCTATACACAACAACAGGGATCCGCTTCCAGGAACGGAATGAAGCCACGTTTTCTAACTCCTTATCTGTGATCCACACAGGAACCAAAAGCTTCTGGGGGTAACTGGGACACAGCCTAACGAGAAACCAAAGAATACACTTGAATTTGGGTTAGAAAATACAGAACACAAGATTTTAGGTCTAAAACTAAAGGGACACAGAATAGATGGGGCACTAGTGGGACTTGGCATCAGGAAGACCAAGATTCAATGTCCCATCTCAGACACTTACTAGCTATGTGACCTTGTGTGAAGACTTAACAGCCTCCGAGGTCCCTCCATTTCTAAAGCTATGATCCTATGACAAGAGAGGTCATTGAGCCTAATCTATTTACTTTTTATAGATGAGAAACCCTACGCACAGAGGAATCAAGTGACTTATCCAAGATCACACAGGTAGTAAGTGACAAAGCAGAAATTCAAACTTGGACTCTGATTCCACAGTGAGTGTTCTTTCCCCTCTGCCACACTATTTTCCTCTAGGAACAAGACCTCATCAAGTCATCACAAACTTTTCCCTTCCTCAACCACCAAATTTTTCCCATTATCACACCATCTATAATGATTAGAGTCCCCGATAGGGTACAGTCATAGATGGGGTCAGAACCTCTCCTGCTGTTTTTCCTACAATGCTTTCCTTCCCTCTGGCCCTCACTTGTAATTGCTGTTGATGTGTGAGACTCTCCAGACGTTGTGCAGGTCAAACCCCATCCTCACCAGCTCTGCCTCCTGCCGGCATCGTATGTGCTCGCCTACAAAATATACACACCGACTATCAGCATTCACAAGGAATTATGATCTTTAAGGAAGATGGAGGGAGGGAAAGAGAAGTCAGACCAACACCTAGGAGGGTGGTTGACAGGAAGGGGCCCTGAGGATTACACAAGATGTAAACACCAACTTGCCTGGCTGGCAAAGGTGGGTGTGCTGCTCCTCCTCAGTCAACCCCAGGCACCAGGCATGGTAGGCAAAGGCAAAAAGGTCCTCGGGTTTGGCAGGTCTTGCTATGGCTCGGCTCAGCCTTGACAACCACTCTTGGCACTGCTTGAAAGTAGAAAAGTGGCACCTGCCGTACAAAGAGCCACAGGACTAGATAAGGCAAGGGGTAGTAGTCCACAAGAGAGGAGGCAGTTTGGGGGCCAGAAAAGCAGTAAGAAATGGCAAGCTGGAATACTGTAGATACGTGAATCCAAAGGAAGCTGGATAGCCTATGTTAGTCAGACTGGATACCCTAGAGGCAAGAGTCTGGTCACGAGGCCTAGACAACTCTGTTCCTTCCCCTCTCCCTCTCTTCCCAGAGGATGTCCTAGTCCTCTTTCAGGGGCCCTTTTTCCATACAATAGCCCTGGGTGGTTGTTTCATGAAATCTAAAATCCTAATTGTCTTTCTTCTTCCTCTATCCCTTTGCTTTTTTTCTTCTGAATTTAACTTTGCCAACTGTCTCTCAAAGCCCTCTTTGAAATCGGGTCCCAATTTCATCCAATCTTATTTCCCTACCCTTCCTAACATAAATCTTCTCAAACAAATCTCACCATCCTTCCAAATATGCCATGGGGATCCCCGGCCCTATATTGTTGCTCATTATCACGCTCTTCTCTATCAGAAGGTTACCCATCCCCCCTTCAAAACACAATTCAAATATGACCTCCTCCAGGAAACTTTCAATTACTTTATCCAACTCCATTATCAAGACAGACCCTCCACTAAGGAGGGTCTGAATCCCTCAAGTACCTGTAAATACCACACAGTTTAACATGAGAAATAAGAAAAATGGGTAAATGCTAGTTCTGTATCCCAAACTAAAATATTAATTCCTTGAAAGCAGGAACCATTCTTCATCTTTATTCTCCTTGACACCTAGCAAGTACTCAACAAATGCCTAATGGTTGATTAATGGGGATATCAAGCAAGGTGTCTGAGGAAGAGAAGACACATAACAATTCACAATTTATTACTGAAAAGTTCCATACAAATAAGGAAATTAAAACAGTTCCTTGAGAAAAGGTACTGCTTTATTGTTGTCCTTGAAAACGTAGCATTAGTAGATAATTGATAAACATTTGATAAATTGAATTAGGCTCTGATTCTGTGAGAGAATTCTTGGCACTAGAGAAGTCTGGCAAAGACAAGAGGGACAGAGCAGGGACACCCAATGGCTACGCTACCCTCACCTCACCACCTTGGAATCCTTGCAGGCAATGTGCAGCTGAAACATGTCCCGGCTCTCCACACTGTCAATCATTCGCAAGGGCACCTGGTAAGGAAGATAAGAAGGAAGGCTAAGTTCAGGACCCAATCCCTCAAAACTTAGAGTTCATGTCTCTCAATACTAGGTACAGAATGCCCAAAAAACAGGCTAAGAAAAAGAAGGTAGTGGGGCACATAGCTGAGGGAATGGGACAGAAGCCCAAAGAAAAATGGACAAGAATCTCATATAGATTTTCTTGTTGAAAGTAGAAAAGTAGCACCTGCCAGAAGAGGAGCCACAGGTCTGGAGAAGGCATGGGATAATCCATAAGAGTGTGGGGTCTGGGAAGGACCCCTCCATCCCACCCCATACATACAAACCCACCCTGTTCCTGTTACGTAGGGGCAAAGAATGAAAATAGGAACTCACGTTAATGACCGAGTCTTTGAACTTGATGTGTAGCCGGTAATTGGAGATAGCAATAAGGGCATCAGCTGCCCGGCCTAGGAACTCTACCCCCTCCCCCTGCAGCACTGTGAAGGGTACCTGCCAAAAGATAGGTCCAGGAGTTAGAGCTAAGCCTGTCCCTATTTACCACCCCCACTCCCATCCCACAAACACACCTCTGCTCTCTTGGGCTCCCTGTGGAGGAGCCAGGCCAACAAGAGGGAAGTAAGTCCTCTCCATGGTAACTTATACCAGGCAATTGCTGCCCTGCAGAGAGTTGTCCCTCCCATCCCTGGGGCCAAAAGTTCCACAATAAGGTAAAAGATTCCCCTCCCAGCTGGCCTGGGTTGGGAGGCAGATGACAATGAACAGCATCAAACAAACCTCTCTGGTTCAGATTTAGTCCAAAGAGACCTCAAAGGCCATCTAGACTAACTCTTTCATTCTACAGATGAGGAGCCTGAGGTCCAGAGCGGGGAAGTGACAAGGTCACACAGCAGAAAGTGGCAGAGCAAGCATTGGAAGCCAGGTCTTGACTCTAAACCCAGGCCCTTTCCACTATACTCTGCCATAATGCCTTCTTCCCAATAAGGAAGAAATCAAGTAGATCATAAATCAAAGGCCACAAAATTTCTGCACTGGAAATAAAGTTTTAGAAACTATCTGGTCTCAACCCCCTTACTCTGCAGATGAAAACAGATGGCCCATAATAGCATGGCCAGCCCATGGTCCCAGACCTGGCACAAGAACCAAGGTCTCTTGACTCTTGATCCAAGGTCCTTTTCCAGGCATCTCAGCTTCCAAACTCTCACCTGCAGATCCTCTTCTTCCTTCACTAGTTCCTTGGGGGGAAACAGATCCTTGGCTTGGATATACTCCAGGCTGGGGGGTCCCTCCTCACCCTGTGAAGGAAGCCATCACCCTGAGTTACCAGGTTCCTATCCCCAGGGGTCCTTCTTGTCCATAAGGTCACCCCACAAACAAAAAATATTCAGATAAGAAACTCTACACAGGAAATCAAGACTTGGATGACAGAAGACCCCACAAGGTTAATGAGCAAATCTAGGGGAAGAGTTAGAATGAAAGGTTGATGAGGAACCAAGAGTCTAGGCTCCTAAGCAAGGGGCTCTCAAATAGAACAGAAATTTCCAAAGAGTGGGGAGGGAAGGATATTATGAGATACAATAAGAGAATAAGAAATGAGGACAAGAGGATATTCTAAAGAAGGAACTCAAAGTTGACAACTGATTACAAGGAAAGAAACATAAAGAACAAGAGCCTGGAACCAGAAAAGGGATGACAAATATAGAAAACAAAGAGGGAGGAGGGCAGGAAATCTAGTCCTATGCTTCCAGTCCTATGCTTCCAGAGGGCCTTGGTAGATGCTTTCTAATTATATTGCATCAAAGGTATGTTTGGAGACTTGGGGGGAGGGGGGCAAAGGGGGCAGAAAGCTGGCTGGCCTGTTTTCTTTGTTGGGGCTCAGACTGTAGACAGATCCCCATCCCCTGACAAGCAACCTACCCTGAATCCTGTTCTGAAGGGGAATTCTTAGGGAATATTCCAAAATGAGCAAAAGGAGTTCTCCCCCAATAGGATAAGAAGAGAGGATTATCTCTAATTGGGAAGGGCTAGGAGACCCAAGGACAGCAAAGCGAAGATCTTAGATATACTTATTAGGGTATGGAGTATTTTGGAAGAAGATTGGGGAAATGAGGAAGCAGAATAATCAGGAGAGGGGAAGGGAACTACTGAATGATACAGAGCCAGAAGGAAAGAGATAGAAGGCTTATGCAAAGGAAAGAAAAGGAGAGAAGGAAAAGAGAAAGGTATTTAGCTGTCTAGGGGACAATCAAGGAGAAGAGGCTGCCATGTCAGGACAGACAGAGTTCTTGAGAGATGGAGGGGAAGGGATGGAAAAGTGAGAGATGATTCACCTTAGTCATGGGTACGAGGATATAAAAAATAGGCAGGTGGCCAAACAGCATCAAAACAAGCAAGGGTATATTGCCTAGAACTCGGGGAAAAGTAGGGGATGAGAAGATTATAGAAATGGTAACCCCCTTCAGGGCGGGGCCTAGAGCTCTGCAGTCAAGGGCAGTGGCTACAGGAAGAGCCAATAAATCGCCATCCTTAGTCTGCGGCAGTCTCTGACACCAATAGATTAAGGTGGGTTCCAGGAAAGAAAGAGTTAATCCTGGCCTAACCTCCCATCACCCCCCTCCCCTGCAAAGGTCATTGGGTTAGGCCAAGGGACTAGAAAAGGATACTCTCAGGAATGCTATATAGTCTCTATGGCTAACAACTAAGATTGGAAAGGGATCCAGCAGATAAGAGAAACCCCAGTATCCCAGGCCTAGCCAGCACTTACAAAGCAGCTGAGCATTGAGCAGGAGACTCGGGCAGTCAGGCTCATGGTCGCAGGCAGCTGGGGCCAGTGGGCATCTCCCCGAAGCCTTAGCCGCTGCCCTTCCACCAGCCTGGGGCACCCACAGCATCCCGGCTACAGGGCCCGACAGATACAGCAACCGCAGCAGCAACAGCAGCAAGGGCAGCAGCAGCAAGAGCAGCGCAGCAAGGGAGCACCAAGCTAGGGGCCTCCTCTTCCTTCCCTCCCCTTCCTCCCCTCCTTTCTACAATGGACTGGGCCCCAGCTCCGCCCTCCAAGCTAAGTAAGGAAGGGAGGAAGGAAGAAGGCGGAGCCATGGTGCGGCTCTGCAGCTGGCCACATAGGGTTGCCTGCTGCCTCCCCCTCCCCCCCAAAGCAGACTCAGGCTCCACCCCTCCACCCAACAGGGTCCCCGACCAATGCAGTCTATGGTTAGGGGCATCTACTAGGCTAATGGAGTCCTGGGGTAAGAGGGCAGCATTGCAACTTCATGGGAAAGGGAAAAAGCCAACAACCCCTCAGTTCAGAGAAATTTCCACTCAAGTATCTATTCTACTCTCTTCCTGCTCCCTCTCAACTCATGCCCCTTTTCCCCCCAATATCCTCCCAAACCCTATTCTTTCTTCCTTAAGAAATACATCCAGCCTCTTCCCTCAAGACCCCCATCTGCCCATCTCCATTTCTTTCGCCAAAATGTTCTCTCTGCCCAGAGAGGCCATTCCTCAATTTATTCCTAACCCCCTAGTATTCTCCCTAGCCCTTTTCCTTCAATGATCTCCCCAGCCCCCATCAGCCTATTTCCCTGCCCTCTAATCCCTGCCTTTCTCCTCTCTCAAGTCACCTACACACTCTCCCCCAGAACAAAAGAAATGCCAGTCATTCCCACCCCCACAAGCCCTTTAGAAAGGTAGACCAGTTTGGTTTAAGGCAGCCACCCCAAACCTCTGAAAATATGGTCCCTGTGGATTTCTGATGCCAAAAGCTCTGCCTTAGTGATAACTTCATCTCATCTCATAATTTTTCTCTGTCCTCTGAATTCTGGGGGAAAGTTATTCTTTGGGTGAAGGAGAATTCCCAAAAGGAGAAGAAAAAGAAAAAAGGAGCTTCCCATAAATGACAAAGAATAATAACTTAAAGGCATCTCACTTGATCCCTCTCTTCAACCCTGTGTAATGAAGATATTATCTCTATTTTGCAAAAAAGAAAACTGAGGCTCAGAGAGGCCATGTCATGCTCAGAGTCACATAGCTAATAAATGTCAGAAGCAGAATTCAAGACCAGCTCTCTCCCAAATCCAACTCTAACTTTTTCCACTATAAGAGATTGCCTCTAAACAAATGAACTGAATCTTCAGATCTGACAAGGGAGGTTGGTGGGAAAGAGGGGAGTGGCAGAAGCAGAGAATAATAATGAGAAGGTTTACAAAATAGTTCTGAGCTAGAGTGAGGGACAGCTGGAGCCCCAAATTCTTCTCTGATCTCAGTCTTTAAGACTAAAAGATGCTGGGAAGAAAGAATATAAGAAGTAGTCAACTGATAAGCACCCTATAGCTCAAAGTCTCTCCATGGAAAGAGGCTTTCGTCATTTCTATCAAAGCATCCAAAATCAACACCTGAACTCTTGGTGCTAAAGGAAGAACTGAAAGTATTTTCTTCCCTAATACTAGGGAAATCTTACCCCGAAAAGGGAAGAAACAACCAAAAGTAAAGGAACAGTTTGGTTTAGAAAGTACCTAAATCCCCTTCTCGCCCCTCCTCCACCCTTTTCACCTTGCTGTCTCACCTCTCAGGGGCCAGGTATCCATGTAAAACTACTAGTTGAAGACTTAGGAAAACAGATAGGAAAGAAAGGAAACAAGGAATGGAAAACATTAAGGTAAAATGAAGACTGAGATAAACCATTCCAAGAGGATTCCAGTAGAGCCTTGAATTCAGAATTACACTCCATCAGTTCTACCCTGGGTGGCAAATGAAGGATCACAGATGTTTTGAGGTTAAATCATCATCTCAGTGAATTTATGGAACCTCTCCACTTCCCTCCCAAATAGCATCAGATGCTACCAACATCTCACAATGTAAGAGTCACAAAGAGCATCAAACTAATGACAAAGCAGCACCCAGAATAAATGGAGTAGGGAGGGGCCCAATCTCAGGAAATTCCACCAGGGATCCAGGGCAAATTAAAGAAAGTTGCAAAGCCAAGAGAAAAGCTGGTGGTTATTAAGCAGTGCTTGGAGGGCTAGGTAAAATGTGGGTTTCTGGAAATAATCTACCCAATCCCACTAAGGTTGGTGTTCTAGGGATGGAGTCCCAGGTTCATCTCTGAGACTACAGGTCAGGAGTAAGGGGAATAGGGAGGCAGGAGTATAGAAAGTACCCTGGAGTTAGAATGGCAGGGGAGAAGTGGGGAGGCTGTATGCAACTCACAGCTTAGGCTTTCTTTAGGTCCCAGGTAGAGAAAGAAGGGGCATTAAGCACAAACTTGGCTAGGGAAAAGATCCATGATAAAAGAAAGGGACTTGAGGAAGCCAGGTAAGAAAAGAACCATGAGGCTGTGAATACTCACCATCCTACCGTGTGAGAGTCCTGGCTGTCTGCTTCTCACTGTGAGAAGAGTAAAGGAGGGGAGAAAGGTCAGGATCAGTGAACAGGGCTACTTTTCTTTTCATCGTGCAGTCAATGGATCACATGGCCCAGCCCTTCCCCAAAACCATCTCCCCCACCCTGGAATCCAGCTTCCCCATGAGTCATTAAAGCACTAGCTAAGGTAATGGAGTGCTAGAAGACAAAAGCTGAAAGGTCAAATTCCTCTATCCCTTGGTGACTATTCTGCAGGGCCTGGAACAAGCTTCACAAGCCTTGAGTAGAGATGCATCTTATCCATGGTTACCCAGCAAATCAGTGATTCAAAGCCCAGGTGTCCTACCTCTCAGCCTCCCAAGGATCAACACAGGATTCCAACCCCTATGGCTTGATAAAGGCAGCCATCCCCAGACCTCAGGGGCTGACAGCCCCCAAGGGAAGTGAGAATTCCCAACCCTGACTCACTCCTGGAATGCTTTGCTCCAACCTCTTTCTCCTGTGGCCCCAGTGAAGTATAAACCCAAAAGGACTGGTGGCCTGGAGTCTGTGGGGCTGACCTGTTTACTGCGAGCAAAGTCCAAGACAGACAAGAGGGAGATTAAAGCCTGGGACCAGAGGGCAGCCAGACTGGAAAGGGGCTAACCAGGAATAACTGGCCTGGTTCAGAAACAGAAGGTACTGGGAGGAGGTCACCCACTCAATCTCGATAGCATGTAGGACCAGCCATAGGAGAGAATGAAGCCCCAAGAGCAGGCAAACTACCTTCACCTGGATTTGGCCGAGTTTTCAGAATTAAGGTTCCCTTCCCAATCCCACTCTGAGGCACCTGCAGGGCTGAAGGCAGCATTCGTCTCCCACCTGGTACCCAAACTCAGGGGGCCCTTGCTGCAAGAAGCCTTCCCCCCATCCCCCAGGAAGGCTTCTGGAAGACGGGCCTCGAAGGGGGAGGCACTCCCATCTCCCAGGGCCTGATCCCTCTCAGCCACCCCGACCCTCTCTGGGAGCCCAGGACCTCCCAAGGACCCAAAGTCGCCTCTGGGGAGAGGCAAGGCTGAGACCCCTGATAAAAAGAGAGAGCGCGGGCAGCCCGCCGGGCGAGGGGCCGGGGCCAGGCCATACAGCCGGGGACTCCCCCGCCCTCCTCGCCCTGGGAACCCGGCCAGTTCAGGGCTTCCCCAGCAGGACGGGTACCGGGTGGGACGGAAGCCCGGGTGCCCAGGTGCCCAGGTCCGGGGGCGGGGCCTAAAGCCTCAGGGGCGGGGCCTCGAGTGACAGGGGGCGGGGCCCTACGGTAGATGGTGGGGGCGGGGCGGGGACCTAGCGGTTCCCAGGCCGAACAGGCTATGCGCGGGACGCGTTGACTCACCCGGGGCCGGGGCCGGGGCCGGGGCCGCGTCTGCCCGACCCTCCGAGGCCGCGTTCCCACCACTTCCGTCTCCCGCAGCTGCTGAGGCCGCGCAAACGGGACCCTGCCACGGGGCCCCACTCCCCAGCCAATCATATCCCCGCCTGTGCCCGCCCTGGCCAATAGCCACGCTAACTCCCTCCCCGCCCACACCGCGCAGCCGTCGCCCTCACTCTGTACACTGCTCATTGGCTCTGATGGGCAGACGCCTTCCCAGGCCTTCAGCCTATCTGGTGGTGACAGAAAAGACGGTATCCAGAGAGAGGAGGTGCGAGGCCCAAGGAAGAGAAAGAACCAATGGGAAATCACAGCGCGTCCCTGCGGCAGCCAATGACTAGGCAGCAATGGAAGGACGGGCGTTCCGAAAACCGGAAATGAGGTTGGTCCGTCGCCTACCGGGTGCGCCATGAGAGGCGGGGTTTTAAGAGGAACCTACAGAGGTGGTAGTTCTCGCGCGCCTTTTTTACGCTTTTGTGTCTCACCTTTTCCGCCCCCTCCCGTCGCCGTGGCGACTTGAGATTAATGGAGTGTGGCACGGAAGAGAAGGAGCCCAGGAGTTCAACCTGAGAGACGGAGGCCCGCAGCTCAAGTCCCAGAGAGTAGCATGGCCTGTTCCTTTTCCTGGGGCCCTGCCTCATTTGCGCGTGTTTTTGCCCTGGCCCTCCTCCCCAGCCAGGTCTCTCCTGACGCCCCCCCCCTCCCGTTTCCGACCGTCGCTCTTTTCTTACCCCTCCCGCTCCTTTTCCTCCACTCTTTTCGCCCCCTTCATCTTCCCCCCCCCCAACTCTTCCTTTTCCTCTAGTGCCTTTCCTCCCATCCCTGCCTCCTCTTCTTTCTATTCTCTTTCCCCTTCTGCTCCCCATTTTTCACCCTTTGCCTCTTACTCCTCTACTCTTCCTCCCTCCCTTAGCTCATCTCCTCAAGGTTCTCTCCTCCCCCCCAGCTAGGTGGCGCAGTGGCTAGAAACTTGAGTCCGGAGTCAGGAAGTCCTGAGTTTAAATGCAGCCTCATACACTTACTAGCCATGTGAACCTGAGCAAGTTGCCTAGCCACTCAACTGTAAAATGGGGATAATACCTCCTGCCTCAAAGGCTTGGGAATCAAATGAGATGCTTGTTAAAAAAAACAACAACAACACTTAAAACGTTGCCTGACACTAAGTAGGCACCATATCAATGCTTATTCCCTTCCAATCCCCCGTCCCTCCTTCCCTCCACTTGCTCTTTCATCTTTTAGCCCCGACACTGCAGAGCCGGCCTCTGGAGAGCTGAGCTAGGCTGATCCTGATATTGGGCAAAGATATCCAATGTAAGAAACCAAAGATTCTGATGGCGGCTCCCAAACCACGCTCCAGACCCAGGCAAGGAGTCCTGGCCTTCGAGCTTTATCCCATCCTAACCTGAGCCACCTTCTTGCTTAGGATTTTTTTGCGGGGGGGCGGCGGGGAGAGAAGGAAGACCTAGACAACTGTGATCCGGTCTCCCGAGGTGTGTTCCTTCTGCAGTGGAGTCTTACTGAGCCTTCTCTGTAATGCATGAAACTTGATCCAGCACAAAATACTGCCGAGGAAACCGGACTTTACAACCTAAATATGTGTTATTGTAAAAAGTAATGTGCAGTGTAGGGATGACCTTGATTTCTTGAAGGTGAACCCCCTCTGGCAGGCTTTTAGGTAATGAGCATAGAGAAGTTCATCTCTTTTCTAAACTTGGTCAATTTTTCCCAACCCTAGCAACTTGAAAAAGGCACCCAGGCCAGAGTGGTTGCTCATGAATGTGTAAAAAGGATACACCTCCCCCCCCATGAAATCATAAAACTTTGAAGTAATGTGATTATTAAAAAATCACTCCAATACATTCCTGTTTCTCTCAAATGACATACCCTCGCCTTCCTACCTCTGGTCCTAGCCCTGCTCCCATCCTGCCACCACTAGAAAAAAAAAGGACAGTAGGTCATCCAAATTCCTAGCCAAAATTTAGGCTGCTGCCTGAAAAGCTGGGGATCTCGGCTAGGAAGTAGAGAGTACAATTGGAGCCAAGGTCAGATTCCGATTTGTTAGACTTTATTTCTTTCGAGTCTCTAGGGAGGCAGCAGGGATATAAGGCGAAGTGGCAGTAGCTTGAGGGGCCAGAGCAGATCAAGAGCTGGGAAGAGCCAGGAGAAAGAGGAGGAGACATACATCCAAGGCAAGGGAACTAACTAGTTCTTCTCCATCTTCTGTCTCTGAATTTTATACAGCATCTCCTGCATCCTTCGCAACTGAAATAGACAAGCACATTGACCTGAACCCCCACACTAGATATCAGGAGCTCCACAAAGGTCAGTTTCCTCAAACTAGATCCTTCACAGCAAGTTTAGAAGTAATATTGTCCAATGGTTCTCAGAGGATGGTCCCCAAAACCTTTTGAAGGGGTCTATGAGGTTTCAAAACTATTTTAGATGTTTTAATTTTCAAATATGATATATAATATTAATAGATATAATCCACAAAACAAAAACATGCTATTTGGGGGAAGGGTACCCAATCATTTCAAGAAATCCTAAGACCAAAAATATTTACCTAGTCCAACCCCTTCACAGAACTCTTAATTAGCAAGTTCTCTCATTTTCATGGCAACACCCCATCCACCCCACCTCCACTCAAAAAAGGACCCTGGCCATAATGTTATTTGGGAAAGTCACTGCTAGGAAGTAGAAGGGGTAGAACTTAGGGTTCAAGGAAGGGGATCTGATAGTTTCCTATTTTAACTGTCTTTGCGAGGCTCAGCTATTCTTATGCTCTTGAAGGATTGCAAGTATTGCTGGGCCTTCTAAATGTAAGCATTCTGGGGTAAGCCTTGGTAAGGCCTAATTATGGTTCTCAGACATGAAGTAAAAGCCCTAGCAAAAATTTATCAGAGATGGTAGATCCTGAACCTTTCCACTATTCCCATGAAATTCAGCAGTGGTTTGGGAGAGAATAGTCCCCTGACCAGGCAGAGGACTTAGACTGACTTGGACTGACTTGGACTACAACCCAACCCCATTGTCCATCCCACTCTCACCTCCTCATCTTTCTCCCGGAGCAGCTTCTCAGTTTCTGTGTCAATCCCAGCCAGGAATGCTGGGATGGCGAAGTCAGTAACATTCTCCTGAGTCAGCTTGCTGAGAGGTCAGGGGAAATGGGTGCCAGTGAGGGCAAAGAGACCCCAGGCCCCTGCCTGGATTCGGCCCTAGGGCCTGAAGGAGCAGGTGTGGAAGGCCTGCTCCCATCCACACCTGCCAACAGCTCTGCTTGGGCTCCTGGGGTTGGCTCTTCCCGTCCCGTCTGCCCTCCCCCCAGGCCCCCTTCCTGGCCATACTTGCGATTTCTTTCCTTCACCACCATTCGAGTCATGCTCTGGATGCATTGTGCCCGATAGTTCTCATAATGTATTTCCCTTGTCACATCCTTAAGATCCTGCATATGGGTGCGTACCAGCATGGTCCTCAGCTTCACAAAGTCGCAATGCCCCGGATTTTCCACTGCATAGCAAAGCTGGGAATGAGCCTAGTTTGAGGCTGGGGGAGAGGGGGAGGCAACTAAGGCCAAAAAGTACCCTCCCTTCCCTGGCCCCATAAAACTCAAGAGTTTTTACCTTCTACAATACCCCAAGGATAGAGCCGTCCCCGAACACGCCGCCCTTTGGCTTCTACCACAGTGTTGCTGCCGATGACAGCAAAAGGAATACTGTCCTGGAAGAAAGCAGGGTTCCCATCAGTGCCTATCAAACCTGCTCACCTCTGAGGCCACACCTCTGTCCTTCTGACCAAAGCACTTTAATCCCCAAGTATGCTGGTACACCCAGCCTCTAAGATGATCTTGAGTGCTTCCCAGGGGTGTGCTAGAGCCAGTTCTTACTGGCTGGTGGGAGCCAATTGTTAAATTTTCAATGTGAGCATTTTCAGTTCAGTCGTTTTCAGTCATGTCTGACCCGTTGTGACCCTATTTGGGGTTTTTTTGGCAAAGATACTGACAAGGTTTGCTGTTTCCTTCTCCAGCTCATTTTACAGATGAGGAAACTCAGGCAAACAGTGAAATGCCCAGTACCATGGAGCTAATTAGTGTCTGACACCAGATTTGAAATCAGGAAGATGAGTTTTCTGACTCTAGGCCTGGCACCCTATTCACTGCACCACCTAGTTGCCCATTTACACCTCAGAAATTGGCCATGCTACAGATCAGGGCTTGATTTATTGTTTCGTTGATTTCCTAAACTTAAGAAAGTAATGGAGAAAGTGTTAATAATACAGATTAAATTTAAAAGTGTGTCCATATACATTCTCACCACCCTAAGCTAATTGTTCAAAATTTACCAGCATATCACTAGTCCTTCCCCACCCCAACTATTCACCCTGCCACAAACCTACTCTTTAACCCAGGAGAAATAGGATGAGCTAACCAGAGTGAAGGAAGAAAAGGAACTTCTGAGTAGGAAGGGAGGTGCCTAGGCTAACTACACTCATCTCAAGGGTCTCCACCTTCAAGGCCTGGTCCTGTAACTTGAATTCCTCATCTTCATCAGAGTCACAGGCTGGGAATTGGTAGATCTGGATTCCAAAGTGCTCAATTTCCTCTCGAATCTGAGTAAGAACACAAGTTGGGGGGATAAGGAGGTGGAATGGCATGGTTCCCAGAATTTGTACCTCCTTCCTTATCCATCCCATTTACCAGTGCTCTACCAAATGTCTTACCTTTCGCTTCTTGTGCTCTACTTCATTGGGTGTCAGCGTGTCAGCCTTGGCCAAAATGGGCACGATGTTGACTCGATGATGCAGGGCCCTCATGAACTCTACATCTAAGGGTCGGAGCCTGGGGAATAGAGAGGAGAGAGGTGGCTCCTGGACCAATAGCTGTGCTCTCTCCACTCTTAACATCTCAGCCCTGGGAGACTCAGAAGGTACTCAGTGCTCCCAGAGGAAACATACCCATGGCCAAAGGGAGAGATGAAGTAGAGGCAGCAGTGCACCCGGTTATCCTGAATGTTCTTACGGTTGAGGCCGCTTTCATCCCGGAAATACTGTTCAAACTGCTGGTCGATGTAATCTGCCACTGGCTTCCAACTGGGACAGTGTTGCACGGACAAAAGCATAAAGACCTCATGAACACTTACTGGTTCAAGCTTTCAACCAATATGTATTGAATGCCTACCATGTGCAGAGCATTGTGTTCCTACTGTATGTGTACCGTGAGGCTGATGGGAGCTATACTGAGTGGTAGCCAGCGGTCCTACCCTATGCCTTAAAGCAACAAGTACCATTTTTATTTCCTTGTATTCTCCTTGCAAATTATTTTATTGGCTCTCATTAAGAAGCAGGCAACATAGTGTGGTGGACAGGGTCTCGGAGTCAAGGAGATTTGGTTTCAAGAACTAACACACATACTACCTGTGCTGGGCAAGTACTTAGTCTCAAACTAGCCTAGATAACCCTAAGGCTATAGGCTATAGATTAGTAGCTAATTTGTATTGGCAGAGGGAGTTTATACACTGGACCTGCATCAATAAGATGAGAGGTATAGAGAAAATAATTTCATGATCTTGGATAAAAAACTCAATCCAGGGCTGGGCATGTAGTAGGTATTTGGTATACATGGTTTTTGTTTGAAGAGGGTAGGCAAGGAAAAGGAAGACAAGAAGGAAACTTGACTGTCATAGAAAGACACCGATGAAAAGCCCTGAAGCCCAGGTGAGCCCTGAGCTATGTTCATTTAAAAACATTGGTGGTATGTTCATCCCCACTTTCATGCCTTCGCTCTTATTATTCTCTCTACACTATATCCTCCTTTTCTTCTATCCAGAACAAAGGCTGACACTTGAATGACATTTTAAGATTTAGTTTACAGAGCATTTGACCTACATGATCTCCCAGGATCCATAATGCCCTGTAAAATAGGTAATCCAAGTATTAATGTCTCCATTTTACAGAGGATGGAACAGAGGAAGCAAGGTTAGGTGACTTGTCCAGTGTCAGAGTGCTAAAGGTGGCCTTTGGGCATAGGTCTGCCCATAGTCCAGCTATGACTTGTCATCACACTGTACAACCTCTGCCCACCCTCCAAAGCCCAGTTCAAATGGCACCTCTTTCTAGCCTAATCTAGTGATTCCCCACCCTCCTCCACCCTTTAAATTCTCCTAGTACTCAGTACACAACATGCAATTTGGCACTTAATTATATGCAATTTTGTGCTGTTTTCTAGTGGTCTCATTGGTGTGTTGTGGTCATACAATCTAGAGCTAGAAGGGACCTTAAATATTATCCAGTCCAACCCCATGATTTTACAAATGAAAAAACCGAAGACCAGAGAGATCAGGTGCCAGAATCACAGAATTTCAGAGTTGGAAGGGACCTTAATAGACATCTAATCCAACTCATGCTCAAAATGAATCCCATCATGACACACCAGATAAGAGATCGTTCCAGCTACTGCAGCCTGTTTGAAGGCCTCCAAAGAGGCCCCTACTTGCTAAAGCAGACCATTTCAGTTTGGGACAGTTCTATTTCTTAGGAAGTTTTTCCTGACATCAAGACTGCATTTTCTTCTCTGCTACTTCTACCCACTGTTCCTGGTTCTGAACTCTGGGAGAAAAAACACCAAGTCTAATCCCTTTTCCACATGCAGCCCCTCATCAGCTAGTATGTCCCTCATGAGTCTTTTATGCTCTAGACTAAACATTCCCAGTGCCTTTTATATATGACATGCACTCAAAGCCTTTCACCATCCTTGTCTCCTTCTTCTGGATACTCTCCAGCTTATCAACATGATCCTCACATTCCAGATGTGGTCTGGCTTTCCCTAGGTCACACTAGCAGCAAGTGGCAGAGCAAGGATTCACTTCAGAGTCCTCTGACCCTCATTCTTCTGAACCCACTCACTTTTCCTTTTCTCCCCAAATAGACCATTGCTCTTCATCTCTCTCTGTACCACTCATGTACTAGCCTGGTTCTAGCACAGTGGGTGCTAGCAATGGGGTATGATATGTTCTTGGAAGAAGCTTTTTGAATGATTAAGAGAAGAAAAGTGATAGAATAGGGGTGCTGCTGGACAGAGGGAGAAGGGGAGGGGGGCTTTGGGACATACAGGCAGAAGTGGCATAGTAATCCATACAGAACCAGAGCTTTGGAGAAAGCTCCAAAGCCTGGCTTGTTGTGACAGATTCATTGAACTCAGAAGGGCTATTATGTGACTTAAATAATGTACGTAATGCACTCTGTAAACTTTAAAGCACTATATGGATGTTAGCTATGATCAACAGTTCCTTGCACACTTTTTGGAAGACATTCCCCTAGAGTAGGAGGAGATAAGTATGGCTATATGGTTCAGTGAAAAGAATGCCAGATTTAGAACCTGGAAAGACTTGACTCTGTATCCACTATCTGACAATAGCAGTGTAACCACAGGCAAGTCACTTAACTCCTCCATGTCTCAGGTTCCTCATCCATAAAATGAGGATAATAATCTTTATAGAATCTACTTCATAGGGTTGTTGAAAGGATCAAATAGCATAGTGTATGTAAAGCACTTCACAATCCCTAAAACACTATATAAAAGTCATTTGATAATATATCATCAATATAACATGTACCCAACCCTGGCCTGTGGGGGAAATGCAATCTCTGACAGAGCTTCCAGAGTAGGTGGGAAGACAAACTGCATAGACATGAAACTAATAATTAGCAGTAATCAACCAGTCAATCAACAAATGTTCCTGACACATACTATGTAACCCAGGGCAAACCATTTAACCTCTTTAGTGCTCTAGGCAACTCTCCAAGGTACAGATTGCAATATAAGTGCTGACTTATAATCTGTAGAGGGAGTTTTCTTACCAGCAAGTTCCCGATACCAGTGAAATCACATGTTCCCTATCTATCCATCCCCTTTTCCTATGCCTACATGCCGTGCACTGTCTAGGCACTGGGGATACAAATACAAAAAATTGGAACTATCTCTCAAATTCCTCAATTTGCTTAAAGACAGGACAGGTTGGGCAGTAGGAGCTCAGAATAGCAAAGATTATTTGGGGTTGGGGTGAGGGGGAGAGGAATGTGTAAAATTCAGGGTCCATGAGTATGTAGAAAAGATATATAGATATATATAGATATATATATAGATATACATATATACATATATATGTATACACACATATATATACACTCACATACATAGTATGTACATGTACATAAATATATATCATACCCACACATTTCCTCACTTCCATAAATGTGATTATTACACAACTCATTGAAGTACCTGGAAAAATCAAGGCTAGGCAAGGTGCATACACTGCAAGGTCCTTATTCAAAAATCTTCAATAGCTCCATATTCCCTTTAGAATGAAATACAAACTTCCCAGGCTACCATTTTAAATCCCTTTATGCTCTACTTGAAGCCTACTGCCTCCATTCCTAGAATGCAATCCGTCTTTCCCAAGGGCCTCTTAGAATTGTCTTCTTTTAAGACAGCTTGGTACTGCCTCCTCCATAAACCTCTGATTCTGAAGTTAATATTCTTTTCCCTTCTCAGATTACTTTGTATTTATGTATCAGTGTACATGGATTTTTGTTGTTGTTATTGTTGTATCCTTCAGCAAAAGGTAAGCCCCTTAAGAGAAGGGATTTGTTGTTGCTTTTTTTTTTCTTTATTTCCTCAATGGATTCAGTGCCTGGTCCACAATGTCCTTTTTGTCTTCAACTCCTGGTAGTGATGCTACCTCAAATGTTCCAATTTACCAGTTCTATAGCCTGCTCAATTACCATGATCTATTCCTCCATTCCACTTAAGCTATATAAAGAATGGTCATACCTTGATCTTGCCATCACTTTGCCATCCACTTCTGTTTAAGAACTTTGAAGTTCCTTTATTTGATCATCTTTTACCCTCCTATCTTTCCCTATGCCTTTTGACCCCTAATCCTGTTCTTTGCCCTGATCATGACCTCCACTCCCTCTAGTTCTTTCCTTGCTGTCACTCCTGCACTGGCTTACTTCCCTACAAATCGTAGCACAGGAGATAGAAAGCTGGACCTGGAGTTGGGAACATCTGAGTTCTGGCCAAGTCACTTAATCTCTGTTTACTTCAACTTCCTCAACTGTAAAATGGGGATAATAGTAGCACCTATCTCAAAGGGTAGTTTTTAGGATCAAATGAGATAATATTTGTTAAAAAAAAAGTTCCTGACACAGATTAGATACTATATAAATTGTTTATTCCTTTCCCCTTCTCCCTATCTCAACCCTTTGGTGAACCAACTTAACTCTACATTATCCTCTACTCTTGAATCCTTTGCCCATTTGTCCTATTCGATTGTCATGCCAAGCCCCAACATTGGATATCTCCCACCACCACTGCCTCCTTCACTTCTATTCATGCACTGTGGAAAAGAGTTGGAAGAAATCATGAAATCATGCTGATGGGCCCACTTCAAATTTATGTTGTCTACGTGACCAATGTGGAAATATGTTTAACATGATTGCACATATCCTATATCAGATTGCTTGCCCTTGTGGGTGGTGGTGGGGGAGGGAGGGAAAAAAATTTGGAAACTCATATAACTTATAAAAAATGAATGCTGAAAACTATCTTTACATGTAACTAGAAAAAATAAAATACCATTTTTTTTAAAATGTATGTTTTCTAATCTTAATTGAACCTTTACTGCAACAAGGCAAGCATTCTATTCCTCCCTAATTGTGTTACTATCCCACTATCCATAGCAGCTCTTCTTAACCTTCCCAACTCTCCTCAAGCCTCTCATGGCACAACCTCCTTCCCTCCCTCCCTGACTGAGGACCATTCCTCATATTTCACTCCCCCAAAATTGAGGCCATTCTTGGAAAGTTTTTTCTTCTTTCTTGCTCCTCACCTGTCATTCAGACACCTTCTAGTACTATCTCCTTCCTTCACTCTGATCTTGTATAAAGAGGAGACCCTTCTCCTTAACAAAGTCAATTTCTCAACATGTACCCTTGATCCCATCTCCTCTCATCTTCTCCAGAAAATTACCACCACCATCCCATCCCCATGCTCTCTCATCTTCAGTCTCATTCTGTTGGCTCTTTCCCTGCTACCTATAAACATACCCATGCCTCCTCCAGCCTTGAAAAACCCTAATTTTATCCATCCTTGCTTACAATAATCTTATATATCCCTGTGTTTGAGGTGTATGTGGTGTTCAGGAGTACTAGACCTCTGGTATGTTTTTCAGGGCTGTTCATCCACCTTTGGTGTCCACCTGATTCACCCAACTCTCACCTATGGCCCCAAGAACTGCAAACTCTCTCAGCAGATGTCTAAACCAGGTTGAGGGTAACCAACAGGACTCAAACCTGTTGGTGAGTTAGGGGAATGTCTACTACTAGTATGCAAAGACTTTCTCTGGCTGAATGGGTAGATGACAATTTGTTCCAATGGCCTTGAAAGTGGCTGAGTGCTTAGAGTTTGGTCACTGAAGATACCAAGGTCATCCACTGTATCCCAGGCCATTACTAGTTGTCTTGATTTTCATCCTGCCACTGGACTCCAGTGACTCAGAGAGACAGAGAGAGAGAGAGAGAGAGAGAGAGAGAGAGAGAGAGAGAAAGAGAGAGAGAAGAGAAAAAGAGAAAGAGCAAGAGAGGCTAAAGACTTTGTACAACTCTGCCTCACTTAAATCATACACAAGACATCAGCCCATGGCGTTCTTGGTCCTCTTTGAAAACAAAGGGCGAATAACATTTCTACCTTTACAACTCTGGTATGCATTTCTTTCTACTCACAAGCTGTTATCCTGGTGCAGGCCCTTATTATCTCTCATTTGCACTATCACAATAGCCTTCTAACTGGTCTCCCTGCCTCCAATTACTTCTCTAATCCACTCCATCCTCCACTCAGCTACCAATATGGTTTTTCCTGTTCAATGATCTTCAGCAGCACCCTATTACATCAAGGATCATATCTAACAAAATCTTCTGTTCATCATCTAAAGTTTTTCATAAGCTAATACCTTCCTACCTTTCTAGTCTTCTTACACTTCTGTACTCCCCTCCCCAAACCCTACAATCCAGCTAAACACATTCACATGTAGTTACTTTAAAGTGGCATTCCATCCTCTATCTCCAAGCCCTGGCACAAGTTCTCCTGCATGCCTGGAATCTCTCTTTGCCTCCACCTGTAAATTTTCCTAGTTTCTTTTCAGGATTCAGCTTAAATCTCACCTTCTGCAATAGGCCCTTCTAGTTGCTAGTGCTTTCTCTTCTCATTACCTTCTATCTACTCTGAAAATAGCCTCTATGTACCTAGTGATTTACATGTTTGTTTCCTCCATTAGAATCTATGATCCCTGAAGGCAGGGACTCTTCTGCCTTTCTTTGTAATCCCAGTATCCAGCATAATGGTGGCCTGATGCTTAATACATGCATGTTGACTGACTTCTACCCCCAGGACCTAGCACAGTGACATGTATGTAGTAGGTGCATAATAAATGTTTATTGAATTGAATTTACTTGGAGCACAACCATATTATTTGCATCAGGGCCTGGAGTTTAAATAGATTAATACCCAGTCATTTTTCTTGGTCTCTCCCTTTTTTGCTGCTGTCCTCTCAACCCACAGTTATTGTTCAGCTGGGAGACAGTATGGTACAGTAGAGAGAAAGCCAGACCTGGGGTTGGGAGAGACCTGAATTCACCTTCTGGCTCTGATATTTACTAGCTGAGTGATCTTGGGCATGTCAGTTTAATGTATCTGAGGCTCTGAAAAAGGGAGATGAAATAATTGCACTGCCTAACACATAGGGATGCTTTGAGGGTGTAATTTTTGTGAATCTTGAAGCACCATAGCACAGACATATGAGCTCATGTGTGTCCCTACTGAGGAACACAAACTTGAGACGCAAAGCTTGCTTGAAACCTACCCTGTAGTCAGACCCCTCTCCCTCTTCCTCGTGGATCCCATTCCCTCCCATCTTCCCTCTTCCCTACCACCTCACCCTTAGCAAGAAGATTGGGGGTAGGGAGATAAGATCGCTCAGTGAGAGCTGTACCACTCAGTGTTGTTCACAGCATCTCCAAAACCTGGTGTGTCCACGACCGTGAGCTTCAGCTTGACACCTTTCTCCTCGATGTCCATGGTATGTTTAGTGATCTCCACTGTCTGCATGATCCGTTCTGGAGAAGGGGAAAACTGAGGCCCAAGCAGGGGTGGGGAGATGTACCCCAAATCACACGGCCTCGTCTGGACCAAAATCCAGGTGTCCAGCCTCACTGTCCAGACCTCCTCGCCCTCCTCCATTCTCACCCTTATCTGGGTGCCTTTTCTATGGGAACCAGCAAGCTGCATGATTCCCAACACAGGAAATGCCGGTGGCTCTTGGCTCCAGCCCCAGCCTCTTCTCTGCTCCAGGATTCTCTCTGGATTCCCGGAATCCTTAGGGGGTCAGAGACCCATTTAAGAGCACATGACTCTGGCCCCTGCCCCCTCTCTACTACCCTGCTAAGAACTGCCAGACTGGGCAGGGGTCATCACAGGGAAACCTCAACCCTCTCCAATGATCTGGAGAAGTCAGGACATGGAGGGGAGACCTCCACCCATGGAAGTTCTGTAGGGGCACTAGTTTTCTGAGAGAAGTGGTAGGTGTGCCTGTTCCCCTCCCTTGCTGCATCTAACCAACCCACTCACTCCCCTTTGCTCACCTTCAGAATTCAATAATCTTCGGTCCCGGTACATGTCAGTGAGGAAGAGGCTGTTGATAAGGGTGGATTTGCCCAGCCCAGACTCTCCTAGTGGGGAGAGAGGGCAGAGGCACCCAATTAGGTATGGGAAACAGTAAAGAGACTTCTTCCTCAACTAAGCATATGGTATGGTGGGGTAGGGATAGAATGGGAGGGAACTGGTAATAGCTCTTCTCCCTCCTATTCTGACCAAAGGTTAAAGCTAAAAAAGGTATCTTAGAATTCATCTAATCCACCCCACTTATTTATAGAGGAAGAAGCTCAGGTCCCCAAAAGAGGGAATGAATTGCCCACAGTCATCTAGGTATTGGGGCAGCAGAACCAGAACCCAAGCATCTTACTTCCTGGTTTAGGGTTCTTTTCCCTGCACCATATTGTCTCTAAACCATGACTCTTCAGCTACTTGTGTGCTGTTTCCCCTTCCTTCCTCCACCCCCAGCACCTTTCCTGCCAATAATTTAGAGCATATGTGGCCTTTGATGCTCTCTTGTTATCCCTGTTCCTCTTTCCCCATGGGAGACTCCCCAGTCTCTACCATACCTGCCACCATGAGAGTGAAGTCAAAGCCCTTTTTCATAGACTTTCGATGAACCTGATTGGGGAGAGTAGCAAACCCCACATACTCCTTATCATCCTGTCAGAAAGGAAGTACAGCCTTGTTAAGGGAAAGGCATAGTAGGATTCATTGGACCCAGATTTAGCCTCCTCACATTCACCCACAACCCTGGAAAGCAGGTGCTCATGGTCACACATTGGACCCAGAGACTCCAGGTCAGCTTCACTCCTGCCAGCCTGTCCTCCTGGCCCTGTTAACGCTTACTGGGTAGCCCAACTTTATTGATCCCAGAGAATAATGAGGGACCTGTTGGGCACATCATGATAGAAAGTCTACCAACTAGGGACAGAAAATCCCCACTATCCCTTAAACTCTTCTATATACATCTACACACTATTCCCTCCCATATCTCTCTTAGCCCTTCTTAAGGAAGAATGGGAATGCTCTACCTCAGAGGAGTCATAAGGGTCCAGCCTGCCCCAGGGGCTTCGAGGTCTGCTTGAGGTGCTGAACATGCTTAAAGAAGAGATGCAGAGGTGAGCCTGGTTTTCTGATTGGATCCAAGGGGAGGTCCTGGACTCCTTGGTCTCAGACTCTTCATAGGGATCCAGGATAGTAGGGATGTGTAGCTGGGAAGGGCAGATTGCCTCAGGATGGGGAACATCACCCCCAGGGAACTCTTTTACAAACACAGCCAGCTCTTCCTCCTCTGTGTCCTCTAGGAATCGCTTAATCTGGTGGGGGAGGGGAAAAATGAGGGGAGAGAGGAAAGGAAAGAAACATCGAGAGATAGGTGGGAAGAAAGTAGGGAGAGGAGAGGGAAATGAGCAGAAGAGATGAAGGAAAGAATGAAAGGACAGGAAAGAAGAAAGAGCTCGTTTTAAAGGTAATTAAATATAGGAGTTTGTCATCATACTCACCTTCTCTTTAGCCTCAGTCCTGTTCAAGGTTCCCCTCTCCTGGACTAATCCTCCTCCTACTCCTTACATACATATACCCTATACATCTCACCATAGTATTGATGCCTGGCATTGAGGCACAGCAGAATTATGGGAACCTGTTCATATGAATTTACTTTTCCCTGCCTCCCCCCCACCATACATCAGAATACCAAGCAGAACTAATTCTTTTTTTTTTCTTTTTGGATGGGGAAAGGCAGGGCACTTGGGGTTAAGTGACTTGCACAAGGTCACATGGCTAAGAACTAATTCTTTAGGGGGCTGAGAGGCATTGGACTTGGCTGAACCCAAGTACCATCCTAAAGGCTTGAGTCAGACCCAACTAGGAAATTAGTAGGAAAGACATGATAACTAGGAGTAGCCAGTCAGTAGAGAAGAGATGACTCTAAACACCAAGGGTGTGAATAGGACTAAATTGCCTAGGGATCAGCCTTGGTTTTGAAGAAGGTCTTCCTGGTGAGATCAGACTAATAGCAAGCTGGGTCAGTTAAGTTCCCCTGCTCCTGAGCTGCTGGCTTTGGGAAGGAGCTGGGCTAGGAGCACAGAATTTTTCCTGGGAATGAAAGTTTCAGCCAACCATATGAAACCCCCAGGAATTTCAGTCTCCATTCTCAGACATTAATTCCCAGAGATGTGGAGAAGCACAGAGTGGGAGTAATTCAAGTCAATATGCAAGAAGCAAATGCTGCATTGGGCTACCGAAGTGGAGAAAGGCTCCAGTGAGAAGGGGAAGACATAAAAAAGTGGAGGAAAAGAAAAGGGAGGGGCCGCAAGCTTCCCTCCCAAAGGGAGAAGGAAATTGGTGAAGGCTGAGGAAGCAATCCTGCCGTAAGCTGTGCTGCTAATAAATAACCTTGGCTGCCAGTTTGGTATGGACATCCCTGATTGTGGCTAACCAGCCAATCTTTCCATTCTACCCTTCTCCAAGCTCTAGCTGGTGCCAGGTGGGAAGCTCTGGACTAGGGAGTATTTTCCTCTGAATGGCACTGCCACAGTGAGGCACCTTTTTTGTAGTCAGACATTCAGGGAATGTGCCCCTGTGGGGAAGGCAGAGAGAGAAGCAGAGCTGGAGGCTCATATGCATAGTCCTGCCTCCTAAACCCTAACCCAGATTGGGGGTGGGCCACATCCCCAGCCAGCACCCTTCCCCCTTTCCCCATCACCACTGCCCTTCTCCTTTGGTGGGCAGTACCCTCTGTCAGGAGCCTGGTGGTGCTGGGCACAACCCTGCCCTACGATATCCACGTGCCATCCTTGGACAAAGGACAAAGGCCTCTGCGCCCATGTCATCATGGAAACTAACACTCTCAGAGGACCTGGGCAGAGCAGGGGGTGCCCCTAATGATTAGAGTCTAGAGCCATGGACCTGGAGCGCGTAGAGTTGGCACCCAAGAACCCTCTTTCTCCCTGTCCCCCTTTCACAGACAAGAGAACTGAAGGAGAAAGATCTAGTAAGCCAATTCTCAAACCCCACTGCTTCTCAGTTCTATGCAAGAAGCAAACACAGAAGGAAAGGCTTCCCCAGGCTCTCCAGGCTTAAACCCCTACAACCTGCCTGTTGCTATGGCCACCAGCAACCTTGGGGGAAGGGAGGATGGGAAAACAGATGGAACTGCATCCCTAAGGCCATTTCTAGCTGGATCTCAGAATGTGGGAATTTATTGATAGAAAGAGGCTGGCTTGCGGGTAGGACTTGACCTAAAAAGGCTCTTTCCATCCCTGATGCTTGTGATGCCCCTGAGGGAGGAAAGGGGTGGGGTGGACAACAAGGTCAGTCTGGCTGGCAGCCCAAAATCCTGGGGAATTCCTATGAGGACCTCATCCTGTCCTCCCTCACAACTGTACTGTGACTGAGCAATCAGCCCTGGTAAAGGGGTTGGAGAGGGGATTGCAGGGGGTGTATATGGGAGAGATGTGGCAAGGCTGCCACGTCTGACTTCTGCCTGGACTTCTAGCCTCAAAGAAGACTCTTTTCCCCAGGGAACAGAAGGAGAAGAAAGGCAAAAAGCTTTTATTAAGTACCTGCTATATGCCCAACATTGTGCTTAGCACTTCACAAATTACCTCCTTTGAGAGTCACAACAACCCTAGGATATAGGCGCTATTGTCCCTATTTGGAAACTGAGGCAGAAAGAGGCAAAGTGCCTTGTCCTGGGTCCAGTGTTCTATCCACTGTGCCACTAGCTGCCTCTAGAAAAGGGGAGACCAGGACCAGCTAGGTGGCACAGTGAATAGAACACTGGCCCTGAAGTCAGGAGGACCTGAGTTCAAATCCAGCCTCAGACACTTAACACTTACTAGCTATGTGACCTTGGGCAAGTCATTTAACCCCAACTGCCCTGCCTTCCCCCCTCCAAAAAAAAGGACAAAAAAAGGGGGAATGCCAAGGAAGATGACTAGTTTTGAAGTCCCCTAGCAAGGCTGAGGAAGAACCAAGTTCAGAGCCTAAGAAGCCAGTTTTTTTGTACTGTTCTCTTGTCCCTGCCTACTGGCCATCACTGCTTAGCCTGGCTTCCAGTAGGAATGGTGGGTTTGGTAGTGAAAAAGAGGTGAGAGAGGCAAGGGACAACAACATGATTTGTTCTCTGCTTTGGAAGGAAAGATAGACTGAGAATTCCCTCCAAGATTAAGCCTCTGGGCTATCTTACCTGAGTCAATGGAGAAATTATTTTCTAACTCTAGCCTCTGTCTTCTCATCTGAAGATTATGCAATTTATTTAAGGCTTTGAAGCACTTTATCTCATCTAAGCTTCCAAACAACTCTGTACCATAGGTACTACAGGTATTTATTAGTTTATCTGAAAAATGAAGGGCTTGGACCACAGGAAGGGCCTCAGAAGTCTCTGCCAACTCTAGACCTGGGATCCTCTGATCCCCATCTGACAGATGAGGAAACTGAGGCTCAGAAACTAAATGACTTGCCAATAGTCTCATAGCTTATAAATGCTGAAAGCAGAATTTGAACCCAAGCCTCCACAGATCCTAAATCCAGGGTGCTTTCTGCTATAAAAATAAATGGGGAGGACTATCTGCTGAAGTCTGTTTTCTAGTTCTTCCACATTCACAGCCTCTAAACACATTGCCGAAGCTCGGAACCTCTCCTCAGCAGCAGAGTTCCCATCTGATTCCAGCAGAGGTGATCGTTCTCCCAGGCTTCAAAGCTCCCTGTCAGCAAGTGCTGAATCTAATTTTATCTTCCAGGCAAGCACAGTTCCTCACAGACATACCCAGCTGTGTCCCAATGCTCTTATTTGCAATCTGGCTGCTCCTGCCCCTTCCTTTCCCTTTCTTTTTGATCCTTTGCCTCTGGCAGGGACCGGCAAAGCCTGTGGAATGTCTTTCTCCCTACCCTTCCCTTTTCCCTTTAGTCCTTTAGTCTCCCCCCTCACCCTCCCTTCCCCGCCAGCTCTGCACCCCACCCTCCCAGGACTGCTGCAGCACTATCACTTGGCTCCCCTGCAGTCTCCTTCTCTGATTGGCCACCCCATGATGCTCTGCCTCCTGTTTATCCCTGGTGGGCACAGCACAAGCTTCTTGAGTCCTGCTGGCAGCACTAGTTTCTGTCTCAGATCAGTCTCGAGCATGACCCATCCTAGGGTACTGAGGTCCAGACAAAGTGCCTGCCACAGCAGGAAGTGATAAAAATCTCCTAGCCCACACCCTATTCCCTGGCCCTACTCCTTGGACAGATTTTATCCTACATGAAACTTACCTCAAACTCCCTCCCTCCCTTTTTGCTCCTGTTCTAGTGTTCCCCTAATTTCAGCTGCTTAACATATAGCAACCAAAGAGGTAGAGGTAAGCTGCCCCCATCCCTAATCCTAGACTGAGAAGTCCTGGGAACAATTGGTTCTCTTCAGTAGTGACCCCTTGTGTCCTCTAAGCAGAGAAGTGTCTCCTACAGCTCTTCTCTTCCCAAAAACTGGTTTTCTTTAGAGCAGGAGTTCTTAACCTGGGGTCCATGAATTTGTTTTTATTGTCTAATATTTTGATAACTCTATCTCAACATGTTCAGTTTCCTTTGTAATCCTACATAGTTTATTTTAGGTATTTTAAAAACATTATTTTGATAAGGGGTCCATAGGTTTCAGCAGACTGCCAAAGAGGTACAAAGATTCCACAGCTCTCCTGCTTAGGGAATCCACCTGGGATCTCCCAGTTTCTGGGCTACAGTGATGCTTAGGGCATGATGCCAGGTCTATCATCTTCTGCATGGACAGCTGGGTGTGGGAAGAGGAGAGGTAAGAAGGGGAGGAATTTGCCTTAGCTAGCTGCTTGATCCTTTCCCTCTGGGAAGTCCTTAAGACTGGGGAAACCAAAGCAGAAGGTTAGTGTAGAACTGCCAACTACTTCCAGAGTTATAAATGAGATGGGAAATGGAGAGAAAAGCCTGGAAGATATGGGTTTTCAATACAACAGTTAACTGCCCCATGCGAGTTTTTGTGCAGGTCTTAATGTCAGGGCCTAATTTTTTTTCTAGATGTGAAATGGGTTTCTCCTTCTCTCAGAGGGACTCTAGGGAGATAAAGCCAAAGATACCTCTGGCAGCTTGAACCTGGAGGAGGAAAGGTGTCACCTCAAGCCAAGGGTTGTTGTTAACAGTTCATGCCTTTCCTTCTTTTCACTACAAAGCCCTGGGGAATCTTCCCCAGAGATTCCTAAATTCCCATTTCACAAGGAAAGGGAAAAATATCCTTTACATACCACCTGAGGGGAAGTAGTGAACCAAGGTGATGGACAAACCTTCCAACTGTGAAGATAAAGTGCTGCCTGGAAGTTTGTAGGCCAAATCTTGAGGGGCTAAACAGGCTTCAGTAGAGCTCTCTCTCTCCACACCCCCACCCCTACCCCAATCTCTCACTGGCTGGGGACTGAACTGGGTTGAAAGGGCCAGGACCTGAAATGAACTGAACCCAGTGTGTGGCCAAGAATGGTAACCCCCCTGCCAGGCTTAGAATTCAGGACAATCAATGTTCCCCCAGGGTTCCCACTATTGGGACAATCAATCTGTCTGTCACTCTCACAGGGACAACAGGAGGAAGGGAAAGGACACTACTTTGTCACTGCCAGGGCCTCCATTGATCAAGGGAAGGTCATAGGGTTGAGGGAGCCTTCCGGGCCAAGCCAGGAAAAAGTTTGACAGTCCATTCTGGGGTCCCAAAAAATGATTATTCTCTCCAGACCTTGGAGTTCCTGATTCAATGGGGCTTTCAGAAAGTGCCCTTCTAGAGGCTGCCTACAGTCCATATCCTGCTGTCAGGAGCTGGCTCCCAATTCTGCTGCAAACCCTGCATTCAGCCATTGGCTCATCCCTTATCCCTCCCAAAAGAGGGAGTACAAAAAACTTGGGAGGGGAGAGGTTGTCAAAAGGAGACAAAAAAGGAGGGAATATATATATGCTTTCTAGGCTTGGAAGAAGCAACTAGAGCCCTAAGAAGCACCAAGAGGAGCTGTACTTGCTTTAACCATCAGTTAACCTTACCCCTCTTCTCTCCATGTGGTGTTTGCTGAGAAGAGTTTGGCTAAAAAGAGTCTAGAGAAAAAGATTGGTGTTTATAGCACAAACTGGGCTGGTTCCAGGGTCAGCTTAGAGGGGAGAGGTTATGTTTCTCTTCCCCAAGAGATCTAGGCTTATAGAAATTAAGTTCATGAACATCACCCAATGAATTGACCATCATCTGTCTAGAAGAGAAAGAACCAGAATTTCCTTATGAAGTCCTGTTGAAGAGCTGGGGGGAGGGGGAAGGGGTACCCGGAATTCCTGGCCTGAGTGGGGACAAGGATATAACATATTTTTCCTTCCTTTCTGGAGACAAGAGGGGGGAGCTAGGGCTGATGGATCATAGGATTTAGAGAAGGGACCCTAGAGATCAGACCCTAGTCTAACCTCCTCACTTTACAGATGAGGAAACTGGAGCCCAGGGAGGTAAACTTGACTTGCCCAAGGTCACAGAGCTAAGTAGTTAATAAAGCCAGCACTTGAACCTAGGTCCTCTGACTCCAAATTAATTGCTCCTTCCAGTGCCCATCTTTGTAAGATAGGCAATGTGGCACCATAGAACAATGGACCTGAAAGTAAGAGGGATTCAGATTTATATACCATCTCTTTGAACCTCAATTTCCTCTTCTGTTAAACGGGAGTATTAGTATTTGTACTCCTTTACAGGGTGGTGAGGAAAGAGCTAGGTAAAACTATAGAGTTTTAGACAATTATTGTTCATAAATTTCCATTGACTATAGCTGAGAAAGGGTCACAGAGTTAGAGTTGGAAGGGACCAGAGAGGTCAGATTTCATCTTTTTATGGATGAAGAAACTGAGGCTAAGAGAAGTGCCAGGACTTGCCCAAGATAACACAGGTACCAAGATGCCTCTTTTCTCCCCACCCCCAACCCCGCCTGCCTAAAGCTCCTAAGCTCTCTGGACATCACTGACATGCTTCCCCTCCCCCAGCATTCTCATCTCCGATTATCCCAGACAGACCCTCTCCCAGCTTAGGGTAACTTCGGGCCTCTTCTTCTCCTGTCCCCGCTAAACCCCAGGGTCCCTAGTCAGCATTGCCCAGTCACCCTTTCCCCTCTAGTATTCTCTCCCTTCCCATCCGAATGGAACTGGTCAGCACTCACTGGGGGTCCGGGTGGGAAGCAGGGGAGAAGGAAGAAACTTGAAAGGGACAACGCTGTCAGCCAGGGCCCCGCGGAAGGATGCCACCCTGGCAGTGCTCATGCCCACGGCGGGCTGGGGTCAGGCCCAGCAGCTCTGGCTCCCCAGGCCCCGCATCCTGGCAGAGCCCAACCAGTCTCCCGTTGAGCTGCCCCCGGCAATGGACCCCCAGCCCAGCCCAGCCTAACACAGCCCAAACCAGCTCAGAGCTTAGCCTCCTTACCATGGCCGCAGCCCGGGCCGGGCCGGCTCTCCCAGGATAGCACCCAAGCTTTCGCGGCTGTAGCTGCGCTGCCTGCCTGCCTGCCTGCCTCCCTGCTCGCTTGCCTGCAGACCGAACTCCGCATCGCCAGCCCCCCCACCCCTGTCTCCCGCGGCCTCAGAGTGCGGACCGGCTGGAGGAGGAGCCAGTCGAGCCAGGTGGGCGGGATAAGCCGGCCCCGAGGAGGGGCCCTGCGGCCAAGAGCTCCCAGAGAAACCCCAACCGGGGGCCTGGGGGCGGCCCTTGTCCTGGAGAGGGGCTGAGTCTGCGACCTAGGGGCGGAGCAGGGGTCCCGGGCTGCCAGCTCAGGTCATAGGATTGAGAGCCAGAAGGGACTTTTAGTGATAGTTCCAACTCCCTCATTTTACAGAGCAGGAAACTGAGGCCCAGAAAGGTAAGGTGATTTACCCAAATCGGCATAAGCCGTCTAAGAAACGAATGGAATCCAGGCACTCTGACTCCATCTCTAGAGGAAGCTGGAACCCTGCCCTGCAAAGGTACCCTCCCCCCAAGCCTTTCTTTGAACCATAGAAAGTTATCGATGCAAAGAAGCCGAAAAATAGGTGAATGTTGAACATATCCCCTTCCCATCCTCGCTCCTCCCCCAAAGAAACAATTATCAATTACATAGATTTTAACCCCCTCCCGTACCTAGAAGGTCAGAGGTCTCCCCTTCTTCAAATATAGATTTTCCAGATCGGAAGGTTAAAAAAAGGGTCTGAGCAGTTGTCCTCAATCGTGAGGCCTCCTGTAAGAACCCTAATTACTGGAGATTTGCTTCTTAACCACCAGGGGATCAACCTCTTCTTCCTTTGGGACCTCTGGAAGTGTGTGGGGAAGATCCTCAGGAAAAGATTGTCTCATTAACCAGGGCTAAAACAGCTGGCTACTTAACTAAGCCCCCTCATTCACACTGCAGCCCCTGGGGCCCCAGAAAGGCAAGTGAGCTGCAGTGGGGAGAGCTGCTATACTGACTTTGCAAACATTTAAGTCCCAAAGAGATCAGAGCAGCCATCAGGGAGGAGCAGGACCTCATGAAGGAGGGAGTCAGGTTGCCTGAAAGATGCTCCTGGGCCTAGCACCCAAAGTTTAGGACGGTGAGTTCTTTCCTCAGGCAGGGATAGGCAGCCAGAGAGGGAGGTAAGCCCTAGATGGGAGAGCATTGCTTCTCCTCCCTGGCAGCTCTCCTCCCGGTGGAAGATTGACTGTCTAGGAGAAGAGCTGAGCTATCACACTATCGTCCCTCCCCCTACTGTCCCCAAAAACTGGCCAGTGCTGAGACCTAGTGTTACAGCTCTGGCTATGACACTGAGAGCCTAGGGACTTCTCCTACATCCTCACAACCTGGGAGGAGATAAGGGAGTTGATAAAAGGCAGGCAACATACCCTCAGCAGATGGTAGGCAGAGAGGCCAGAGGACTAAGCAGCGGGAGGAGGGTTCATGGGGAGCAAGAGCACGGGGCCATGCAAAGGATAGGGATGAAACTTGGAAACATGCCCAGGAAGATATAGGGCTGAATGGTGTAGTGGAAATGTCACTGGAATACAAATCAGATGACCTGGAGTCCAGTCTTAGCTTAGATAGATACTTTATTAACAACGTGACCAAGGCCAAATTACCTGGACAAGCCTCCTTCCCCACCTGGAAAGTGGGATAATACTACCTGCATCACAGGGCAGGGTTTGTGAGGGTCAAATGATATGATTTGTAGAAAAGTGCATTGTCCACTATAAGCCATTTCCCCCCACCCTGGCCTGGACAGGCAGCTTCGTTGTGGAAATTCTCTCTACTGTCATAGATCAGCAATTTATATCACTTACAGAGTTTGAGATTGCTCGAAACACAAAGAGGCTACACAAAGATAGCTTGTCCATGGTCACATAGCTAGTATGTGTCCAAGGCACTCCTCTAAGACTGGCCTTATACCATCCTTCCTCTCTTTGCAAATAACTAAATGCATAAAAAGGAGTGCCTCCTCCCCCCCCCCCCCATAGAGGATGCTATTGGGTAGATCATTTGGTCTTCCTAAGCCTTAGTTTTACTCATCTTTAAAATGGAGATTAAAACAAAACAAAATAGGGGTGGCTAGGTAGCACAGTGAATAGAGTACCAGCCCTGGAGTCAGGAGGGCCTGAGTTCAAATCTGGCTTTGGACACTTAAATAGCCATGTGCCCTTGGGCAAGGCACTTAACCTCAATTGCCCTGCCTTCCCCCTTCCCCAAAAAGCAAAACAAAAAACAAGTTAAGAATCAAAAGAGACTTTAGAGATCAATAAGTCCAACCTCCTCATTTTACAGATGAGGAAGCTAATAATTATACTAACATAATAATTGTTTACAGCATCATAGATTTAGAAATCACCTAATCCAACTTGTCATTTTATAAATGAGGGAACTGAGATCCAAAGAGAAGTGACTGGCCCAAGGTCATTTGCCGAGGCAGTCAGTAGCAGAGCCTCTCAACCAGCTCCTCTGATTCCCAATCCAAAACTCCAGTGTATCACATGACTCCCCTGAGAATGAAATGAGATAATATCTGTGAAAGGGTTTTGTAGCCATAGAGTGCTATGGAAAAAGGAAACTGCCATTATTGTCCTACGTGGCTCCATTGAGGCAGGTCCTGTGGGTTCTCTTAAAAGACATTACCGGATTCAAGCTTACAGGATCAGAAACCTCTGATACAGAAAGCAAGACCGGGTTAGAGGTCCAGGCATAACAGCAAGTGAAAGCCCTAGGGAGAAAAGAGTGGCTAGTGTTCTCCCAGCTATCTGAAGAAGAGAGGAAAGGCTAGTTCTGCCATCTCTAAGGAAAAGTCCCAGGAACTGGGAGAATGGGGAGAAAACCCAGGGTTGGGAGCCCAGGATCTTGACCAAGATGAGCAGAAACCTCATGACATGGAAAGGTAGGGCTCAGATAACAGGGGGTGGAAAAAAGCTAAAGTGGCTGTTTGAATTGTGAGAGATTAACAGGATCAGAGATTCAACACAGGAAGATACCTTAGAAATCATCTAAATCCAGCCCCTTCCTTTGGCAAATGAGAAGCAAAAGGTCCAGAGACATTAAATAACCAGGCCAAGGTCACACAGGTGGGAAGTGGCAGAGTGGGGATTAGAGCTCAGCACCAAATCCAGTGTTCTTTCTATTGTCCTGAACTGATTACTATTTGCTTTAATAAGAAATGATTAATACGAGGAATTCAAATGACTTGTTAGGAAGTGAAGCAAAGCAAAGAAAGCAGAAGGAGAAGAACAATATATGCAGTGATTGGAGTCCCTGAAGCCAAAAGAACACTGAAAGGAAAGTGAACTGGAAGTAATTACAAGAACCAACCAATTTTGACCCCAAGGAAAGAAGAAGAAGCACTTTCTTCTTTTTCAGGTGACAATTGTGAGTCAGGAGGGTTGCCTACACTGTCAAATAGGGACAGTGTATTGGTTGGTTCTAATGGTTTTTGTTTCTTTGTTTCAACCCTTTGTTTCCAGGGTTTAGTTGGGAATGGGAGATATATCTGGGAATGACTGAAAGAACCAACAAAAAACATCAATGAAAAGAAGACAGGGAAGGAAGATGGGAAGGAAAGACTGAAGGAAGGAGGGAGGGAGGGAAACAAGGATGAAAAGTGGGAAGGAGGAAAGATGGGAAGGAAAGAAGATGGGAAAGAAGAAAGGAAGAAATATGGGAAGGAAAGAAAGAGGGAAGATAGGAGGAAGGAAGGAATAAAAGAAGAATGGAGGGAGAAAAGAGAGGAAAAAGGGAAGAAAGGAAGAAAGCCAAAGCCTAAGGTTCACCAGGGGAGCTGAAGCCAAAGGAGAAGAGTTGAGGTAGTAACCAGAATAGCCCACAAAGTCAAAATCCTTGAGCAGCAATGAAATTAAAGCCTGTCTGAAGGCCACAGGAAAGGAAGCAGCAGCTGCTGCCAGGCCTGAATTTTAAGCCCTGGGATGCACAAAGCCCACTTTTAGTCAGCTGGCTGCCGGCCTCAGAGAGATTTCAGATCATCATATAAAAATACCTCCAAGCACTTCCACCTGGTAGCTGGCACAGACAGTGTGGGACTGGTCTCCACAGTTGCTGCGCCAAGGGTGGGGGTAGGGCAAGAGAAGCACACTGTGTAGTGGGGAGATCTTTCTTATGGGAGATGGACCCTCTCATAAGATCCTCCTTCCCCCCCACCCCTCCTCTTAACCCTGGGCCAAAGTCCAAAATTGGACACAGAAACCTCTCAGAAAACAAGTGAATAAGTTATGCTTGTTAGTTCCCAGCTGTGCCCAGTATCCTGCTCTCTGCCACGGTGAGCACCTGCTGCCCAAGGCCTGGATGAGGCCATGTGTTCAACTGCAGACTGGACCTGGGATGGCCCTGAAGAGTAACCATTACCCTGTGAGTCCAAGTGCCTCCTGAGGAGGGAATTCTGGGGCCTCAGCAACCACAGATCATTTTTCAATCACACCCAAATTCCTACTGAAACTAACAAGTCACAAATGACGTTTACCTGGAAGCTGGCTCTGCTCTACTAGAATGTGTAGTGTAAACTCTTGAGGGTACTAATGTAAAAAGCCTCCTAGGCCTTCATATCCCTTCTACCATCTTTCACCTAGAGGCCTGAATAGTATTTTAATGCATGGTCTGAATTTATTGCTTAAAAATCTTCAATGGTTCCCTATAGAAAACTACCCTTTTTTCAGACTTCAAGTCCCTCAAAGATCTTGCTTCAATCTACCTTTCCAGTTTTATTTCCTTGGACTTCCCTCTATGCACACTATAATTCAGCCAAAGGGACAACCAGTTTTTCTGATCTTGCCCTCCTCCTCTCTCTTTCCTCCATACACACCATCCCCCATCTCTAGAAAAGGCTCCTTTTACATCTTTGGCTGTTGAAAGTCTTTAAGACCCTGCTTAGGTGCCAATTCCTCCGCATACTAGATACTTTCTCCTCCTTTGACTCCAGACACCTACCTCTCTAACCAAGCCTCTGTCTTCCTGAATGGCCCTTTGTCTTCTCCATGCCTTACTGTGGATGTTCCCCAAGGGTCTGTCCTTGGCTATCTCCCTTAACAATCTCATTCAATCTCATGATTTTGACTCCTACTCCTCTGCAGATAAATTCCAAAGCTGCATCTCTAATCTTAACCTACCTTCTAAGATCCAGGTTTACAAATCCAACTGCATACAGGACAGTTGGATATCCGTCTGGATTGTCACTGGCATTTTAAATGCAACACGTCCAAAACTGGGTTAATTATTTTCTCCCTGAAACCTAGCCCTCATTCTGGTATCATTATTTCTGCCTATGGCACCACATTTCACACATTCTCTCATGCGTTAAACCATGGAATTATCTTTGATTCTTTCCTCTTCCTCACCTCTCATGTGCAATCATTTACCAAACCCCGTCCTCTGAAAAATCTCTGGCATTTATATCAGGGGTGTTCTGGTAAATGTTTAACAACTGTCTCTCAAACAACAACAACAACAATTTCTATGCAAGGACATATTTTTAAATTTAAACCACATTATTAACATTTTCTCCATCCCTTTATTAAATCTAAACAATAAACAAAACAATAAATCAAGCTCTGACTTGTAACATTTTCTAATTTCCGAGGTGTAAATCCTCACACTGAAAAAAACAACTAGCTCTCAAGTGCTGGGTTGAGTTGACTCCAGCTCTTCTTTCTATTCTCTCCTTTCTGGTTTTTCTCTCCTTTCTATTCTCACTACTACGGCACTAGTAATAGGATGTCATCATCTCCCTGATGTCATGGTCCTCTTCGAGAATGAAGGACGAACATAACAAGAAGGATCTCCTAAACCACTACAAGGGGCCTTTCTTTCTCCTCCAAGCCAGCCTTCTTCTAGCTGACATCCTTCTCTGCCACCCAGTCTATCTTTCTTGGGAATTGATCTGGTCATGTGACTTCAGAGGTTCCCTATTACTTTCTGAGTTAGAATTCAAACTCCTTTATCTATCATTCAAAACTCTGGACGATATGGTGCTACTCTTCACTTCTAGCCTTGTCTCAAACTACCTCTACCATGCATGCACTCTCTTCTCCAGCAGACATCAATTACTCTCTCTCTGCCCCCATGTACTTACCTCTGTATCTTTTTGTTCTATTGTTATCTATGCCTATATTTCCTCACTTAGCACTGTTCCTGGCACATAGCAAGTGCTTGTTGGGTTGATTTGCCTCTTTCCTACACATTATTTACAAATTACAGAATCACAGGTTCTCAGAATTGGAAAGGACCTCCCTCAGAAGCCAACTAGTTCATCCTGTCACTGAAGCACTCTCTCTGTACCAGTGGTTCTCAACCTTCCTAATGCCACGACCTTTTAATACAGTTCCTCATGTTGTGGTGACCCCCAACCATAAAATTATTTTCTTCATAACTTACTTCATAACTGTAATTTTGCTACTATTATGAATCATAATGTAAATATCTGATATGCAGGATGTATTTACATTGAACATAACCCACAGGTTGAGAACCACTGCTCTATACCATCCTCAATAAGAGTCATCTAGTCACAGCTCAAAGATTGCCAATCAGGGGGAAGGTACTACCCACCCCCACCCCAGAGCTACTTTTGCCATCTCTAATTGTAAGATTTCTTTTATACTGAGCCTAACACCACTGAAACACCACCTCCTCCATGAAACCTTTCCTAATCTTCACATTTAGCAAAGAATTTAGAAAAGAATTTCTAGTTCAACCCCCTCATTTTACAGATCCCTGATGTTCAGAGAAGTGATTTACCCAACGTCACATGGGCAGTAAATGACAGAACAAAGATACAAACCTCATTCTTCTGCCTTCAAATCCAGTGCTCTTCCCCCCACACAATAAACCTTCCTTCTCAGATGCCATGTAACCCTTTATTTTGCTCCTCTCTAATGCCTTTATCAAATAATGGTGTGTATGTAACATTTTAAGGATGGAGTGGAGAGGAGGGGGGAGAACTGATTTACTCAATGGGACCCCCCCCAGAAAGTAAGTGATAAGATGTCCAATCAATCAATTCAATCATAGACCTGAGATTAAATATGAAAAGGCCTTAGAAGTGAAATGACAATGAACAATAATTGTGTCTGAATAGACAGAGGAAACTAGGCCACAAGCCAGGGAATGTCTCTAAATTATCAAGGAAATTAAGGAGCTGATTTCCAGAAATTTGAGCAAGTGTGGTATCTAAGCTAAAAATCCCTAACAAGGAATTGCTTTGTCTCTTCCCTCTACCACTTTGGTCTGAGGATAACCTTGAGAGCTCCTCAAGGTCTGGAGGATTTTGGATTTTCCATCTTCCTATCAGTACTGTCCTAACAGCATTCCCAGACCAGTTAATGGCAGTGTCTTCATCAGGAGCCAGAGGCTCCCCACACTTAAGGGGACCTCCTTGAGCACCTCCAGGAAATGAGAGAAAAGGAATTCTAGCAACAAAGAACTGTGGGTTACCCCTTTGCCACATGTACTCTATAAGCTGAGTTCACTATTCCCTGAGACTCCACATGTACTTGTGGGTGAGGGTAAGACAAACTTTTGGGGAAAAAGTTTTATGCCAACTTTTGGTATATACCCCTTTCTAAAAGTTTTGTATCTCTTCTATCTGTGTTAGAATATAAGATCCTTGCAGGCAGCTACTTTTGCCCTGGTATATGCCCAGTGCTTCTAACGGAGAAAAAAGGCAAGTGTCCTGTTAAAAACCCACTGCCTAAAAAGATCACAGAACCTAATTGTGATTTGTTCTGTTTGGATAGGGTTTTTTGGAGGGCAGTTGGGGTTAAGTGACTTGCCCAAAGTCACACAACTAGTAAGTGTGTCAAGTGTCTGAGGCTGGATTTGAACTCAGGTCCTCCTAACTCCAGGACAGGTGCTCTATTCACTGTGTCGCCTAGTCGGCACCCCTTTCTCCTCCTCCTGGTTTTGATAGTTTTAAGAGAAGAAAGAAAAGCGAAACAAAAAGGAATGTATGCAGAAAGAAATAAGGAAGAAGGGCAAGGCATTTATTTCTAAAAATTGGGGCACAGGAGAAAAATAGTTTAAAAGAATGGAGGATGGGGTAGAGGGAGCAGAAATCACTTGGATTTCGTTCTTATCCAATCCAGAATTAGAGGGAGAGAGAGAGACAGAGACAGAGAGAGAGAGAGAGAGAGAGAGAGAGAGAGAGAGAGAGAGAGAGAGAGAGAGTTTGGTGTAAAAATACCTTAAACTCACCTGGGAACAGATGAGGACAGGGAGGAGAAAGAGTATAGTTTAAGATGGAAGGAAGACAGAGTCAGGGAGAGAATATACAGGCAAAACAAACTTCAATTTGGAGGCTGGATTGAAAGGAAAATAAAAGAACCAGTAATCAAGTCTGGATGAAATGAAGAGAGGAGGAGCCATGGAGCCCCTATACAGGTGACTTCAATTATAGATTATTAGTGTTGATCATATTCCCTCTCTTTCACCACATTTTTTTAAAGGAGTCCAAAATTCTTCATTGATAGTCAAATAGGAGGATGGAGGGGCAAAAAGAAGAAAACGTCTAAGATGATATGAAAAAGGGAAATACACAATTAATAATCATAACTGATAGGATAAATGAAATGTACTCACCTATAAACTAGAAGAGGGTAGCAAACTGGATTAGCAAGTAGAATCTAACAATATAGTTTACTAGAAACACAACTGAAAAAAATCGATATACAGTCAAAATGAGAAGTTGAAGCAAAATTTATCATACCTTGAGCAAGTTTAAAAATAGCAATCATGAACTCATCTTAGAACCATCATAGATAATGAAATGTCAATATTTAAAATATTTGTACTAAATAGGATAGCATCTAACTATTTGCAACATTTCTGTGGGTTTTCTTGACTCTGGGTCACAATCCCATATGGGGGGGGGGGAGGTCTCAAAAACTTGGTGATAGTAAAAAGTTTCTGACCATGCAATGGCCAAAAATTAATTAAAAATCAAACATGTAAGGAATCCAAGGTGTTTCTGGCAGTGCTTGCATCAAGCAACTTCACTACAGCCTTGATTCTGAACAAAAAGCACTTTGCACTGCACGTGCCCTCAGGTCACTCCACGGCAACAAACCCTGCTACCAGATCTCAAAAAGGGGTCATGAGTGGAAAAAGAAGTCTGGATAGAGGAAACATTTCTGAAATCTCATGGAGAAATGGGCAGCAAGAAAACCTACGTTGAATTGATGAACAAAACCAGCAATTGGATTTTTTTTTAAAAAACCAACTAATGGATTGCTTGTTGATTAATCTGACAAAAGAAAATAGGAAAATAAAATTTCCGATAGCCAAAAGAAAAAATTGGAAAAGGAGGATTCACAACCAAAAATAGTAGCAGTCAATGTGCAGGTGTGGGGCAGGATTGTGGAAGAACAGGAATATCAATATATTGTTGGTGGAACTGTGAAATGGTGTAACAATTTTAGAAATCATTTTGGAATTATGTATATAAAGTAACCAAAATGCCATACCCTTTGAACCAAAGATTCTATTATTGGGTTTGTATCCCAAGGAATACATCAAAAAGACAAAAGTTTCTACATACTCCAAAATATTTATAACAGCACTTTTTGTGATAGCTAAGAACTGGAAATAAAGTAGATGCCCATGAATTGGGGAATGGCTAAACAAATTATGCTACATCAATGTAAGGGAATATTGTAAGAAATTATGTATGTGGGGGGCGGAGTCAAGATGGCCACATAGAAGCAGGAGAACTCTGTGGCTCCCACCATAACCACCTCAAATACCTATAAAATATGACTCTAAACAAATTTTAGAGCTCCAGAACTCATAAAATGACAGAGAAACAAGGCTCCCACTGAAGGCAGCCTGGCAGACATAGGGAAAGGGCTCATAGCAGCTAGCTGAGAGCAGAGCCCAGCCCATGTGGTTTTAGCCTCAGGCTATCCAGGAGAAGCCCCAGCTGGAGCTTTCAGGAGAGAGGATTACCAGCACTGTGGTGGTTTCCAGAATTATCAACCCATAAGAGCCAAGGACAAAGGGAAAAGGTCAGTGGAACTCAGCTAAATTGGGGGGAGAGGGTCCAGCCAACTGCCTTCAGAGCTAGAAATAGTCTGAAGTGGCAGCCCTGCAGCTGCCTCCATGAGGCTGCTTCAGAGCTCATGGCCTGCAGATTGCAGAGGGGCCAAGTGACCATTCAGAGGCTAAGTGTTCTTGCCTTGAGCTGCCTGGATTGGGATCACGGTCTCAGATGGTGGTCCTGAGGTGTGTTTTCAGTGAGCCAAAGCTGGTGGGGGCTCCAAAGACTGCAGCCTCCTAATAGCTCCAGCAGCTGCGAAAACCCCAGTGATTTGAGACCAAGCTCTGTCCTCTGAAAGCAGAGTTCTACTGAGCCCAAAAGTCAAGTAACTGACTGGCAACATGAGCAGGCAAAGGAAGCAAAGAAAGCTAAGCAATCCAACTTTAGATTCCTTTTTGGGGGACAAAAAGGATCAAAGCATGGAATGGGAGGAAGACAACACAGTCAGAACTCCTGCACCAAAAGCTTCCAAGAAAAATGTAGACTGGTTACAGGCCATAGAGGAGCCTAAGAAGGATTTTGAAAAGCAAATAAGAGAAGTGGAGGAAAAACTGGGGAGAGAAATGAGAATGATGCAAGAAAATTATGAAGAGAGAGTCAACAACTTGACTGAAGAAAATAACACCTCAAAAAATAGACTACCTCAAATGGCAAAAGAGGCTCAAAAAGCCAATGGGGAGAAGAATGCCTTAAAAAGTCAAATTTGCCAGATGGAAAAAGAATCTCAAAATCTCGCTGAAAAGAATAATTCCTTCAGAATTAGAGTGGAGCAAATGGAAGCAAATGACTTTATGAGAAATCAAGATACTATTAAACAGATCCAAACAAATGAAAAAATAGAAGGCAATGTGAAATATCTCATTGAAAAAACCACTGACCTGGAAAATAGATCCAGGAGAGACAATTTAAAAATTATTGGACTACCTGAAAGCCATGATCAAAAAAAGAACCTAGAAATCATCCTTCAAGAAATTCTC